>JAKLMI010000003.1:0-600000 GCA_022813495.1 Pasadenomyces melaninifex | reverse complement strand
GTATCTCCAAAAACGAGCTGTGGTTCTTGGTGGTGAGGAAAGGAAGGCAAGAGATCTGATGCAGAAACTCATGACGTTACGGAATGAGAAGACGGAAAAGAGGGCAAAGAAACAGGAGGAACGACGTGAGGTGTACAGGAAGAAGGTCGCCGAGAATCTGGAGAAGAAGGAGGGACGTGAAAAGAAGGAGAGGGACGAGTTTTGGGCCAAAGAAGGAAGAAAGAGGGCGGCTGACTCGAATGGTGGAGGAGGAAAGAGGAGGAAGAGGTAGGCATTGCGCAAACATGCCTGTAGCTTGGATGATAAGTTTTAGATTGATACCCTTTCTGTAGAATATGCCAGCGCTGACGAGCATGTATTCGATCTCTGGATTTCTCTACGCAAAGGCATGTCTGTTTCGAGTAGCATTCACAGAAACCAAAAGTGCCAAGCTTAATGTTCACCTGTGATCAACCGCGATGCAATCTTATTAGACGTTGTTACCTTTAGCGCGGCTGCAATTTCTCTTATTACGATGGCTGAATACAATATCTTCGTCATCTCTTCAGATCACCAGTCATGTCCATGCTTAGTCGAGCAAGACACCTCGTCTAACCTCACCAAGTCAACACTCGTTTGGGCCTTCGTCTTGGCACACCCTCAAGCCGGGGATCATCAGTTCTATCGAGTCCGCGCAACCGCAAAAGTCTTTCTTTTCGTCTTCTCAGGGTTCCAGCAGACTTTGGTGGTGCCTCAAATTCCAGGTCCGACTCCTAATCAGCAACACTATCCGATGCTTTACTCGCGTCCGCTGCATCCGTTTCTTGCGGCGGCTCTTTCAGGGCTTTCGCTTCTTCTGTACTTGTCGCGCTTATTTTTGCTGCTTTTGTGACTGGTTCGGAGTCTTGATCTTTTGTCTTGTCTTCTGATGATGTTGACTGAGATGTGGTGGTGTCTTCTGGCGCATCTACAGTATGACTCTCATCTATACTCGTTGTTTTTGCGAGTGAACTCGGTGCATTTGCTTGAGATGATTGGCGGCGCTTTTCGAGGACTTGTGCTGCGGTAGATTTGTTGGGCAATGCTGCGAATATGTGTTAGTATGCTTGTTCTACGAGACACAAAGACTGGAAGTATGGGGCATCTTACGCTCAGCTGCCTCATCCGCCGCCGCAGACTTATCTATACTGCTCGCCCGCGGCACGCCCTCCTTACTCAGTTGCACGGGTGTCTTAGCCTGTGTGTTCAGCGTCTCTGGCTCTTCTGCATCAGCGTCTAATGCCTTGGCCGCTCTAGCAGCTGATGGCGGTATGCTGCTTGGAGGTGGCATATCTGTGATCCCCGAGTTCGAGACGTTCTTCTGTCCAGCACCCGCACTCGACTTAGCCTTTTCAGCAGCCTCCTGCCCAGCTTGTTTCATGGCCATACTTAGCGGCGTGTCCTTCTTGTCGCTCATGTTATGCTCCTTCGCGCTCTCTTCTGCCCTTCTCCTCTGCTCTTTTTCCGGCTCAGAAATACTAATATGCCGTGTCTCGCTAGCCGTTCTTCCAACGCTTCCAGTCGCGTGTCGTTGAGCTTCCTCTCTCGCCGCCGCTGCAGCATGTGCTTGTTCACTTGTCGCGCTTATCGGCACATCTCCGAAGATATCAATCTGATCTTCTATCTGGTCTTCCAACTCACCGTGCTCGTTCCATTCCTCGACTTGCTCCAAATCAGCTATTACATCGTTGAATTTGACGAGACCTGGGATTTTGCGGTTTTTAGACCGGCGGGTCCAGAGCATTCGTGCGCGTTCATCTGTGGCGCAGTCGACGGCTTTGAAAGGGATGCGATTAGCTTTGAGGATGGTTTCTATACGGGATGTGGCGGTTATGATGTGGCTGGAGCCGGCGGTGAGGGAGGTGTAGAGGTAGAGTGTTGAATCGGATGGCATGGTTAGACTAGTTGTGTACTGGCTGTCTTGTGGTGTTGTAGTACCTGTCCAATGTTGTATGTAGAGGCAATGCGGTTGGGTCAGAAGCCCTTTGGTGGTGCTCTGAGTGAGCTGGTCGTATGTTTGTAGATTTCTGCGAGATAGAGTGTCTTTAGTCTCCGAGATTGCGGTAGTTGTTCTCAAAATGCTTGATTAGCAAGGTTGAGTAGTTACAAAGGCTTGTTATGGCCATGAATTGTTCAAGCGTCGAAAGTCAAGTGGGAGCTACGTCATTCTTAGTACGGCTATCAGGTGGGTCGAGCTATGAGTCCCCACCTCTTTACATGATTCGGATCAGACGTTTGATGCTTGTGCTGTCAACTCAGCATCTGAGATATGCTAGATTACTGCATTGAGAAAGCACGTGAAACAGTGGGAATAAACGGCGATGAGCATATACGAGATCTACGATCAAGCGGTGTAAAAAGTTTGATAGAGATGAACGCAATCACTACTTAGGTAAAGATGCTTCGTGACTCTCATGACACGAAGGTTTATCACTAACCCATCCTCGAAACGCCATATGGTACCCAAACAACGCTGTGATGATACCCAAAAGCACGCCAAATATCACATCGTAGCTGTGGTGGTGATAGTCAAGCACCAGCGTGCTCGCGATGTATGTTGCAAGAAGCGTCGGAACCACACATGCCACCATGCGCCAGTATCCTGACCGGCATCGTTGTCGGAGTTTCAGGTGAGCGAACAGGTATAGTCTGCTTCGTTAGCAACACCATTAATGCAGTTCGATTGAAACTTACGATAAGTAAAACAGCCCAGCAAAGGCGATCTCGGAGTGTCCAGAAGGGAAAGACTCAATCGCTGTAAGAATATCAGCCTTGTTGCCGGTGCAAACCTGTTCTTGTCAGCTTGTGTTGCAACTTGGACCTGCATACTGACCTGCTCAATTGTGAACATCACATTCTGGAATCCCTTGCCAATATTTGTGTCCGGTATTACTGGCTGACACACGCTCAGAAAATGCGGTCTAAGGCCACCGATCGTCTTCTTCAAGACTACAATCATGAACGTGCCCGTTACAAGAGAGTAAGCTAATCCGAGGATACCATACGCCGCATCACAGAATGACCTGATCCAGATCTGTGCTAGGAGGATTATCCCTACCGGAATCAAGATCGCGACCATGGCTGCTGATAGGGAGGAGAAGGTCGATTTTTGGTATGGATAGGCGAACTGTGCCCAGACAATGTCGTTCGAGCCGTTAAAGAATGTGACAGGGAAGAGTCTGTTGAATGCGTGTGGCGCCGTCCATGCCTGAGATTGAGGTTAGATAGATTTTGGAGAAGGATTCGCTGGCATTCACTCCTCCTGTCACTGCGCCCATAACGCCGAGCATGAGCAAGCTCCTCCAGTTGTCCTTGCCGAATTGGGTGAGGTCGTGTATTAGGCGATTGAACGTCTTTCGTACGTCCATGTTGCGAAATGTCAACAAGCAAGTGATGTAGAAGTTGTGCAAGGGTATTGCTTTCTCAACGCAAGGCTGGTGCTCCACCGTTAAAGAATGTCTCGGAGGCTCATGAGGTGAGTATACAGTAAACAATGAATGAGCAGAAGAATTTGCGCCGCGATCGCACGATCGGATACGATTGACGACTAGAAGGGTCCTGACAATATCAAAGGAGATGGAAGGCCGGAATTTGTTGCATGCTGCCGGACACATAGAGCGGCGCCTTGGTACATACTCTTAGCAATTCTAGCCATTGCCGGATTGTAAAATTTGAAGCTGGAAGACAGACTAAGCAAGTGCGCGCGACAAGAAGCAGAGGACGAACTTTGGAAGCTGCCGAGCCGTTGCAGAAGGAGCGCGAGCCAGACGTGCAAGGTGTCGGATTTAGTGGATAGGGAAGCGGCAGAAGGAGGCGAGCGGAAGCGGGGACGCTGCCAAAGAGTACTTGGAAGGCACTGCCTCTCTGAAGTGCAATCCCAAGAACGAGGCATCAACTTGAGACAAGATAACGAGAGTGGCTTGCGATGTAAATCGTTCCTTCAGTGCTCTATTACCACGAGTCATTCACGAACACTAAATAACGGACAAGCTTTTCTGCGTCCAATCTATATTTCGAAGCCCGTTATCCACAGCACTGCCTGGGCCAGTGCTAAAAACTTCAAACATGAATCACATCCTGAACGTGAGGATACACATGAACTAACTTCTGCCAGAATTCAGGGTGTTCTCGTGCGGCAACTTCCGGATCAAAGCCCATTGCCACAAAGATCGTGTCCACTCCACTTCCAATAGGTGTCATAAAGATCTGACACGTCTGCAACCCGATTAGGAAAGAGAATGCCATGATGACTGGCGTGAATGTTCTGCCTTCATTGTATGCTGGATTCGTGAACTCTAGGTATAGGTAAGCAAGAAGAGCGCAGGCGTAAGCCACGAATACACTGCCCATGCTGAGTACTGGTCCAATCAAGCAGTCGTTGATGAGTGCATCTAATCCTCGATCTTTCATCATGGTCCATGTGTCCTTTGCGGCTGGAAAGTATGCTTTGCCATACAGTGCGATGACGGCGAAGCAGTATCTATTGATGAATTGAACAGCCCACTGCAGGATACCGATGAGGCACTGCAGGCAGCAGAAAAAGATCGTGCCGATGATGTTGCCATCTTGTGCTGATGTGTTTTGAGCGATGCTGCAAGCTTGTCGCAGCATGTTGATGATGGCAACAATCAAGCTGCCCAACGAAATCGATCCGAAAGAATAGGTTGTGGCTCGTTTGAACGCACCCATCGTTGCTCCTTTAGGTATGCCACCTGGTTTTCCAGCGCAGAAGTACCACGAGCCATAAACACCTGCAATGACTGTGTGGATGGTGTTTTTGATAAACTCGGTGATCCAGTATCCAGCAAATGTGATAAATACGATGAGGCCAATGACGCGTCCGCTCGAGCAACCTCCCAGTTGTGTGCAAGCCGGGTTTGCATTAGCACCAGCGTTTGATGGCTCATATGCAGCATATATGCCGACAAGGGTACACGAGAACCAAGCACCGAAAGCAATAGCCACGATACCCCCGATCAAGCTGACCGTGAATACGTGGACGCGCTTCATCCTCGCAATGTCCTGTGCTTGCTGCAGCATGACTACGGCAAATGGAATTCGAGGTATCCAGGAGATGAAGCAGAAAATTGCGAAAACCGCAAAAAGTGCGAACACGATTCCAGCGCCCCACAGATGTCGATACAGGTAGTAAACAGCCGTACCCACAGCCATGACACAGTTTAGTATACCAGTGATCCAGACAAACTGCTTGGTGAATGCTCGTGCAGCAAGAAAGTATGCCCAAGACAACACAAACGCGACCACGAGCACAAACACCAGCAAGACCAAAGCGTTGGTGTTTAAGCCGAAGTCATTCGAGCTGCCATAGATACCTCCTCCATTGAAATTGTGATACCGCGAATATCGATACAGCGATAGACCTGACACTGCAATGAAACCCAAAAAGACCGCGATCAGTAATATTCCAGCCCAGACATCATTCCACTTCGGTTTCTGGATCTTGAACGTATCCTGAAATGATTGTTTGTCGTCTTGCGGTACAACGAAGTCGCCGTAGTTGGGAGGGTTTTGCGAATACTGCTTTCCATCGTACTGTTCTTGCTGAGGTAGAGGATAGCCTTGTGGTGGTCCCATTTGATATTGCTGCTGCGGTGGGCCGGGAGGTGGTTGATATTGATTGTATCCTTGCGGCGGCGCATTGTAGTAGCCAGCTGCTTGACCTTGTTGCGCCATATCGAGCCGCGACAAGCGAGCAGTTGATACGTGTCAAAGATACTGCTGCTACAGAATACAGGCTCAAAGGCCAAGTCCAAACGATGTGACTGCGCAACGGACTTGAAGCAGGTTCTGCGATGTTGACAAGACGAGAAAGCGCTGCGCATGGAAAGTGCACATGCAATTTCCGCAAGACGTCACCAGTTTAGGTTACGCGAAAGCCATCCTCGGATACCAACCAATGAAAGAGTGCCTTCGGCTGTCGCGAGCCGTAACAAGCATTTAAGCGCATTCGCTTGCAGATCCTCGCAGCTGAGAAAAGTCTAGATTCTGGGTGTTTTCTCAAAAAACCGGAGCTGGTGTTCACAAAAATAGCACTAGCTTTCGTTTCTCATCACTGCCGCTTGTTTGCTGGCCAGATGAGTTTGCGACTTCCCAGAAGCAACAGTCGCTGAGTATATGGCAACCATGGCAAAATCTGCTGTGCCACGTATTTGTCATCGGTCAGAGCTGTGTTACATTGCAAGACGACGTTATGCATACCTACTCGTGCTTCTTCGCGTTTCTCGGATTTGCCTTGTATCTTAGCTATATTGGTGTGATTAAGCAGGACTCCTTGAACGATTGTCTTGGCTCATACGAGCAAGCATGATGCTGACAGGTAAGATTCGCCAACCGCCTCTGCGCGTACGAAAGCAATCCTAGCTGGTTGAAGGATTTGTGCCATATGGCAATTGGACCTCTGAATATACTGACTGATGCGATGTCTCATACACGTGCTATACACCAGCAGCTTCGGCGCTAAGGAGAGAGCTGTACATGTGCCTATTGATCTGTATCCCCAAGCACACGCAGCATGATGCAATGTTAATTCTATTGCGGGGTTTGACTTTTGAGGCAGTACAAGTTGAGAGCCACAAAACTATTCATGGACAACGCAGCCCTATAGCTGTTCTAACCCATCAACGTCGACAATGTCTAATGTCGCCCAGGTCTACGACCACAAAGGTGACCCAGTCAAAGCTGGTAGAGCTCGAGTCAACGGTATCAGACTGTACTACATCACCGCTGGCCAGGGACCACCACTACTCCTGCTACACGGCACACCCAAGGACAGCTTCTACTGGTACAGGCTCTTCCCACTCTTGACTGAGTACTTCACATTGGTGGCACCTGACCTCCGAGGATTTGGATATACTGACAAACCGCCCGCCACAGATGGCTACGACTCAGCCATGAATGCCAAGGACGTGACTGAGCTAATGACGCAGCTAGGACACGAGAAGTTCTATCTTCATGGTGAAGATCGAGGTGCTGACTACGCCGTAGCAGTGGCGGGACTATACCGAGACCGTGTCATCAAGCTGTCGTTCTGCGAAATGGTGCCCTCTGGTCTGGGTCTGGAAGAGACGAATATCTGGACACCTGAGAACGTGGCTCGACAATTCAACAAAACAGGTATATGGTGCTGGCATTTGTCGTTTTTCTGGATTCCGCATGTCCCTGAGATGTTGATCATAGGCAAAGAAAGGGAGTTTTGGGAGATGTTCATCAAGCAGGAGTGCTATGACCCCGCCAAGATTGAGCCAGTAGCGCTAGACCACTGGATCGAGTGCGCCAAACAACCCGGTTGTTTGCGAGGCATTCTTGAAACATATCGCTCTGCTTTTGTCAGTGCAAAAGTCAACCAAAAGATCGCGAAGGACAAAATCACCATCCCGGTCATGACGATTGGTGCGCCAGAATTCTTTGGACCTCAAGTGAAGGAGAGCGCATTGAAATTTGCCGAAAAGATTGAGCAGGACGAAATATTCGAGGAATGCGGTCACAGTCTGGCGCTCGAAGCTCAAGATCGTCTGGCTGCTTCGCTGAAGAGGTTTATGCTTAGCAGATGAGGAGCTGTGGTCTAAGCATGTAAACTCATCTCGTAAGCGGACAGCACTGTGATGAAGAAAAAGCTCCTTGCATCATATGAGTTGCAAATCCAAGTTTAATAGGTCATCCCAACACTCTGAATCAAATATCCAATCATTTGCCGAGTTCTCGGGCCAGTCTAACTGCAAATCTGGCATACCAATCGAAGGATCATATGAGATGTCCGCGGTAGTACACTGCAAAGACATTGATCTATCTGTGATCAATGGCGTGTCTGCCTGCCGCTCCACCATAGAAAGTCTGCTTTGAGTCTCTGGCAGACTGATTCCATGTCTCTGTAGCACATCGTGTAGCGCTTTGAGCAACCTGCTCGCGGTACGATTCGTGTTTCGCACTTCGTTGATCATGTTCAGAGCTTCATGGACTCGAGCAAGCTGTACATCATCATGAGGGCGGTTGGCGCAAATATCCAAGACCAGAACAACCGTGGCGTAAAACAGGAATTGATGGATGTCTAGTAAGTGCAACAACGATGAAAGGTGGCAATTGCTGTCATCGAGAAAAGCTTGTCGAATTGCCAGCAGCCTACATGCTGACTCGATGCAAGCGTTCCGCGAAAAGGCATAGAGAGGGTTAGATCCACACCGCATCAGGAAGGGAAGGTGAAGTTTGCAACGTCGGACTGAGACCATCAAATTCGCCAGCGCTCGCTGAAGACCAAAGTGATTGGCACGCTGCTCGCCAAAGTCATGTCTGATAGTATGTGGGGAAACATCAAGCTGTAGAAGGGATGGGAGGCTGGTAGCAATAGCAACGAACTTAGCGTCGAGCTCGTGGACTTTTCCATAAGAAACGGATACTGGCTCGTGAACGAGCACAGTATCAACGGCCTCGCGACAAGTCTCTGCCAATTTGATTCTGAAGAGGGAGTAGGACATAGTGGTCGCTTCGTTATTGGGCCGACTGAAGTCGGCATTGTAGGTGGAAAGATCTCCAGAATTGAGATTACGTGGCATTTTCACTTTCATCTGCTGCGGATTGACCGAGTAGACGCCTTCAGTTGGACCGCTGTGGAAAGCAAGGAGCCAGTCGGTGCTTGCGATATGCCACCAAAGTTTCCTGCCTGTTTCTGCCTCGATGATATCGACTTGGGTGAGATAACATGGTTTTCGCCGAATGATGTCGTCCAATTTATGAAGGCTCAATTCGCGAGCCAGCGACAATGCAGTCCAATGTAGTTCCCGTGCTCGTGCCGAGTAGCCTTCGGTGTAGGCTAGCAAGAAAAAGAGCACCACGGCAGCCTGAATCATTTCGATACTCGGCACAGTCGAGGTCCGATCGCAATGTAGTGCATCTATTGCCTGCTTTGCAAGGACTGTAGAGGCTTTCTTAGCCACTTCCCCGTTGCTAAAGAGTCCATGCGACTTCAGAGAGTCCCAAAATCCTATGTGAGCACTCATTGCCAGGAGCAGAGTAACGAGTCCAGTTCGTGATTCGGCACTCTGCCAAGGCCCTTGGTCGTAGAGCTGTTGTATTTTGGTACGCACACTCGAGACGTGCATGACTTGTAGTGCCGGTTCTAGACTCTCTTCAAAGACATCAAGGACGCGGCATGCAAACGCACGAGGAGGCAGACATGTAGGTTTCTGTTCTTCGAGAACATTGAAATCCAACGCAATTTGATCAGTCGTCTTGAAAGCCAGGAGAACAGCATCTTTACTCGGTTCCAAGGCTGTTCCTGTAAGTCCGCCACAGATCTCTTCTAACCATCGACTGGATGTCGCGTCTTGCAGTGTACCAGACATGGATGCTAGCGGCATCTCTACTGCCTGACCTTTGGCCGTCTGATGATTCTCGAGTGACATCTCATGGTTGGTCCCAAATACAGCGTGCTCCAGTTCCATAAGACGAGATTGTACCGCAATTCTACTCACGTCATCTTCTTCGGCGACTGAAGGCGTCATATGCTCCTGCACATTCGACGACTTCGCCCTGTAATCACAAGTCCACTTCCGTAAGTAACAGTTAGAACATGGCTGCTCGCGGTCACATCGTACCTTCTTCTGTCGACACATCTGGCAAGACACGGGATCTTGCCGTTGAGCGTACTGACACGTACGGCACCGTAATGAGCAGTTCGAGCATGGCTGCTGCAGGTCGCACTTCAACTTCTTGGCACGACACATCTGACATGCTATCTGATTCTGCCGTCGCCGTTCCTGCCTTTCCGGAGGCATATTGACAAGTGGTACTGAACATTGAGATGTTCGTCGGTCAGGTCCACGGAGAGAAACCTAGCCATGAGGCCACTTTTCGCCAAGCTAGCAAGAAAGACTCCATCCATGACTGTCGTAATTAAATCGCTTGTCGTAAGATTCAGTCGCATCTAGTAAGGTGAAATGTGAAACCTCAACTGTAAGGAAACCAAGATACTTTGTGAGTCGTCATTTGCTTACCGGCAGCTGGCGGCGAAAGATTGTGGCCGGTTTGAATTTGTGCCTGATCTGCGAGAGCTCTTGGCTGACAGCTCTCAGTTAGTGCTACCCTGGACGCTATAGGCATGCCTGAGAGCACAAAGAATTCCTTAAGGATATGACTTTACTAAATCAGGCACAAAATCAAAATCGGCCACAACTTCTACGCGACCAGCTGTCAGTGATCAGCCTGATTCAGAGTATCCAAAAAGTTGTCGCACAATGTTGGTACTTAGCATCCATCCAGTCATTACATCTTGCCCGTTCTCGGCCTACCATCTTTTTGATCTACACATCCGAGATCTTACAGCATACCCGTACAGCACTATGCCAATACCGAATGACAATGGTTAGACCAGTACAGCTAAATTCGGAGAGGTCCATGGACAATTCCCGAGTGCTCCAGAGAAGCCACTATCCCAGCTCCTTTACTCTCAGGAAACGTGCAGCCTCGCGTCAACTGTAAGCTCGAGATACAGTATCGACTTTTGAGGTCGATCCGCACAGGTTTAAGATGCGGACTCGACCGCGGAGCGACCCCGTGGCAGGTTGAGTTGAGATGAACAGCTACCTAGATATAAGCTCGTTTGTACTATTGAGCTGCAGTAACGGTATCAATCGCATGCCAGTACAAATAATTCACGATTTTCCCTGATGGATCGAAGCAAGGAGAGGACATCAGAGCGAAATGCAGGGCATGCCGTGCCAAGTACAGAATGGACGTAAGTTCTACTGCAGCTTCGGAGTCGACCAAAGAACACACTGACAGTGTGCTGCGCATCTCAGTCTTCGAGGAGTCATCGTGATGTTAGGGTCAGCTCTTGCGTATTTCACCACGGTATGCTCGCCTCCTCCAGCGTATCGACCTATCAGGTGATCGAAAAGAAATTGATGTCAGAGAATTTCAGGTTGGCTTCATCAATGCATTCGGAGTGTTGCAAGAGTATTATCAGGCTGAGCTTCTGCGCAATGAGTCGCCGTCTCGCATATCTTGGCTGGGCTCCTTCAACTTCTTCGCCATCTTCGCTTTTGCAGCCCCTGTTGGCATCATGTCAGACAAAGTCGGACCTACGGTATGCTTTCCCACCTATGATTGACCGCTGAGTCTTCTTGACTCGATGCTGAAGTGCAGGTACAGGTACCCATGACGTTAGGGTCGATCTTTATGCTCATCGCTCTTTTCATGGTTTCTTTATGCAAGCGATACTGGCAATTCTTTTTGGCGCAAGGCTTACTCCTGGGCATGGGTATGTCGTGTGTGGCTATCCCTGCTTCCGGAGCAGTGCCTAGATTCTTCGTACAAAATCGCGCCTTGGCTAGCGGTATTTCGGTGGCTGGATCTTCTCTTGGTGGTGTTATCTGGCCCATCGTTATGGATCAGCTTTTCCTCAAGACTTCGCTAGGTTTTGGATGGTCAATCCGCGTTATTGGCTTCATGATGATTCCCTTATTAGGCCTCGCCATTCTCACTGTCAGGTTGCCCACTACGACGCAGAATGAGCAACACGAGGATGGGCCGCGGTCAGCACGCCAAGAAGTTATCGTTGATAGATCGTTCTTGAAGGAGCCACCCTTCATACTTCTATGCGTCGGACTCACCCTCTGCTCTCTTGGCTTTTTCACACCATTCTTCTACACATCCAATTACGCCATTTCTCAAGGCCTATCACAAAGTCTGTCCTTCTACACCCTTACAGCAATCAATGCCGGCTCTGCATTTGGGAGAATAATGCCGGGCTTTGTTGCCGATCGACTTGGAAAGTTCAATATTCTTAGCTGCGCGGCTTTTGCGGCGGGCGTTGTAGTATTCTGCTGGACGGTGGCTTCGTCTGCTGCTGGTATATTTATCTGGGCGACCATATACGGAGTTGCCTCGGGTGTAAGTCCCATCATTGGTGGCCTAAGCGTCTAGAGATACTGACTGAGATATACAGGGAATTTTGAGCCTCGAAATCGCTGCTGCCACTTCATTAGCACCACCACAGATGATCACCACGGCAATTGGTATCTGTTTCGGCTCTACTGCTTTGGCGTAAGTTTCCTTTATTCTTTCAACGATTTCACTACCGGGCAAGGGTCGCAGTGCTAACTCATGACGTTCGACATGACAGACAACTTGTTGGACCTCCGATCAGTGGGGAAATTCTCAAACATGGATACGTTGCAGTATCTATGTGGTGCGGAGCTGTTCTGGTTGCTGGCTTTTTGGGTGTTCTTGGAGCGCGATTGGCTCTCGATCGTAGAGTCCTGGCTAGAGTGTGATCGGCAGGATCTCAACGCTCGTCGATACGCGTCGACAAAGTTAGTCTCATTGGAGCACAACTCTGTAGATTAGGGAACAACGGAATTAATAACTTTTGGACAGGTGCTGTATGTGGGCATAATTTAGTTGTAGCGGGCAATTCCATCACCTTCACTTGAAAGCTGGTCGTATTGTGCATGGTTCGACACTGACTTTGTCAGCTCAGTCAAGATTGTAGCCTCACCATTTTCAGTTAACGGAGCAATGTTCTTGCGACCCTTGCGCCAACCGTGAATTGCAGCCTTAGGCAACTTGACACTGGAGTCATAAATAGTACCAGACCACACAAACATCGCCAGCAGTTGACCCAGAGTAAAGGTTTTGTCAATTACTGGCAGACCTGGCTCCATGTAGTTGACGTAGTCGACCACATAGCATACGAGACATATCAAAAATATCAGCTCCGCCAAGACGACTAGCCCTAGCCTGGTTTTTGATAAGATGTCTTCATTCGATGGACCATGCGGTACACGGGCCTCTCGACGCAACAGACGTTTGAATAGCGGATGATTCCAGAACACGTCAACAATGAGAACACTCAAGATCAACCAGCTGAAGACAATCACCGGCATTCTTGCCCAGAGCTTGTTAGGCTCCCATCTACCGTCCCAACGCTCGCCGTTGTAGGTAGCGGGTGAGACGATGCCACAGTAGCCGATCCAGGCGGTCTTGCTGTTTCCCCGCTCGGGATTTATTTTCATTTCCGGCTTTGAGTTTCTGAAGGCCTGTGACCACGCTGCTGAACTTAGGGCAACCGTCACGACCGTCAGTAGCCAAAGACGTAGTCGCCTGTTCCTCGCGGTCTTCTTGATAGCTTCCTTTTCTATCTTCGAAACATTGGAGTCTTTCCCGCCTTCGAGTTCGACCTCTTCGCTTCTTCGGACGCCTGTGAACAGGAAGAATAGACAAGAGGTCGCAAAGATTATGCTGCCTTGCGTGACGCACTGGAGGTAGAGCAGATTCCGATCTAGCTGTCCAAGAGAAGTAATGGAGAACATTGAGGTTTTCCCAAAAATTCCAAATAGGATGGCAACATTCAGAGGAATCAAAAAGAAACACTGTGCTTTTTGGAAGTCGCGCAGCAAACTCATCACTTGTTTCTGAGTCTCGTCCAGCATACAATAGAAGGGCAGCAGTCTGTGCTGGACGGATTTGGGTAGTGAAGCGATTAGTCCTTTGCCAAAAATGCGCCATGCGTGTTTGTGGTCTTGCGATTTCGTGTGATACTTGAGAAGACGAAGCGTCCTCAGATAGAGCCATGCTGTAAGTATGATGCTGAACTGCATTATGTAGCCGATAGAAACCTGCTCCTGGCATTAGCTTTCAGTTATCATGAGTCGATATGCTTACACCTATTCCTCCGATATCTGTGTTGATACTCATTGTCGAATTGGGACTGGTAGTAGACCAGTCCGGGAAAATCTGCAAAGGACTGTCAGCAGCTGTTCACAGGGACCTTAGACGTCGATCTCACGTCTAATAGACCTTCACCCCTAAGTGCCGCATACGTCGTGCCATTTAAGCCTTTCTCATTATTGTTGAAGCCCAAGCAAGGTTTCTCACCATCATCGACCACCTCGCAATATGCCAGATAACAGTGCCTCTGAGTGTCGACAATATCGTTGATGATGTCGACGCTGGCATTGGCCATGATACCATACTCATCGGCGACGCTCTTCAGCTTCGCTTTTGCTTCTTGACCAATCTGATCGGATACAAGCCATTGCGATATGAGTGGATAGTACATACAAGCCAGTATGTTTTTGACAACAAAGACGTTCATCTCGACAGGCTTGTGCTTGTTCAAAGCATCGTTCATGGTATTGTTCCCGAACAGCAAAGTGGCGTTTGTGCAGAAGGAAGTGCAATTTGTGGTGTCGCCGTCCTCACAACTGTGCACAGCGAATGGAAGACTGGAGGATGCAGAATATGACCAGTTAGTAGTAGCACTGTATAGATCTCCAAAGTTGAAAGGAGCTCCTGCAAAGCCTGTCCAAAGCTCTGTAGGTACAGGCGAAATCCACGAACTACTCAGGTTGAAGTAAGAGGTGTTCACAATATCTAGAGAGCTGCTCAATCCATCGTAAGGGGGGATCATGTTCTCCATGCTTCGATAGCAAGATCATGCGAGTGTTGCAATGAAGCTCGTTGGACGATTCGGAGCCAAGAATGGCGGTGTGATTGATGGTGAAAACTGCATCGTAGGTTGATGTAATATATGTGCAAATGTAGTAAGGCTGAAGAGCCAACTTTGGTACTTACCATCAGGTGGGGGGCATTCGCATTGCAGGACGATATTCTGGAAAAACACTTGGCGTACAAGCAGTGTACATTAGCTTGTAGGTCTGTTTAGAACTAGCCGAATAGGAGAAAAGAAGTTGCATGGAGGTGGGCAAGCAGGACGGTATAATATCGTTGAACGACCGACCAATAGGTCTAGGAGAAGTTGGGGTCTGAAACACTTCAAATAGCATAAGCCTTCAACACAAAGATCGCTCTGGGTGGTTGTCTCTCTAGATCGACCGCAGTTGTATCGACGAGTGCTCGGACTACCAATCCGGATGTGGCTGCAGTCGCGCATTGGTTAAGCGAAGGCCGGCAACGCACACCAGCCTTGCAAGATAGAAAAACTGTCACCGGTCAAAGTACCAACCCACATTCACTAGTGCATAAACAACTCCACAGAGAGTATCATCCAGACTGTAGCATGATATCGTGTTCTCTAAGTGTTGAAACGTGGGTCAAAGTGTTGGTCAGCTTCTGTCAACGTCAGTTTCTGAAGACTAGTCGCGTATAATCGCTAGTCTAGCTTGCCGCGACAGTTACATGATACCAGTGGCATCGCGTATCAGTACGTTGTCGCGTACTTTCCTTCATGCAGTTGTCAAGCAGGCATTGCTGCTACCAGACTGCACTAGCATATCATCAGCAGACTCTCTTCTTGCTAGCTTGCGCATCTTACTAACCGCATTAGGTTAGAGCAGCTATATCATTTTGGATGGAGAAGAGCAAGGTTTAGAAACTTTTTGGTGAGTCGCAGTTGCCCTCGTGGAAGCTCGAGAAATCATGAGTGAAAAGCAGACTTGCAACTAACATGCCGTGACGTCGGCGTCGTCCTTGGTCTTTCATTGTGTTATTCTTGTTGTGTCCCTTTGCATTCGTAACCATGTCGCAGCGTTTGGTTCTTCGAGCATTGCCTCGAGCGTTACCCAGAAAACAGGTAATTAGGACAGCTACCAGAAACTATGCCAGTCCCGCAGCAGTTCCTGTCTCTTCGACGGTACCTGAGTCGAATATCAAGCATGAGATCTCCGTACCCAACCCCGACCCATCACCAGACTCCCCAACCATGACCTTCTTGAACGACCGAGCTCCGTACATGGTGCCTACATATGTACGACCACCACCGATGATGACTCAAGGAGAGGGTTGCATATTATACGATCAAGAGAACAGAGCATATCTAGATTTCACAGCAGGAATAGCAGTGGCATCTTTGGGTCATGCGGATCCGGAAGTTGCAAGAATCGTGGCCCACCAAGCACAAACACTGATACATGCTTCGAATCTATACTACAACCCATGGACGCCGGAGCTCTCAAAACTGATGATCGAGGAGACGCAGCGACACTCACCTGGTTCACACCTCAGCCAAGTCTTTGTATCGAATTCAGGCTCTGAGGCTAATGAAGCGGCCTTGAAGTTTGCAAGGAAAGTACCATATGAGAAAGATACAAACACGACTCAGCGAGACATCGTATCATTTCATGGCTCGTTTCATGGAAGAACATATGGCTCGCTTTCGGCTACACCTAACAAGAAATACCAACCACCGTTTGGTCCTATGTTGCCAGGATTTCGATACGGCACATACAATGATGTCGAAGCAATACCCAGCCTAGTCACTAAAGATACTGCTGGGGTTATCGTGGAGCCAATCCAGGGTGAAGGCGGTATTAATGTGGCCACGAAAGACTTTCTACAAGCTTTAAGGCAAAGATGTGATGAGGTCGGAGCTATACTCATCTTCGATGAGATACAGTGTGGCTTGTCAAGGACTGGTGACCTTTGGGCACATACTGTTAGCGGAGTACAGCCCGATGTTCTCACGACCGCAAAAGCGCTCGGAAATGGTATTCCTATAGGCGCTACCTTGATATCTGGTAAGACAGTCGCACCCTATATCAAGACTGGTGATCATGGCACAACTTTTGGCGGAAATCCGTTTGCATGTCGGGTCGCACATCACGTCTTCACTAGGTTGTCAAACCCAAAGTTGCAAGAAGAAGTGCGAATTAAGTCGACCTTATACTTTAGCGCATTCGACACGATGAGCGTAAAATATCCAGGTGTTCTGACAGCCGTAAGAGGTCGTGGTCTGATCGTAGGCTATCAAATAAGCGACGAGCACAAATCGAAAGCCTCAGAAGTCATTACAGCAGCGCGAGAGCGAGGTCTCCTGATTATCACAGCTGGAGATGGTGTCATTCGAATCGTCCCACCACTAATTATTTCGGCAGAAGAAATAAATAAAGGTCTGGAGATCCTGGATGAAGCAATGACGGTTGTGTTCGCCAGCGTAGAAGATGTGAAGAAGACTAAAGGACAGCAAGAAATGGCAGGAAGATGAATGAGCCCTACCCTAATTTGATTTCTTCTCACCTTCAGGCACGTTCATGCCATGCATACCTCGATAAACAGGCTGTTCAGCAGGCATCCACCCAAGCTTGTCCAGCACCTCATCCTGAAGCTCGAAAACTTCGACTTTCAACGGTCGACAACACTTAATCATCTCCTTTTCACTATCAGCTCCAAACCCCCACAAACTCAAATCGCCCCCTGGACAAGTACTCAGCGCCATCAACAGATCCTGTTCGGCCAGAAATTCAATATGATCCCCAGGCTCCGCTGGACAAGGACTCATAAAGTATTTTCCGTCCTTGTCGAGTCCAGTGACCTGGAATAAATTAATCACATCATGAACGTCACTTTCATGCAATCCATACGGCACGATCGCCCTGGTTAAATTTGAGTGACAGTGATAGTCATAACTTCCTTCCTCACCCGCGAGCATGACATTCACATACGGATCACACCTGGTACCAAGCAGATCATGGACTCTACCGCCATGTTCATCGACCCCATACCATGACAATGTGTCTTTGATAATGGTGCATAAGGGTCGCATATATGGCAGACAACTCCACAAGCGATCAAATGTCGAAACGTGGCTGGAATGAAGTTGCTTTGTACGACTTGCCCAGAATCTTTCCCGGGGATTATGTGCGTTCCAGATGTTAAGGTCGCCTACTTGTGGTCCTTCCGGAGTGCTAATTCGGATGATACTCCCACTTTTGGCGATCCATGCTCGTCCTGACCTGATCGGTAACGTGAATTCCTGAGTGAGTTTACGAGGGACACACTGGATCTTGGTGTAGATTTCTCTGTCGACTTTGAGTGGACTGTTGCTGACGGGCAGGTATGCTGGTATCGGGGATTTGATTGGTTTACGGGATGCGAGACGTTCAGCATCTCTAGATGTGGTGGCCGACATATTGAGGTGGTAGATGTGTTGGAGCTTAGAACAAATGCCACGAATGCTCATAGTAGCTGAGTTGAAAGATTTGACGCCTGAGGCATTTTCGGCTCTTTCCTGTTTGTGCTAGTGTTCCAGTATTCGTAGTAGTTGAAGATCTGAATAAATTCAGCTCGATAAGAGAACTCCGCTTCGAATTCAGATTTGATGATTACAGCGAGTTCAAGTTAAAGCATTCACGAATTATACCTAGTGTGCCTATGGTACCACGAGACATGTCAAGTCCAGCCAGCAATTTTGCATCATATATAGGGAAACGTAAAATGTCGTTCTTTCAGGTTTCGAGACGCCGCATATATACCACTTCCATCACAACGCCAAAAAAGCAGGATTAAGCCCTTTCACCACTCTAAATAGCTAGGTCTAAGTATACCCTCGCATAGCATCCTCATAGCCAGTGCCACCTTTGAGATCCCGCTCGAAGCTCTGAGCAACATCAAGTACAGTTCGAATGTGCGTCAAACCCAAAGCGACGTCTTCATGGATAGCCAAAGCCTGTGCAGCCCGAACGATATTCTTAATCTGCCTGCCGTTCAGAGCTCGTCTAGATAAGTCCTCTAGATCCTTGTCCTGAATAGCCTCAACTTCCATACCTTCGGCGTCTCTGACTTTTGTGATAAATGTGGTCCAGATTGCTTTGCGAGCTTTGCTGGACAATTCACCGTATCGCAGTGATAGGTGGATTCGAGACACGAACGCATCGTCGAAGACTTCGACTCGATTTGTGGTGAGGAAGAGGATACCTTGGAAGTATTCGAGGAGACGGAGGAAGATTGAAACAAGTGCATTGCGCTGGATGTCGTGAGTTGAGCGCTTTTCCAAAAAGACATCGGCCTCATCTAGAAGGAGGACCGCACCCCAGGCATGGGCTATGTCGAGGATATTTTGGAGCTCACGTTCGAGGGTTGAGCTGTTCGTGCCCAGGTCACCTGCCGAGACCATGTACAGAGGCCGCTTGAGCAGATCTGCTATCGACTCAACCGTGAGTGTCTTCCCTAGACCTGGTCCACCATGAAGCACGGCAACGAGACCTTTGCCTTTGCCAGCGATAATGTCATCGATGCTGCGAGATGGATGGAAAGCGTGAGATGACACCATGGCTTTGACAATACCTTTCTGGTTGTCTGGCAGTATCAGCGAATCAAACGCATCTGCATTCCATGAAATTTCCCCAATCGAGCTGACTGCAAATTCGAGCCACAACTTCTCGGAGAAGGAGAAGCCGACGACGACGGAGCTTGCGATGAGCAATTGCTCTTCTGTAAAAATGTCCTTAGCACCTTCCTCAATGATTACTCTGGTGGCCTCATCACTATCAAGTTGTACAACAGATCTGCCATCTTCTGTTTTGACTACCTTGAAATGCTTGTGCTTGTTGAAATCTTCGGAAGCTGGAGTAGGCTGACCTTGACTGTCAGTGCTTGTAGTCACATTGCCGTATTCATCTATCGTCTGATTTTGAACCTCCTCGACCTCGCCATCCAGCGCTTTGAGCGTGCTAAGCGGGTAGTTGGGGTTAATTCTTCTGAAGATGGCAGGATCAATCATGATGCGACCATTGACATCGACCTTCAAGACCTTGTCTTCTTTCTTGACAAAAGTCATACCAGCATAAGTCTTGTAGTTCATGCCTTGTAGCGCAACGAATTTTTTGCCTCGCTCAATGAGTTGTGCCTTGGCGGTGTCTGGGTCTTTATGGTATTTGATGGGATAGCACGAAAGCGAGGAGATCTTTCGAGCACCGGAGAACGCAGAAACCTCGCCGTGTACTGTAGCCATGCCGAATGTCTTGCCGTCGTAGTCGAGATAGCGAGCTTCAATGCTGTACCATTTACCTTTCATGAAACTTTGGTTTTCCTTGCTGTAGATAGCTTTGAAGGCACGCGGCTGATCTTCATCGCCATAAGTGGATGAGTACAGGATTGTGTTTGGCTTGAATAGTGCCCATAGATACTCGAAAGTGATAATTCCAGCCTCAAGCATAGGGTACAGAGCTTTCTTGGTATCAGCAAAATCCTCGTCGAGGTATTCTACCAATATCTGTAGGTGTGAAGCCTTAAGCTTGGTAAGCTTCTTCTCTTTCTTGTTCTCTATCGATTCGGCTTGCGAGGAGAGACTTTGTTGCATTTGTCTCAGCTCTTCTAGGTAGAGGAACAACATATTTGGATCTATCGCGGGCTTCTCAGTAACCAAGTTGATACCTTTGATATCTCCCATGACTTCCTTCAGACAGTCTCGGAGGTGTTTGGATTTGACATCGACGTAAGTTGCAAGGTATCTAGCGCTAACGTCGAATTGTCGTCTAATATTGAACACATACTGCTGATGTTAGCTGCGATCGCAAGTCTTGAACAGGAAACTTACCTGATCCCATTCACTTCGCTTTGGGTCATCGTGAACAGTCTCTTTGAGCTTGTAGTTGCCAATCTTGCGGTCATAAACTTGATCTACACGCTTGAACGCTACCTTTGAGCCAACTTTACCAGGAGGCTTGTCCTTCTTGTTGCCTGCATCTTGGTCTGCCTTCATGAGCTCAAATACGCGTTGAGCTATAGCTTCTTCGTTCGGAGCTGGTACGGCTCCTGGCGGCGGAGGCGGAAGAGGCAGATCTAGAAGTCCGTCGGGATTGCTTGACGCTGGCTTAGAACCAAGTCCGGCAAGCAGAGTTGCCAATTGTTGGACACGCTGATCATTGCTGCCTTTTTTTGGACTCTTCTTTTTCGTAGATGTCTTCTCTTTTGCTTTCCTGCTCTTCTTCTTGCTCTTCTCGTCCTCCGAAGAGAGGCTGGAAGTTGACTCTGTGGAAGACATGTCTTCTGAGCTGGAGCTTTCGTTCTCTGACTCGGAAGGAGCTTTGAGTAGTCTTCCTCCTGGATTTCGCATATGGAGGTCACTGGTGAGTTTTCTGAATAGATCGTTGGACTGTACTGTTTTGTTATTGTGCTCTAGAGTGTTCAAGGCAGCTTGAAAATCAGCTAGAGGCTTCTTACCATTCTGCTTCAATATGCCTGCTGAGGAGGTCTTGCAGATATCCATTGTCTGCCAGCAAGAACTAAATATTTGAGCAGCAGGCAACAATGGCACTTCACTGTAGATGTGGAGACAAGGCTCAGGTAGAAGCTGCTGGACTGGTCAGCTCAAGTGAAGTAAGCTGCAAATCGAGTCATGATAGACAGCCTAGCAGGCCAAGTTAGCAATAGCTCTGCAGGCTGCAGCGGAATTCAGGCAGATCGCCAGCTAAAGTGAAAGAGCAGGAGTGAGACTACGGTCAAAGACCCATGCATGACACAGCACTGACAAGGAAGGCATAATCGAACAACTATTATAAAGTGCTGATAGGCCAGGTGTGAGGAGGTATCACGAGGTCTTTTTGCGACCGCTCCTGGCTGTAGAGCTTGACGAAATGCTCGTTGCTGCCACCTCAAGGCAACCATACGGAGCTCCGAAGGTGGATCTTCGTGGCTACTCTGGGATCTCCAGGACCAAAAAGTCCTTTTGCCTTCGATATCTCGATGTGTTTACCTTTCACCAACTGCAGCATTATTGAATCCGATAGAGCTTTGCATGAAGTTCGCGACGACCACAGAATCATCACACCCTTGACATGTGCATATACTTGTCGATCTCACCGGCAATTACGTACACATACTGCTATAGCTGTGGCGCTCATATCATGTCTGAAGCAGATGAGGCATGCCAGTATAGCCTGAACACGACAAGTTCAACGCGAGGAAGACCTTCGTAGCTCTTATCTATGATGCTCATAGTTTCTGATATGCCTTACTATTGTTTTGTGGCTCATCTGTGTTGAAGTTGATATTTTACTGACAGCATTGCCACTGGCTACTTTATCGTTCAGACACATGACCGCAGGGAATACGTTCCACAGTTCATAATATGCTAGGAAGCGAGATCGGTCGAGGCACGAACCTCATCAGAAAGCCGTTCCGGACTGAGAAGACTTTGATTCGGAATCTCGCCCAGCTGTATGCTGTTATCAGACATGGGTTCCCAACCTTCTCAGACTGAAAGAAGTCGAGTATCGTGAAGGCCAGCGATTACGTCCTCGAGATATTTGTTGCAAATATGGACAAAATACGGACGCAGTTCCATGTTCTGGACACACTGGTGTAAGTGGTTGGCGCACATAAGAATCAGGTCTCCAGCAAGATCGTAGAGCCACTTATGCAGCTTGGTTACGTCTTCTTGTTCACCAGCCTGGTCTTCGATGCCTTTGGCATGAATATTGATGTGCTAGCAGGAAATGGCCTAGGTTGGTAGACCGTGATGATTGGTATGGTGCTTGTCTACTTCGTGCTAGGACTTTCCATCTTTGTTGACTATTTTGATGCCCATCGCGATAAGCTCGCAAAATTGTTGGCCCGAATCAGAGATGCAAGGTACGTATTAGGTCGGAAAATTGACTGGGTAGCTCAAGCTTTTGGCTCGTGGTCTTTCCTTCTCGAAGACGCATTTCTCGTCGAGAGTCAGGGAATCCACGATGGTTAGGCAGTCAGAATATTTGAGCAATCGATTCTGGAACGTTGCCCCAGAAGCATCTTCTTGGTCAGAAGTGGACGAACATCCAAGTACCTGAAGCATCCCTCACCTCTCTGCTATTGTTCGACCGAGCAAAAGATGCCTCAGGCAACAGTTCGCGACTTCCAGCCGAGTAGTTTATGACCGAATTGAGGCGAACTTTCGTATCGTCCCATCAAGCGCTAGAATTCTGACTACTCGTGCTCATCTTTCTCGCCTTGCTTCATCCCAAGAAAGACGCAACTCCCTGCAATATACGAGTAACTATCACAATCCATCGGAACTCTTCACTGAGCTTCTACACTTGTCATCGTTTATCATGTCGGGACCAGCATCAGCAGCAGTGAGGCAAGCCTCAAGAATATGCTCGCGACGAGCATCTTCGTCCATCCTCAACACATCACAAACTCGAGCGACACAAAGATGTAGTGCCATCGCTCATCAGCACAGATGCTATGTATCAGAAAGCAGACCGCAGCAAGCTCAAGTCCAAGACATCGAAGGAGCAATCAAAGCAGATCAGAAGAAATTTATTCAAAAGACTGGCCAGATGCCTGGACAAGCATCGTTGGCAGGCGGACTGCCAGGTAGCATGGCTATGAGTCCGGTCGCAGGCATATTGAAGCAAGCGACTGTCATGGATCAAGGCACAAGACCGATATACCTCGATGCACAAGCAACCACACCAGTTGACCCACGAGTACTGGACGCAATGATGCCTTACCTGACAGGAATGTACGGAAACCCCCATTCGCGGACGCACGCTTATGGCTGGGAGTCAGAGAAAGCGGCAGATCAAGCAAGAGTACATATCGCTAAGCTAATCGGTGCTGACCCGAAAGAGATCATATTCACTAGTGGTGCCACGGAAAGCAATAACATGAGCATAAAAGGTGTCGCCCGCTTCTTCGGACGAGGCGGTAAGAAGAAGCACATCATCACTGCGCAGACGGAGCACAAATGCGTACTTGACAGCTGCAGACATATGCAAGACAATGGTTTTGACGTCACATATCTGCCAGTAGGCCAGAATGGACTGGTAGATATGCAGCAGCTGAAAGACGCTATTCGGCCAGACACGATGATGGTCAGCATAATGACTGTGAACAACGAGATTGGTGTGATACAGCCTATGAAGGAAATAGGCGAGCTCTGTCGATCGAAGAAAATCTATTTCCACACCGACGGTGCTCAAGCTGTAGGCAAGATACCAATCGACGTCAATGAGTGGAACGTCGATCTGATGTCGATATCGTCGCACAAGATTTACGGTCCAAAGGGCATTGGTGCATGTTACGTACGAAGAAGACCTCGCGTTAGGCTCGAACCTCTTATATCTGGAGGTGGTCAAGAAAGAGGTCTCAGAAGTGGGACTTTGGCACCACATCTAGTCGTTGGTTTTGGAGAAGCCTGCAGAATTGCTTCGGAAGAAATGACTGTAAGTTCACTCCCTTCCTGCCCTTTTCTCACATGATTATATTCTGCAAAACATGCATGGCTTTCTGAGCATGCGACTAAGCTTCTTGTCGCATGTCTTGATTATAGAAGCAGGGGTTCTGATCGCTGTCTATCTCCATTTGTTCTAACGCATCTTCGCAACTAAACACTAATTCTGAGTTTAGTACGATAGCCAGAGAATATCATCGCTTTCGAAATATCTCTCGGACGGTCTTTTAGCCATGGAGCACACGACCATGAATGGCGATGCTGAAAAAAGGTATCCTGGATGTGTTAATGTTTCGTTCGCATATGTTGAGGGCGAGTCCCTGCTCATGGCATTAAAGGATATTGCACTGTCATCTGGCTCAGCATGTACGTCTGCTTCGCTTGAGCCATCATATGTTCTTCGAGCACTTGGCAGCAGTGACGAAAGTGCTCACAGCAGTATACGATTCGGTCTTGGTCGATTTACGACAAAGAGTGAAGTTGACTACGTGCTGAAGGCAGTAAGTGAGCGAGTCAACTTCTTGAGAGAGCTCAGTCCATTATGGGAATTGGTGCAGGAGGGTGTTGACCTCAACACTATTGAGTGGTCGCAGCACTAGCGGCCAGATGGTCATGATATGGTGGTCTTATTGACATTTTCGTGATACCAGGCAATTTGTACAGAATGTGACACGACTTCTACTTTTCCAATAAGAAACTTGCCTAGCTGCTCATTGAATCCAAAAATTTGGCCATGTCGTTTGGTGGTGTTGCAGAATGATGCTTCTCGGCTTTTCGCTGAGCTCGTCGGCGGAGCATGGCCCGAAACATCCTCCAATCTCCTCTCTCGCCATAAATTAGGCGCCCACCGTCCTGTATATACGCTGTCACAGTTCCTGGCACGTACAAACACCAAGGTTCTCTCACCGTCGAACATCACGAAAGCGTAGATATCGGACGGTGGGCGCCTAAACCATGGCACATACTGTCAAGTAGTTCAACAATGGAGCACTATACATGAAAGCTATCAAAGCTCAACGTTCATGATGTTCTTGATTTCTAACCCCGAGTCTGCTGCACAACACCATCACACGATATAAGACGACAGCTCAACTTGTAATTCACCTGAAATCCGTTCTCAAAGCTAATATCTCTGCAGCACTAACGCTCCAGCATGTCGAATACGAAACCAGAAAACACGAACCATTGTGTCCTCCTTCATGGCCCAGAAAAGTCAAGCATAAGCACCATTCCAGTTCCAAATCTCAAAGACTTTCCACCTGACCACGTCCTCCTAGCAGTAGCATACACTGGCGTATGTGGCTCAGACGTCCACTTTTACACTCACGGCGGCGTAGGCTCAGATCACCGCAAGTATGCACAGTATTACACGTCTCAGACCTTCCCATCAGATCTCGCAACCTCATCCGGTTCCGGACTTCCTACCTCTACCTCTGGCCTAGTAATGGGCCACGAAGCAACCGCAACAGTACTATCTACAAACTCATCTGTTCGGTCTTTACACTCAGGTGACAAAGTAGCCATCGAACCAGGTACCCCCTGCCGAACTTGCGTTAGATGTTCATCAGGACACTATAACCTATGTACCGGGATGAGATTTGCTGCGAGCTTCTATGAATCTGACACTCTTACCGCAGATTCTGACGGAGGTGAAATACCGTTAGTCCTCAGCACACCAGGAACACTACAGAAATACTACGTCTTGCCCGAATCATTATGCTACAAGCTTCCAGCTCACATCGATCTTCAAGCAGGAGTACTCGTGGAGCCACTCGCGGTGGCTGTCCACGCTGTCCGACTTGCTCAAATAAATCCACAAACGAAATCCGTGCTCATCACTGGCGCTGGAACGATCGGATTAGTAATGGCAGCCGTATCTTGTGCATATGGTGCAGGAAAATTGGTGCTAGTCGACATCGATGATAAGAAACTCAAGTTCGCGAAACAATGGCTTACGAGTCCGAAGGGTGCGGCTGCAAAAGCTGGTGTGGCTGTATTTACCATCAATTCTGCCTCAAAAGCAGTTACCTCAAATTCGAATTCGTCGTCTTCAGCTACAAATGATCTAGTAAGACGGATCAACGAAGGGTTCGGGCTAGGAGACGGCGCACACGTCGCTCTAGAAGCCAGCGGATCACCAGCCGCGATTAAGTTGTGTATCGCTACACTACGAACAGACGGACATATGGTGCAGACTGGACTGAGCAAAAATCCGAATATGGATGCATTTCCGATCTGTGATCTGAGCGAGAAGGAAATTCACGTTCATGGCGCTTTTCGGTATAAGCAAGGTGATTTTGAGACAGCGAGGGATCTACTTGGACGAGGCGTGGTTGGGGATGTGAGCGGTTTGATCTCAAAGGTGTGGGGATTTGAAGAGTATGAAATGGCGTGGAAGGCGACCAGGGACGGTGATGGGAATGGTGTGAAGAATTTGATTCGGTGCCCTGGTATCAATGTTGACGTATCGACCACGTAGTTGACAGGCAATGTTTTCCGCGATACGACTGGGGTGAAAGAGCAGCAAGTAAACTACGATTACAATAAGCAAATGTCTACGTGATGAAAAGAAAGAAGACTTTGTCCATGCATTGAATTGCTTGCTCGATCTAGTGTGTGCACTGTTCTGCTCTGCTTTCTCCTCTCCTAATCAACGCATCCACAAAATTGGTGTATCAAGAATTGTATTTTTTTTTTGGATCTTTTCTTTCATTTCGGCACATCACATGTCTCAAGATCGTGTACAAGCTGGCTTGCCAACTTGGTCATTTCATAGCCATCATTATCGTTCTGGTCATTGTATCGCGCGAATCGGGGTATCCTAAGTATACAGGGTATTATATTGGTCATGGGCAAAGGGTAGGCTCGATGGACTTTCGTAGCGTGCATGGTCGCTGAGAGAAGCAATTTGCTTGTTTTGGTCGTGGGACTCGTGATTTGATGACGATACTAAGTTTTAGTAGTGTCGTCGGGGAGGGTGGAGGTGGCCTTCTGCCTCGATGTCTGGCAGAGCATCGTGCATATCACCAAAAGCGAATGCGTTGGTCGCTGGCATGTTGCCTGGAGGCAGGAAGTGTTGTGGAGGAGAGCCGTGATAGCCTGGTGGAGCTGGCAAATATCGTTGTCGAGGAGCAGTGCGTGGAGGAGTCGGAGCATAGCCGTAGTACTGCTGGAATGGAGGCATGCCCATTGGACCTTGTGGTACGTAGACTGGTTGGAAACCAAATGGTAGCGCATGACCTTGTGCTTGAGCGTACATGTTGGCAGGACCGCCCCAGCCGTAGGCTCGAGATCGATCGACTGAGCCTGGACCAGGTCCATATGCGGCTGGCTGTAGTCGTGTGTGTCGCCGTGCAGAATATTCCTTTGGCTCAACTCGGACTCGCTTGCCTCGAATGTCCAGCTCCTGGAGAGCAGTGACAGCTTCTTCTGGTGTAGCAAATTCGACAAAGCCGAAAATGTTATAGCCGTGGCCACCTAGTACCTGTTAGATATGTTGTTGAGATATGAGCACCATAGCTTACCTTGGATTGCTTTTCGAATGACATTGCAGCCTTTTATCTCGCCATACTGAGAGAAGATTTCGACGAGCTCAGCTTCTGTAGCATCGTCTGGAAGATTGCCAACAAAGACAGACTTCTGATCTGTGACGGATCGTGGTGTTCTACCAGGCTCGGAGTTTGGCGTCATGGTCATTGAAGCAGGAGCTTTGGGGATGTGCATCTCGCTGATATTTGGAGCTTCTACGACTTTGTATTCAGCACAAGTGCTGTTGAATTGCTATGCTCTTGTCAGTGCTGATTGTGCTGCTAGGGTAGCAAACGTACTTTGATGCAGTCCTTGAAGTCCAGGTAGTAAGCGTACTGAACGTACATGCCTTCTGGTAGGCCATACGCAGCGCCGTCTTGATGAGTAGTTGGTCGCATCTTGTCGATAGGACCGAAGACAGCGAGGAGATTTTGGGCCTCTTCCTTAGAGATGGGACCGCCGCCAACACGAGTCAAGACAACAGATCCTGACCCAGGGTATAAGCAAGCGTCTCCATTCTGGAGGATATACTCACGTCGTGCTTGTGCTTGCTCACATCGTATTTTTCTACCATGGATATTAAGATTGTTGCCACCAACAATGGCATGTCTAGCAGCCTGTTCGTCCTAGTCTTATGTTAGCTGCGATCTTCACAGCATTTGCGCATTCTTACGAAGTACTGCACCAATGCAAAGGGGTGTCTGTGTCTATCCCGCCGAATCTTCACTGTGCATTTGCCGAACTGCTCGAACGTCTGTGAGACAGCAGCAGACAGCTCGATGTCATTATGCTGGATAGATAGACTATCTTCTGATTAGCGGCGCTCGCTCTTGATGCTTTGTAGACCTACTTTGCTACAAAAACGCAGGCTTCTGGTGGCAGAACGCCTTGCGCATTCTCTGGTGTAATAGGATTCATCAATCGATCGACTCGAGGCGTAAAGGTCTTTGTAGGAGTCATCGCAGTGCTTGTCGCAGCCTTTTCTGTTGTTTCGCTGGTTGTAGATGCTGCTTTCTCGCTCTTGAACACGTCGTCTGCCTCTTTTGGCTCGATATGGATGTTAGAAATACTGCTATTGGGAGCGGGAGAAGCTGCTCGAGAAGACATTGCTGATCTACCTTGGTAAATCTGCTCGAAAAGGCCACGAAAGTGTGATGGTCCTGCTTAAAATTAGCTGAGATTACTGTAAAATAGCTGAAAACGTACTGTTTGATGCTGCAGAAGCGAGATCTGCTGCGCTTCTAGAGCGCTGCATGGCGGATCGAACGTGAGGAGGAAGAAACCAGCCCCGGGTCGATGCCGTATTAGTAGTTGAAGAAGAAAGGAGATTGGTGTTGCTGGCGTTGTGGCTGCAAATAGCCATAACGGGGTGGAAGTCTAGAAAGTGTTAACAAGAGGCAGGAGCGACTACACAAGTGACAACCACTGCCGGGATCCACCCCCGGGGAGCACTTACCAATATACACGTGCATGCGGTAATTTCTTTTTTTACCTGCAAAATGAGCCTTGTATAAGCCTAGAATAAGCCTGGTGTAAACTGAGTGTGAAACTTATCGACGCGTTTGCTAGTATCAGTTGCGCACATGTAAAAATCAATCTTACACCAAACCCTAACCTTTGTGAGATAGTGAGTGAAGGTGAAAGGCGGATTCAGTGTTCAGTAAGTGAAGGTGGAAGTAAAGATCCGTTATCGACGGTTACTTATTGCTGGACTGGCCTTTGTGTTTCAAATCTGATTGTGGGGTTTGGACAAATCGGTTAGTATGCAAGTGAGAGTAAAAGTAAATGACTGTCAATAGTGATCACCACTTAAAGTGTTCACTTTGTATGTGAAACAATATGAGTTATCCTGGGAAGATTTTTAGACTAAGTCAGCTCAAGTAGAAACGTTTAGCTCAACAATCCAGTCCAGTCTAACGCGGAAAGAAAAGCATAACTAGTGGTTGTCCGTTCTCATCGTGATTCGTTTCTGTTGTAGTACCTCTCATTGTGATCTCACCTAATAGCTTATGAACAAGCAGTTAATCAAGTCACCAACCTCGACTTCACAAAGATCATTCATGGTGTGAATGATTGCTGCCTGCGAGCTCGTTGTGCCCACCGTGTTTGATAGGTGTCTGTTCATCGACATGTTTGCTCTCTCTTGTGCTCGAGATCCATGCATGAATTCTGGGCAAGGGTCAAAGGAGCCTGTTTGAGTGTCATTAGTAAAGAGGGGTATTGGTACATCTGGCCATCTTGAGTCAGATAGACTTTGTGACATTGCGACGGGATGTAATTCAGAGCAACGAAATATGCTGCCCATGGGCGTGGCCAGAATCATGCCCTAACGTACCTCACTGACATGTTTGCGTCCTGAAGTATTTTGAACCGAAGCAATGACGACTTTCGTCAAATCGCGGCCAGGCCATGATAAGCGAGGACGAATACATTAAGAGTCTGTCTGCTTCTAGCCCGTGTCTTTTTGAAATTGAAGGTTGATTGTGGTTGAGTAGATTCTGTGCCGCTTCGGTTTCGTGTGGTTGAAAAAGATCAGCTTGAAATAACAGAAACATCGGAGAAAGGTTATGAAGCATGTACATGCTGTGAGATTCAACAAAGAACAATTGAAGAAAGAGCTAAATGTATTAATTTTCTTCCAGCAATTGGGCAAGAGCTCACCGGACCTTGGCACCAAGCTCTATTCATTCCCTACTCGGTATGACTCCCATTCCTGCCGAACCGAAAAGACTGATAACTGACAGTTGTAATCTCCTTCAACCGGGTCAGTAAATCGTAAAAGTAAAGGCTGCAGTGATAGATCCCTCTTTCTCTGACTCGCTCAACTAGTCGGCTATCATAACCGGACACCTGAAATAAGTGCATTCCGCATAGCCTGGCCAGGACGTTGCTCACGCCTAAACGCTACCGAAGGATCACTGACCTTGCTACATAGAGTCTGCTAATCTCACTCGCCTGTCTTACTCGTTAGCCTCAATGACAAAGTGGCAAGTCCATCATCGCAAGTCAAGCTTGACAATCTTTCCAGATCTCATCTCGAGGTCTGGCTTTTCCTCCTCATATAGGGTCCAAGATGAGAGCCGGAAGAGCGCGGCAAAGCATGCGCATGCACGATCAGCAGCATTACAGGAGAAACGCTCTGCTCCTGTATCATCGGCTCGGCAGGCAGCCCCTCCGGGCCAAGGAACAGGAGCGAGCCCGGTTCTGACATTGATGCCCGAAACACCATCGTAATAGAGGACGACGCGATTTGACCTGGGCGTGGTGTATGGTTGTCGTAGAATAAAGTTAGAACAGCCGCTTAACGTGTTGTATTAGTGGATGACAGTATTGCCACTGTCATCGAGGGAATCTGAAGCAGACGGTCAGAAGATACGGAACTCTGCCTTTCAAGCTTGAACCATGCTCATGGAGATTCTACATGCGTGTGCTTCTACACACTGATTGAGCTTCCAATCACGTTCCTGAGCCGTAAGACGGTAGCACGTTGTTGCTACCCAGACTTTAAGAGGCCGGTTGTGATCCAAGGAAAGGTCTGGAAGGAAAAGAAGAAGGTCATGAACTCGTCGCGTTCTGACGTGTAGCTTCTCTGGTTAAACCTCGGTCTACTTTCGATGGCGAGACATGATGATGATACTGTAGTAGAACATGAACGGGTGGCATACAAGATACAGCTGACGAGTGTTTGATGGTTGCTGGCGTAGTTGTTGTCTGCTCATAAAAACGAGATGTGTTACCTGCGTGCGTGAGGAGCAGATCTTAAGCTCATCATTGCGAGCCATGTTTCGGGCCACTTTGCGACGGTGTGCTGCACCAAATATCTGGCAGAAGACCACGCAAGAATTCGCCAGACAAGCCAAGTTCAGTAAGAAAGTCCTACTATATATTCATATGTAGCTAATCAGTTCAGCTCTCAACCTCGAAGCCCTGACAATCACGACGATTCCTCAACCACTCCTCGATTTCGAAGACCCTCAAACCGCAACATGGATGAAAATCATGACAGACAAGCCTACAGGTGGCTTCTCAGAAGCTCATCTGACACAGATACCTGGCGATGACTCTAAGAATATCCCACCTCACGTCCGCTTCCACGGCAATATCAGCACCAAACTCCCGCACGACCGTCCAGAAGTAATGCAAACCGGCTACGCAGCCTTCCGCAATCACGATCGGGGACGAACCTTCTTCGGCGAGCTCTTCTGGAACATCGAGCCGTACTCCTACCTCGCTCTGCGCGTCAAAAGCGATGGCCGGAAGTATTTCATCAATATTCAGACTGATTCAATTGTGGAAAGTGATATCCACCAGCACCGACTTCTGACAAAACAGCATACCGGAGCAGACGGCAAAGGTAGTGAAGCGCGATGGGAGACTGTGCTTATACGCTTCCATGATTTTGTCCGGACGAACCAGGGGTTCATCACTGAGCCACAATCGGAGATGTTGAGGCAGAAGATTAAGAGTTTTGGTGTTGGACTCATTGATCGTGAGCCTGGACCGTTTGACTTGAGTATTAGTGCTATGTGGGCGACGAATTTGAATGAACGAGGACATCTTGATGGGAGGACCGGCTGGGAGGCCGGTGATCCAGGAAGTGCACGATTGAGTGAGGTTACGATTGAGAAGTTGAGGCAAAAGGCCGAGGAGAGGAGGGCGATGCCTGATTGGCAAGAGAAGGTAAAAAGAGATACGATGGGGGATTACGACAAGCAGAAGAGGAGGCAGACTTGAGAGTGCTATGATCGCAGTGCTATGAAGCTGCTTCAGCCTCTTCTAATGTCTTTCCGGTCAAGATACGGAAGGCTTCCTCGTATTTTGAGCTTGTCAGCTTTACAACCTCCTCCGGCATCGAGACATCTTCTTTGCCCTTCAGATCGTTGCTCGTCAGCCAGTCTCGAAGAGCCTGCTTGTCGAGGCTGTCTTGCGATCTCCCGAGCTCATATGTCCTGGCCGACCAGAACCTCGAGCTATCTGGTGTCAACACTTCATCGACCAGAACAACCTCATCGGTCTCTTCGTCCAGGCCGAATTCGAATTTGGTGTCAGCAATAATGATGCCTTGCTGCTTAGCATATTCCTTGGCGGTGGTATAGATCTTCAGCGACAACTCCTCGATATGCTGGGCATACTTCTCGCCAACGATCTTGGCGGCTTCCTCCGTTGAGATGTTCTCATCGTGCTGCCCGAGCTCAGCCTTTGTGCTTGGAGTGTATATTGGCTGCGGCAATTCTTGCGACTCTTGAAGACCTTCAGGCATCTTCTTGCCATTGACCTCACCAGTTTTCTTGTAGGAAGACCAAGCCGAGCCGGTGATGTATCCTCGGACTATTGCTTCGAGAGGGAAGACCTTGAGTCGCCTGACCTGCATGCTTCTATTACGAAGCTGGTTTCTGACTGAGACTGGTGCAGATTCTGGAACTTCGAGACTGATGAAGTGGATCTTGAGGTCTGGTATCTGCTTCTCCAAGTATTGGAACCAGAAGGCTGTCATCAGTGTGAGGACTTTTCCCTTATTAGGAACACCCCGAACAAATCAGCAGTTGGTAGGACTGTGGAAGAAGATCACTTACATTCTTCATGATCACATCGTATGCTGAGATGCGATCTGAGGCTACAAAGAGCAAGGTCTTAGCATCGACCTCATAAACTTCTCTGACTTTGCCGGAGGTCAATAATGGTAATGTAGGGCCGAGTTCTGCTGTTGTATATGCCATGGTCATCTACGCGTTTCGTCTTTATGTAATCGATATCTGAGAACGACTAATAGAGACGGAGAAACGGTGTGTTATCAAGGTCGAGTTACTGACATAAGGTGGAAGAAATTTATATAGTTCTAGCCAATCACGTCACTGAGCTAGTGACGCGCTTTTGCCCAGTGTATGGCAGGCGCGTTCGACTATTGATACTCGTTCAATTCATTCTTGCTTCATTTCGAATCTCCTCATCTTAAGGCCGCGCATTCGACTCGAGCATACGCAGACATGAGAAGACCATCTTCATCAGGATGGGTCGCTTTCTTACCCCTGCTAAGATTGTGCTCTTAGCCTTAGCACAAATCTACCTCAAAAGCGATGTGACATGGCCCAGTACAAGTGCAATCCTGCATGTACTCATCAGCAGAATCGTCCTTGATGCAACAGAGTCAGATGAGCTCCTTCTAAACCAAGATGGCGATTCTATTCTCGATCTGGAGCAAGCATTGGCTGGTCAGCAATCAATTATACCTGGCAGAGGCGTCTGGGATTTGCTGCTGAAACGTATCTGGAAAATCACTTGCTCTGATGGGCTAGACGATTTCATCAGCGCTTTGCCTCATCTTCTCGGCAAGACTCGTGATCAACTACTTCAAGAACGAGATGAAGGTATCGCTTCTGGACCTGCGGGTAGAGTGATTCGTACTTCTCCTCTGGGCGCTTTCATTCGTCGCTGCTCTCTGGAATGGCACAGGTTGCAATTTCATGACAGCATAGCCATATGGACAGACTTTGTCGCTTACCGCATGCCTTCGAAAGCAGCTTTTGTGCGAAGAAATCCACGAGCGCTCCAGAATGCATTTGATGCTAATTTTGAAGATTTCGGAATTGACCTTTCTCATCCTCTAGCAAGCATGATGTATCGACCTTTGCTTGAAGACGCTGAACAGATCAACAGCCTTGCTATTAACCACGATACTGAAAAGCTTATGGAGTTTCAGGTCTCCGAGATGCAGAGTAGGCTGATCAGCTCGAAGAAGGATTGCGCTAACATCTAGCAGGCTTTGGCGGGAGACTACCTGAGATGATGCGCGCGAAGCTACGACAAATGGCCACCTTGGGAGCTTCAGCACCGAAGCTCAGCCACTATCTTAGCTTCCTGGACTCCTGGCGTGCAGGTGATTTCACCTCCGCTTTCGACAATCTCCATCGATACTTCGATTACACCATGCAATCACGCGAGAGGATGTTCTACCAATACGCCTTGCTCAACCTCGCAATCTTACAAGCTGATTTTGGCTGCTATGATGAGGCTATAGCGGCGATGCAGGAGGCTATTGCCACGGCTCGTGAACACAGAGACAGTGTCTGTCTGAATTACTGCATGTCGTGGCTGTATCACTTTGGTCGTGCCTTTCCATCACAAATGCAAGCTGTTCGAGATACTGGTATCTTGGGAGACGAGACTGAGGGATTGAACTTCTTGAAGAGCAGAGCTAAAGAAGCTGAGATGTGGACTCTCCTTAGTACGTCTCATCTGTCTGAAGCTAAGATCTGGCTGCAACATGGTGAAAGTATTGCTGCTTGTTTCGAGAACGTGATCAAAGCTGCACATATCAATATTGTCAAAGCCATACCCAACAGCACAGGTCCGGCTCTGCTTATGAAGACGTCCCTCTTCTCTCGACTCGGCCAAACTCATATGGCTCAATCTTGTGGGGAGATGTTCTTATTATGTCACATGCATGAAGCTCCTTTGGAAGACATTCTGAAATGTACAATTCGTCAAGCTAGCTTCTTCGCTCAAATTGGTCGACCACAGAAAGCAAAGGAAATGCTCAAAGGACTTCCCGGGACGGTGTCGAAAGTGCTCAAGTACAAGATTTACTACGACACTTCTGCCTCTATAATTCGTGCCAAGCAACTACTTCACCGAGGCGACCTGACTTTAGGTAGTCGCTTCATCGAGCAGCTTGTTGCGCAACAGCCTCATCCAGAACTGGACACTTCAACACAAGTCAGTCTGCTCGAAATAGATCTTCTCATACGAAAGCAGGAATACTCGACCGCTATGGAAAAGATTGAAGCACTTGCCGACAAAGTCACAACCGAAACGAACGACGTGCTTATGAAGACGAAGCTCATGATTCTCAAAGCACAGCTTTTAGCTAAATGTGACCGAACACATGAGGGTTTCAGTCTCGTCATGCGAGCAGTAAATACAGCTTATGAGACAAGAATGCTTGTTGTGCTTTGGGAAGGTACGCTGGCGCTTGCACATATTCTGAATGCGAGCTATGAGTTTGCTGCTGCTAGAGACCTCCTGCTTGCTACTCTGCCTCATGTGCTTGAAAGCCTTGATTGTGAACTTGCAGGCAAATGTTATTTGCTAATAGGGGACAGCTACGTTGGTCTGGCTGGATTGCAACTTGACAACATGCAAGGAAAATCAGATGCTGCTGCGAAAGCCAGACAAGAGCAGAGCAAGCTGATGAATGTGGCATATGAGATGCTCGAGAAGGCTGAACAGCAATTTCATTGGTTGGAAGAGCTGGAAGGACAGCTTGAAAGCTTGGCTAAGAGAAGCACAATCTGCTCGTGGCGTGGTGATGCGACCACTGCGGCTGAGATCGCCGACAAGTATGTTGCTATCAAAGAGCAGAATGCCGATGACACAGTGTAAGGAAACGTGCAAATCATACAAAAAACACTTAGGGTCAATATTGCTCAGGCATCGAAACTATCACTTTGACACGTTCACGTGTATATCAACCTTGCAAACAAGGAAACGACGTCGTAAATTTCAGGCTTCTGTCCTCACACTATAACCATCAAGACAGTCTAACTCGTCACCATGGAGAACATGGCCCTACCGACGAAGAGCTCATCGTCAAGGCCAAGCGAATACGTGAGCACCAGCCAGAACTAAGACGAATTAAAATTGTTATACATCTCCGTGAACACTTCAATCGCCGGATATCAGAGCAGCGACTTAAGAAGCTTGCCCCCAGTATTAGTGAATCAAAGCGGCCAACGACTTACCACCATATAACCTTCCAGAGCATGCATATTAAGCTCAGGCTCGATATATCAAGCACAGCGCACGAATATCAGAATCTACGGTCGAGGAGAGTACAATTATGGCGTTGATCTGAACTCGGACATCGCTTCTGCTTCCAATATGTGTCACGAGCAGCTCGATAAAATACCCCAGCTAGACCTCACCAATACCGATGAACGTGCTCTGGCCGAAGCTTGGGAGGTGCCACTGATTTGGAATTACTATGTCGTTGGGGTCAAGAAAGCTGGTGTGAGCAAGGACGATGTGGGTCGGCAGTTCGAGGCAGAATATGGTATGCGGTGGACACATATGTTTACAGCCTTGCCCGAGTTGACTGGCGAAAAAGGTAGAGAAGCTCAAAGCGGATTTCAAGGAGAACAGCTTGAAGATGAAGAGACCGTTACTGAAGTTGCCTGAAGGAAGAGCATCTACTCCTGTTGAACCGAGCAGTGAAATACTTTGGGATGAGGAGAAGATGGACGATTCGCTGTGGTGGCAATCAAGACTGACAAAGAGGACGGACTCCGAGAATTCGAGCAGCTTTAAAGATCTCGAACGAAGACGAGCATGGCTGAGATGAGTACGAAGTATGAGCAGGTTGCATCTTTCTGCCCCAGGCCACAATCATGACACCCGCAATGACCTCATACTACCATTGGTTGCAGTTTCCCTGCATTGATGCGGGTGCGGGCATGTTTGCATTCGCATGGTAATTTGGCAAGCACGACAGAGATCAGGCATGGATTTCACAATGAAGCTGGAAAATACCAGCTTTCGTCTCTCTTATACCTGACCCAGTATACAGCTTCAATCTTACAAGACCGCCGTAGTATATTCAACATGTCTGCCATTCCAACATCCACCTCAGTCGCAGAGTCTGCAGTAATCCCAGCTCACTTCTCAGATGTCTGGCACTTGATCAAGTTGCAGGATTTCTCAAAATGGTATGCATCTATTTCATACAAAGCAGCACAGATCTAACATCTCCTAGGTGGTCAGCACTCTCTAAATCTGAAACAGTTGACGGTTCTACATCACCAGAGACAGATGTTGTTAAATGGACGTTCAAGGACGGAACAGCACTTGAGATCAAACAGGAGGAGCATTCTGTGAGCACTTCTCATTCCTTTGCGTGGTCTTCCACGCCGATCATCACCGAAATGAGTTCTGGTGCTAACAAGACCAGACTATCAACCACTTCATCACATACTCGGTCCTCACAGCGAACCCGAATCTGAGCTATACTAGCGTCTTGTCCACGATCAGACTCTATGAAATCACCACTGGTAGTAACGAGAATCAGTGCCTGGTGGTATGGACAGCGAATTTCTCTAATGACGCTGGTGCGGATGTCATTCAGGATGCAAGATACAAGAGAAAGGAGGGGCTTGCTGATCTTGCAAAAGCTGTTGGGAAGAAGTAGGGAACCAGCCAGCAGCTGGAATGTATGTAGTGATGGACAGACTTGCTTTCTTCTGCATGGCAAGGCTCATTGATCAATGCGTGGCTTGCGAGAAGATAGAGAAATTCGGCGGTAGGCCAGAGGCAAAGAGAGCTTTTGAGCACGTCCGATGAAGCACTGATGCAGGATCCAGGTAGAGGCACTTTCGAGGAGATATGGACATATTTTATGTCTTGTATTCCGACCATGAACCATAAGAAATAATGCTTCGGCACTTGATTGAGCTTGAGCTCGCAAGCCACTGCATGCTGAGTTTGTGTGCTTTCTACCGATCTGCACGACAGTCTACTTATATCACCCCAGCCCAGCGCTCGTTCGCACTAATTCGAATCTTGCACCTGACTTCAAGCCCACTTCCTAAACTGACCGTACCTCGTTTAAGTAGTCTTATCCTTGTTATGATAGTTGACCTTCTCGTTCCAGAAGAGTGTCTGCATAACATGTCAGCATATTCTTGCTCTGCTATCCACGCCACATTTGTTGCTTGCTCACCTTATCACCATCACCCCAGAAGAAGTTCTTTGTCCTGATGTTCTGGTAAGGATACTCAACTCGTTCTTCTAGTGGTGGCATGTGAGACCAGTGCTCCCAGTGCTCGTTCCATAGGTTATAAGCATTTATCGAGGCGAGGACGAGGCACGGTATGACGATGTAGATTGAGAGACGGCGCCAGAGTCCTGAAGGACATGTTAGCCAATATCCTGGTCCAATTGTGCTCATCGGCAGTATTTCTTCGGTTTGCCCCTCTGATTCCGTCCTCTCTCTTCTACATATTTCGCTGACTGTTCTAATTTCCAACCATTACGTACCACGCTTGGAGCGATTATGTGTTTTCTTCGTCCAAGCTCTTCTATATCTTCGCCTATCTCCTGCTTTTGTTGCATCTCGATTTGTGTCTCCACCTCAAAACTTTTGAACTTACCAGCAGTAGCGGCAGCATGAGCCTTGACAGCCGCTCGTTCCCGATTGAACGCATTATCAGCTGTGCCTACGAGTTTCTTCCCACCACCAGGCATCTCCTCCATGGTCAATGTTCGAATGAAACTTCGGTTTGTGAATTGCGGTGATCGTCGGAGGGTGTTCTGCGCCATGCGCAGGCCGAGTCTGTGGAGTGACATGGTACCTGAGCGTATGCTGGACGTGAGGAGCGGAGAGTCGGTTTTTGAAGAGTGGTGAGGTGCGCGACGCTTCGCTGCAGTCAATGGTGAGTGGACTGACGCTGAGAGCTCTCCAAGCCGAAAGAGTTTAGTGGATAGGGTTGAGCAGAAAGAGCAGATCCGGTACGGTTCATCAGGAAGCTATATGTAGAACGACGTGACGTAGTGATGGCAACTAAACGTGATCGCGTGAAGTAGAAGTCACGATCAAGCGTGCTTTCCTCTACACGCGGGCTAAGCTCACCTAACTGCAGCTTTCGAGCGCAGCTTCACATCTTCGAAGCAGCAGTGATAGCACAGTATGCTTCTGCTGCTTTTCCGTCAGGAGCAATGGCTCTACGTATCACAACTTGGAATGTAAACGGCATCCGTAATCCGTTCGGCTACCAACCATGGCGCGACAAAAGGACCTTCGAAGGCATGTTCGATATCCTCGATGCAGACATCATCTGCTTTCAAGAGACCAAAATTCAACGCAAAGACCTCCGAGATGATATGGTCCTCGTCCCCGGATTCGACTGCTACTGGAGTTTGCCACGGCATAAGAAAGGATATTCCGGTGTTGTGATCTACACTCGCAACTCGAGATGTGCGCCGATACGAGCTGAAGAGGGCATTGCGGGAGGTCTCTGTCTGCCGAATAGCACTACACCATTTCGTGACTTACCGGAAGAAGAGCAGATTGGTGGGTATCCTACATCGGAGCAGCTGAGTGAATGTGCAGGTGAATATGATGCTGCGAGTCTAGATTCTGAAGGACGATGTGTGATTCTCGAGTTTCCTGCTTTCGTGTTGATTGGGACTTACTGTCCCGCTGAACGAGATGAGACGAGGTCTCATTTCAGGACGGCATTCTTAAAGGTTCTCGATGCGAGAATCAGGAATTTGAGTAAGATGGGGAAACGGGTGGTGTGGGTCGGAGATCTAAATATTTCAAGGGAAGAAATCGATACTGCTATGGCCGAGGAAACGCAACGGAAGAATGGTGTCGATCATGTTGGTTGGATTTCGACGCCTGCTCGACGGTTGTTCAACCAGCTGTTGGTTGAGGGCAAGGTTTATGGTGAAAGAGATGAGGGAAGAGAGGAGCAGATTTTGTGGGATGTTTGTCGCGATTTTCACCGTGGCAGGGTTGGTATGTATACCTGCTGGGAGACCAAGGTGAATGCGCGACCTGGTAACTATGGTGCTCGGATTGACTATGTGGTCTGCAGCCATAGCATGAAAGATTGGTGGAGCGACTCAAATATACAGGAGGGCTTGATGGGCTCGGATCATTGCCCTGTCTATGGAGTGCTAAAGGAAAAACTCATGATCGAGGATCAGGAAAAGCACATGTTGGACATGGTCAATCCGCCAGGCATGTTCGAGAATGGTGTACGGAAAGTTGAATGGTCCCCGAAGAACTTGCTACCCATGTCTGGCAAGCTTATAACAGAATTTGATCGCAGACGTAACATCAAAGACATGTTTACCAGAAAGCCATCATTACCACGAGCGCCAAGCTCCATAGCTGAATCACCAACGAAAGAGCTTGTACCATCGTTCGAGCCGCCGACGGCTACGAGCATAGAAACAACAACACCTGCATCGCAGGCATCCTCTACATCTCTGCCACAGAGTCAGCCGAGTCCAGCTAGATCGAATGGCATCAAGCGGATAAGCTCTTCAATCAGTGGCGGACCAGCATCGAAGAAGACCAAATCTGAAGCCAGGACTCAAATACCGAACAACGCTACGATTAAGTCTTTCTTCGTTATGAAACAACCCTTGAAGCCAGTAGCCACACCCGTTGCGTCCCCACCTTCACCAGAGAAGCAGTTGCTTTCCATCGAAGCACCAATCCCAGAACCATCACCCGCCCGGACGGAACGATCCTTTGAGGAGGAAGCTGCGAGTGAAGCAGCGAGTTTCGAAACAAAAAAGACCTGGGGCAAGCTCTTCGCGCGACCTGTTGCGCCGAAATGTGAACATGACGAGCCCTGCAAAACAATGCTTACGAGAAAGCCTGGTGTGAATTGTGGTCGATCCTTCTGGATGTGTAATAGACCTCTTGGTCCTAGTGGGAAGCAAGAGCGCGGCTCACAGTGGAGGTGCAACACGTTCATATGGGCTAGTGACTGGGATGCTCGGCAGGATCCTGGATGAGAAGAGCTGGGAATAGTCGATGTCAATTTCCATTACTTTATGGTCAAGTACAGATAGCATAGTGCAGCATGATCTGCAATTCGGGATGCATGTCGAAAGGTCTTCCACCAATCTCATCGATGACAGATGCGAAGACCACGACGAGGAGTAAACCCGAAGGTCGATGTCAGCATAACCTCTAGCCTATCCCGTCGACTAAAAACACTTGCAGAAGCATAGGCAGCTACGTCTGCATGAGCATGTGCTCAGGTTTCTGGTAGTGCTATGAAGATGGTACATAGCGAACTGTATATAACAGCACAGCTTCCTCGCTAAATATGCAAAGTGGCGTCAAACTTCAGTACCTGTGCACACCACAATGAAAGCTTTAAGATTACCAGACTATCTAGCGTTACAAGTTTCTGTTTGGCGTTACTCGCGATTGACCTAACTAACGCTCCTTCTCTATCTACGACCTCAAGCCGCCCGCAGTCTCCTATTTCTCCTGAACAGCATCGATCTTGTGCCTCCATAGTCTCCTGTCTCGGACCACCTTCCCATACCTCGGAATACCACTTTCACTTCCGAGACCTCCGTTTGACCCTTAATGCGCCACATATATCACTTAGCTTCCGTCAAACAGATCCGTTTGCAAAGCACGTGATTACTGTCACTTTTCGTTACTGTAGCTGCAGCCGCTCGGTACAGTTGCAGATGGATGCAGCAAACCGTGCTGGAAGCTGCACAGGGGAATGAATCGGTCACTGCTGTAAAGTCAAGCTCTGGCTCAAGGTTATCTCGTTCCAAATAGGGGAACGCGGGAAACAGTGTAGATAGCATGGTAACAAATCAGAATGGGAAAACAAACATACCATAAGTTCAATCGGATGCTGTCGTCGTATCTGCATCGATGTCTCTGCTTCGGCTTCTGCTTCGGCTTCTGCTTCTGTGCTCGAATCAAGTCGAGATTGGATTATATATAACTGGCGCGCCAGCTCGATCGTTACGGTTGATTCCATCCAAGTCTAAATTCCTCTCTTGCAACGCTCGGTTGATGGATTATGATTCAATACAAGCAGGCTGAAGCGTCGCTTGCTTGCCTTCTTCTACTTTCTGTCCTTCCTCTGATTTCATCGCATTCTTGTCCTTCGTGGACAATGGATCTGCCTTGGCAGTGAATAAGTCGAGTAAATAAGCAAACATGATGTTGTCGTCCCAGCTCGTCTCGGACAGCTTGGGTATATGAAAGAGTCTGCGCTCAGAGTATGAGGTCGCAGCCTGACCAGCAGGAGGTGTGAGATTCGGAGTTTGTATGTGAAGAGTGTTGGGTCATTCTTTAGCTCCAAAGTCCACTCTGGTTGTGGATAGACTCAGCTTGGTATAGCTTTGCTCGATGGCTGTCACGCCATGCAGTGAGGCGGGAGAAGAGAGATGGCAAATAGGAGGTCTAGGAGTACTTGCTGTTCGCGTGGTGTATAGGGGATCTCGAGGAAGATCCATTCAAGACTCCTGATTTGTGATATTGTTGTGTCTCCTGTGATTTGCCTCCTGTTTGAGTCGGGTATTTGGCGTGATGGCTAGAGAGGTATCAGTCAGATTGTGTCCGATTGCGCTGGTCTGTCTTCCGCTCAAGGCTGTAATGCCGTTCGTGTCGAGATAGTACTCGTGCTTCGAGGATGAATGCAAGCCTAGGGCGCAATTTGTCGCGATGTTATTATCCTCCATCATCTTCACATACTCGGAGCTGAGACGAGCTTCTTTTGTGGTTGTGCGGCAGCTGCGGCAACCCTGCCTTGGCCGGTGTTAGAGAACTTCCAAAATAGTAGGAGACGGCGTTATCGTAACCCTCTGGATAGTGTGTCTTCCCGTACGAATTCTTGGCGGTAGCGTCTTCGGACTGGTGCTGCAACTTATTTCAACGTTTTTCCGCTGGCCCAATACAGTACAATTGTTATAATGTAGATCATCTCGTCTCACCAAGCCACTCCATGTTCTCAAGCTGATTACTGGAAAGACGTTTGGTGCGTTTAGTGCTGCAGCTCTGGCGGTAACACCAGGTCCTTGTTGTTCCAACCGATCTAGTCTCAGATTAGTAAAGAGAGGCTGCAGCTTTGTGCGCACTCACAGATCATTCGCGAGAGCTGTTGCAACGGAACAGGTACTTTTGTGCATGCATCGAACCTGAAGGCAAATGTCTATAATCCGTCAGTCTGCAATCGAGGAGTAAACTGCCATGCCAATCTCACCTCTTCAAACGGATTAGGCTGAAGGATTTCCTGCTTTCACCGTTAGTCTTCAGGCTTGGCTTGGACAATAATGTTGTACTCACGCCCCTTGTACGTATTTGCACGTATGTATTTCGTTGCTGCCTTCCAGGATGATGATCGGGAAAGTATTGAACGTCGTAGACCTGTCTCCTGTCAGTTGACAACTGATGGACCGGGGAATATGCTTACCGTGGTAGATGGCAGAAGAGGCAGTGCCCGTGGCTTTCTATTGCTCGAAGCCTGCACCCTGATTTAGTACACCATGTTGCGAAATCATCCCCAGCTACATACCCTGGCTGCATAAATGTAATCATCCTCATCTCTTCCTAAGTCAGCGCAGATGCGCATACCAACGCTCGGGAGAAATTGCAAAGATGAAGGTGGCTTTGTTCCTGTCTGCATAAGCTTAAGTCCTGGTCCGTTTGGCAGCAGAAAATTCTCCCAGCCGTATGCGTTGTCAGCATAATGGCTCCGCGTCAGATGCTTAGTGATTTTCGATGACACAATGCGCACCTCTCTTTTCAGCAAACTTTGGTGACACGCTTGCTTGAAACTGTAGTCGCAATCTCGCAAGAACGAGATAAGCATGAATCGGCTATGCGTCGACAGGAACGGACGACAACCGGAATGTGCGATCAGTCTGTCGAATTCGTGCGCTAGAAGTTCCAGCCGTTCTTGTTGTAGGAGAAGTCTTGATCTTGTAGACGTGCTTGACAGCATGAATGCTCTTGCCCGACAGAGCTCGAGGTACAATTCATGTAAATAAATTAAAGTCACCCCTCTTCCCCGGTTTCGTGAGCAATCTGTTAGAACTGTCAGTCGAAAATTACTGGCATGACACAGTTACTCACTGTCTGGACTTTCCACTGGTACTGTCCTCATGATTTGCGACTGTTCCAGAGGTGAAAATGTCGTTGGTGACTCAAGACAGGTCATATTTTTATACGTGCTGATCAGATGCTGGAAAGCCACGATTCTAGATACGTGGTGCAATCGCATGGTGAACACATCAGGTTCTCTGGAGTAGGTGCGCCACAAGTTACTTGCCACAGATCAAGAATGGTGTTCCGAGTGTAGATCGAAAATCTTACCAACAATTGCATTGTAGTGATAACCCTGAAACCAGTCACGGAAGCTAGGCTGAGTCTGCTCAGCAGCTGAAAACATTTCGTGAAGCAAGGTGTTGCCAGTGAAGATCTCTTCAGGTGGCACCGATCGAGCCGGACCTACATTATTTCTTCAAATCTACCTCAACTATCAAGTCGAGATTGTTATTCAATATCGCAGTGGAAAGCACATTCGATTCAGCTGAGATGTCCGAGTCTAAGAGCATGGTTCACAATATCAGAATGTTCATCAGCACCTTGTCTCCTTCGCAACAATCGTTTCTTTTCGAAAACAAAGAATTGCTGAGTCCAGACCTGGCAAACTCGCTTCTCTACCCAAGACTCGATGGGGCCGTCGTTAATGACCTGCAACATAATGCTTGCCGCAAACATTCGTTGTCTTCTCGAACTGTACCGACTGAATCGAAGCGGCATCGGAAGGTTGTGAATGCTTGGATGGCGTTTCGATGTAAGGAGAATGCGGTAATGAGCCAGTAGTAGTCGGCACTGACAGACGTAGCTTACTACTCAACGCTCATGAAAGATCTGCCGCAAAAGGCACGTTCGCCTATTCTGGCAACAATGTACCAACATGATACCGATAGAGGCTTGTGGGAATTGTTAAGTGTTACTTACAGTTCCATACGTAACAGGCATGCTCAGCACGACGTTTCACTGGACGATTTCCTAACAATTGCTGTACGAGTTGTACCTATCGTGCCAGCAGATCAGTATTTTGCTCATCACGGCTGGGAGCGCCATGGCTCGATTCTGAAACGCGTTCATGCCTCGAAGCAAGAGATCCCAAAGTCCACGAATGTCTCTTGTGCCAGCCTGATACAACACTGCGTCAGATCCGGGCTTATTGATACGCCGTCAGTCCAACCGTCAGGCAAGCCTGGCGGGTCACCAGCGTGCTATTCATGGCAACCGAATCTGCCGTCCGTGTCGCCCACGAAGAACAGCCCTGGTCAAACTTTCACTCCAAGAGAAGATAACGCGGGTTTATCTGTTCTGCCAGAATACTTAGATCATGCTGGATTTGTTGCGGCGAGCAGCGCCGTATCTGTGACCCAACGACTGTGCAGCAGTCACGCGCAACGTGCCGAAACACCTGGCATCTCTGCTATACATATTGACACGATTACGTACGGTATCGACAAGTCGAATATCGTCTGGTGGGATGCCCAAGAAGAGCAAAGTACGGAAGCACGATTTGGATGTGCAACTTCGGAATGTGACCATCCGCATTATTCGAAGCTTGAAAGCATTGGCCAAATCGGTGATGGCCTGGATCCAGCCATATTCTTGTCTAATGATTTCTGGGTATCTGCGGGATTACAGGATACCTTCTAGTCACTTAGTCTGAATAAGTTACAAGTTGTTCACACTCTCGCACATCTTCGTTTGCATGTCACCCGGAGATGAGCTGCCATGACAACGTTGCTCTCACTTGCGTTTGAGCCACTCAAGCTTACGACGATGACGTATTACAGCTTCAGGTGGTCTAAGAACAGCAATCATTCCAGCCGAAAGCTTGCCTGCCAACCATCAGGACGATAGGACATCAGCTATGATTCTACACGATCACTTGTGATTGATCTATGAAGTCTTCAATGTCTTGCTGTAGCTATTTTTTGGCTACTCCGCTTCCTGCCGCGCTGCCGTGACGACGATACGAGCGAGATAAGGATTTTGTTTACGCCAGACGGCGATGGATTGCACGACGACAACCATATCGAATCAGCATAGTGAAAATCACAAATAACTCGTCTTTGGGGCTCAATACTTAGCCACCAAGTAAAATAGTGACGAATTCGCTTCAATCTAAACTCATTTTGTGTGCAGTGTGTTTTGCTTCCCAAGGCTCATAGTTTCTTCAACGTTTGTCTGGGATATTGCAACAAGCAGTTTATTAAGGAGCCTCAGACATAAACACCATCAACGCATTGATGTGTACCTCTAAACGGACACGCAGACCGAGACGGCCAGCAGGCCATTGTCTTTGACAGCTCATTGTCGCCGGACTTTTTGGTACAGAAAGCATAGACAAATTGTACTCCATAGCTGACTCGTGTCTTTTTTACACAAAGACAGGGTCACTTGATACTGCGTTTGCGGCCTATGCATTATGTAACTACTGCGTACAAGAACAAAGCAAGGAAACTTGCAAGCGAACATGGGACAATAACAGCTCGACTATCGGCTTCTGAAGTACATTTCCTGCCACTGAATCTGAACTAGTTATTATATACACCACAAACGAAGAAATTCGACATGAAGCTTGCAACTCTTTTTGGCTTATCCTGTGTCAATCTTGCCCTGGCAGATTTTGGGGATTGGCCAAAAGCGACATGGACAATATGCGATGGTGCAGACTGTACAACTCAGACGAGTGGCCCAGAATGCTTCGTAATCGGACAGCACAATTCGGTTGAGGCTTATGGTACGAGTTTCAGAGTAAGTAGCATCTCGAACGTCAAGTTTTATATACATTACCAGCCATATGCATATGCTAACAAAGTTGTAGAATTTGGCCACTTCGAAAACCTCCTGCAGATTCTACTCGAACGCATTCTGCCTGGTGTCCAACCACGCGGAAGATAATTACAGATTGTCAATCCCTGTAAAGCCCGGACAAATGGTCAACTTGGTCGATGCATGGAGCGAGGTTCAAGTTGGGGCTTTCCTGTATGACAACTTGCCTGGTGCTCAATCTGTTACCTGCCCTTGAAACTGGCCCCCACTGAAAAGCAGAGCATGTGTAAGTCGTTCTGCGGGATCGAATATATGAGTGTTAAGTAGCTGAACTGTAGGTTTGGATGGACCATTCGTCATGCGCTTGTTACTGGTGAATAAGCCTTTGTTGGGCTCTACTACCCTCAGCTCATAAGACATCATAGCGCTTTAGATCTTTCATGACCTATTTATTGCAACAATCAAATGGTACCAGGCATATCGACAAAATCTGAATCGAAGTGCAGAGCTGTTGCCATGTGATTAAGTTAAGAATAAAACTTGCCCTCACACATAAGAGTATTTCAGAAAATTTAAAATGCTTCATCTTGACCCGAAAGGATGTTCGATGGCACGCAGAAGCCCGAAATTGCATGTTCTTGGTCCTGGTCCTGGTCCTGGTCCTGGTGATTAGTCCAACTATCGCGATGTCGCTATCTTGTTCATTGGACTCCTCAATCCGCGTGATAATGACCTGGGAATAACTTGATCAAAGCCTGATGATGCATTACTTACCTACTTCAGCGATGAAAGAGTAACTGTGGTAGTCGCTTGAGTTACTACTTTGAGTGCTAGGCTTCTAGATCCAGAGTCCAACTCCTCATAAAATACCTGTATAGTACCTGAAGTACGTAAGTGCTTCAAATTCATGACTACCACATTTACATGTACTCTGTCACCGCCGAGCCTACCTAGGTACCTAGGAAGTCAATTTTACTTACCCCGCTCCCAGCATCCTCTATACACCTATTCTTGTTCGGCAATATCCTACAAATCAACACGGGTAGCGTTGTCCTAGACAATTACGCAGATCCCTGGAAGTGATGCAGAAGCTACGCGAAAAGCTTCGTGGTAAGCCAAATCCAGCCCGAGAACAAGCATCGACGTGTAACCGATGTTCTAGACTCCAAGTTACACGATGCGAAAGTAGATGCCATACACTTCAAGAACAAAGTTGGCAAGGTAGCTAACATTTTCAATCCCAATCATCGACACGATGAAAAGCATGAGCAGGAAACCGATCACAAACGTGCCGCTATTCGTGACCAGCATCGATTCAATTCGTATTTCCCAGAGCGTGAGGGTAATAAGATCAAATGGTATGTTGATGGTCGCGACTACTTCTGGGCAGTGTCAGTCGCGATAGAGGAAGCAAAGGAAGTCATCTATATTGCTGACTGGTGGCTATCTCCTGAGTTATTTTTGCGCCGGCCAGCTTTCTTCAACCAGGAATGGCGGTTAGATCAAACGATCAAGCGCGCAGCCGAGCGAGGTGTCGAGGTGTATGTTTGCGTGTACAAGGAAGTTGCTCAGGCGTTGACATGCAATTCTGCTCACACCAAGCATGCGCTACGAGCACTGTGTCCAGAGGGGTCGCCAGGTCACGGTAAGATCCATGTCATGCGACATCCTGATCACAATATGTTCGAGAATCTGGGTGATATGACTTTCTACTGGGCACATCACGAGAAATTCATCATTATTGATTACCACATGGCATTTATCGGTGGACTTGATTTATGCTATGGTAGATGGGACGTCCGACATCACATGCTGGCCGATGTGCACCCGTCAGGCGTGCAGAACGAGATCTGGCCGGGTCAGGACTACAACAATAACCGCATCATGGACTTCCAAAGTGTTGAAGACTGGGATCAGAACGAGCTAGCCAAGACTGACTTTGGACGTATGCCATGGCATGATGTAGCAATGGGTGTCATCGGTGAATGTGTTCTTGATATAGCCGAGCATTTCGTACTACGCTGGAACTTCGTCAAACGAGACAAGTACAAACGTGACGCGGGCGTTGACTGGCTCTGCTTTACACCCAAATCTCGAGCCGATGGCTCCAATCCAGACGAAGATCTGGTCGGGGTACAAAGACCGAGTCATCCTGTTGGTCGATATGTCGAGCATCCGATTAGTCCACTCGAGACCAAAAATCTGCAGGGTCAAGGTTCAATAAAAGCTCAGATCGTGCGAAGTAGTGACGACTGGTCCAGTGGCATTCTGCTAGACCACTCCATACAGAATGCGTACTCTGAAGTCATTGAGAAGGCACAACATTTCGTCTACATCGAGAATCAATTCTTCATCACTGCGACAGGCGATCAGCAAGCTCCAATCGAGAACACTGTAGGTCGTTCAATTGTGAACGCTTGCGTTCGAGCAGGCAAAGAAAACCGCAAGTTCAGGGTCATTATCGTAATCCCAGCCATTCCAGGATTTGCTGGTGACTTACGGCAAGATGCTGCTGTGGGAACTCGAGCTATTATGGACTACCAGTACAAGTCGATCTGCAGAGGTGAACACAGTATTATGGGTCAAATCAGGAAGGCTGGCTACGACCCAACCAAGTACATCTTTGTTTTCAACTTGCGAGCATATGACCGAATCAACAAGACCCCAGCTCTGATTAAGCAAGAAAAAGAATCCGGCATTACCTATCAACAACTTCAAAGAGCAGAAGCCGAAGAAATTATGGGTACTGGCATTCACGGGTATGAAGGTGAACGAGAAGAAGACGACAACAAGGACTCGAAGAAGACAATGAATCTTAAGAGTCACAAAGATAAGGGTGGCAAGCAGATCAACGAGCAGGATCGTCAAGGTATAATCGATCGAAAGCGTCAATTTGAGGACGCACGACGACATCATGAAGTTGAAGATCCAATCCACTCATCTGACTCTATTGCTGAAGATGCCATGGCACGAGGTGGGACTGTTACCGAAGAACCATGGGAGGGCGATGACAAGGAGGCTGAGAAGCACAACTTTGTGCAAGAAGAGCTTTACATTCACGCTAAACTACTGATTGTCGATGATCGCATTGTGATCTGTGGCAGCTCAAATCTAAATGACCGGTCACAGCTTGGATGTCACGACTCTGAGCTGTCCATTGTCATGGAGGATACACGACCGCTTGAATCAACGATGAACGGACAACCCTATCAAGCTGGATATCATGCCGCAACCCTGCGGCGACACCTCTGGCGTGAACATCTCGGCATCATCGAGGCTCAAGAACTAGATGCAACGCAAGATCCAAACGCTCAACCGCCAACTCATGCTATGAACGACGAATATAGTGGTGAAGAATGGGAGGCAGTAGCTGACCCGTTGAACGACAAGCTATGGGACTTGTGGTGTTCGCAAGCAAGCACGAATACAGAAGTGTACAGATATCTTTTCCGAGCAGACCCCGACGATAATATCAAAACGTGGAAAGACTATAATAACTTCGCACCACGAGATAGCACCAAGCAAGGGCACCTGCACGATCCTTACATGCCGGTAGATACTGTCAAGAAGGAGATGGACAAGATAAGAGGACACTTGGTCTGGATGCCACTGGACTTCCTTTGCGAAGAAGAAATGGCCAAATGGGGTGTGCAAGTCAACAGCGTGACCGAGGTAAGTGATTCGTGCAGCCGTTGCATGTTGTCCAGCATACTAATCACTGTTGTAGCGTATCTATACTTAGACCAGGCCTCTGGCTCCGAGCAAAGATCTCGTTCTTTGTTGCACAGTATCCTTGTCCGACTTCAGCAAAAGCATGGCACGAGCGAGCACGTTCAAGAACGCTCGAGGAAAGTCAGGCTAGTCCTGGATGAGCTTAGCTGCACAAGGTCCACCTAACTCCGGGCACCCCGCGCCGATGCAGACCTGCGTCATGCCTGTATAATGTTGCAGCTCAACATTTCTTCTTGCAAGCGAAATGTGTCCACGACAGTAACGACCACTTTGATACCTGTATACAGTTCTTCATAGATACCAATGTGATTACCTGGCCGGTCCAGATTTGTCTAATTCTCCAATCCACTCGTTGCTCACGTCTAGCTAAGCTCAAAGTTCATCGATCATTACTTCGAGCAGGTAGAATCAGACCACCACTGACAGCATCTTCAAAATTGGTCAAGCAGTATACAACCTACTATCCGTCAGGCGATTTCAACAGTACTATCAGCATGGCTCGCCAAAACAAGCGCAACAGCCGCATGATTCCATGGCTCTACGACTTCGTCCTCTGGACTATGTCCATCTTAGTTGACCTCTTCTTCCGTGAAGTCCATCCACGAGGTGCATGGAAGGTGCCGCGACAAGGTCCTATTATACTCGTCGCGGCACCTCATGCGAATCAGGTAGGTCAATACCTACTTCTAGCCGTAACCACTAACTTTCTTGCTAGTTCGTCGACTCCCTCATCCTAATGCGCATCATGAAACAGGAAACCAAACGACGAATCTCTTACTTGATTGCAGAGAAATCTACGAAGCGCCAGTTCATAGGTACATTGAGCACAGGAATCGGCGCGATACCCGTCGGTAGAGCACTCGATAAAGTGAAGTCTGCGAAAGGAAAGATCTTCCTGCCTGATCAGGACAATGATCCTACGCTGGTTCAGGGCGTGGATACCGATTTCGTGAAGACGTGCGAAGTCGGTGGTTTAGTGGTATTACCTAAGGTAGGGAATCAGACCCCGAGCACGGAGATTGCTGAGATCCTATCTGCGACGGAGCTGAGGCTGAAGAAGCCTTTCAAGACCAAAGAAGCGATCGAGATGCTTACTACTAGCAATGATGGGAAGAGTAAGGGTACAAGTTACAAGATTGCGCCATTTGTCGATCAGTCTAAGGTGTACGAGGAGGTGTTCAATGAGCTTTCGGCAGGAGGATGTATTGGCATATTTCCTGAAGGAGGCAGTCATGATAGGCCGGACCTGCTGCCTCTGAAGGCTGGTGTCGCAATAATGGCACTCGGAGCAATGGCGAAAGATCCTGAGTGTGGGGTGAAGATTATACCTATTGGGATGAATTATTTCAATGCGCATAAATTCCGGTCGCGAGCCGTAATCGAATTCGGACACCCGATTGATGTGCACCCGGATCAGGTTGCAGCGTACAAGGCTGGCGATAGGCGGAACGCGGTTGGGTCTTTACTGGAGACGGTTTACCAGGGTTTGCTTTCTGTCACGCAGTCCAGTCCGGACTATGATACGCTTATGTTGGCGCAGGCGGCGAGACGACTATATAACCCTCATGGAAAGAAGTTGCCTTTACCGGTTGTGGTTGAGCTAAATCGGCGCCTGATCAAAGGGTACACGAAGTATCAAGATGATCCACGTGTTGTGAGTCTCAAAAAGGACGTGTTAGACTACAATCGACGGTTGAGGGCTTTGCATATTGCCGACCATCAAGTTGAGTGGGGTAATGCTCGAGAACGGCCTTGGATCTATATCTTTGCGGTGCTGGTGTACAGATTGGCGGAGCTAATTGTGCTATTCCTGGGCACGTTACCTGGTCTAGCCATGTTTTGGCCAGTTTTCGTGGTGACAAAAATCTACTCACACAAGAAGCAAAGAGAAGCACTAGCTGCCTCGACAGTCAAACTGCAAGGACGAGATGTTGTCACGACGTGGAAGCTGCTCGTGGCCATGGCATTTGCACCAGCATTATACATTTATTATATGGCCATAATTACATGGTGGCTATCATACAACAGGAGAGATGGGCCATGGACACACAGCGTGCCATGGTGGGTGCAGACACGAAGCTACGTCCCAGACTGGGTGCCACTATGGATGTTTGCAATCTACTCCTTCGCACTTTACATTGCACTCACCTTTGCGGCGCTCAGAATAGGAGAAATTGGCATGGACGTGCTCAAGTCTCTACCACCACTTTTCGTCGCACTAAATCCTCGATCTGCAAGCGCTCTGACCCGAGTACGAGAGCAAAGAGAAAGGCTCGCCAAGAAAGTCACCGATCTGATCAACGAGCTCGGTCCAGAAGTCTACCCTGACTTCGACGCAAACAGAATCGTAGCAGATCCGTACATGGATGGTGCTTACCAATCGAAATACAGACAGCTTCCAGAGAACATTAAGATCGACGAAGCGACTGAACCTTCAACTCCGACTTCGCTCAACTTTGAGGACGACAGGCCTGCAAGGCCTGCAACACCTACACGACAGAAATCATTTAGCTTACTACCGGGAAATAGCGACTTTGTCAATATCGGCCAGTTTGGATTTTTCTCTTCGAGGCCGCATACGCCGAAATCCAGGAGTAGAAGTTCTTCTGCCGGTGGTGCGCTGAGCAACAGAGATGGTGGTCTTAAAGCGTTCAGCAGTATTGACTCAAAAGATAGTATGGATGAGGTTAGCAGGAGGATCAGAGGTGCTATGCGGGAACGAGGCCGGAAGAGAGAAAGTGAAGGAGGGGAAACAGAGAGTAGCTGGGACATGGCTGATAGTGATGCTGATGAGGATGCTAAGAAGACGAGATGAGCTGGAATTAGTCGATAGTGAACCAATGTGTACATGATGCCGTTAGTGTCTCACGGTCCCGCTTGCCAAGTAACTGTTTGTGTAGCATGCTGCCTGCCCAATAACCAATTGAGAACCTCTCAACCAATCCGACCATAAAAGTTCTCAACGTGGTGCAGTCCACATAAGGTTTGGTTCCGTTGTCGAGACGCCTTCTAGACAGTGAAATGGTTTGAGGCAAGGGATGGGTTGGTAAGAAACGACTGTGGTTCTTGCCTCACAATGGCTGCCTGGAAGCAGTTGCCTCTTGGGGCAGGCACGGGCAAAAGAGCCACCGAAACTTGGCTTCGCTCTTGCCTTGCATGCACCCCAGTAGGGTCTGGATTTGCGTGGCATCGAGGTATGACGCGCCTTGCAGGAGGGTAGTAGATCACAAGCATCGTTTCGCGTTTGTATCTTCTTCAGTAGTTGGTGCTTGATTTGGACCATTTCGCGACAGATGTCTCATGCTCGTCGCTCGTTGAAGCCTATTACTTGACAGCTCTTTCCATGAGCATATTGAGGACCTGGAAGTCAATGGTGAACCAAATAACTCGACATGGACGACCTCAGTATGGACCGTGATCTGCGTGGAAGCTCGACACCCAACTCATTCAAGCTGGACGAAGGCTTTGCTGAAGACTCGCAACAGAACAGTGACCACGTACTGAACAGCTTTGTGTCGTGGCTCAGTACTCAATCTGATCGAGCGAAAGCCGACATCGCGTACGAGATCCTGCGGACATTACGCTCGACTGATATCGCGACTGTGGTCGAGAAACTGAATCCTCTCTTACATATGGATCCCATAGAAAAGTTACCAGCGGAAATCACTCAGTACATATTCTCATACCTCGATCCCTTGACACTTCTCACAGCTTCTCTATCCTCGACTACATGGCGTGAACGAATCCTAGACCCTCGAATATGGCAGGACTTATACGAGAGCGAAGGCTGGGGCATAGATATGGATGAGGTCAAACGATTTGAGGGATCTCACACGACCGCGGTACGCAACGATCTCAGAAAAGTAAAGGAGGACATACAGGGATCTCCAGTACATAAAGGACAGCCACAATTTAAGAGAAGAGCTACATCCGACTGGCTACAATCGACACCCCGACGTGTCTCTGCAGATGTCACAACTTGGAGAGAGCAGCACGGTACCGTAGAAGCTGATCCAGATCCGATTGCCGACAGAGAAGATGAAACAATGACCGATGCGCCTATTCAATCACCTCAACGGCCGAACAAGCGCTCAAGCCAGGATTCAGACGATGAAATGAAAGAGCTAGAGGGTTCGAGCACTCCAAGACACCATGCAAATGCTTCGCATCTCGTGCTCTTCGACGAGGCGGGCAATGCTCGCATGGATTGGGCGGAACTGTTCAAAAGGCGACAAAAGCTGGAACAGAATTGGCTTGGTGGACGTTTTACCAATTTTCAGCTGCCTCATCCAAAGTATCCTCACGAAGCTCATAACGAATGCGTGTACACCATTCAATTCTGTGGCAAGTGGCTTGTCAGTGGCAGCCGAGACAAGACTCTTAGAGTCTGGGATCTAGATTCCCGTCGCTTGCGAGGCAAACCCTTAAAGGGTCACTCACAGTCTGTGTTATGTCTGCAATTTGACCCCTCACCCGAGGAAGACATCATCGTATCTGGAAGTAGTGATTCCTCGATTGTCATATGGAAGTTCTCCACAGGTCAACAATTGCAGACCATCTACTCTGCTCACGAAGAATCTGTGCTAAATCTGCGATTCGACCATCGATATCTGGTGACGTGTTCGAAAGACAAGAAGATAAAAGTTTGGAATCGAAATTCTCTGTTACCAACACATCCTGATTATCCAACAGCCAGGAGTGGACCTAATTGTTCGGTTCCTGCACACGTCATTGATATTAATAAGCTCGACATTAACATGCTTGAGGTGGGCATTGCGAACGATGTGTACAGAGCGCTCAGACCATACACCCAGCTCATGACGTTAGAAGGCCACGGCGCGGCAGTGAACGCCATTCAGATTCAGGGCAACAGTATAGTATCAGCGAGTGGAGATCGATTGATTAGGGTTTGGGACCTAGCCACTGGTAGCTGCATCAAATCTGTGCCTGGGCACATGAAGGGTATTGCTTGTGTACAGTACGACGGGAAGCGAATAGTCAGCGGAAGTAGTGACAACACGGTCCGTATATACGATGCAGCGACTAGCGTTGAGGTTGCGACTCTTCTTGGTCATACGAACCTGGTCCGGACAGTACAAGCAGGATTCGGTGACCATCCAGGAAGTGACACAGACATGCTTGCTGCAGCAAGAGCGGCTGAAGATAAGTACAAAAAGGATGTCGAAGCTGGCAGAGTTGTTGAGGACCGTGAATATCGGCGTAGACTACGACAAGGAGAGTATGGATCATCGAGACAGACTATAGGCTCACGCTTGCCTCCTGGAGGCGGAGGCAGTAAATGGGCGCGAATTGTTTCGGGATCATATGACGAATCGATTATTATCTGGAAAAAGGATTCTTTGGGTCACTGGGTTGTAGGCCAGATTCTGAAGCAAGATGAAAAGGTGAAGGGCAACCTAGGTCAACCAGTAAGGGGAGCACAACCCAGCCAAGATAACAGAACAAGACAGAGACCACAGCAACACGGAGAGAACTCACAAAATGTATCGAGCAGCACTACGCCCGCAGCCAATCCGAACGTTATGTCAGCCACACAAATAATGCAAGCCGCGATGAACACCTCGATAGCTAGTATGCAAACTGGCGTGCGAAACATCACCGGAATAAGCTCAATGTTAGGCGGAAGTGGAAATCGATCAGCTGTCCAGACCGCCGTCAGTCAGATCACAGCACAGATGCAGACTACTGCAAATAACGCAATCAACAATGCAGCCATCAACACCGCCCAGTCAAGCAGTAATGCGAATGCCACGACTGGTAGCTCGACGTCAAGCAATAGGACAACGACTACATCAAGTACGACTACACAAAGCAGGTCCTCGGCACAAACACCTACGCCTCAACCAACGGTACAACCCCAGCAACATCAACAACCACAACCTGAGCGCGCTCGGCATCCCCATGACCACAGAAATGGACAAAATGTGAGTAGAGTATTCAAGCTCCAGTTTGATGCTCGCCGGATTGTTTGCTGTAGTCAAGATAGCAGGATCGTAGGTTGGGACTTCGCGAACGGTGATGCTGAAATCGAGGAGGCTACGAAGTTCTTCATTGGTCCTTGAGGCACAACTTATGGGAAGTTGTCACAATCGTATTGACCAGCATCTAACAGCACTTTTGCTAGCTTGGGCATGCATGTCTGAGCTTGGAAAGTGGACGGTGACAGGAGTCCGGACCGGACTCCTGAAGGCGTATGGTCGAAATCGATCTCATGGTCTGACGAATACGTCGCTAAAGCGATGCCGAGTCGGCGATATTGCTATTTACTTCTATGTATCCAACAGCCGATTTAGGCCGACCAATACCTGTGATTTACGAGCAGGCTCCAAAATTTGATAAGACATCTCCAACCTCTGGTATCCAACACAGCTACTTGTTGACATGTCATTATCTAGCACATCTTGCAAAGCTAATCAAAAACTAATCATTCTTCAATAACACACTGCGCAATATGGCATCGTCAAAGAAATATGCAACCTATCACAGCCTAGAAGACCGAGTTATTGTCATCTCAGGCGGTGCTCAAGGCATAGGCGCCTCAATGGTAGCTCACTTCGCACAGCAGGGCTCAAAAGTCGTCTTCCTCGACATCAATGAATCCGCCTCATCGCTTCTGCTAAAGTCTCTTCAGGAGCAGAACGTCAAGCATGTCCCCGAATTCCACCAATGCGACTTGACCGACATCGAGGGCTCACTGGTCCCCACAGCTCAAGCCATCCTTACAAGTCACCCGGTCATTCACGGGCTAATCAACAACGCCGCTGGCGCCCCAAAATCTCAACGGATACCAACTCTTTCAATCACAGCAAAATCCTGGAACGCATCTCTTTCTGTCAATCTTTCACATCAGTTCTTCCTCACCCAAACTCTCCTCCCAGCTCTATTCTCCGCTGCTGAAGTTCCGGACGCATCTGACCCATACTCTTCTACTGTCACTGCCTCTATTATCAATATGGGCAGTATTACGTGGGCAATACCAAGCACGGGATCCGCGAGCTACGCCACATGCAAATCTGCAGTAGTCGGGTTAACGAGAACACTCGCGCATGAATTCGGACCGAAGGGAGTACGCGTGAATAGCATTATGCCCGGATCAATAGCGACAGAGGCGGAAGTACGTGATGTTCATAGTATGCCGGGATACAAGGAGAACATTCTACATAGACAGGCACTTAGTAGATTTGTGGCTCCAGGTGATGTGGCTAGGATGGCGCTTTGGCTTGTTAGTGACGATTCGGAGGCGGTCACGAATCAGAGTTTCGTTTGCGATGGGGGATGGATTTAGAGGCAGGTGTGAGTAGAATTGCAGCAAGTAGTTGAGATGAATAGTCATGGTCTGTCAGGCTCGTATTCAGATCAGGCTCGATGATATGTGTGATGACGGACTGGAAGTTGGTGAATACGTAGATACACTCGTGTTTGACTTCACCTCGTGTGTGAGCTTCCGGAATTTGTCTGGCGGTGTCTCTAGAGATCTCCATCGTGTGCTCATCAGCCTCACCTGGTCTATATGAATGCTCACTGAAGACGTCTGTGATTCCCGAGCACAGTCGTGCACTACTAGAGGACATCTGAGCTGAGCAATTCAGAAGGCACTGGAGCATCACCAGCTAGTCTCGCCTCACTCGCGGATGCCGAAAGAGCGAATCGCTGGCTTGTGACGACTCGAGCTCTCCTGCGTTATACTGCCTGGCAGCCTTGCGTTATCACGAGGACTCAATCAAATGATTAGTGGCCTAGCAGGCTCGCTTGAGCCACAATGCTCGCGATGCAGAGGACGAGCGGCCCGACTACGAGAAAGCGTTGCGGTCATGCTACGCATTTAGCACAAGATATTCGCCGCTTTCAGTCCGAATTCTATGGCCAGATGCTCGCTAGTAGCTCAGTATAGTGCTTAGAAGGCCAAGGACTTCTCAGATCTGGCCCGCTCATTCTTCACGTCAATTGACGTGGTTCAGGTCGATGTGTGAATTGCAAAGAGGATGATATCCAAGCGAGAGACACGTTTCATTCTTGTGCCTGCCATCTTGTTTCACTTATGAGAAGATGCAACAAGAACGATTGCCGGCAAACCGATAAGTTGGCTTATCCAAAAGGGCACAGGTGCCTGTATAGACCGGTATATCCGGAGAAAGGAGGCAACAAAGTAATGCCTGTCACAGAGTGCAAGGCAGCGAAGTGAAAGCTGCCCGAAGTGCTGAGTGGAGCAGCAACGTCGTATTTCATCAAACGTGGACAAAGACAAGACATGACACGAGAACGTACAGCCATGAAAGATCGAATGCCAATTTCTATAGAATCTATTAGAAGTAACATGAATGAGTGAAACCATGAGCGTTTGAAGATGTCTAACTCCTGACAAGAAACCCACGAAAATAACTGCTCCTCAGTGGAGCGATAGGATGTACTTATACAAGTGCGCATTTCGTTCCTTGACGATATCGCTTCTCTTAATCGTCTTCGACCACCCCAGTGCGCATGGCATACATCTTCTATTCCAATTTGTGCTGTGCGCCTTGCTAAATTCATGTTTCAATGCTTGTGCCTGTGAATGACCAGGGTTCGTAAGTCGGAGGCAGTTGATAATCCGCTGAAAAGCGTGCCTAAGTGATTTGCTTGGTGCTTATATAATGTGGCCTGGGTATCACATGTTCTAGTCGATTGAAGCTTCTCTCTGTATACTAGCGTGGTGGTGGCAATACCATGATTACCAATGAATGTGGCAGATCCTTGACCCGCCCCTGTCAAGCAGCAGGCTCCCGTGCAACCAAGTGGTTGACACGGAGGCCTTGGGTAGTAGTCATAGCCCTGATTCGTGTCTGTTTCTACTAAGACGCAGCGACCGTGGCTTGAGCTATCTGTGGTTGAGACGCTGCGCCTGCTATCGCGATCTCGATGCGACGAGCTGCCTCTTCTTCAGCATTCAACCTCTCCTCCTTGGGTGGCTCGTTTGCCATCTGTATCTGCTGTTCAATTGGAACTTCTTCATCAATGACAGCATCGTGGCCATTACCATTGACATGTGGCTCCGCCATACCAGCATCCTGGACCGGAGGCTCATGGGGAGGTAGTTCCAGTGGTGGACCTTCTGATGTGCTAGGGAATGGCGGGTAATTGCTTTCCGGTGGTCGAGCATATGGAGCACCAGGAGCAGAGTTCTGTACAGCCAGTCTAAGATGCTGCAACTCGTAATCCTGCTGTCTGATTAATTCTTGTTGATCCGCGATGGTTTGTCGCGCCAGGTTGAGCTGTCTGACTGCTTCGTTTCGATCGAGATCCGCGAGGTCGCCGTTGACGTGATGTCTATCTGCTGCTAAAAGCTGAGGATCTGTTCGCATGTTTACAGAATCGCGTCTGCTGGCTTCTGCGAGTTGCTGCAATTGGCTCTGGTCATCTTGAGTAAGCTGGCCGTCGACCATAGAATCGTCTGGATCAGCTGTTTTGCGTTTCTTTCTTGGCTGATCGGTGCCTTCCTCGCCGTGCTCAGACGTCGAAGGTGGTGGAGGTGAGTAATGACCAGTATATGAATGTCGCCGTCGTAAGTGCTCCTCCAAATTTTCACGGCGAGTAAAACCTTCACCAGTGCTCCGTATGCAGTTTGCATGAGGACAGAACAGTGGTCTCCGAGCTGGACCAACGCCCTTCTTGTGAACTTCACGCATGTGCCTCAGAAGACCACCACTGTATGTGAAACCTGGATTCTGCTCACATGTTGGCTCGTTGCACTTATATGGTCGTTCGTGCTTGTCCATGTGCTTGTTCCATTCGCAAGGTCTCCTGAATACTTCACTTTTGCCAACACATGCTTCATGTTGGCAGATGATCTCACCTTTTTCATTGCGAGGAGGCTCTCGTTCTGGACGAGCACTGTATGTCTCTATGGTGTTCCGTGGTGCTGGAACGTGAGCGTGAGGTGCCATTTTGTTCTTGTTGGAGTAAAGATATGTTGTTGAAGGGTCTGCCGTCCACGACAAGTGATAGTCGATGACAATATCTGCTTTTGCTCGCCGAGAATGACTCAGTCGTCGCCTTGCGCTTAAACGCACTGCCTATCTCTAGCTTCCTAGAGCCAGACACGAATACCTTGTGGCTCAGGTATTCAAAGATATCGAAGGATGCCTGAGGAGGCGAGACGCGATTTAAAGAATTCCAAGGTCGCGATCGTGACTTACGAAGAACCTCAGGCGAAAAGGCTTGCGTATGCACACCTGAGGATAATATTGCGGCCTAGCTGAGATTGCCACAATTATGTACCATTTATCGAAATTTTTATGGTGGCCAAGGGTGAGAAAAGAAGGAAGAAGAGAAGTAAGTGGAAGCGGCCTGAGAGCCCGGGGCAGCACTTTCCCGAGATCACAACCTGAGGCCAATTGTGAGTGGAGCCCAAAACAAAGCTAAAACACGCTCAGAAATCGGAAGGCGCATTGGCCTTGGTCAGGCCCCACTTTCGGACTGCTTCTCAAATCTTCGTTTGCAGGTTGATCTCAAATTTTAGGCTAGCTAGCCACCATCACCCGAGTGTGTATCGTGAGCGTCACCCAAGCCAGCTGCGAAAGGATCCGACACACCCATTCACGACGAAGGTCACTTGACCTTCTCGTATGATGGACCTAAAGAAGATGTCACTTATGTCCAGACATCGCTGCTATAAGATATTACTGGTGCATTGCTGACAACAGTCAGCTTGACCCGTCTTACTCTCAGCCATGTCACAGACGCGACACAAGCGCTTTCAGCGCTCGGCTGCGACGTAGCGTGAGGTCTAAATTTCGTAGCAATCTAATTCTCTGGGCAAGCTGGTATAGCATGCTTTTTACAAGAGTGCATCTTTGGCTGCCTTATCGAGTGTCCAATATTGCTGTTCTAGCAAGTCGAGCACACAGCCGTGATGCAGCACTGCTAAGGCTATTGTTGGCCAATTATCGCCAGCCTGATTCGCTTTGTATGACTTAGGTACAAGTAGCAGGCTAGTGTGGCCGTTCTGTGCCAATGACACGACAGTTATTAGGCAGCATCGTGCAGAAGCTTAGATAACAACGTGAATGAAAATTTCTATATCGAGCATATACTTACCGGTCAGCATTAAGGTCATTCATGCGAAGCTCTTTTGACGCGCAGCTAATTAAGCTCTTTAGCTCATTCTGTGGCATCATCCTTGGTCCCATGACCATGTTTGAGGATCGTCTCAACAGGATCGTCTCGAATCAGAGCTTGGGTCGTCCTTGTACCACTAGCAGTCTACCTCTTAATCATCCGTACCACAAAACTTGCCATCAAGACCTGAAGGCACGATAGGCGTGCCTGGCAGATAGCTGAGTTCTGTCGCGAATGAGGTTGATGGAAATGGAAAATTACCTCTGGCTCGCCACGAAAGCGCACCATCGACGAACAGATGACCACGCCTAGTCAAGCCGTAGTTCGAAGTAGCTTCCATATGCTTGAGCAGCCAGACAGCTAAGTCATTCCCGTCTTCCGACTCGTGTACTGCCCAGCCAGTGACTTGCTCATCATCATGTGGCAACACATCAATGCCAGCACGAAGGAGCAACTTGAGAAGTTGTGTAGCGGTGTCTTTTTGTCTGATCGCCAGATGGAAAAGGTCAAGCGGCAGTGGGTGCGAGGTAGGCGGGGTCAATTGCACAGAAATCATGTTCTGGAAAGTCCATGCTCCTGATTTGAAGAACGCACTGTGCAGCTCCAACAATGTCTTCAAAGCATCGACGTTTGTGGTCTCAATTGCATTTCGCATGCCTTGAAATACAGCTTTGGCGGAGATGTCCATGACATGATCATCCTGTATAAAGGTATAGCCTTGTCGTAACAGCTGTAGCAAGGCTAGCCGTTCTGCAGTCCATGTCGATGTACAAAGCAACCAATTCGGAATATGCCGTGTACCCAGCGTGCTTACTGATCGGTCCAAGCCTTTATGCAATTCACCTTTGTTGTCTATCGTCGTTCGCCATGTGTTGATTCGGGGATAGAAGAAGTCTCCATCCAAAGCCTCTGTTGTAGACCTGCTGCCTGATAAATGTTCAACTGTGATTCGTGCCATGTAATGGCGTAAAAGCTGCACTTCATCGTGTAAGTCTGGCAACAATGCGAGCGGTCGCACAGCTGTGTTAGCAACGAATGGGGTTGTGGGTTTGGTGGACGTGTCTGATTTCCGGAATGACTCATCTTCATCATGCTCCGAATGCCATGCCTGCACTATACATAGGCGAGCCAGAGCAGGAAGACATGATGTCAGCCTTTCGTAGGTAAACCAATGACAAGTGCATATGCTTTTCTGTAGCTGAACTTTCTCGTCACAGCTGAGTCTTCTGTACTGTGCAGGCAGAAAGTGCCTAATCTCGACAGGGGAAGAGCAGTCATCGTCAAAGTAAGCGAGCAATGTCAGAGCAATGTAGATTGTCTCGTCAGAGAGCACTTGCCGGAGGCGCAACGAGGCTCGAGGCAGATTTGGCTCTAGAGCGAAGAAGAAGATGTGCTGCAGGAGCTCGACTGGTAGCTTTTCCAGGCTGCTGAGCTTTTCTGTTGCCATGTCTTTATTTCTTTGCACTTTGGCGTGATGTTTCTTTAGCTTGTCGAGAATTTGGTGCTTCGTGGATTGAACGGATTTACCTGACGCTTTCAGCGGTCTACCAGAGCGGTGTTTGATATTCTTGCTAGTGCTGGAGCTATATGACAGTCTCGAGCACTGGCGCGACATCATTACCTTGCCCAGAGATCGATATTAGCTGGGTTAACATCTTATTCGGTTCGAGTCGAGGCAGACCAAAACTTCCGTATAAAAGCTGTACCTAGGCTATCTATGTCCAAAGGCACTGATATCCTTGTAATTCCAACTAGTAGTAGACTCTACAGCTAGTAACAGCGAAAGTGAAGTTTATTCGTCTCCTACATACTAGCACAAGCGTCCGGAGAATGGCCGATTGAAATCTCTTCATGCCTAAGTTCCCAATTATGACAGCATCTAACTAATGGACATACTGAGTACTATTTTGTAGGATCTAGGCTGCCTCGCTGTTCAGACTTGATTTTTGAAGCGGTCATTTTGATTGCGAACTGACTGTCCGCGTCAGTCGCACCATTCAAGTAGCATGCCTTTCAGTCTCAACACATACCGAGTTGGTCACTATCCGTGACATGCGTTATGATCGGAATGCCCGATATTGTGCTCGATTCGAAAGAGCAAGCACCAGCAGTAAGTCGGTGCCATTCTTCCAGCTAATGTAGAAATATTGATCAAGAACGAGGGCCTCGTGATGCTTCCTATTCCATTTCTGCTATAAGTCGCGCTTTCCATGCCACAAGAACGTTTGCTCTTCTGGAAGCTAGCAGCCTTGAGTGATATGCTTCGAAGCTTCGACAATGACCTGTACTCTGGCACGAAACCACTCAGTCTCCGAGAATAGCTGTCCAATTCCTGAGATGAGGTGCAAGCCGACATCTTCGATGCTCATCGTTCCAGCACGGACTGCAGCCAGAGCCACAAACACATTAATCGCATTATAGCAGCAGAACATAATCAGCATTCAAGAACATGTCCCTTTGACGCCTATCGGCTCGCGCTTAATCCGACTGGGTCACGTGGCGATTGTTTGAGGCAAGAATGAAAGTGAAGGTGGAAGCTGAAATGACTGCACTTTGTCTTTACCACAACCAATTTTGTGGGCACGTGAGTTTACACGTGAAACATGACACGGGACCATCGCACATCAAATACATCATCGGCACAGGTTTGTATTTGCTTTCCTGATTTCCTGCCATTCCTCGTCACCTCTAGCAAATCGCAACTTCATAACAAACCAATCTTTGTGCGACAACGGTAGCCACTCAAAGCAAATGCAAAGACCGAACTTCACAGAGAGCTATCCAAAAGGTCGATCTGAGAAAGATGGCTGATTCTAACCAATATGTCGAGGAGTGGGATGAGCAGGGAGAAAGCGACCTGTTCGTCGAAGATGGAAGGGGTCTAAACAAATATATAGACGACAATATAGAATTTGAGGGTAAAATGGTCGCGATCGATAACTATGCGCTCGGCCAGACAGAAAACGAGGAGGACAGCAACTCTGAGGACAAACAAGTAAGCTAACATTCCCCTTTTCTAAGACATATCAAGTACATGAGCTGACCTTGGCTGTTGCAGGAACCCACTACCGTCAGAGTGATGCACCGTGCTAGGAGTGGTGTATCTCTGAACACTATCTTTCAAAGATACCCCAAGGATGTTATTGATCGTTTTGTCGGAGCTCAGGACAGGGTCCGCAAATTGCAGATGCACGCGACAGGGACCCTGTTTGGCCAGCACGACCCGTATATCCTGATTGTCGTTGGCTCGACTGAGGTAGCAGTCCGAAACGTATTCGGCTGGATACGTAATTCATACCAGGCTCCACGACCACTGCAGTATAGGTACAGTGGTCAACTAGCTTTCGTTACTGCATATGACGATCTTGTAGTTGCACAGCAACTGCGCATCACGTCTTTGACCAGGCAGATCAGAGAATTCATGCGATCGAAAAAGGAGCTTGACAGCCTGCAGTCCAGATTAACTAACGAGGAAGTCGCAGGATTACACGATCGAGGCGTCTACTTTGATTGTAGACCCTTGGACAGCACTCTGCCTGTACCAGCAACAGAGATCGAATACCTTCTGAGCATACCAAGCCTGCCAGCAGACACATTCGACAATCTTGGACAATATGTCATTGAAATGATTTGGAAAGACTTGTCTGAGGCATATGAAAGGCAGGAACAAGCGACAGGTGTCACGGTCTGGACGTCAGATCCAACCATCTCAGTCTTGCTCGAGCGCCACCTGCTCAGAGACTCGGAGCAATACGTTGGGCTATTGCAGCAATTCCCGAGATTAGCAGTGCTAGTATACACTGGCCTTTCAGAGAGCAAAAGCATACGTCTGCAAGGACAAGAGTAACCAAAGAAATGTACCAGAAACGACGATTATTTGGGTTGTGGAGTCGTGAGAAAGGATACACAAGCTGTCGGCATCGGTATTGAAATTGAGACATTAACGAGAGGGTGCCAGCGAATGCTCTAGTGTATACATTTTGGTCTCGAAAACGGAAGATTCTGCTGGAAGTAATGTGCTCTTGTGTAGACAAGAGGCTAATGTAGAGCTCTCTGCATGGTGGGGAGGGGAAAAAAGCTTTCTTCGATTGCTCAACTACTCGTAAAATATCTTCCGAGCCCACCAACAAAGCTGCTCTGTTGCTGCTGCTGCTGCTGATCGCCTCTGGCCATACCTTCAGTGACCTCTCTCATACCATCTTGGTTCTCTTCCTCTAACCTCCTTCTCAAACCCTCATACTGCCTTCCTCTCTTCCCAGTACTATCCTCACCTACAATCCAGCCTGGCACTCTCCATCTCACTATGCTGCTCGGCACAAGCTCCTCAACCCAAGCACTTCCAACGACCCATCCAACCACAGCGGGCAATAGCCCGAAAGGAAATTGACTCATCGCTAGTTGCGCCGTAATCAAATACACGGTCCACTTATCTGTAAACTCAAGACCCTTCGCTGTGCCATTCTGTACTTTCGCAGGATCATCTTCAAGCAACACCTTGAATCCCCCTAACCGTGGTACCTCCTTCCTCCAAACTGCGATAAGAGATACTAGTACCGCAGTCGTACCAGAAGGAATGTAGCTCCACCATCCCAGACTCGCAATCTTGAGCAGCAGACCTGTGGTGACTGTCCCTGTCATACATAGACCATAGCTTGCGATAAGGAAGCTAGCGAATTTCCTAGATCCCCAGATTCGCTCAAGGACGCGGAGTTGATAGAGAACGGCGGCAGCGAAGAGGAGCTCGGTGGAAGAGGTGTAGGCTAGCTGGAAGGTGAGGATGCGCCATACCTGGAGATAGGGCCAGAGATGAGGCGTGGGTTTGAGTGGGAGGTAGTGTTTGAGGCTCAGAACGGAGGCGCCAATTGATGTTGTGACCAGGAGAGCGAGGATGGCGCGTGTCGCGGGTGTATGTGTGAAGCCCGAGGATGTGACCATGTTGTGGTGATTCTTGATTAGGGAATAGCGATGAATAAAGTATCACAGAAGTTCAGAGCGACGGTCATGAGTAGATCCAGCACGACCCACATTAAGACGGAGTTGACAGACTGTTCATAGTAAATCACATCAAGGACAGTCAGACGGACGACAAACAACCATAAGGTTTGTTTGCCATCTTCACCGAGGAGGGTCGGTATGAACTCTTCTTACCATTCATAAAGTAGCACGGCCAGCACAGCAATTTCTAAATCCAATGTGATATGTCGAGAATTATGACGTAGCCTCTCTTGCTGCCAGTCGGTCATGAACCATGAAGAGGCTTTCTATACTATCTACAGCATTGGAAAGGTTATCAAAGTCTCTGCCTTTCACTTCTTATAGTCTCCTCTATCTCTGTTCTTCTTGCCGTACTTGTGTTCACTCAAGGGAGTACTAGATACTTGAAGAGCAAGGTCACATATAATGCAGGACTGATTCCAGCCGAGTCCATTCCAGCAACTCAAAAATGTCAAGCCAAGCTCCAGCCAGTCGTGATAACATCTGTCCAACACACGTGCATTCAACAAAGTGATTCGGATGCCGTGCCTTGCTCTATAAACCACGAGTTTAATAGTTCTCGTCGTGCTTCTTCTGCTTTTTCCCTGTATCCATTTGGCCTTTTACGTGTCTGCGGTGACTTGTAAGCCGAGTACGCGCACGGAAGCAGATTACACGTGATATTTGCAGTTGGTAACAGTCCGCCTGGAGTCGCGTAGGTAGAGGCAGGCAAGGAGTTCATGGCAAGCACACTTGTGCGAAGAATGCAACGAATAGCTTGGATGGGCTTTTATGAATATCCTTAAACCTGGAGTCTTCACAACCTGACATGAAGTGCTGGAAGAGGTAGGAGCTTACTAGGATATCGTTAGCTGGACATTGCAATTTGTGTCGCACTTACGTCGCGTTACCCACAGTCTGGACGCTGTACTGAGCACGATTTGCCTCCAATTAAACTAAGCGGTTCTGTTGTGCCATTGAATGCGCTCAACAAGCTTGAGAAAGCAGGCACAACTGCGCTCAAGGCTCGAGCTGCTGCTGCTGCCCGGATAGCAGGCATGCATGAACTAAGAGCGGGTATATAATATATAGGATATCGAGCCAGAAAGGTCGTAGAACCTCTCATATTTTGCTAGATTCGATGTGATTACAAGTGCAGGTTGAATGCCGTATGCTAGATGAAGTTCGAGATACTAGTATGCAGCAGCGTGCCGAGGATAGTCATCCTGGTTGATTGTGCTCGCTCGAACAGTTTGCGACCATGGACCGACCTACCTATGTATTTCTTCATTTTTATGAAGCTTGTGCGTAGCCTGATGTGCTCGTAGGTGGCAGTTATCGAACTCTAGTGATCGCGAGTTGTCCAGTTTGGCAACAAGTCTGTAAGTACAATGACGACAACATCTCGCCGAAATTGTGTCCCGAGTACCACGAGCAAAGCGGTAGCCAGAAACCTGTGCACCCTGCTATACCTTCCTCACTCGGACATTGTCCTTGACCCATAGCTGAATCTTAGGCGTCGAGCACCTAACAATAGGCAGCGAATACCTAGAGCGGTAGGCGAGATATACCTACCTAGGTAGACTCTATAAAATTTATTAGAAGGTGCACAGTTTTTTGGCTACCGCTTTGCGCGAGGAAGGCTGCTACCGGTGGTCTGAGGGTTTGTAACAAGCGCACTGGCAAAAATTCCCACGACAACTCCTCCGCTGCTGCCAGATCGTTCACCAGCGCCTTGACCAGCACGAATCGATTGAGTTTACAAGATTGGCCAAATTGAGCTACAGAACTGCCTGGCTCAACATGGACGACGACTCATCGTTGCCGACCATGCCAGGGGCCTTTGAGCCCGTGCAAGCACCAAATGCGATGCCGCCACCTACAAAACAACCTAAACGGAGATTTGTTGGTCGACGAACAGCAGAGGCTCTTGCCAACCAGTCGCAAAACAACGCCGTGTCTGTCGAAGAGACTACTGCCATGACAAAAGCTCCTCGCAGAACGGCTCGTGCTCTGAATCAAGTCCCTGATGAGATCCTGAATGATCCCAAAATTCAAGAGGCTATTGCTATTCTGCCGGCCAATTACTCATTTGAAATACCCAAGACCATACATCGTATCAGAACGCTCGACGCAAAGCGCGTCGCTCTGCAAATGCCAGAGGGTCTTCTTATGTTTGCTACTACCATCTCTGATATACTGACTCAATTTTGTCCAGGTTCGGAGACTTTGATCATGGGGGACGTGACATATGGTGCATGCTGCATAGATGACTTTACAGCGCGAGCCTTGGGTTGTGATCTTCTTGTGCACTATGCTCATTCGTGTTTGATCCCTGTGAGTACCACTAAGATCCCGACATTGTATATCTTCGTCGATATCACGATTGACACAAAGCACTTGATCGCAACACTATCACGAAACATCTTACCCGGCAAAACAATAGCTATGGTGAGCACCATTCAATTCAGCAACACCTTACATCTTGTCAAGCCCGATCTTGAAGCTGAAGGTATCAAAGTGCTCATACCCCAAGTTGCACCACTATCTAAGGGCGAAATTCTGGGTTGCACGGCACCGAAACTCGATGACACAAATCAGAAAGCAGACATAATACTCTATCTCGGAGACGGGCGCTTTCACCTCGAAGCAGCTATGATTGCCAATCCAACAATACCAGCATATCGTTACGACCCGTATTCGCGTCGACTGACGCGCGAAGAATATACAATCGATGAAATGCTCGATTCAAGAACAGGTGCTATTTCACAAGCCAAGCAAGCCAAGCGATGGGGACTGATTCTAGGCGCTCTCGGTCGTCAAGGCAATCCTCATACTTTGCAGCTTATCGAAAATCACCTCAAAAATCAAGGTACACCGTACGTGAATCTGCTTCTCAGTGAGATATTTCCTGGCAAGTTGGCTATGTTTGAGGATGTGGAGTGCTGGGTGCAAATCGCTTGTCCTAGATTGAGCATCGATTGGGGCCATGCTTTTGCAAGACCACTGTTGACACCATACGAAGCGCTAGTAGCTCTTGGGGAGATGGAGAAATGGGATGAGCAGAAGAGTGGTGTAGAGGAAACATATCCTATGGACTTTTATGGCAACCATGGACTCGGACGAACCACGGAGAAACTTGCTAGGCAGGCTCTGGTAAATGGCTAGCAAGGACCAAGCCGAAGGGGCAGTTCCTGGTACAAGTGGGGTTTCGTTCACAAGTAACTTGCTCAGAAGATCTGGTGAGCAGAATCCCATGTCTGGCACTTTTCATAAGAAATTCGCAAACAAGGAGTAATCGCGGAAATTTCGTTGAACATACTTTTACAAGATCGACATTCAAGGACTTCCAAGATGACATTCAAATCCGACTCTGCATCAAAGTGCGAAGCTGGACCATCAACATCAGACAACATTAGAGATGCAACAACGCTGGAAGCCGGTCTGCTAGCAGACAAAAAGCCACGACTGAGACACCACCACGAATCTGAAGACGCTCTGCTCTGCTTCGTTCTCATTAAGTACTTCCACCTTGTCTGTGGCTTTTCAAGTGTCTTCATTTACTCGACCGCAATAGGACACCTGACTTATAACCCTGGTGGCTACTTCGTGGAATGGATCTCTACACTTATGACAGTCCTAGTTGGCCATATGATTTGCTACTCTTGTTGCTGCAGTGCTGGAGAACGGATCGAGAAAGGTCGAGCAGAGGGAAGACCAGTGGAGAGTGAAGAAGCTCAGAAGGCTTGGCAGAGATTATTGCTGGCTGTATTGCTGCAGGCTGTAGCAATGGTCACGGCTGTGCCCTCCAAACACGGTATGAGGCAGGTGAGCCAGAATTGGACGACTTCGCGACACCAGCTCAATTACACGTCAGCCCACCCTTTGCACAATGGGTCTGTAGAGTATGTCTCAGCTACAGGGAGATAATCACAAGCTCAGTCGCTTGCACTGAAAATTGCTTTGACAGTATCAGAAACGTACCCAAGCCACGAGAAGCAAGAAAAGGAAGGAAACACTTTAATTTCGAGACGCGAATCGATATTATCGGGAGAAAGCCCAACGGAAACTACAATGCATGCTGAAAAATATAAATGGTAACTCGACTAAGCACTGGACACGGAGCCTCGAATATCCAGACTAGCGAGCTTGCAGATAGATAGAGCAGCAGCTGCTCATCGACCTGCACAATCAAAAGCCAAAACAGTTCTCATCTTCCCTGTAACCCCAATCTGTACATTGTGTTAGCTTTAATCTCAATCACAGTCAAGGATCGATTCAACGTACCTTTCAGCGCCGGCAATGCAGCCTTCTGAATCATACCGGGAGGACCGCACAAAAAGACCACCGAATCCTCTTCAGGTGGGAATAGTCGTTCTTTGATAATATCCGCATTGACGTGGCCCGACAGCCCACCCTTCTTCTTCCACTCGTCGCCATCCTTCGGATGACTAAGCACATGCGTAATCTTGATCTTACCCTGACTATTCTTCTCAGCTTCATCCAGCTTTTCGTGTAGCAGTATATCCGCCTCTGTCTTGTTCGCATCGATGACCTTGACTTCAGGACCGTTCTTCTCTTTCAGGATCCGCTCGATCAAGGAGTAACCTGGTGTGAGGCCACTGCCGCCCAACACCAAGCTGATCTTTTTGAAGGATTTTTCTTGTCCTTCAATGTTGAATTTGCTATCACCGAGGTATTCGATCTCTCCTGTCGGACCACATACCTCAACACTCTCGCCTATAGGCAATTCGAGGAGGAAATTCGAGAAAGCACCTCCTGGCTGGTTCTCGTCCGGGTAATATGTCTTCACGGTCAACTCGAACGTGCCGTCGTCGTCTTGTTGAGTGATCGGTCTGGTTGGCGTGTAAGAGCGGATCAACATCTTATCTGTCATGTGTATGCCGAATTGTATATGCTGACACGTTCCCAGTCCGAGCTTCTTCTTGCTCGAGTCCTTATACGAGAAAGTGTACGTAAAGGTATCCTCCGAGATCTTCTTCTTGTCTACAAGCTCGACGGGCACCCACTGCTTACTCTGCAGCAATGTATCGGATGGTCCGGCATTCAAAGCTTTCTCCGCCTCAGCTTTAGCTTGTTCCTGCATATATGTCTGCGCCTTGTCTGTGACTCTGCCGATGACACATTCAGACAATTTCTTGTGTGCATACTCGTCGTGGACACTGTTGAAGCTACTTGAGACATCGAGGGAAAGTTTGCCTCCATTGGCAAGGATGGTGGCCGAGCCACCCGGATGCCAGGAGAGTACACTCGTCGCATCGTAGACGTTGCCGTTGACTATGAGCCAACAATCGTCTTTGGCGTTGTGCTTTTCTATTTCTTGTCTGGTGAATTGCTTATCTGGAACACCAGTGTCCTGTTTTGCTGCGGCGAGCTGGTTTTCGGTAGAGGGTCGCAGCCAGCCTTCGTCATCCTCTTGGTGAAAGGGATGTCGGAAAAGCAGCTTACCGTCCTTGTCGGTCTCGGAAGTAACGCGATACCACCCATTGTTCATCATGCCCATCGTGTTCCACACAGGCTGTTCTGGCTGTGTGTTTTTGAAGACGTTGAAGCATCGTACTAATAGGCATTCTGCGCGTGCGAAGTGGGCTGCATCGATATCGATGTGCCAATGAATCCAGCACCAAAACCTATTACCATTACGAATCGGTCTGTCTGGAAAGTGACGGAGACAATAGAGCCAGGTCTTGCCACCATCGATGGACAGCTCTACCCTCTGTACCTCGTGACCAGCACCATCGTAGGCGTATCCCTCGATGCGGTAGACGTCTTTCTTGAGAACTTCGACGAGGTCAAGCTTCTCGCCTTGCCCTGGTCTTACAATGACACTTTGTAGATTCTGCTCATTGCATGCAGTGCTTGGGTGGTGGAACATGGTTCGGGCGAAATCTCCGTCCTTCTCGGTGATGAAAGGAGGGAGGACACGGTTATCCCAGATGTGATAGTACGAGTCGTTCTCGTGGTCGGTCACCCAAATTCGAGCTAGCCATTTGATTGCACGACCTCCGACCCAGCCAGGAATGATTAAACGGACAGGGTAGCCGTGGTCAGCAGGTAGTTTCGTATTGTTCATCTCATACGCAAGCAGCACATCGTTACCCCGGTCAAGGGCGTAGTCGAGCGGAATACTGGTGGCATATTTGCCTTCGCTTGGTTCGTCAGCGCCTTCAAAATTCACCCACAGACGCTTGCCGTTCCAGTCATCTCGCTCGACACCGGCTTTTGCCAGTACTTGCCACAAGAGTGCACCTTTCCAGTATGCACAACTCACTGCGCCAGATCCCCAGTCGAAACCTTTGCTTTTCTTAATTCTGTTAAGCTCACCTCGCCTATTTCCGTCACATGCCAGAGCTACAGGAATATTGATGGGCTCGAACATATTCTGGAGATCGTCCATGCTTAGCTTGAGAGCACCATCGCATACGTCTAGCATGTGAGTATCCCAAAACAGCCTAGGTACAGCTCCATGGTTACGAACATAGTGTAATTCATTGGGCGTGATCAATCCTTTAGAGAAAAGAGCTTCCAGTCGAGGTTCGGCGTTTAAGGGATGCTGACCGGTTCTTCTGATGAGGTTGCCACTCCGCGGAATCCAATTATCAGGCGTCATTGCATCTTCAGCTTGTATCGCGATATCCCGGTGCTCAGCCTGGTATTTCACTGGTGAGTCCTGTTTACCATCGTTCTGCCTGAAATTGACGGTCTGATCTGCTTCATGTTGCAAATGGCGAAGCAACGTGATTTCTTGAGGACTATATCGTTCCCTAAGCCGTTGATACTCCGTTTTATGTTGTTTACCGTTCTGTTGTGCTCCATTCTGCTTGTTACCATTCTGTTGCTGATCGTCGGCCTCGTCCTCATCGGTAGCTTTACTGTACGCGTTGTTATGCTTGTGACCGTCTTTGCCTGTACTCTTTCGCCAATCGTGCTCATCGTTGTTCTCTTGATCCTGCGTCTTTTCCTTCTCCTGCTGCTGCTGCTTCTTCTCTTCCTCCTGTTGCTTCTGCTGCTCTCTTTGCTTGATATTCGCAGGCCAATCTTCTTCCTTTTTCACCCAATCCTCACGAGCGGTAATAACAAAACGGAAACCAGGGGGATAGCACTCTGGTCGATGTTTGTGGAAGTCTGTTTGATCTTTCATGATATCCTGAAAGTTGATCAGCTCACCCTTCTGAGCTCGCTGGCGCAGGTCCTTGTACTTTTGCATGGCATCTTCTGCAAATTTCCTGTCTTCTTCGGTCTCGTATGGATCGTGGTCCCCATCGTGTGTGTAGCCAGGGGTTCTGCCTTGTCGATTGATGAATCCAATCCTGTGATTATGTCCAGACGACCAATCCGGCTCACTGGCAATTTCTTGTTCGGAGGAGCCTGGATGGCTAGATATTGTTGTCTTGGTTAGCTTTTCCCACGGCATTTTTGCGGTGGTTAGTATAGATATAGTGAATCAACAAAAAACAATCAGACAGTCAGGATGGTACAAGGCGAGAGATTAGTACGAAGCTCGTATTCAGCTGGACTATAGCAGCTGTACCACAATACATCATGTCTGTAATGCTATACTTTGGCCTGTTCCTGTTCAAGAACATGGCACCATGGAACGTGTTGACCGATCTCGTTCACGCGCATTGTCATTCGCTCAGGATAGCCCCCGGATTGCCTCCCGTTGCATCTAGTCTTGCCTTTCATAGACTTCTTCAACGAGCGGCGCCGTGTCGCAAGGACTGTCGAAGGCTATTTGTTACCAGATGTAGGAAGTTGTCGTCATGGTTCGAGATTAGAGCTGTCTGACTTCCGAGGAGCCCGCAAGCAAATCTCCAGCCTCCACAAATCACAAATACCACTCCACTCATAGTGTTAGGTAACAAACTTCGTTGATTAACAGGAAATGCACAAAATGGACATAAAAATAGCTTTCAACCGGGTCTTCGTCCTCACAAAATGCGCTGGCAACAACATAGGACAAATTGACCATGTCCAAACCCGGTCAAAGTGTTTCTGGAAGCTCGACGTGGCTGAGCCGTGAATCATGGAGAGAACGAGTGGTTACAGCTGATCCTTCATGGTATCTGGTGTGCATGGGCTGTGGGATTGTGGTACAACTACTGACATCGAACTTTCCCTACCCAGCACAATGGCTTAAAATCATCGGCTATATTTTTTGGATCCTCGACATATGCCTCTTTGCACTATTTACTGCACTAGAAATTGCTCGAGCATGGATGTTCCCCAAAGCACTGAAGTCGACTCTACAAGACGTTCAGCAGACATGTTATTGGGGAACGATGGTTGTGGCATGGGAGACGATAGGCACTGGCATAGTCATCTTCTACTCTTCGCACAAATCCGCAGCATACGTAGCTGAGGTCTTCTTCTGGATCGCCGTAGCAATGGCATTGCTCGTGGCTTGTGGTGGCATCTATGCTGTATACCAGCATCAAGGGCAGCACACTCTCGACGACGTCAACGGAGCGTGGTTTCTTCTCTTCATCCCTCAGATCGTTGCTGCGGCCTATGGATCGAACCTCGCGAATGCCCTGCCACATCGCAATGCCATTGCTGTGATCGCTGTTTCCTATCTGATGCTCGCTTCGGGACTCGGATTGTCGTTTCTCCTGCTTGGGATCTATGTTTGGCGACTTCTCAATTGTCATCTTCCACCAAGGGCGTCAATCGTGAGCACATTTGTACCCGTTGGACCGCTTGGAATGTCGGCCTATGCTTTTGTTAATCTGTCAGCTGCTCTGTCGAAGCAGGTTAGGCAAGGAAATTTTGGCTTTCGACAGTCGTGGGAAACACCGTTGTCTGCTGCAACTCTAGATGCGGTCGCAGAGATGCTGATATGGATTGGCGTGATTGGCGCGTTGTTCCTCCTTGGCATGGCATCGTTCTTTTTGGTGGAAGCTGTGGCTGCTATTATCACGACTGTTCCGAAGACCTTCAACATCGGACACTGGTCTTTTGTCTTTCCTTGTGGTGTATATGCCAATGCCTTTTGCAAAATTTCCATTTTGCTCCGTAATGACGGGATGAAAGGATGGGCCACTGCCTGTGTCGTTGGGGTGGTGCTGCTCTGGCTGATGTGTGCTATTCTGACAACATACAAAGCAGTTATCCAAGGCAAGTTGTTCTTCGCGCCTGGACTGCAAGGCTGGGTCGAAGAAAAAGAGCTAAAGTCCTATTCAAAAGCTAAGGAATCTTCTGAAGACACGGTACTCGATGAAATACAAGCACCTCAACAAGCAAATGCAGGACAAGGTCGGGGCTTGCGAAGGCGACCTCAAAATGATGGGTCTTATACACATAACACAAACGACAGTGGCAATAGTGATCCAGTGTGAAATGATAGGATCGTCACTAAGGTTTTTGACGACAACAGATGACAAGGGACTAAGTCGCCAAAGGCTTCCAACCACTCTGCAGGGTCCTACTCCAGGAATGAACGCTCTCGCCGCGTGAACAACGAGTCTGCCATCTACCAACCGTCAAGACCTCAACCAAGACAACGCTGTTTCTGTACTGCGAAGATCTGATGAAAAACTGGGCGTGAGCATGGAAATCTCGCTCGACATCGACTTGATAAACCATTGGCTGATCTGCTAGTAGCCACGTATGCCTCCCGAGGGCCCATACAATTAATAGAGTCGAATGTGCTGTCCTGCCACGTCTGTATTAAGCAAACATAATTGTGCTCGATGACCATCTATTCTTTCACAGACCGAGCATCCAAGACGGCTGGCCTCGTCATTGTGCTGCATTGGCCATTGCACCGCAAAACCAATTCGGAATGCGCACAAAGCAATGATATCACTGAGCCACCTGCTCGAGCACTCGATAACGTCTGCGTCCCCTTAGCAATCACCAGCTTTTTGCATCATGCACAAAATCAAAGCGAGCAGCTCATGAATTCTAACTCACATTCAAATTCCGGCCATAGCTGAAGAATAACATCATGCTGAAGCTCAAGCTCAAGCTCAAATTGCAGATCGTTCCTGTCTTCCTCCTGCTCACCACCCTGCCAAATTCAGTCCTAGCATGCCAGCCCTTCTGCAACAACATCTTCCCATACGTCGGTCTCAGCGCCTGTCCCAAACTGAATCTCACGCCTGCAGAATGCCAGCGTATCTGCGTCTGCGACGTATTTGGCGGCTTCACCTGTGGTAGCGACACGACAGGATGCACGAAGCGCGATATCGAGACCCGATGTGGTGACTGGGCTGAGATGGGTGGAAGGTGTGATTGTTCAATCTGCTGGGCTAGTAATCAGGGGAGTATCACGACAACAGATGGTTTTTTCTCCAAGGTGCGAAGGGGACCAGAAACCAGTCAGGAAATTGAGGCTGTTGCGACGCTAGATGGGTTTGTGACAGCTCTCAGGAAGCCAAGGGAGACGAGTATAAGTGAGAGAGCTGTTAGCGAGAGATGTTAGGGGACTTTGCCAAGCAGGAAGAATATTGGGGGATGTGCCGGACCACTGTTCTGCAGGAGCAGAGAGTCATTAGGTTTGTGATTTCGTTGTTGCTTGTAATGGAATGTGCCAATCCCTGCACTTGGTCCAGAGAGCTGGGATGTTCCGGGCAGGAATCCAGACTGAACATAACAACTGCTAGTTAGATTGAGTACATGTTGAGCAAAGGAATCACGTGGTATTTCGCTAGAACTGTGCAAGTATGATACCTTTGCGTCAACAGCCTATAAGACACCCAGAACAAAACTCATCTCTATTGTCTGAACACTCGCTTTCTTTTCACACTGAATTCTTAGGAAGTAACACTGTCCATCTCCTGCGCAGCTTCCGTCTCCCGTCCAGGCTTCGAGTTGAGGTATTCGTTCCTAAACCCGTATGTCAGCCAAACTCTACAGACCAATTCCTTCTTCTTTTTCACAGTCCGTTCTGTCGTCTATTTCCTTCGCTATCCTCGTGCTTGCTCGATGCACTTGCTCACTTACCGTTCGATAGCCCACTGCATAGCCGCATACCCAAGTAGCAAAGGCGGTAACCAGTAGAGAATCTGATGTCTCGTCCTTCGGAAAACGTTGAATACAGCTGCGTGCATTGTTCCAGCCATGGCTCGTTGTCGGTTTGGGGAGAGAGAATATGTGGTTACGTTCTTTTGAGGCATGGAGCCCAGATCACCCCAGCCGCCCAAGTACCTAAGCGAAGAGTTAACCTGCCATTCTAGCTTCTCGAAGTGCATGATATTCGTGTCGGTATTGTGAAAACAGTGAAGACGAGATAGAGATAGACATACACTCCATTCTTGGTATCGGGATGGTGATTTGAGCGCAGGGCTCGCGTGGCTTGCATGTAAAGGCGAGCTGAGGGCTTCATAGTGGCGACGCTTCGGCTGTGAAACAGACGAAAGGAAAGACTGTGGGTGAGGCGAATGAGTGCGCAAGAGCTCGTCGACGTCAAGGTCAATTCCAGGTCTCGAGGGAGCTGCGACGGAGCTTTTCGGGAAGCTTAGCCGAGAATCAGCTTTAATTGATTGGACGACAGCTACAGCTTAGCCCTATGAATATTGGTGCAAGAAAGCGATCACGATTGTTATAAGAGCTTGATTGATTTCATTGCTGAAGAGATAGTCTGCTATATACGACACAAGCTCCATAATGCCGTTGATTGTCAACCATATATGAGAAGCGATTGTAGATAATGATGCTGATCTTGTCTCAAAGCCCACCCAACCAAGTACGATTCGAAATAAGCTCACCCATCAGTCGCAAGTATACACGGCTATCTAGGTGTACTTGAAGCTTGCTCTCAAGACAAGACCTGGGATGTCGAACTTAAGGAGCATTCTCACATGACCTGTATATAGACATCAGTTTTGTGCTCACTTCGAACCGAAACCTTTCGTGAACAAACTCACCGAGCAGTTTTCATCCACTACAACCGTCCCGCCTTCACCACCCAATCCTTGACCACCTACAGCCTGAACACCTTGAAGCTGACCGTTTTGAGCGGCAAGTAGAAGCCTAGCCAGCATACCTTGCTGTTGAGCAAATATTAGCTAGGTTCACACATATACTAATGTGTAGGTGAGAATTCTCACCTCACTAGAAAATGACGGGGAGGTTGTATTGGAGTCAAGCAACCATAGCGGTGGACACGATCCAAGCCTGGACAAGGAACTCGTCAAGATTACTTACTGATAAGAAGGCTTCTCCTGCACCTGTACCACGCTGGCTCTCGGCATTGTTTTGAGACATAATCTCATACCACTTGTCTGGTGGTACCCGACGAGACTTTAAACCACCTCTTGCCACCTTGGCGGATGTGCCCGGTTGTGATGCTTCTGGATCGATATCTGGGTCTTCGCGGTCCGCCACGACATCCTCTTCGCTACCATCATCGTCAACCGCTTGTCGTCTCCGTCTGGCAGCAAGGCCAAGCGAGCTATGTCGACCACCACCAGGATTCGCAATATTCACCCCTCTGAGAGCATGATGTCGTTCACGGCTTTCTCCACCTGGCCCAAAAATCTTGATCGTGCTGTCAATGCCGCTACAAGCAATCATCGGCTCGTATGGATGTCCTTGTATGACATTGACGACCTCACCGTCACCTTCTAGTATATTGACAATCTCCATGGTCTTTGCATCCCAGATGAAGAAATGTCCATCATCAGAGCCTGACACCACATATTCGTCGTCCATTCCGTAGTAGTTGACATCTTTGACGGTGCGTGCATTACAATGTCCTTTATAGACTTTCGTGTGCGACGAGTAGGCTACATCACTATTGACCATTGCTCGCTGTGTTGACATAGCTCCGCCTCGATACAAACCACGTCGACGTCCATAAATGGCTGATAGCGGATCTGCTTCTTCAGTCTCTGACTCGTCGTCGTCTTCAGAATCGTCGGAATCTTCCGCTACATTGGCGTCTTCATCTTCATCTTCATCCTCATCCTCCTCTGCATCTTCAATGGTTACTCGCGGCACAATCCTAGTCTGAGTGTCTGTGGTCTCCGTTGGAGGCCCCGTATTATCAGTGAAAGACCCGGGAATGTCGACATCAAATTCCTCCTCGACTTCCATCGCATCATCGAGTATACGATCGTCATCAGGCAATATGTGCACGTTCAGTCCACCGAAAGCTCGATTGACATAATCGAAGGTAACGCCTTCAGCAGCATCCATCAGCAAAGCGCGACAAACCTTCTCACCCCAATATCGATACGCTGCACCTTTATCCATGATACGCTTCTTCACACCACCACTCGTTTCAGAAATGATCTCGGAAGTGCCTTGATGTTCTCTTAGTTCCAACACTTCGACAGCACGTATGAAGCCGTTGACTGCGCTGGCCTGATCTGAGAACAAGCGACGTAGCTCGTCACGCTCAAACTGGTTGGCTTCCAGGTCAAAAATGGGCTTGTCTTCGTTGGCGAGAGATAATAGATATCCACGCAGTGCGTGAGGGACGTTGTTCAAATCCGTCACGGCGCCAAGAGGGAAGCGATCAGTTTCACCTTTCAGATCAGGAGGTCTCTTGAAGCCGGCTAAAAGTGCTTCTTTGCCTTCTTTCAGCCACAGTAAAATGGCTTTGACAAAGTCATAGCAGAAGCGCTGATGATTATCAATCCTCTTTCCTTCTATGGCTGCAGGTCTGATGCGCTCGAATTGTTGTAATCTCGGATCATCTTCACTCGTTATTTGTAGCTTGCCACCAAGGTCCCGGGCCAGAGTACCAGCAGCTTGGACAAACCGCCAGCTCGATTGACGGTTCCTTCGCAGAGTGTTCTGAAGCATGATCTCGTCCTCATCGGTCGTAGTGGGATAAGTCCACTTTCTCATAACTTCTTCCATTTCTGGTAACAGCTCGACTGCTTGTGCCAGTACACTAGTATAAGATGGAGTGTTTCTTGTCAGATCATGCGACTCACTTGCGGGTTCCAAAGATACCTCAACATTCTCGAGCGCAGTCGCAAAATCGAATAACGTCTTCCGTAGCTTCACCAAGGCTCTTGCGATACGCTCACTTTGTTTTTGTGCTTCGGAGAGGAAGTCTTCGTGAGTAGTGACTAGCGACGCCAGCGATCCTCCCTCAGTCGCCTCAATTTGCTCGCCGTTTTCGTAACGAACCCCTTGAGCCTCGTCACCTGCCTGTGCCTGTGTTCGCAAACTGCGTCCTTTTTTGGTCCCATCGCCATGGCTGGTTGAGGATGTGGCTAGGCGAGAGCGCTTGCGTTTGCGCTCAGCTCTATCGGCCAGACGTACTCGCTTGTATTCTGCGTCTCCATGCTTGTCCCGTTCGCTCGCATCGGGACCTTTGATAATATCGAAGCTATACACATGATCAGCAGACCAAGAAGCAATGACCTCGTTTGGTCGAGCATCACTAATTTTGCAAGCAGTGATATGGTTGTGGTCACCTGGTGTCATTTTCCGCTTATTGTTTGGAGCGAATCGACGGACACATCTTGTAGCTTCCCTCATGACATCGTCCTCTCTGGATCCTGCTTCAGGAGTAGCATTTACTGGTTGACCCTTCTCGGCATCAATATTGCGACCGAGCATTCTTCGGTCGTGCAAGAAGCAGTGCAAGTGAGCACCACCCAGCGCTATGTAGTGCGGCTGGCTCTTCGAACAAGAAATTGTGTTTAGGTCCAACCCATAGCTCTTGTAGGAGATAAGAGCTGGCGGAGAGTCACCACTTTCACCAGTTTGCATGTATCTACGATAGCCAGATCGAGCTTCTCGTGGGGGTGGGTAGGAAGAGGAAGGTAGGCGTAGATCCCACTGCCTCACTTCGCCATCCTCCGAGCAGCTTAGAAACAGGAATGGGCTCGACTCGGTCACGATTCTTTTTGCTCTGTCGGCGTGGCTGCGGTATACCTTTGCATTGGTGTTCACTTCCGTTAGCCACTTGCAGCCACTGAAGAAGTTGTCGAACCTCCTACTTCTCGTGCTTTCAGCTGCGCCTGTAGCAGCTTGACCACCATTTGTGTATTCAAGATCAAAAACGCGGACCTCAGAATCACCTGCGCAAGTTACCACTGTTCGATCGTTCGAGTGTGGCATGAATTTGACAGAGAAGATGTTAGCACGATGACCTGTGGATACACTGGTATTCAAGGTGAACGGCTTTGCTTGGTCGGTTGGATTGTACTCCCAGATATTGAGGTAGGTGTCGTCCGAGCCAGAGGCTAGGAAACGACCACTGCTTGACCAGCTGTATCGTGTTAGTCTTTGTCCTCCACACTTGAGTCAGAACTAGCATACCTCAACGCATTCACACAGCCAGTATGTCCACCTAGCTCATTCACGATATCAAGGTCTTTGGTCCATGTTCGATCGCCGTAGAGAGGTCGAACGACATTGTGAATTCTCTTCCGACCCAGCTTCCGCTTCAACAACTTTATGTCGAGGTCGTTCATAGTGGCAGTTTCAGACCAGACGATCCACTAGACTACCAATGAGAAGCTTCAAGACTCTGGCTGAATAGCGAGTTCTAGTCAGTTCATAAAGCGATCAGCATACCAGGCACGATCAACGCTCAAGCGTATGAGCACTCAATGTTATCACGGTCCATGGAGAAAATGGTGGTCAAGCTGCCAGCTGGAAAATGACATGACAAGCTCACCAATACTTCACTCTTTGAACATGCACTTCACATTAGTAGTACTCGGGACTACGTGCTTGATCACGATGATCCCATCGTGGTGGTGGAGAAGCATCGCAAAGCGAAAGCCGGGTTATCGATAAGCAGCTTCTGATGCTTTTGTAGGGACTAATCGGGCATAAATCCCGCATGCGCCACTCCTTATACTAGTAGCTTCGGAAGATAACAGAGTGATTGTTCAAAGCAGTGCTTCTATACAGACGCAGCTATTCCTAAAGCCTGAAAACAGCTGATGGAAATCGGATCAGGTGCTATTTCGGACGTAATCCCGCACCAGTTGCTGAAAAGGCCATATACAATGCTGAGACAGCCACCCATCCAATAAGCAAACCATGATGTACAGCCAGCACTTGGCAAACACATCGCTAAAATGTTGCAGACAGCCCAACCAGAGAAAGAACCTCCTTCGTGTCAAAAAGATTAGAATACAGCCGAGCAAATCTGCACACTCACGGCCACAAGCCGAGACCATCCTCCTCTGCCACTAGTACCCTGCACTTCTTCAGATCCTGCGTCCACTTCCTTGTAACGTGATGCCACATCTCTCGCTCTTCGGTCGTCTTTTCATCCAAATACTGCTCCCAAGTAGGTTTTGCTTGAAACTCCTTGATCGTGCCGTCGCGAATAAGCATTTCCACAGTCAAGCTCGGGTACTGTTTCCTTGCCTGCCTCTCAACATCGTTCTCACCTTTGCCGCGTAGCTCCTGCAACTGACAAGGAGGACAGAAGTGATCTTGGTGTGGCAGATGCGAAGGCAACCCGAGATAATGAGGGGTGAGGACATGACTCGAGGACTGACAAGTGAACCTGAATGGCTTAGCTGAAGTCGGTCGGCGAGTACGATCCGTAATAAGTTGTACACAACCCTGAGGCTGTTTGGCAACGTTTGGAAGAGGATGATATACAGAAGAAGCACTAGTTGGGAAGGTATGAGATCGTTTGAAGGAGCCTGTGGCTGGTTCATCCATTCCTTCGGTATCGAGTATCGGCGACAGAGGCGAGCACTGTGTATTGCTTCGTGCTGTTGGCGGTCTTGAGTTCTTGGTCTCGCGCCTGTGCTGGCAGTTGTAGCACCGATACGGCTGTTGAGGCAGCTTTTCTCCACAGGTTTTGATGACTGGACATGGCGCAAGTTTACATGGCTCGAAGCCCATGAGCACACCGTGGCCGCAGCTGAAGCGGAGAACATGTGCTCTACACATGTTCGATATCGTACAGATTCTTATGTTTGCTCGTCTATCAGATCGTAGTCTAGCGCAAAAGCTGTGAATCAGAGAGGGTGTAAAGTTGTTTGCAGTCGTCTATATGCGATAGTTGTTCATAGCCGAAGTCGTGCGACCGTCTGTATCGTTCGTGTACGAGGACCTGTCTTCTGTTTGACATACCACGATATTGCTCAGCGGCTACGTAAGAGCTCTCGATGTCACTGCGTCGATGTCACACCATTCCCCACGAAGACACGAAGCCAAGAGATGGATCACTTGTATTTTGTGGGGTGACAACCAATATATCATCTGTCCAGTGGAAACACGCACCAAGAGAAAAGACAATGGAGTGAGTACGTGTCCGATTTAGCAACGATCGTGGTGGCCTCGATAAACCCAAAAAGAAGCAAATGGCCCGAATTTAGGCGAAAAGTGAAAGATGGTTGAGACGGCAAAAGAACGAATGACAGAAGCAAGAAGCATGAAAGCAATTCCTAGCGATCAGATATCGTCGGAGAAGAGCCAGAAATGAGCTGGTGGTGAAAACCATTACGCGTATACAGTGGCGTCTCCTGTTTGGAGAAGTATGCCGCTGCTACCTGACTTTCAGTGAGCCTTTGCAGTAGTGATACCAGTTGTAAACGGTCAGCAGACCTAACATTAACGCGAGCGAGAATAATGCACTTGATCACACCGGAGACACAATCAATTCACGCGTCGAATGAAGCATAGCGATAACAAAGGTGCGCGAAAATGGTACAGAGGGCGTGGATGGGCTAGACCAATTCAAGAATGCTAATCTTCTCTCCTTCGGCTCGCGGCCCACAAGAATGAGGGAAATTCGACGCGGTTGAGCTCGTTATTCCCTTATCGAGTATTGCTCGCAACTTACACATGGAAGACCGCGAATTTTAGATGGCCACGTTCACATTCAGTCCAGTATAATAATGCCGCTATTATCGGTCAACGGTACATGGTACAGTACCTCTGCTGTCGACGCCATGCTCATCTTGCCTTGTTGACACAGGGTAACAGTAATTGCCGCCGGACTGGCGAATCTTCAAATTTGGCAGGCTAAATAACTTCAGATTTAGAAAAACCGCATTCACGTTGTGCAAGATATCGTCAAGTGCCCCTTCTGCCCGCAAACGCACGATCTTCACTACTAACCATTGTGCAAACAGACGCACAATGTGCATCGCTATCACCGCTGCCGAACAGGTTGTAGGTCCGCAGAGCACGACGTGAGCCTTCCCGTCGTTAGCAACACCGCGAAAGCCACCCAATTGACCGGATGAACGATCGTCTCAGATGATACCGAATCTCGAAACTACTGCTTCCTGGCCTCATCGAGGTGCTGGTGTCTGCGATCATTAGTGTTATGCATCGTCCACCTCCGAGTTTCTGTCTTACACCTTGTCGCATAGTCATGTCTGCGAACGGATGCATGAGACTTGTGCAAACAAAGCCTGATATTAGTGGTTTTACCTGGAAACAAAGATATTCTACTAGTCACCTACTTCCTTTGTTCTGCTGGCGTTGAGGGTTCGTGCAAACCGAACCGATTCTTATTGCTAGCGACATCGTTAGGCATGCTGCATTTAACGACATTTTCTGCTAATTTGTCCTAAAGACTAGGCTTCAAGGAAAAGAGCAATGGCAGGCAAGAAACGAAAGGCAAATGATGCCGCACCACCCAACAAGAGACCTAGAAGAACACGCAAAGGCCGAGCATCTGGCGTCAAGACGCTCACACCAAACTCTGTCGCGCCTATTGATGCAAATGCCACCACGTCGTTGACACCGAACTTCATCGGGCCAAGTGACACAGTGGAAAGTACGACTGCACCAGAACCTGCAACCCCAGCTGACGCGCCCAACGACAGCCCTGCCAGGGTGGATTTTATTGCAAATATCAAACCTCGACGGATTACAAGGAGCGGCAGTGGTGTTATGGTCAGCAGCCTCAAATGTAGCGCTGCAGGTAAACCTCTGAAGGGCTAAAAAGCTCTGAAGCCATACGTCAAGCTCATCGCAGAAGTCGACAGTCGATTGCGAAGAGATCACGCAGATATTAAGGAAGAACACGTCGTCGAAGGCCACTTCGATGTTCGAACCCAGTCAATAGTGTTCGACCACGACCAGGACGAGCGACTCCTATTTGCCCGAGTCATCGAGCAAGAGGGCAAACAGTATTTCGTAGCCGCCCCGCCCGTCAAGATTGGCTATCGACGCAGAGTACACTTTCTCATTGGGGTTGACGATCGCAAGATCTACGCTCGCAAGCTGGTAAAATGTCCGATGCGACCGACTGAGGCTGTATTCTGGCCTGACCTCGAACAAGTACCGAGACTGGTCTCATGCGAGCAAGTAAGCGACGAAGGACTCCGGGAGGATGTATACCTGAACAACGAAGATAAGATCTGGAGTATCGTCAGTGAATATGTGCCGGGTCAAACCCTCGAATCAGTGAACAAGCGCATTGCAGACGAACGAAGGATCCCAGACCGCGTCATTTGGCAATTCGGTCATGAGGCTCTGACTTTCGTACAGGCTTTGCGAGCAGGGAGTCCTGCACTTGCGCACAAGAACCTGACACCTGACTGCGTACTTATTCAGCAAGAGGCGAAGGAAATGCCGACCTTCAAATTTATTGACTTCGGGGTCATGACACCTAATGCGGATGAGAATACCACGTCCAAGCCGGAATATGCTCGTATCACACGATGGGACGACGCTATGATGGTGGCCCTCTGCATGCTCGAGATGATGAGTGTTGGCATGGATTTCGTTTCCGGCCAAGCAGCGGAAAGAATGGACAACCTGCACAAACAGAACAAACTAAATGATAGAAGAGTGATGTACGACGTTATCAAGGCATTCCATCAAACTGCATATGACTATCGGGACAGGCAGCACGATTGGTCGAGCTATATCAAGGAGTTCAAAGATTTTGCCGAAACAATGGTGCCATGTGATGGCGATGTAGGTCAACTTATCTTGCCGATATCGCCACTGATTGAACCTATCGCGTACGGCACGAAGGACAAAGATGATGGAAACGAACAGCTGGGATCTGCCAGCGACAAGTGCTTCTTTATGGGTTGGTATAGAGAGGTCTGGGTGGATCCCGAGACGTTCAACTTCATTGGCCAGCCTGGTGAACCACAATACGGCGACCTCATTCCTGCTCAAGGCTATACCAAATATCTAGCGTAGACGAACCTATTGCCTCTTGTTGCCTTACCGAGCAGAATGATATACTGGGTTTGAGCTGGATCAGGCAGCAACCAGGAAATAGTGATTGAGATTAATTGACTCAGTAGACCCTCAAAACCAAAGTGCAGTCAAGTGAATGAACCAACAGATGCAGGCAACTCGAGCTCGGAAGAAGTGAACAGTCTAGCGTGGATGCTGATCTAGTGTCGTGTATCTCATCTGCTTACGTTTTTGTCACTGGGCTGTCATGCTTACTCTTCTCCTTCCAGAGTTGCAGGCTTTCCATTTCCGTTACCAAGGATATTGAGACCACTTGCTTACCTGCCCACCTCATCGTTCGCGACGCCTTGTCGTCTTCGAGGCGAATCTCACTAACCATGGACGAGCGAGATCTCATGGATGATACTAGGATTATAGAAGGTGGCCTAGAAGGTCCACGCCCAGATCAAGAAAATATTAGTTCGGTCGACTTCGACATCGTGCGAAGTAATCGAGATTTTCAGGAATTGGCACAGATAGTCCAGCAGAACCCAGCTATGCTCGAAGCAATATTACAGCAACTCGAACAAGCTGACCCAATTCTTGCAACACCTCTTGCGCAAGACAGAGAGGGGTTTGTGCGACTAATGTTCGAAGGCACCGGTCTATACGAAGAAGCTGATCCATTTCCTACTCGTGGACTAACAGATCAAGTTGAGGATAGGCCAGACTTCGAACACGTTGAAACGATCGAGGGCGTCGACCCTGACACCGAAATGACGGACGAAGAAGTCGCCAACTATCAGCTTGCCTTGATGATCCAAGCACAAGAAGATGCTGGCTTTGAGAACCGCCACAGTGATCGCAACGTGCCTCCAGAACAATTCGAATGCGCTTGCGGTGAGATTTACACTAACACTGCTGATCAGGTACACCTTAATTGCGGGTGCGTTAGATGCGTTGAATGTCTCAACCAGAACGTCTCAGTCGGCCTTGAATGCAAGAAGAACTTTCCTCCGAAGTGTCATGGTCCAATCGACATCGACGATATATTGCATCACCTCCAGCCGGAAGTGGTCGCCCGATGGATGGAAGTTCAAGAGGAATATACTGATCTTGCTCCAGTCTATTGTGCAGTCAAGACGTGCTCAAAATACCTCAACAAAGCCACCTTCACCAATGAAGGTCAATGGGCGAAGTGTGACAATTGCGCTAAGCTAACTTGCACTGCTTGTTCAGCGCTCAACACTGATCACGAAGGTGACTCTTGTCCTGAGCGGCTTGAAAAGATGGACCGTGAGCTCATGGAGAAGAAGAAATGGAAACCTTGTCCTGGATGTAAGGAGATGATTGAGAAGTCTGAGGGTTGTGATCATATGAGTTGTGAATGTGGTCAGGAGTTCTGCTATCAGTGCGGTAGAGCTTACAATGGTGGTTTGCCCTGCAACTGCACTGGAGAGCGGGAATGGGTCGAGGACGATCCGGATGAGAACAATCCTGAAGTGCAGCAGCAACTTCTCGATGAATTCGCAACTGATGGTGGTGATGATGGTGGTCAGCTGGCTGAAAACGATAGGGTCTCGGAATTGCAGGAGTTGCGCGATCGCGTTCTGGATGTTCGAGACGAGATCGTACATGATCCGGAACCAGTCGACGTCAATACAGTGACAGGAGAATCTAATGAAGGTGGAGGCGGCTCTTCATCTAACTATTGGACGATAGACGCTGACGAGTTTGCTGCTCACTTGGACACGGTTCAAGGTTTCTTTGACCTAATAGACGATATGCATGAAACCGTGGGAACTGCACGGACTTTCGCGCGGCACAGCCCTGAGACCCGACAGTACGTTCTCGCACGGCTCGACGAGCTGCACCTTGTTCTCACCACAGCGCTCGTCAATGCGCCAATCAACCAGGAAGAGGATCGACGGCCAGAGACAGAGCCGGCTGGTCCGGTAGGATTTCCCTCATTTGATCAAGGGGCGTTTGCTGGCTGGGGCGATGGAGACCACGCGCATATTGATGACTGGGGCCATATACCAGAGCCACCACCCGAAACTAATGAGACATAAGCTCCACAAAGCAGTTGGTAGGGCGAATAGTACAATTGAGGTTGTACAGTATGAAGAGGTCTTCGAGATCGAGTACAGGTGTAGCAAGCGGTGCATGGGTACAAGAGCTGTAAGGAAAAGCGCAAGTGCCTCAGCCTGGCTGACATGTACTTGCTGATATAGCGACGCAAATTCGAGTTCGGATGGGAGGTTTACGTAGCTCAATCTTACCAGCATGTGGTCTGCATGGAAAGGAGATGCTATGGTTGTTCAGATTTGGCACGATAAGAAGACGTATATCGAATCCTTGAAATGTGCAAGCGAACTCAAGACGTACCTGTACGACTTTTTAAAACCGAGCTTGCCAGTGATGATAGCGCTCATACGGTTCAACGATTTCCCAGCCTTTTCAATAAGTTTGCGCGACATTTACATTCATAGAGTCCAGTAGACTTCGTAGGCAAATACGGTTCGGCGAAGAGTCTCATCTCCTCGATCTTCGGGAAACATGACCTTGTCCATGACGTGCTCGAATAGCTTCTTGACCTTGAAACCTGCTTCTCTAGCAAGATCGAAGAAGTGCATGTCTTTCTTCAACAGCCAAGGTCGATATGGAGTAAAGAAGACCAAAGCACGAGCATCGAAATCTTTCCTCAAGGTCTTTTGGATGGTCAGGACCAATTTCTCGTGCTCTGAGTGATTGAAGAGAATATCGGCGAGGATGAGAATGTCAAATGATTGCTCAGAAGCATCAAGCTCTTCAAGAAGAGGCTGAACATCATTACCCCAGAGATATCCTTTGGCCACGATTTGGTTCTGCTGCTGGGATGTGATATGCTCAATATTGTATTGCAAGTTCTCAATTAGCTCAGCATCGGGATAGTCGGTCACGACCACCTTTTCTGCACCTTCCTTGACACAAATAAGGCTTGGCAGACCAGCGCCAGCACCGAGCTCAAGGACAACTTTACCTTTGATCAAGGTCATAGCATTGTCCTCAACGTAGCGAGCAATGACTTGACCAGCATTCCATAATAGATGTCCCCATAAAGGATTATGGCCAACTAGCCGAAGTGAGATTGTATCACCGTGCTTGGTTGTGTATGAGGTGAAGGTTGCTGGCTTCTCTGGCACGTAGTAGTCCTTGGGTTCGTTGAAGATGTCTAATGTTTCAGCATCGTCGTCCGACGAGGTCATCGCGCTTCAAATGCAAAGGATGATGCATATACGAGTTGCTGCTTCTAGACGTGCTGCAAGATCACCGACGATATGTGCCGCGCGATCTAGCGAAGCTTACTAAAATACAAGCGCCAAGACTCACCCGGAGGTCAAAAATCTAAGCACAATTTCACAGATTGTCTTTATTAGCGATACAGCGTCAAATACATACTCGCTACTTATTGACAACTTTAAGAGGGTTCGTCAGAAAGATGGTTCAATAGTTGCTCATTATTTAAGTGCACCTTCGACTATATCATAACTGACAGGTCAAAGGTCTGCACGATCGGGCATAAATGTGCCTTTTACACCAGTCGTGCCGCGAGGCGAGGTAGAGACTATGTACCTGGGAGTTATGACGAAAGTAACTGGAGCAATACCACGTCGGCAACGGACCGGCTGATGCTCCTTCGACTGCTTTGCTACCTCAATAACTACTGTCAAAGATCATAACCATCCAGGTCACAGCTCGATATCGTGTCGTCACATCAACAGTCCTGTATTTGAGATCTCATAAACTCTTTGAAACCTACACACAGCAACGCAACAAAGCAGTAAGTGGTAAGGCTAAGATTGTAGGACCTCCGGCAAATTTCTAGGGTAGTCCCACTTGGTTCTCGCCTCGGTCTTCCTTCACCGGAAATGATCCGCCTTTGTTTAATCTCTCATCAGTAGCGGTGTGATGTGTTGGTGAGCGTCAAGAACATCATCATCATTGTTACATATCAACCTTGCGTGAGAGATTCAGTTCCGGTCGCCTTGTGACGCTTCTTCAGACCCCCTTCGGCGATAGTCCCCCAGCCAAAAGTACCCCAAATTTGGAGGTGGATTGATTGTGGAGGGAAACCTTGATTCACGAGAAACCGCAAACGATTTGCTTGAGCGCCTTTTCTGCAGCTATCACTGGCTGCTAACGAAACAGTCGCACGGCACAGACAGGCCTAACAGCAGATCCGGTCGGCATCTGACACCTCACGGTGCTCTTTCGGCGCTTCTGCCTGCAGCTTTCTTACTCAGTCCAGAGCCATCAGAAGCACAGGCCATCGACCAACGAGCTACCCATCGGATAGGCGCAGATACTCGCCCCGTCTCGCCTACTCGTTCACGAATTCGCAAGCCACATTCCATCTTGTTTCCCTCTACATCTGAGCAACCTGCTGGTATCTTGACTAGTCGAAGCAGCAACAATATCACTTTTCGTACCTTGTACCAGTGCTGGAGACCGGCTCAATTTCTCTAAACTATACCATATCGATATATCACTATCTAGGCCGACTCTCATCCATCGGCGTTGGCAGTAACAATAATGAGCACCTATCCGCGGCGGTCACCTCGCTTCCAACAACAACCACAAAATTTCCAATCTTTTACTAATTCACCATCATCCTCAAGACCGTCGATATCACAAACCTCGAGTACCTCTTCCACGTCTCACCCGAGCCCTACCAGTGACAGTTTGTCCTTATCTACACAACAGCCTCAATATCTCGCCACTCCACAGTTCGAGGCACCTCTCCCTTCACCTTCCGTGAATGAGATAAATCCATTTACGGAATATCAGCAGGCACGCTACAACTACAGTATGGGCAACCAAGGCCAAAACCAGGAACAAGTAAAAAGCAACACTGCTGCCCAAAATCCAAATAGTACAACACAGACACAATCACAATCGCAAAACACCTTCGCACAACATCACAATTCCTTTTCACAGCAGAAGAGACCCAATTACCCGCCTGCCACTGTCAACGGTATACCGCCGGGATTACCGCCTGACTTTCTCGCTGAAGCCGCAAGACGAGCTCAAATGGCCTGTTTGATGCGCGACCTGAGTGATGTCGAGCTTTGATTCAATTCTGCTAATTCAGCGTTATTGCTACTCTAAACCACCACGCATGATCATGCCACGTTTCAAGCCTTCGGCATTTACGCCTCGCTGCTTCGCAGAAGAAAGCAATGATTAATTGTACTGGCTCGCTTGTGCCAGAGAGTTGCCAGAACATGGTGGTCCGGCGATCGGACAAAATAATACCGAGGCAACTTTTCGAGCACTTTTTCGGAACCAGAATTTGATGACACCACAACTATTGCACCATGACCTCAGAGTGTGATGTGTGGATAGCTGGGTGGTACTGGAAACCGTTTCCTATCAGCCTGTTCGGCCATTGTTGAAAGTCTACCCGATCGCAAATTGAAGGAACAGGTTTTGTGGTTCAAATATGCTGCAGTCTTGCTTCTGACGTGGGCAGAATGAAGTACTGCATTTCTTTTTCATGGATAATGTACCGGCATCTACTGCTTAGCGTCTAGAAGGATGAAGATACCCTTGAGCTCTAGATAGATGTTTATATATGCACGTATTAATGCATGAAGCTTATGTCTCGAACCAAGAGTGATGAGGCCACTTTGTAGAGTATGTTGTTACCACCAAGCATGTACGAGGTGCGAAGGCATTTGAGCTACGAAGTAAGTGTCGTGTTGACGTGACTCGCAATTTCGTTAAATGCTTGATCTTGGAGATCAACTAATATCTATGTATGAGGAAGCATTAGGTCATTCATCACCAAGATCCGTGACCCGCGACACAATTGGTTGTACTCGAGCTCGAAGATGATTTGTCACCAAACTAGGCCAAAGTCGTGTAAACAGTAGAAAAGTTCTAGGGAAGTGATCGTGTAAGGGAAATTGTCGCAGACAGTCGCAATCTTTTGTGTCGAGGAAACAATGGCCATCATCAAGATCAAGCACAACCTAGTGAGCATTTTGACAGGCGCAGCCAGGTGGTCTGCAAGCCGAATAGAGGTTGAAAGCGAGCAACATGAGGCACCACGAGTGCTCAAGTACCGGTTGATCTCATTCACGACCTCTTCAATTCCTAGCTAGCCATTTCGACATTCCACTCATTCTGGAGGAATTGAACGAAATCTTCAGCCACGTTCCTCCGTCCCGAAGTATGCTTCTGCGCATGTGCGATCGCACCACGTTGTATCTGTGTATACTTCCTTCTCAATTGCTGCAACTTTGGCTGACTTAACCCGACGCCTTCAGGCTTTTGCATTTCAAGCTCCACGTTCTCACCATCTACCATCAACAGAATCTTGAATGCGACTTCCTCACCACTATCAACGACGCCCGCTTGCCTCGCGGATGCAAGAACGAGTTTCGTGACTTCGCCGGTCGTGCTTTCTAGTGTTTGAAGGGCGTTGGGCGCAAATGCTGTCGGAAGGACCGTAACTTTATTTTGTTTTATCGTTGAGACTTCATCTGCTGTTTGAGCAACAGAACTAGATTGAGTTTGTGACTGTGCTTTCCGCGTCCTTTCCTGCTCGTGTCGTTCGAGCATACGTGCCTTTTTCGAGGTATTCTTGGGGGGAGTTGGGAAAAGTGTGTCCCATATCTGGTCGTAGGGTGGATGTGCGTCCGTGCTTGGGATCGTGAAGAGTGGCGTATCCCATCTCGTGAAGGGTGATGGTGGCTCGTAGCGCATGAAGAGTGAGCGGAAGGAGGCGGGTGAATATGGCAAGGATGCTTCAGGACCTGGTGGTGCAGATGGACGAGGCACTGTTGTGGAATGGCCGTCGGTGTTTGCCATCGTTTCGGAGTGTTCGTTGTGTAAAGTGGTAGAATCCGCTTGTTCATCCGCATGAGCAGATATATACAAAGACTTCAAAGTCATTGTGTCAAGCGCAGGTGCTGGCTTTGGCGGCTCGTGGTCATCCTCATCGCTCAGCGCTGCACCAGTGCTTGAGCTGCGCGATTTCGGACCCGTGCTTTCACTAAGCATCCTATCACCATAAATAGCAGTATGACTTTCAGGTTCCAATTCGCCCAGCACATCTCTGCCTATCTTGGGACCAGCTGTAAAAGTGGCATCTGGCGTATCTGCTTCGGTGCTCTCAGATGTTGGCAATCCCCATGCTCGAAGCCGTGCATCGTTCCAGATGCGACATTCATCTTCTCGTGCCGCGCAATGTACAACGACACTCCTTGTACCAGCAGATTTAGCTTCACAATGTAGCTGATACCTGAAGCCTTTGATGTAATTCGGCGCATCCGCTATCACAATCGCAGTTTTGCTGACTGCCCGTTTAATCGCAGAAAACTCTTCAGCTCGAGCTGTCTTCTCAAGTCGAGCTGAGTCGTATAACACATCGCGCGGATTCGCAGAGGGATTTGGAGGAGAGTAATAAGGAATGTCCTCGCTCAAGGGATCTGACGAGGCATGATGGGAGGGTAGATATATCACCGAACGGTTCGACGACGGCTCAATCCGAGATTGGAAGTCTTGCAATAATTGTTGAGCACGGTATGTCTTGCCTGAACAGGGCGTCCCGGTGATTATGATCAGCTATGAAGCATTGTCAGCCTTTCGCTGAGCAGTAATTGAGGTGGAAGCTTACAGGCATGATGTAGGAATGGGCTGATGACCACCGTTGTAGTTTTTTTTTTGGTGGCTGACGAATTGCTGGAGTAATAGCCTAGAGAAGTTCGATAGAGCCTATTTGTCCCTGAGTCTCGGGCGTTTCAGTTGCTTGTCTTACAGGTTACCTAATGCTTTCAATCTGGTAAAGCCTGGAGGACAAGTTTTGCCCAACAGGTCGATGGTAACCCTGGAAGCAAATATGAGAATGTGCATGGTCTTATGTATAGCTATCGACTCGTAAATTCATGACTAGTATAATGCAAACGTTCATTCGTGACGCTCAATGATCCTCCAGTAATTCAAACGCTAATTCCTCCCTGGGTATCTATATGATATGACACGCTTTGCTCAATGTACGATGCAACATTATTCGGTAACCCTCCTGAGATATTGCTTATGGCGGCACAGCCCCAAAGTCGTTGCCAGCAAAGGTCTCTACGGGTAGTGTGGTCTGATCGTTACGCCATGTTTGTAAAGCCGTGCTTTTCGAGGCATGCTTATAGGTGAAGAATCCGTGGTTCGCATTAAATCCTTGGCTGTCCTGTGCGGCATGTCCAGGTGATGCGTAGCAAAACAATCCATTTGGCAACGATGGCCAATTCGAGATGAGATTGACATGTTCAGTACGATGCGTACATCCTAGGTGGTCCATAGGATTGTGTGTTGACTGAGCCATACTGGGCTGTGTCCATCATGTCTGGCATCATGAAGTTTTGAGTCTGTAAATCTCTTCGCGTCTGTGTGTAGCGTGGATTACTATTTGTCCTGGAAGTTCCTGGGTAATACGGGTGAGCTCTGGCAGAGCTTGTCCTTTTCATGGCGACAGAGCTTGAGACAACGGCTCCCTTCCGTCTCCGGGCAACTTCGTTGTGATCGTGCATAGCTTCATCAACATCATCAATCACTTCGCCTTGCCAGCCGTGAACCCGTTTCATGTGGTCACGCTGGTTCCAACGTCGTGGGAAGCCATTGTCACCACGGCTTCGCTCGCAGGTTGGATACAGGCATGGGTAAGGATTCTTTCCGTGGTTGTGCATGCCATGCATCTCACGTTCGTGCCGAAACAAGCAAGCATTGGATGAGAATCGAAGAGTCCGGCAGTTTTCGTCTCCAAGAACTTTGCAGATGTATGGCTTCAGGTGAGAATCCAGGTTCTTTCTATCAAGAGGTTAGTACTAAGATACCTGACGGCTGTTCGATTGACCTACGCATAAATGCATTTTTGCTTATTTGGTTTGTGGTTACAGGGTTCCGGGCCTTTGGCATAGGGGCAGTGGTAGTAGCCATCCTTATCAGGCTTGACATCATATCTTGGATCGTTCCTTGGATTGATTTTGACTCTTCCAGAATGACTGTCTGCGGGGGAACCTGTGAGCGAACTTGCGGGACTGCGTTCTGATGCACACTTAATCGGTCGAGGTCGGACAGGAGCACTGTAATTTTGTTAGGTTACCACAACTAGAAAGGTAGTAGTACTGACTTAGAAAACTGGAGTGACGAAACGCCAATATACTCGCACTGTTGCAGAGCAGGTTCCGGCAGAGATCGGAAAGCAAGGGACTCAACACCTTTGTCTGCATTGAAAAGGTCCAATTCGAGCTCTGGAGGAGGCGTTGGTGCGCAATGTATGTCCGTGGTCCACGGGTCCTGGCAGGAATACGATTCCGACCCAATTAGGTAAGGTTCCTGAGCGAAGAAAGCCTGCGTCATCTCAGCCTCGGTCATTGGAGGCGAGTCTGACTTCGAAGACTCTGACGATGAGCTTGACAATGCAGAGCTATATCCGGAGTCCTCTGATAGATCGAAGTGGGAGAACCCTAGATCGGTTGGGGAGATAGTACAAGTCGGGATGTAAGACCCTTCATTTGGTGGATAATACGAGGCAATCTCAGCCGGAAAGTACTGTGCCATGGATGGATATGTCGTAGGCGCTGCTGATACAAGGTCATAGTTTGGAGGTATCATAGCTGGAGTGTGCAAGTTGTATGACATTGTGGCGTGTGGTTGGGACCTCGGAGTGTGCCTTGGCTTGTGATGCATATCTGGTGTAACTCTGGTCCTTGATGGAAGTGTTGTAGCAGATACTCTCCTTGACATGTTCAGATGAATGTGTATTGGTAATTCTGCACGCAAACACAACGTTAGTCAATGATCGTTTGGACATAAATTAGATGTAACTCCTGGTCCTGACAGATATTTGTGGGATGTCCATGTAGCTTTCTCCGATGCTGACAATCAACGAGTAGGGACAGAGGTCAGAGATTGTTTCTTGCAGGACCATTCAGAGCCAGGGCCATTTTGATGATTGGTAGCAGCAATTAGGTTGTGTTGTACACACCATCCTAACGGAAGTCCAAGTATCCGCGGTCGAGTATCAAGGAGCATCAGTAGGATCCATCGCTAGGCTTGGTAGTGTTCGCAATTGTTTGGTCGTGCATCCATCTAGCAGATAGCGACAGGAGCCTGTAGGCAGTGTTGAGTTCCGAGCAAGTCGACGAAGTGCCACGAGGACGTCACAGTCAGTGTCCGGACGTAAACGAGTTTGGTCGAGTGTAGGCGGTGAGATCCATTGTAGGAAGATATCCGATGAACAATCCACAGGACCAAGTTGTAAGCAATCCGTATAGCAGACATGCAGTGGTGGCCGTGTTGTAGGATGAGCACATTAGCTCGGCGTCAGACTGACGATGACATTACTCCGAGGAGCTGTCAGAAGTCACAGACGTATAGACTGCCACACTCTAGAGGTAGATGGCAGGTGTCCTTAAGAAACCTGGGAGATCCACGGAGTTGTTGCAGGTACCAGGTCTTGTTCGTACTGATGGCAGATGGGGAGCGTCACGAGACCTGGATGGAAGGGAGTTCTATACTGACCTGCTCGAATAGTGTACTTAGAAAGCACGAGAGAACAAGGTAACAATGCTGTCTCCTGTGGCTGTTTTGCTTTGTTTCCTTGGTTTGTCCTGATGATGTGGTGTGTCTCACGGTGAATGGCAATGTCCTGTGGAATATCCTATGGAAGTCCTGGGTAATCCCGTGGTGGTAATGCTCCTGGTGGTAGTAACAAGAAAATGTTCTTGCGAAATATCACGTCTTTAGCAATGTACTGTGTGTGGTAATGTTTAGGTTGACAAACGGGCCACAGTACGAGGGGAAGTAGAGAATAGTTATAAATGCGGGAAATGGCAAGGTTGGCACGTTGACGGAAGAAGTGATGCTGCAGCTGTCTGAGCAAGCGAAGGTGGACCTAGGTCGACGTCGCAGAACCAACTTTTGAGTTGCACAAAGAGCCACTTTGGCCGGGCTTGAGGCCGCTAGAAGGCACCCAGCGCCAAACATCACTGGCGTCTGTTCTCCGCTTATCTGTAGCCAAGACACTCCAGATAAGCCGCTGCTGCACAAATCCAGCGACTCACGACGATCACCGTAAAGAGTTGTGATCAGCAGGGGCATCCTCGGCTGCATTATTCGCCCACGACAATCCTTCGGCAGATGCAAGCTGCATCGACCGTGGAGCTGAATCGAATCGAAGCAAGTTCCTCCATGCAGCCTACTGCAGACCTTTGGAATACAGCATGAATGTTGAGTGACGTGGCAGAGTAAATGCAGCAGAAAAGAGCAAAACCAAGCCAATCATGCCTTGGTGAAGCACTATCACACTTAGCAGCGTGTGACTAGGTCGTGACAGATGTTGCTGCTGTACAACTGAACACAGCTTTCTGGGACAACCCAAATACTGTACTACAATAGCCTCCAGCTTCAAAGAAAACACTCTCTCAGACAATAAATGACATATATGTAAAGTTGAGAGTAAGATGCTGCCTGACAACATGTCTTCTCATCGTTGCCTCTTCTTAGTAGTCGTCTGAAAGGAAGTCCTAAACAGAGTCGACCTCCAATGAACGCTTGCTGGTCACAATTGTACGGTCCGATGGTGGAAAACGAGATACATCAGCAGCCCTGGGATGAAGCAGGATGGTATACATTGTGATAAGAGGCAGTCGTTGTTTGTATTGTATGACGACAGCAATGTTGATGAGCAGATTTTGTTCGTTGTTGGAAAGTCTTCTCAAACCTCATTGAGTATCCACTTTGGGCATCAATGACATCTTCATTCCCATCGAGTAGTGACGCGTGGCAATCGACAAGCCAGCCTCGTAGGAGGCACGTGATCAAGCTTGTTGTGTCCTTACGATGAGAGAACGATGCCAACGATAACAATGACCATTGTAGGAGAGCGTATACTGTTGACTCGTCGCCAGCTAGAAACTATAGTGCAGGGCTCGTCTCGAACCCATGACAGCTGGAATTTCCCGCCCTAGCTAATTTACCAAAAGGACACCGAACATCGTTTTTCACGAAGCAACAATAATGATACGTGCTACTATATCGCGTACTCATCTTGCCATTCCCATCACAATCGTTCCATCGCAATCGTTGCAAACTCTGATCTTGGTGCGGATATCACAGGTCCAGGTCGGTCTAGGTCAGAGGAGAGATCGTTTCCTGATGCTGGCGTTGTGATGCTGCCGCCCATATGGCTATTACAATTCGCTGTTGTGATTGTCAGCGATTGTAATATCTACGGTCAGTACGGAAAGCGCGATGAATTGCAAAAGACTCTGTTTCGGGTAGGTACGTGGGCTAAACCATTTCAAAGTGACAGAAGTTGTGTTACGTCTTATTTCAGTCATCAACGATATGCACTGCACCTTTTCAGACATACGTATCATGTTGTGTACATAGTAATGAACTGGACTGGTGGTCGTTTGAATTTTCATGCCAAATCTACCCATAACTCGGAACTCAAGACCCAAAAGCGGTATTTTGCAAACGCACAATTACAGACTCATAAGCAGCAGCAGAAGAATAATACAGCGTTGTATCGTCAAGAATTCGTCGAGCAGTTTGAGGGCAGGGAAAACATTGATCGATCCAGCCAATTCGATGGTTTGGAGAGATCACCAGGACGAAAGTCTCGTTACTTCGGTAAGTGTTGGAACTTCGCCTAGGGATGAGATTTTATCTACGTGAGATACCTCTGCCTGACACTCTTTCAGCAGGAGAATGCGACAAGCCAGAAACGAAGCTAGAAGATGCAGCTGGAAAACGGAACTCGACTGCGAAGACTGTCCCTGTAACTACACACAAGCCCGGCCTTGAGCAGGTCAAAGAGCGTTTCTTAGGGTCCTCCGACTGGCTCGGATTGTCTGCCGCGCGACCTGTACTGGTGCGGTTCAAGAACGTAGAGGACATGTCAAAGCTTGGACGTCATCGGAAAAGCAGTAGTAAGGGGCGAGTGGCCTGCAACGCGCAGCAAGATGCTTACGAGAAGCGCTTCGCCAGTCCAGTACTTGGGAAGCGAAAGCGCAAAAGCGACGCCAGAGACAGTGATATTGCAAGCAAGACTCCAAAGCAAGAATTGCAGGTGGAATCAACAAAACCAAGCTCTTATCTACCGTCCAGCCCACCTGTGCTAGCACGCTATCGACTCACAAGTGAGCCAACCACATCTTGTACAAGCCTATCTTTGCCCAGTTTGCCAGCAACGAACCTCGATCGTACTTTCTACAGGTTAGACAGCGACGAGCCGGAACTGCAACAAGCTGATACGCCGCTTCTGTCGCTCGATGCCGTCAGAGATCTATCAAGTTTCGATGAGATCAGAGCACGTCTTACAACCCTAGTGTCCACGAAAGACGAATCATACAAGTCCAGCAACGTTAGAGGTACTATGCTGCAACAGATCCCAAGTGATCTGCTCACGTCCCGAGACGATGTCCCTCGATGCCCATCGACGTCTACTAGCATAAAACGTCAGCTCCCTTTGCCGCGACCAAGCAACGTCCCTTCATTGTTCGCCATAGAAGACGAGAACGACGTCTCATTGTTAGACGAGTTGATAAATAATGACTTTATGACAGCACAGCAGCGTGGTGAAATACCAAAGATGGAAAGATTTCATCGACAAAGCCTAAATACCGGAAACACTCCATCTAGCATTGCAGCTTTGCCTCAAGCACCCTCATCACCTATGCCTCCACGAAATGGTGCTGCAGACATTGCCAGTAATAGCAGTTTTGGGCAGCCCAGCTTAAGCGATACCAGGCTAGCTGCCACGTATGGAAATCATCAAGAGGAGCACAACGTTCATCTATTTCCGCGTGTCGCTCCGAACACCAAATCAGATGGTGATCGTACAGTGTCGGGCTGGAATTATAGGCGGCGCCACAAAAAGTACAGCTTGCACGCAAATTTAGACCCGCAAGCAATACAATTCTCATCACAAGATTCGCGAAATCCAATGGAAGACTCACAACAGCCCTTGCGCATCCTCGAAAGCGACTCTTTCAGAAGGCATGAAAGCTGCAACGGTCCAAGTCCAAGTTTGGCAGATGACACCTACAGAGATCCGTACAACGTCGAAGACTTTCTAACACGTGACCAGTCTCACTCAAAGGCATTCGCCCCACGGCGTGAAATAGAGCTGAGTAGTACGTGGACGAAACGAGAGCTTCGAGAACTCCCTTTCTTCACAAGCTCCTTGCAGCAAAGGCCTCGAGTTCTGCCTGTCTTAATGGAGCAGGAAAGCCACTGAACCATCGACACAACCCTTTGCCTTGAACGAAGCTCCAACCTTCCGCATTTCAGCTTGACCTGGATTAAATTTGCACCATGGGCTGATACAGAGATCTCGGTAGTATTGGCAAAGAGCTTGCGGGGATAGCGCTCTAGCTGATCGTAACGATTTCCAACCTTCCTTGCCGTGATAATTTCGTGTTGTGTCGCTACAACTTGTACTGAAAGTTCACGAACTTGGATTTTGTACCGAACTCGTGTGCATTGTATATTCCATGCATCACCCTACCAATGTACGATGACATCAAAATGGTAAGGCTTGGCATTTGGCCATGAGTATCGAGTTAGGCTGACATGAGCTTATCACGGGGAACTCAACTTCTAGCACACTCTCCGAGCACCATCCACATCCTTGTGGGAGGAAGAAGACCCTTTCTCCTGTACATTTGCTAATCGACGTAGGACTTGCTAGGAGTGATGCAACTATCATTATCGAGCATAAGACACAAGCCGGCCGAATCACGGCCAAACCGAGGTTTCTCACGTTTATGCCCACCTTATGCACGGTCCATCTTACGATGGAAAACAACAGACTTATAAGTATATGAGGTACAACGATCCTATAGTACAACCTCATTTTCAGTGCAGCAATATACAACAGCATACCAGAAGCGTCGTGCCGTTCTAAAGCGACTATATACATCCAAGAACTATGTCTTCGACCTGGAACGTCCCCCAAGCAGCCGACCTGTCCTGGCAAGACAAATCTGCTGATTTCCAAACTACAATCGAGAAGGCTGTAGCTGACAAGCGCATAGCTGGTGGTGCTGCTATCGTCGTCGATCGGTCAGGACGAGAGATCATCAAGCAGGCTTTTGGCAAGACATCCACTAGTAGTAATGCACGACCATTCACCTTCGATACCACCTTCTGGATTGCAAGCTCAACGAAACTACTAACATCCATATGCGCCCTGAAATGTGTCGAGCAAGGCCACTTTAAACTTGACGACGACATCGCGCTCGTCCTGCCACAATGGAAAGATCCCAAAATCATCACCGGCGTAGACGATGATGGAAAGCCAAAGCTTGTGCCTGCGAAGGAGAAGCTCACTCTGCGACGATTGTTGACTCATTCAAGCGGCATGACCTACCCAGACATGAGCCCACTAATCATATCTTATCGAAATGCAAATGGGCTGGAGATCGACTCTTTGAAAGCAGACAAGATCAACGACTATTATCTGAACCCACTCATCTTCGAGCCTGGTAGTGCTTGGGCGTACGGTCCTAGCATCGACTGGGCTGGACAGATGGTCGAGAAAGTTTCAGGTCTCAAGCTTGGCGAATACATGAAAAAGAACATCTTTGAGCCCGTGGGGATGAAATACTCTTCAATGGATCCGGTTGGCAACGAGGCAGTTGAGTCTCGTTTGACAGGTCGCGTTGGTCGTGATGCGGAGACTGGCCTCGTCGGCGAGGAGAAGTCGGGTATGTGCAAGGTGCAGAATCGAGATGATCACCATGGTGGAAGTGGCGTCTACTCCTGTGCAGAGGACTATATCAAGGTGCTGACATCGCTACTTCTTGATGATGGCAGGCTGCTTGCGAAAGGTGGTGATATGATCAAGGAGCTGTTTAGACCGCAATTGGAGCATCCTGCAGCCTTTACTGCTGCCTGTCAGCACGAGATATTCGGTGCATTCTTTGCGCCAGGTCTACCTCGTGGTCCTGAGACGTCATGGGACTATGCTTTAGGTGGCGCAGTTGTGGCGAGGGAGATTCCAGGGCAAGCGAACAAAGGCACGTTATTCTGGTCGGGGTATGCTAATAATTACTGGTTCATTGATCGTGAGGCCGGTGTAGCAGGTTGCTACTCGAGCTGGATCCTGCCAGCAGGCGATGCACAAACTGGTGCGATGTTCCGCGCTTTGCAAGAGGCGGCATTAAAACAGATTAAAGAAGGTGCGAAGTTGTAGAAAGAAATTAAGCGTCGAGTTTATTCTAGCTCCATCACCCTGCTGTGCAGTCAACCGTAGCCATTCACGTATCAAGTCAAGCAAGAGATCTGATGCGTAATCTAAGAAGATATGCACTCCAAACACGTTCAAATACAAAGTTTTTATCGTCTCAAGCAGAAGAGATGCAATATGGTGTTTGACTCTATAGGGAGAGCTATTCCAATTCGTGGTAAAATCTGTTAGGCTGGATAGGTGAAACCTACACAAGTCCAAAGGTGTCTTCTCGGCTTGTGCGTGGCGGGTCTAGGCTTGCTCCGTCACTAAACAGGCCTAGTTCTGCCAATAATACTGGACCATCACAGAGCCACATGGCTTGAATCACGAAGAGCGGTCTGCGTCGACATCTTCGTTTGTTGCACAACGGCACGATGGGGTCTGCAAGATACACGAAGCTTCGACACACGTCTGTGATGCCCGCCTATGAATACTGGGCGATCGCTGAGCTTATAGGAGCACGGTTGACGTGATTGATGCGAGCCGATGGTATGCTTGGAAACGGGTGCACCTAAACATTGATTTCAGCTACACCAGTCAAACTCAATCTGTTACAGAGAAAGTGCAATATCGACTGCAGTGATCGAGCAGCTATCGCTGACGTGTCCATGACAAGGGTTGTCTCACTACAGTCGACACAGAGAGGTATGGGTTCAGAGTGTACGCATGGACCTCAGTCAGAAGACAGTACCTGATTATTACCCAGTGACTGTATCGCTGTTGCCAACACCGAGAGTCGTAAAGTAGGCATGGACCACCTGGCATCAGCAGCTCACGCATCTGATATACATAATCTTAATGGTCCATCAACGACAAATTGCTTTGGAGGAAGTATTGATATCGATGAACTTCTGGCGCTATTTTCCGAGCAAGGTCTACGTATCAGCTCAGAGCACGGTGAGGCAGCACTGCAAGCATGTGCAAACCTGGAATACAGCAAATGCACTCAAGAAGAGTTTCTCAACGTGATGAAGGAGTACTGCTCAGTGCATCGGCAAGTTGGCTCAGTAGCACATATCGCAGCTGGAGCCATTCCAGTGGCTGGTGCTGCTTTTGGCTTGATACTGGCCCTAGTCAAAGTCAGCAACTCGATCAAGGACCGTGCAAAAGCAGCAAGGGATAGGGTCCAAGCTGCAGAGCTTCGCGCACGATATCTTCGTGGTCTTGCAACTGCCGACAACTTGAGTGTTGAAGCTACCAATATTGCAATTGTCATGCAGGAGCTGGTAGCAAGGGGATTTGATGACTACGAAACGATGAATTTGTCCGCTTCTAGTAATGCCACAGTGCAGCTGCTCAGGGAGGATCTATTGCCGTATCTGAAGAGCTTGAATGGGAAGGATCCGAGCCAGGTCAAGCCTCATGAGCTCCGGCAGAAAAGGTGGGAGCTGAAGCAGCGACTGATCCGGCAGTATGAGATCGTCAGCGTTCACCTGAACCGAGTCGAGCAGGGCTTGGTTGAGATGAAGGTGAACAATCCTACTTACTATATGAAGACGAATCGACTGGCAGCATATGCTCGGGAATGTTTATTAGAAATTCATCTTCGTGCTTGGTATGCCATGCTAGGCTATTTCGACCCAGAGAACACGATGATCGAGTACGATGACAGGAATGTTGAGCTTGCGGCTGGCGAAAAGATAGCGCGTATACAGAATCTCTTCGAGCAGTACACCACAGCAAGACTCGAGATGCTCAAGTACAATTATCAGAGCAAAAAGGAGGTCAAGGGTATAACCAAGCACGAACATATGGTCATGCTTTGCGATCATGGAGCCGAGAGCGATGTGATGGTTCCGCGACTCAGTATTAAGCAGCTCATGGCTCGTGCGTATGTGACTTGCACTGAGCCGGAAGGTGGTGGCATCGAGCACTATCCCGATGGCTCTTGTGAGATCTGGAATGACACGATGTTCAGTGGCGAAGATCGTTGTTCTGCGACTGGTCACTATGCTCATCGGACAATCGTGCGGTATGTCGAAGATCAATTGAAAGTCGACGGACCGGTGTGGACGAGCAGCTTGGGATTCGTGGACAGGATGAGAAGAGCTGTACAGCCTGCTTTGCCTCAGAGACCTCTTTCGAAGGCTAGCACGTGGTTACCTAGCAGACCGACATATCAGCAGGCAAATATTAGTGCTCCAAGCAGGATACCCTTGGTGCAAGGTTGGGAGCATGCCCCGGCGCCAACGAATTTCTCTGGATATTGTCACTCGCTGCCTGATAGTGAGGCACCAGGTCGGCGTAACGATGATTACGGATGAGCTCTTGCACATCGTGATTTCTCCGATGGGTCCAGGTCGCGCCTGCTGCTGCCTGCAGCACAGAAAGTGTCTGCCTCAGGCACAAACATTCCTCTATACTTCTTCACCAGCTAAGCAGTGTTCAAAAATGGGCCAGATGAGCTTTTTGTATTCTTGTTGTTGAAATTCAATTGGGGATTTATCAAGCATATTACATTGAAGGAGACTGTTTGACTGGCTACCTCATTAGCAATGGCAAGATTTTCGGATCTACCCCTTGAAATCGTCACAATGATAGTCCGACATGTAAAGTACGATGAGCCAGAATACCTAAGAGGCACAGGCTGGCAATCAAGCTCACTATGGGATCCAGAACCTCGACGAGTATTCAGGAGCCAATGCCAAGCAATACAACTGGCAGCGGTATGTCGGACTTGGAAGGACATTATCACCAACCATGAATACAAATTCTGCCATTGGTACTTAACTGGATATACCTTACTCATGGACACGCTGTTACCACGATCAAAAAGTCTACACATATTGCCCGAAAAGCGGCAAGTTCGAGCTTGAATTGACGAATTACAACTTCGACAAGGATGACGTTCAGGTATATAGACAGGGGCTCAAATGTCATCCACAGTGCAGGCAGATATCGAAGAAGAGCAACAAGGTGAATGAAGTCATCGATATTGAGTGAGCGTCCACAAAGAGGAAGCAAGCGACCGGAAAATGGAGATACATATTGAGACTTGCCATGGCCTCGTGACAGTAAAGTGTTTTAATTCAACCAAGCCGAACACCAGCTACATTAGCCTTCTTACCCATCGTGCCTTGCGCTCTTTGCAAACCTCTTGCATCTTCGCCGCCAGTGTCAAGCACACTCTTCGCCTCACGTCGATTCTCCTCCTCAATCTTCTTGAGATGCTTCTCGGTCTTCTGCTTCCCACTACCCTTGCCGTGAAATTGATGACTCAAGTGCTTGAATGCCTCTTTCTGATTCAGCACACGACCACTATCATCAACATACTTGAGCTCGACAACAGGCTTATATTCCTTATTGAAAGCAGCCGCAGCTTGTATAGACGTCTGCTGAGATCGCTGCTCATTCTGCCAGCGAGCTCTTTCTTCCCGCTCCTGCACCGATAAGCCCTTGTTCTTACCCGCAGCACGATCTCGTTCTCTTTGCTCTCGAGCACGCTGTTCAGATTGGTGCTCACGAAGCCGCTGGTCCAAGATAAATTGCTGTTTAGCACGATTGATAGCATTCTTGTCGTTGGAATCAGATTCTTTGAGCACGCCACGACCCTTAAGCAGTTTCAGTGCGGCACCGATACCTTGATCAAGTGTTTCTTCCCGTTCCAGACCCGTTGTTGAGTCTTCGGGCATGGCTGTGCTTGATTCGCGCTTGACAAGGTTATTGAGTAGAGCTTGTTCGTCACCTTCTACTACCGCATAAGCTTGATCCGCGTCGCGCATTGTCTCGTCCTCGCCTGCTGGCGACTGGTCTCTAGCTTGTGGCTGTTCGCTTTCGACGGATTTCTGTACAGGCTTTGGCGATAATCCAGTTGGCCGTGTATTGATATTGTCGAGGAACATTGTCGTGTCATCTAGCACAAGGCCTCCTTCCTCAGGCTCAGGTGTACCACTACCTTCTTCCTCCTTCAGTTGCTTCACGAGGTCTTCAGGTTTGAGTTTCTTCTTCTTCAGAGCCGTCCTCCTGCTGAAATTGAGTGCATTCGAGAGGTCTTCGTCATCGTTGATTGGGTTCTCGTTCATCGACCGCGGACGTGGTGCATCTACGTCCATAGCATCAGCATTACCATTCGTCGTGGTTGGGAAGATGTCATCTTCGTCGACTTCTCTCTGGCGCTTGTTCTTCTTGACTTTCTTTGGCTTCTTGATCTTAATTTCCAGGTAATCTGATACTGCTTCAGGCTTGAGGATATCTAGGCTGATCGTATTTCTCAGCTTTTCGCCAATAGCCTGTCGCTTGCTTTCGCGCTCTTCGACGCTGCTGCCTTTTGCGTCCAAGGTGAAAGCTTTCCTCTTCTTGTCATCGTATTGTGATAGAAGCTCCTTTTTCTCGTCATCATGAATGTCGTATCGAATTTTCTTCTTCGCATCTAGCTTCTCTTGAAGTTTGTCTCGTGCTATCAGCTCCGCATTCTCGAGCACATCTCCATCCTCGTCCTCGTCGTCCTTGCCAATCTCCTGGTCCTTCAAGGTCAAAACTTGCTCACCTGTACCATCGTCAAAATCACCAACTTCGTGCGCGACTTGCACTCCAGCAAGATCAGAGCTCGTATACTCCAGCGCTGTTAACCTCTCACGCTCAGCAAGCTCTTCTTCCAGCTTTCTCGCTCTTTCTCGCTCGATCTCCTTCTGTCTCTGTTTCGAGCCTTTGAGCCATGCTTTGGCGTCTACGTCCTCGTCAATATCGCCAAGACCTTTGCCTTCTAGCTTCTGAAGTCGAGCTGCTGCATCTCGGGCTCTCTGAACAGCCTTCTTGCGCTTTTCTCTTTCAAGTCTTCGCTTTTCTTCTTCTTGTATTTGTTTGAAATTGGCATAACCTGCGGCTTCTCGTGTTTCTAAGGTGGACGCTGGCTCATCGTCGTCCGGAGCACCGTCTGACTTGTCCTTGAATTTCGGACCATGTTCGGATTCTGCTTGAGGACCGAGTAGAGGAAGACCTAGACTTTTCCGCAATTTGTTCATTTGCTCGATCGCTGCAGAATCCATGATGGGCTACTTACTGTGCGAGTCTCCTAAAGACGATCAAAGCCACCGGTGTCGTATCAGAAGACGTAGTCAAGGTCCAACATGAGCCTATGAGTAGGACCCGCAAAGGCCATCACGAGGAATCTGGTATGGCAAGCACGATCATCCCGAGTCAGGAAACTTAGGCGACAACAAGTGCAAACGCGGCAAACAAAACGCGCCTGCGGCACTAACATATTATTTTCTGCGACTGCACGTTCTTGCCGTTTCCTATATCACAGATCTGTGTTCGTTGATCCTGTATGCTATGTCGTGCAGTTGTATCGCGAACCACGCGGCGTTATGGAGCCTTTTGCTATGGTAAAGTCAATCTTCCAGTCGACAGATCTCAGATGAAGCCCTTCCTGTCTTGCACCAAAATCAGATTTGAGCTCTCCTTCGGGATGAGATCATTTGACTGGGACGGGATGTGGACGTGGGTCAAACCACTTGAATGGCGCTTTATTCCCACACGCTTGTTGTTACGACGTTGTTGGATGCAGCGAGGGTAAAACCAAAGCGCCGACAATACCTATTTTGTAATGCAAGAGTTGATACCTCAACTTTCCTTTTAGAAGAATCCACAGATCTTGGTGTGCGATGAACAGTACGAGATATGGAATGTTCTGAAATCGGTGAAGGATAATGCTCAAGCAGGAACATTTGTTCACGGCTAGAACGACATGACGGCGGCTGTGGTTGGTGCTCGGCTGAAGTTGCGTTGCCAGCCTGATCACGAAGGATAAGGGCAATAACGCGTACCAAAATGCGATGCAACGTGATAGTATTGCCCGTTTCATACTGCATTTCTCTGATTCATTCTACATTTAGCTCAGTCGAGCTTACTGCGCATAGAACATGATGCCTTTGGCCGAGAATGCTAATTGTACTGCAGAACCCGCAATCAAGAATAGCAAATGGAGCTCACTCGTCACTAGAAGTATTGAGGCATGGCGCAGGATTTCAGCAAAGAATCCCGGTCCACTAATGCCATTTGCAATGGCGGAAGTCGAGCTGAGGACATACAAGTCGTTAGACGACTTCCTTCGCCAGGCAGGCAGACTTCTTATGTTTTGGTTCTTCCAGCATCGCGAAGCCTTCTTGTCCTAAGCCACGATTACCAAATAGTATCGTGATGCACTCGATCAATATATCATATTTCCTTCTCTACCAGGCTTTATTACCCGAAGAGAGTGTTTCTTCGTGAGCCATTTCTGGCAGACACAAATTGATCCAGATCCTGATGGACACTATTTGCGTCTCATTCAAGGTGATCTGAACCAACACGATTGGTCTTATGTCTGGGTCGACTGGACTTGTTTACCTGAAAGCCTGCGTAATGAATTGGAAGACGCCTATCTTAAATTGTCTTTGCACTATGCTTCAGGCATCACGAGGAATTGCGGCTTTATGTGGTGGTGCCCATCTTCTGAAGCGCGGCTTTGGATCCTGTACGAAGTTTGCTGAGTATAAGTTGACCTCAGATGGTCCTTACGATGTCACAGACGACATTAGCTCGTTTTTACACCACGTCGACGAGCTGCTCGAATCTAGTGCAAAGGTCGTTCTGTAAAAGTATGGACAGAAGTGCTCGTACGAACGAGATGAGAAGTATTTGCTATGTCGATTGGAGTTCTTGATACTACGGAAATAGCTCCCAATAGACTTGAATGTGGTCAGAGAAATGACGGGCCACATAACGTGGTCTCTGCCCGAAGTATACACCATGCCAAACACAGGACTTTTACTTTGCATTTACGAAGGCGTTCTCGAGTTTTGGGGAAGGCAGTATGTCTTCACACCAATGACTCAATGGGTGAGTAAATATCGACGTTGCAATGATCTTCACTTACACCGCCGAATAGACAGAAGGCGAACTTGCCGCTCCTCGTGTGCTTGCTAACGCAACTGCTCAACCTTGAAGAGACCTTCATTCGTGCCGCCAAATAGTAGCTTCCGTCCAGTTCGGCATGAAGAACAAAAGGGTAGGGAGGTATTGAGCAAACAAGACCTAGTGCCAAGACGCTAGAATCGACGCGTCAAGCTGCAGTTTATATTAATGCAACATAAGTTGATAGCAAGGTACTTAGGCACTTCTTATCATCAAGGTGACGGTATGTGTCTGCGCATTTGTTGGTAAATAGCACACTATATCGATGTCTTCGTGCACACCCCAGAATTCGCTTATCTCTCGGTTGACTGTGTGGGTAGAGCTCGACTATTAGCTCTCAAATCGAAGCTCAACCCAATAATAGCCTTCAGTCTCGTGCTTAAACAAAATACAGCAGCAGCAGTTCTGATCTGTTCAAGTAACCACGTATCATATCCAGGTGGCTAGTTTTACGCTCATCCTATCGGTTACCACAGCATGCGGTAACATTGCTTCAGCCAATATGGGACCACCAGCGTGCTATCCTAGCTGGCGAGCAGCCACCACTGGATACAAGCAGATTCGAGATGGTGAAAGTATGTGCTTACATCTCTTGATGGCGTAAAGATTGGTCATTTAAGCGCAGTTTTCCGGTGTTGACCACCACGTCCAAATCCAGCAATGCATGCTGCACGACTTTTCAAGCCGATTATTTTGAGCTGCACGAGAGAAAGTCAGCCGAAGGATTTTGGAGCTTCTCCTGAATTAGGCATCGGCGGAAGCAAAGTGTCTGGGCTTGCTCTGAATGAGAAACACACCACCTTCATTGGAGCTGGACTCGCAAAAGTCAGTACACACTACGAGGGGTAAGCGTCTGATAGCATGACATTCAACGCCGTACGGACTAACAATGAGTTGACACAATTGTCTTACTCGAGACAAAGGCAGAAGTGCAAGGCTTTGTCATGGTTGGTATATATCTTTATATATGGAGGTCTTTGTCTGCAGGTATACCAGACCCGCACGTTCGTGGTGTCCTCTCGCTCGACTTCAGTACAGGACAACTCTTGAAGCATTCCTCAACACAACAAGAACAATTACATCTACAACTACAACAATAACACTACAACGATGCAAATCCAGTTCCTCGGTTATCAGGGTGAGGACGTCTACGCGCTGGTCGCGGGCGGAGACACCACCAACGCCACAGTCTCTTTCATACCCAAAGATGTATTGACAAAGATACCATACTTTCAGGCGGCGCTTCGGTCTGGCGCATTTCTGGAGTCCGAAACTAAGACCTTCTATCTCACGGAAGACGATGCTACAGCCATCGCAGATGTCATCTTCTTCTCGAATCAAATGCCAAACAATCCGCCGGCCATTACAGAATCCAAGCGACTACGGCTAGCTTGTATTCTCGCAGACAAGTGGCTCATTGATGCGGTTCATAACAAGTTCCTGGAGATGCGGATGGGTCGTTACGGCAATCCCTCATGGGATCCATACAATACACGACGAATACTGACACCCAAATCGCGACGTCATTGATCGCGGGCTGCAAATCCGACAAGCAGAAACCAGTCAACTGAAAAGATTTATCTACGGTCTGACTGACAAATAGTGATTGACAGTACTGACCGGAGACTACAGGACAGAACAACCTTCAGTAAATTAGCAATGCGCACGATACGCTTGCTTATTCCAATCTCGATACAATGACTGGCTATAGCGAGATCTGACCATCAACTTGAGGACGACTTGAGATTGTCGTTCACGAAAGGTACAGGAAAAAGTCTGGGAATTCACACAGTCTAGAATGAAAAGCTTGGGACTTGATACGACTAGATAATAGGAAGACAGCTATTACTTATAGCAGCACACCATAGCCACCACTTAGAAACGCAATACTGGTGCTGGAAACCAGGTCACAAATCAATAGTTTTACCTCAATGACAGTCCACGGGCCGAGAGCATGACTACAAACACCGCTCGCGATATCGAATATGATCATCATACTTGACTAATTATCTCACATCATACCAAACATCCGAGTTTCTGCTCCTTTGTAGTCCACTGCCCATACCCATCCCAAGTGCATGCCGTTTCGTTAGCCTAGCACTGTGAGGTACGCCATCAGTGATCTCACCCCAGTCAGCAGGCTCATAGTTCCCAAAGCAGCTAAACTCATACTTCGCCTGCTCAAGCAGTCCACCCAGTATCTTCATGAACGTATCCAGCTCACACCAACCATCATCTCGTATCCCACATTCTGGGTAACTATACCCCAGTGGCACAGTCCTTTGCGAAATCGTCAAATGGATATACTTCGTCTCCGTGCCATCAACATAAAACTCAGCCATACCAGCATTCAACTTCGTCGGCCTTCGAGCTTTAACCGGTCTTGGCGCAGTAATCTGCTCAAGAACAACCCTCGCTCCGAACGGAGTAATATGCGAAACAGTCACATTCCGACCAGGTGTAATGGAGCTATTACTCAATTGATCATTAAATTGTCGCAATCCCAACGCTGTGAGGATAGAGTAGATATTCGTATCGTGCGAGAAATCCATGTATAAGTTCTGATGCAGAGGGAATGTCTCCTCCATCTCATCCAGTGTTTCATTCACATTCGTTGAGCCAGAGGGCAAATCGTACAGATGTCCTTGGAGGCGTGCATATAATTCTTCGACGTAGCCTATTCCGACCGCTCGACCAGTCGGCGACATCGAGCCGTCGTTGCCTTGGAACTGTAGATCGACGCTGTATTCAAAGCCCTGCCATTCTTCGTAGGTAAAAAGTTCGCAGAACCGACTGTATCCGTATGCAACGGTCTCGTAGGGACACAGGATCTGAGCGTTGTACGAGTCTTGGACTGTCCATTCGTAGTTGCCACTTGATTTGTTCAGACGATCCGTCGCTTCTTTGAGGTAGATGTTCTGCCAGACAACACTGGCGTTGTTCCCTGCATTTGAGCGAAAGCTACCACTATTTTTGCATTGGAAGTAGCCTGCTAGTGAGTTGTTGAAGTCAGGCTGCTCGATTACGGGCTCGAGCGTGACATTTTGAGGCCAGTCGAGCCCGAAGAAACCTGTCATGAAGTACTCGGCAGATTTTAGCATGCGGTCTTGAGTTGTTGTGCGAGCAATGAGCTTTGTCGCGGGGCTATAGAGGTGGCCGTAGTTGTAGTAGAAGAGGATGCCGCTGTCGAAGAGTTCTTGCCGGCCTCGAGCGACTAGTATTTCTGCTCCGAGCGTATATCTCCAGTCATTCAGGAAGCCGAGTTCGCCGGACCACTCTGCTGTCCTGCTTTGTGTTACTTCGAAGATTCTATTAGCGAAGCTGGATACCGAAGACTCGGAAGTTGGATAACGAGAGCCATGACGACTCACGAGATGGGCGTGAGTGATCTTTGCGCCGGGTGGTAGATGGTACTCGTCTACACCAAAGCCGTCTGGGTTGGGCGCATAAGGCGAAAGATGACCCATTAGCTGGAAGATATTCGAGCCATTGGTATAGCCTGATACGGGAAAAGATGTTTCCAGCGGCAAATTTGGTGTATAGCTGGTAGCGTATGGTGCTACATTGGTTTGAGCTAGGAAAGGTGCGATATCTGCTGTTCGTGTAGGTCCGGCATACCTTTGTGGAGATGTCTGAAAGTAGTCAGGGATCTTTGTCGTTGATGGATTGTGTTTTGCTGGCTCGTTCTCATGCTCTGGAGTATTGCCAAAACCACCAGTCGTCAGCAATGCCAGCAGAAAGAAGATGCTACCTAGTAAGGAAAGAAAGACGAAGGCTGAAAATGGTACGGATTGATCCTGTAACCACCATTTTCCTTTGCCCGTTTTGCCATCTCTGTTCCATCGAACTTGGTCCTGGACGCCTTCGCCATCATAACGAGCATTCTGAGACATAGCCAAGAATTCCAGACCTCATGTTCGCGCGAAATAGGTCCAGAATGGCATTGTAAAATGACACGGTATTGGAAAGGGGCTCAAATCCGATGTTTTTTCAGTGTGTGAAATACTCGTACTCGATTTACAACACCGGAAGCAGTGATAGGCACTCAAAGGGTATTCTTGAGTGTTGCCGTTAATAAGTAATTGTGACAAAAACAATGAATACGATTACTTTCTGCTTCCAACATCGACGTTGATAGAGAGCAAGCGGCGCATGGCCGCTTGTATGGATAGTGGCCTGTAGACTCCTAGCACTGCTACTTCTAGTCGAACCACTAAAAATCAAAAATAGGCGACGAAAGACAGGCAAGATTACTAGGAAAGGCCCGAAGACAACCGGCAATTCTATCACCTCTCGAGATATGTCGAAGTTATTCCTGTTTGCTTCACTACCAGAGCTCATTTTAGATGAGGAGAAGATGATCATTGAAATCTGGTCAAGACAATTTACTTCTCCGGTTGCAATTGGCTACCTCCATCTATACACAATTTGTACGCTCGAACGCTTCCAATGACAATGCCCAGCTCCCCTTCCAGTATTATGATATGCTCAGCAGGAGCTGGTGCAGGCAGCCTGTCTCAATCCTCAAACTTGAAAGCCTTACCACCACTCGTGTCTATCATTCCACCTCTATAACTTCCACGTTTTTTCTTGTTCTTTTCCTTAGTGAAGCCTTTCCCTCTCGTGATCGAGAGATCTTTATATGCTCGATCTGCGTAGTCATAGCTGATATAGTCGTTACTCAGATATTCACCATCCTTCATTTGAGCGGAAAGCTCGGCTAACCTCGTAGCTCGGGCACCTTTGTGTTTCTGTTCAGGCCACGGAGGTAATGGTGCAGGATCACCCTGAATTGTCGCCGATGAATCGGACGAAGCTCTCGTGTTTGCGCTCTCGGTCTTAATTACAGGCTTCTCGTCCCCTTCCTGATCACTTTCTTCAGAACTACTTGATTCAGACTCAGATGACGACGAACCGGAAGACGAGTCACTGGAATCGCTTTCTGGTAAAGGAGCTTTAGTTCCTTCTGTAAGGGCCATTTTCGCACTCTCATCTTCCGAAGACTCGGAGCTCGTCTCTGACCCAGACCCGGTGTCTGCGACTGAGGATGAATCTGAGCTGCTGTTATATTTGTGTGCCTCCACCTTCGTTTTCTTACGCGGCCGTGTTTCTTCTTCTGACTCGGATTCTGGAGAATTACTTGAGCTGTCCTCGGACGATGCAGAAGAGCCCGAGGAGGAAGAAGTCACGGAACTAGCCTTCCTTTTCAACGACTTTAACTGTGGCTTTTCAGGCTCTGGGTCACTATCTTCTGATTCTGAAGAGCTAGAATGTGAGGAGGAAGAGGAAGAATCTGACGACGAAGCATCTGCCATATCTGTGTCAGAACCTGCACTAGATCCATCCTCTTCGGAGCTTGAGTCGTTCGAGCTCTCTGACGGCTCTTTCTTGAGTTTGGGAACATTCTTTGCGGATTGCCGCCTGAACAGCTCTTCCAGTCGCGGCACATCGTTCGGTAGCTTCATTGTCTTTACTTTTCGTGTTTCGCGCTCGCTTTCGAAAACTCGTGAGGCTGAGGCAAAGCCATTATCTGACAAGAACCTGCCGACAAGCTCAATCAGTACAGGCTCAGGCTGCTCCTGGCCGTTCATTTTAGTTTTGCCCATGCTGCTCGCTACTGCTAGTAGAGTATTTTGCGTTACAAATCCCAAGATGAAGCTGGCCAGTCCTCACTCGAAAATCTTAGCTTATCCGTCAAAGACTACCAGAAGAGCATTGTCGCCGTGTGAGTAGTTGCCCAACCCGAACTTGCGCATTGCAGGACAACGCTTCGACCGCAAAAATTATTTTACCCAGTGCGCTGTTAATATTCTTAAGGCAAATATGACAAGCGCCAGGCAGACTGCGGGTGAGGTGGAGCTCAACGGCCCGGACACGTCTCGATGACCAAAGCAGGAAGGTACAGAGTGCGGATGACCTTGCGCTGGTCGCTGTTGCCAATCGAACCAGAACGCCATTTTGCGCATGGGCTCTCTGCAGACGTGAACACGGCACCATGTATCAGCTCTTCCCGACATGACCCGGCCTAATTGAATAGTAGACTGAAAGCATGAATTCAGCCAACTCCGAGTACTCCTACGCGGGCCCTCCTCGCTCGGCTGCCCGACCAGTGTATGACCCTCGTACGAACAATGGATTACCGGGCAGTCCATCTCCGCAGCCACACAAGGGAGTTCTAGTATCTGCCGAAAGCAATCAGAACAGAGCAGCGCGTTATGAAGACGAGAAGCGCCGAATCATTGACAGCTGCTTCGCTAAGAAGGAGGCAGATGGTCAGCTCCTCGAGTCCTACATTACGCATGTAAGGGTTACCGAGGATGCAATGTACCCATCTTCGCCGCCGCCGCCAGACTCTGCGCCAAGCAACAAGAAGAGCAGACTGATCCTTGTGGCTGTACGCAAGTCTGGCAGAGTGCGCGTTCACAAAGCTCGGGAGAACCCGTCTGGTAGCTTTTCGATCGGCAAGACTTGGCCTTTGGACGAGCTTACCACGATACACATATATGCAGGAGTGCATCCTAGCAATGAGCGTGAAGCAATGGAAAAGCAATGGGCTGGCGATTTGGGCTTTGCCGTAACGCTCGGTAAGCCATACTACTGGCATGCTCCAACTTCAAAAGAGAAAGACTTCTTCATAGCGAGTCTAATCAAGATCTACAAGAAGTACACAAATGGCAAGGTACCAGAGCTTACTGGCTTTCTGCCGCACCAGATGGAACAATTCGGCAGTAGTCAAGCCAGCAGCAGAACACCTTCCACGAGCGTGTCACAAACCCCTCCTGCGCAATTCAGTACACCTCCACCACCTATACCAGCTGCGAGTGCTCAACGGCCACAATCACCACGCTTCTCTCCAGCTCTTCCGAACCGGTTTGATCAACAGCAACAACCACCACCGCGAGCAGATCTTCGCCCTGGCACAAGAGAGGGTCCGGGGTCTCCTATGCCAGAGCACCTTCGCTCGCCAGCCCAAACCGATCGAAGGATGCCAAGCCGTGAAGGTATGCGAAGGCCATATGAGCTGACTGCTAACGGTTTCTCTCCACGAGATCCTACTCCTCCTATGCCACAGACCGCACGTCAGCAGTTATCTCCACAACCTCTGCAACCACAATCTACTCAATCTTCAATAGAGACCAGAGAGCAGCACGGATTTCTCTCATCAACGAAGCCTACGGACGGATTCGCCCATTCACAACGGCAGCCTTCACTACAGCCTTCACTGCAGCACTCCACTGCAAGCAGCGAATATCTACCTACAAGCACTGCAGTCCGAAATCGATCTTTCAGCTCAGCACAATCTAGCGAAAGACCGACAACGGCAACTTCGGACGCCGCATCAATTGCTTCGAAGTCCCAGTTGCCTCAGGAGTCCTTGAGTCGTTCAGAGACCCAGCAGCCAACTTTGCCTCTGCCTGAAGCCGATGGTGCGCAATCAGAGACTGACAGTAGATTCGTTACGCCACTTACAACACCTGCACCCAGGAGAGATGAGGATGGTAAGCCGTCCCAGCTTGCCACTGTAGTACCGGAAAGAACACCCCAGGAAACGCGGGTGGCAGCTCCTAGAAAAGCTGATTATTTCAATGCGGTCACCATGCCAGCTGAACCAGAGTCGATACCTCACCAAGAGATTGCGAACAACGTGGAGACGCCTACACCCAAAGCCGCAGACGTGTCGGAGTCACCTGTTATCACACCAGATCCCCAGACCGCCGAGCCCGAAGAAATGGTTACTCCCGGGAAGCAAGAAGAGGACCATCGACCTGGACTCGGGCCTATGATTAAGAAGAAAAGTGCTGCTGACACCTTCAGAAAAGCTGCATTGGCTGCGAAGGCGACCAATGCGTTCAAACCACGTCAAGGTGGTGGCGCTGCTCGGTTGAAGGCTATGCAGGAGGAGGGCAAGAAAGGGAACGAGCCAGATGGTATCACAGGCGTCGTGCCTGCACCTCTGCTTAGAGGCATGAGCTCAGATAGTGTGGCTAGCAGACCAGGTACTCCAGGCACACCTGGAATCAAAGAGCAAATCCCGACTGGAAGTCAAGCTGTGCAGCCACCGCCAAGAGTCAACATAGAGAGGACAGCCACAGAAGATAGCATCATGAGTCAGGACTCACAGCAATCAGACAAGTCAAAGACCTTACAGGAGCCGCCCATGACGGCGAAGCCAGCGCCGACACCTGCAGAACAGCCGAAACGTCCAGGTACGCCAGAAGTACCGAGGTCGCGATCGCCACAAAGGCGAAAACGCCAAAGACAAGAGGGTGATATCGCCAAATATTCCACGTCTCTGGCCATCGATCCTCGAATTTTTGAAGGTCGTGGAGCAGATTTTGTTGACCTTCTTTCTGAGTTTGGCTGGGAGGGGAAGCTTGACCCAAAGAGCAAGGTCGATGATCTCGAAGCCGAAGTACGGCGAGAAATAGGCCGAGCACAGGCTACAGGCTGGCTTGGTCATGTCGAACAGCAAGACACTAAAGTGCAAGAGCTTGCAAGAGCTTTTGACAGGGCAATCGAGGAATGTGAAGAACTCGATGGCTTGTTTACCTTGTACTCGCATGAGCTGGAAACCCTTGCTGCGGATATTGAGTACATTGAAGCTCAATCGCAAGGTCTTCAGGTGCAGACTGCCAATCAAAAACTGCTCCAGAAAGAGCTGCAAAATCTCTTGTCGACTTTACGAATCACCCAGAACGATCTACAAGACCTCCAATATGGGTCTTTGAATGAGCCTCGAGGAGTTGCAAATGTCGAACAAGCTCTTGCAACATTGTACGCAGCGCTGATTCAGATTGATCCTAATATACGGTCCAACAAGCAGCGACAGCTGAATAATTCGGGCCACGGCATAAGCACATACGCTAATAACGATCTGGGTGAAATGCGCGCCGTTCGCGAGAAGAAGGATCAATATGCACAATACTCGCAGGACTTTATTCGGAGATTCTGCCAGCATATGAATGTCAGCTTCAAAAACCTAGAAAACACTCGAGATGATGACATGAGCTTCAAGAATAGCAGTGACTCCAGCTTGTCATTGACCACCCAAAGGACGGTCAGGCAGGATCTGTGGATCTACAATGGTATGATATTATTCGTCAGAGAGGTCAATTCTTACGAATGGAAGACTCTTATCAAGTCATACGAGATGAGCATAAGAGGTACGTATCAAGATCAATTCAGGACGGTGGCAATGTCATCTCGAAGAGAAGCACGAAAGCCAAGTGGAGAAGAGCATGAAGCACTGTTTACATATCAGGAAAAAGACAAGCCAGACGATTCTCTGACAAGCTCAGCTGCACGCAAGCTCACTGTGAAACGAGGCAAGACGGTCAGGAATGCAGGTCTCAAGCCAGCGTTGAGCAACAAGCAGCATGGCAAGCCAGATGCGCACGAAGTCTTCCAACAGGTGCTTGAACAGCAGGCGAAGATCGTTGCTGAGGAGCAGAACTTCATGGTTTGCTTCTTCCATCTAAGCTCGCAAAGCAACGCAGACTTCATCGAGCTTGTATCGGGCAGGAAACCAGAAGAGCGGAGGCTACCCAATTTGAACAACAAAATACCTTTCGAGCCAGATAAAAACATCTCATCAACCATTCAAGCGAGTATCGAAGCTATATACTCGTTCTGGCTCAATGATCTGCAAAGTCAGCTTGATTGGGTGCTAAACTCGGATCAGCTTCAAGGCGTAGGCGTATTGTGCGCGCTTGAACACGTCTCGTCGTCATATGAAGATACCAACCAGGAATTCATCACAACCACAATACGCACCTTACATAATAGGCTGAAAGGCCTATTTGCGAGGTTTGTGGACGAGCAAGTCAAGGCCGTTGAAGAGACTAAAGTCAAGCTGAAGAAGCGCAAGGGCATTATATCCTTCATGCGCACCTTTCCCTTGTTCAGCACAGTAGTCGAAAGCATGATACCCGAGCACATGGTCGAGCAGGAGACGCTTGAAATCCGCTTCATCCTCAATGATGCATACAGCAAGATCCTGCGAGCCATGTGGGAGTCCTTGACGTTCATCGCGAAAGATGACTCAGGTCCTGGAAGTACTGCACATTCTGCTGCACCAGCAAGTGGCGATCCCGAAGACAAGGAAGCACTGAATTATCATATCTTGCTAATTGAGAACATGAACCACTACATTGAAGAGGTTGATACCCACCACAATATAGTGCTTGAAGAATGGAAGGAAAAAGCGTCTCATGATATGTTCACCCATTTGACGCAGTATACAGATGCTGTCATTCGGAGACCCCTAGGAAAGTGGCTTGATTTTGTCGAAAGCACAGAAGCACTGATGAAGACAAACGATTCGTTGTCAAGTATAGCATCGAAGCCAAGCCATTCCAGAAGCACCTGCAAGAAGATAATAAAGAGCTATGATAGCAGCGAGGTTCGCAAAGGCGTAGATACCTTGAAAAGGCGGATTGAGAAGCACTTCGGCGACGTTGATGATCCGAACACGATGAGCAAGAGCTTGATTACGCGTGTGCTTGATGAATGTTGTGTACGATATCTGCATGCTCACGATAGGATGAAGGTTATCATCGAGAAGTTATACGAAAAGAATGTCGAAATCGACTGGACGAAGGAGGAAGTCAGTGCTTTCTTCAAGCGGTAGGAACGCTCGAGGACGAGTACAGATAGACCTCGGTTCCATATTCATATACCGCATTTTTCTTGACTTTAGCGGGTGTCTGATTTCAGTGTACATTAATGTTCGTACCACCTGTACGCAAAGCATTGCCTATTTTCATCTTAGGCACTTGTAGAATAGTCACTGCCTGGCTTATGACCGAGATTTAGGTTATTACCGAGAGCACCGAGATAGATAGTGGCAGGAACGATCGAATTACAAAGTGCTTGTATAAATGTGTCTGGCTATCTGCTTGTATTCTCAACGTCTCTCACTGTGTCCATCGAAAGGCAGCCATACTGTTTCATTTGTCCTGGGCTTTAGTGTACCATCAGCCGGCCCATCTCTCGAGCTGCTTACACAGCAAAGCGGAACCCTTCCAAAGCTGCGAATCATATCACTGCAAATCCTGCATTTACGCGTGTCGGCGAACATAAGCTTTAATTCCCGATCAGATAAAGTCCAAAACTTCTTATCTGATCAAATCTGCTGATTGCGGTCATCAGTACGTTTCCTCATTCTTTTACTTCATGAGCATTCAAGCCAAATTCTACTGTATATGTTGCTAGACTTGGAGCTCTAGAGAAGGAGTGCAGGAGTCAGTCTTCCCACGAAGGTCCAAAGATCAGTAGCTGACACAACCTCGAATTCTGTTCTTGTACGAAATCGTACTAGTTGACTTTCGTCATCGAAGCAGGTATCATCGGGATCAGCAACCCTTGGCAAACTTCAATGTTCCAGTCAACGTTCCGAACTAGATATTGAGCTTGACTAATACGCGTGCCCTGTAGTGCCAAGATTCGCGAAAATGCAGTCTTTGCTTGCCAAAACGAAGACTTTCTTGACACCAGTAGGCTCTTCAGCAAATCTACAAAAGCACGGAGAATTCAGAACAGAGAAACAAGCAGAACTCCTTTTCCAGCAGACAGATCCTAAGATCGATGGAGAAGATTGTTTGCATGATTGTGCGTCATGTACCGAAACACTGCCAAGGAAGTGGTCGATAGATGAAGACGATAAGCTCTATGGACATGTCAATGGCTGGGAGACTCATCTTGTCGTCGGGACTGGTAAGACTGATTGGGTGAGAGATGTCACGGAGGAGAAAGGATCAGTGATGCAAGCTGTAGGAAAGATTGGGCTGGATCTGAAGAATGGGAAGCTCATGTTGAGCGCCTCTGACCTACCGCCGCATTCAGATCATGATACATTGCATCATGGTGATCAGTCTCACAAGGAGAAGAAAGGTGTCGAATATCCTGATAACGGCCGGACAAGGTGCATTGTCCTGCCGAAGTGGGAGATGGTGGAGAATATTGGCATACATGAAGCACAGTGGCTGCTTGAGGATGTAATCGCGCAGGGGCCAAATAATGCTATGCCTCTACCCAAGCACGGTATTCTTAAGCACTCTACAGACGAATCCACAGTACAGAAAGAAGAGCAAGCTGATGCCCCAGACATCGATGGTCTGACTATGCAAGATCCAAAGCTCAATCAACCTGTACCCGAGCCCGCGAATGGCGAAGCGCCAGCACCACTCGAGTTCGCGAAAGCGGAACTTACAATGTCTCAAAGCCGATCAATACCGCAAGGCGTGACGATAAGACCACTTCAACATCGCGCCATAATACTCATGTGCAGCCATGGCACACGAGATTGGCGGTGTGGAAAGTCCGCACCAATTCTTCGACGCGAGCTTGAACGGCATTTACGGCCATTAGGTCTATATCGTGACTTCGACGATGAAAGACCTGGCGGTGTAGGAATATACTACATCAACCATGTTGGTGGGCACAAGTATTCTGCGAACTTTATGATATACAGGAGAGAAGGCAGGAAACGAGATGATGGAAGCGAAGAACTGAGTGGCGAAGCTGTTCAGGGGATCTGGCTAGCAAGGGTACGACCTGAGGACTGTGAGAATATTGTCAGGTATACTGTTTTGCAAGGCAAGGTAGTGAAACCACAGAGGCAGTTGAGGGGTGGCTTTGATAGAGAAAGGGGTGTCTTGAGTTGGTAAAAAGCTTTTAGATCGCAACAGGCCGCAACGAGGATCATCATGCCTCTGGCTATACTCGCTACCTCGTTAGCATGTTGTAAGACCTTGGATTGTTGTTGCTCTACGAGAAGCTCAAGACGTGACTATGACGACATTATAATGCCTCAGGCACTTCTATGACACGTCAACGCGACTGCTGGTCTAAAGTCTCCTGCTGCAACGGCATTGATCCTGCTAGGGAACTCACGATCTCGCAAAGGTCTTGTCCTCCTGCTTCTACGATGAATTATCTGCTCCATAATCAACATATCTTGCAGAGAGCTATCTGGTCAGAATATGTTCGCTTGCTGCTGGAGGCACATGCAGGCTGCCTGCTTCAGCAATGGTGAGCCATGCAAGTGCACGTTGTCATCGACGTGATGCTTTGTCTCAGTGGTGCAAGTGTGCTGCAACTAAGAGCTTGTTCCAGAAGATGCAGCACAACATCGCCTGCTCACCTGCCTGGCAGGCTCTGAATTTCATGCAACAATTATGAGCAATGTTCGTTTTGACTATATGGAATACATCACCTGAAAACTTGAGCAGAGCGTGAATCACATGGACTGGTTACCGAGACCATCAGAAGTCGTAAATCCTCTGCCAGAGGTGCCGTGCCTCAGCCCAGACCATGCTTACGATCATCATCATGGTCCTGGAGAGTGGGAAGGGTATCCTGAAAGGCAAGGATATGGTTCTCGATCTGTTCTACACTGGATGCAGCTCTTTCAATGGCCAACAACGCAATTGATGCCCTTCATCGAGAGGTGGCTCTTTTGGGCACCTCTAGAGGCCATGCTTCTAGGACAAGCCTTTTTGCCGAGCAATTTCACGCAGCCACATGCAGATGGGCATCACACGATGCGGTTGAAAACATTGTCTGAACGGCTGCTTGTCAATCGTCGGTCATTGATCGATCGTCATCAAAAAGCGACGGAATTGCTGAAAGCGTTCCTGACACCCTGTTCCGTCAATCTGGTGCGTCTAGCTCAGGATTGTTCTGGCTGTGAAGTGTGTTGTCCAACACATACAACATCCGACCTCGACTCTTCGAATGACGCAGAATCACTCAGAAATTGCTCATGTAAAGATGAGGACAACTGTATGCAAGTCTATCTTTTGCGGAACTCAGAATGCTCCATGTACCATTTCTGCCTTAACTTCCCAGACAACTACCCAGATCCACGAAGTGTAGAACTATCCAGCGCTACTGCTATTCTGTTTGATGTAGTTGCAGCGTCTAGTATCTTGACAATGGGAAAGATTGAGAAATATATTCAGAAGCGCCGTCTAATATCTGCTGCATCAGAGCATCATTTCGACAAGACACTCGCAGGAGCAGCCCTTTTACGGCGAGCTGGCTGGTGTCCACGACGTGCTCGCAATGTGGCTTTGAAACATTCCACGACGTTCTGCGTATATCTGAGTCAAATGAGATGTCCCTACGACGAAGAGGAGCACAATAATTGCACAAGCGAGCTGTGCCTGCGGCACAATGTTGACAACCAAGTTTACCATACTCGTCATGTCGAAGGTTGTGGAGGGTGTGTCAGCTTGGTAGTCGATCATGTCCAGCTTTCCGCGATCCTGCGTTCACGTTGCGTCCCTCTACTGGAGTCGAATGCTCTATATAAAGGCGGTAAGCTTAGACTGGTACCGCACATTCGCAAAGCGCATGCTAACACCAACAATCGATACGCTGCGTTCTCGCATGTGTGGTCGCAAGGAATGGGAAACTTGGATGACAATGCGCTACCTTACTGTCAAATACAGAGATTACAAAAGAACGTCAATTCTTTGCAGTACAAAGATATCACAGGCAAAACACGAACACTTGAATACTGGTGGTTGGATACTTTGTGTGTGCCGCCGGACAAAGTAGCAAGATCAAATCCTATACAGGCTCGGCTGCAGCTATTTGCAACACATAAATTGCGCGAAAGTTATGCCTGGGCGGAAGTCACAGTAGTTTTGGACTCGTGGCTCAGTCGAAACATGCGTGTCGAAGCTTCGCCTCTGGAAAAGCTAGCCATGATAGCGTGTTCACCATGGACGTCGCGTCTTTGGACCTTGCAAGAAGGTTTATTGACGCGATCAGACCGGTTGATGTTCGTTCATGATGGGGATCGACCTCTTAATGCAGATTCGCCGTTCCGAAAACAATTTGGGGCTGTTTGGGCACGGGAAAGGTGTTGCGTCATTGCCGATACAATATCGGGGTATCTAGAAGTTCGACACATATTCGCATCGGGTCCAATCCGCACAGCTGAGCCGTATCGGAAGAACCAGCCAAACCATCCGATGGCCTTGTTGAATGCTCGACCGCACACTCTGCAGCTGTTCTTTTCGTCCATAATCAACGCTCTAAACGTGCGGTCCACCAGCGTAGCCAGCGATGAAGTGCTCTGCCTTGCGGTACTGTTCGGTCTCAACGTCGAAAACGTCATTAATTCTCAGCATCAAGAGCGGATCACACACGTTTGGTCGCGACTCAGAGTCATACCATTGACAGTGCTTCTTTTGGACGCTCCAAGATGAACTAGGCTGGGCTTCAGGTGGGCACCAGCTACTCTTCTATGCTCAAGCACGTTCCATGCATGGAAGCGAGATCGCTTGCAGGATTATGCACGAGTCATTCTGGGCAAGCCAAGTCCTAGTGGTTTGCAAATCAAGGCGCCAGCAATCCGTTTCAAGCAGATCGGACCTGAAGATGCGGTATTACCGAGACACAATATCGAAATTCGTTGCGGGCAGTTGTTGTGTACTGTTATCTTTCGTGAAGATGCAGCAAATCGAGCCGTGATTCAATTTGATAGACAAAGCGCTCATATACTAGCACCCAATCGAAGTCGGAAAAGGGGCCCAGCAGAAAAGATGGGGATTTGGTTCGCAATCTTGTGGTTGGAAAAGACCACGTTCGTTTACCAGCCGCCATTTCCGAGAACGTCAGCCTTACTGGTTATGCTTGGTCAAGATAGGAGAAATCGTGCAGTCCAATTCTTTGAACCCGTCGACGTTGAATTTGGTATCGCGGGCCCGGTCACACGGAGATACAAGCAGTCGATATATGCACCAGGTCAAAGGCTGAAGGATAGGACATATTGGACGATTGACTAGACCTATGCAGGCAGGTCGAAGCCCACCGTAGATCGCTGATTCGTCGCCGTGTACAGATAAACTAGGATCGAGGAGATTGAAATGATTATGGAATCAGCCGCCAGCTTCTTCAGCTTGTCGACCGGCCATCATTATGCTATAAAGTGCAGTACCTACGATATGGTATGCCTGTTGTATTTCCTACCTGACTCAAGCACTTCTGACATGTCCGTATCTATGTCCCAGATGCAACGCCATAAATGCACAACAAACTTTGCAAAAAGGTGGAATCGACGAGACGCAAGAGCGATTACATGATAATCGACGGCGCTGTGCACATGTTAGCTGCGTATAAATGCTGGACTTAGACTGCGACTTACTCTCAACATTTTGTTTGATGCTCTTGTGTGGCAGAACCGAACCACCATTGACGTAGACCTCATCACCAATGCTGACATCGTCACCAAGCACCGTGACGTTTTCTAATCGAGCCCATCTGCCGATCGTGCTGTTCCAGCCGCAAATCGTGCTCTTGACCCAAGCATGATCCTTAACCTTGCTGTTCTCCAAAATGACAGATCGTTGTATTCTGACACCGTCACCAACCACAACATTAGGACCAATCGTGACATTTGGACCTATTCTGCAGTTCTGACCAATCTTCGCCGTCGGGTGAACCATCACATTGCCACCGTAGACAAACGACTCAGAAGGAGACACAAGCTGCTTTGGATCTCGCTTGCTCAAGCTCGACAAGTACAAGCAAGTACCCGACAAAAAGTCCTTAGGCTGACCGACATCCATCCAGAATCCTTCAAGATCAAAGCTGTGCAGTTGACCATCCTTAACGATGGCCGGGAACGTCTCCTGCTCAATCGAAGTGGGTCTCAATTCTATTCTATCAAGCACACTCGGGTTCAAGATGTAGATACCAGCATTGATTCTGTTTCCAACGAATTCAACTGGCTTCTCGACGAATCGGTCGATTCTGCTAGGATGGTTTGGCTTGTGCACCACGACACCGTACTTCGATGGCTCCTCGACTTTCGTCACGACAATCGTGCCCTCTTCGCCGTGCTTTTTGTGGAACTCGACAAGCTGTTGGAATGGGTATTCACAGATGACATCTGCGTTGAGCACGAAGAAGGGGCTGTCGTCCTTACCGAGAACCTTTTCTGCGAGTTTGAGAGGGCCGGCTGTTCCTAGTGGCTCGGCTTCGATTGAGAATGTGATCTTTACGTTGAATTCTTTCTCGTACTTTTCAAGGGCTTTGGCCATGATTTCTGGACGATAGTTCACGGCCAGGACGATATCTGTGACGCCAGCGGCTGAGAGGGCCTTGACCTGGTGGTAGATCATGGGCTGGTTGCAGAATTCGACTAGAGGTTTAGGTAGGGTAAGAGTGAGTGGTCGTAGTCTGGTGCCGAAGCCACCGACCCTGGGATGATTAGTTTTCTGCGCAATGCGAGTAGGTCTTGATCGTACAATATTATTGCCTTCATCTTGTATGTGTGATTAGTGTGTATGCGCTTGAATTGGCAGTATAGGCAATGCTCGAGTCAGTCTCTGTAGGACTCGATCCAAGCAGTCTGGAATATTTTGGTATGGTCTTATGTAGTGAATGTGTTGCTTGCACAGAAGCACAAAGTTAGTCGGAGTCTATAGTGACGATTGAACGAGTAAGTGTGATCAGAGAGCTCAAACACAAAGCTGTAGTGACCTCGAGCTGCAATATATTTTGGATTGATCAGGGGAGGGGAGCAGCAGGACAGATGTTCAAAATTGTGAAAATGCTTCGTCATTTACCATGCACCCTTTTCATGTTTCGCAGATTACCAAAATTACACAAGAACCAGGCAGGAAGAAAGTGCCACAGCCGAGCGTTGGTATGCATTATTACTTTAGCCTGACAAGCAATTTAATCCCTGCTCTATCGATAAACATAGCACGCGTAGCAGTGCCCACAGCTGCAACTTTAATCGTGCTTCCGCTAGGGTCCAGTCAAGCCTCAGGAAGCTCTTGTGTTGCGTCCAGAACTGAAAGAACCTCATCTGCAATTTCCCATAGCCCTAGGAGCAAGGTAACATCTCCGAATCGGTGCTTCGCCGATACTCACGTGGTGGTTTGTGCTATCGAATTGGTTGCGGCTTGAGGATGACAGAACTCCTTTTCAGATCACTTTCTGCGCTTCACTCGGCCTTGATGTGTTCAGCCTACTCGTTTTCTGGTTCGAGCCATTGTCCGGTTCAATGACGTCTTGTGCTCGCTTCAGATCACATATACATTCCAGCGATATCTGAAAGCATGACGCCGCCGGATAAAACATGCACGACATCAAACTCGTCCAGCCCCTTTAGGTACTCTTAGGCGAACTAAGCCACAAATTGCAACCCTGGAGAGTTTGGCTTCGCCGCTTGTGTTTAGCGGTATTTGTCCCTGAAAGTTTAGGCTCATCTCACCTTCAGCTCTTTCCGAATGTTTTTCGCTTCACCTGACCTTCACTAAGATTACCTCGAATTTATCGTATTGTTGCTACGTGTTCTTTTGTGACCATGTAGCACACGTCCAAAGAGATACCAATAAACGTTGTCCGCAGTGGCAATGAACGAGATCTCTTTGCTGCGTCAGAGACTGGAAAGATTTGGAATGTGTGAGGGTAGATTCTATTTTTCAAATGTGACGATCCGAGAAGCGCTCGGTCCATACCTAATCACAGAGGCAATCGCTCGATCGTAAACCATCAAGTCTATGTGGTGAGAAGGAAAGCGAGAAAGTTTGCTCCACAAGCAAGTGGTGCTTGCATATTGCCAGTTCTAATTGATAGTTCACACAGCAAGCACGAGCGTCCAGCCCTTGTTTTGATGATGCAGCGCTATTGCCGGCACGAAACCTAGAGTATATTGATCGTATAGGTTGAAAGCATATATGCAACAGTTTTACCATGGAAGTGATTGTCTTCGAGCGCGCGCCTACCGACGGTCAAAGACTGTCACTTGTCGTTAGAGTGACATTGATAAAGCTGGATGGCGTACATGTGGACATTGGTGCACATTGCTGGTAGCAAACGCTTCGGGCTAACGACAGGTATTACTGATTGATCTATTAGTGCCTACATTAAGGGGACCAAGCACGATACTGAGTGCTGGTGTTGCATCAGATGAAGTGACATGACTCAAAGCTGTCACTAAGCTGTCCCGCATACAAAACTCAATCTCGAATCAGCAGCACTCGTCAATTCCCGATCTCCCAATATTCTGAACACCTTGATTCGAAACCATAACTACGCAATATCGACAGCACAAGTTTCAAATTGCAGAAGTTCACTATGATAGTATAGATACGACTGCGATGTCTCAATCACACGCAACTTGCATTAATGGAGCACGCTTGGTCGAGTACAAAACAGTTCTTCGCCGAATCGTACTTGAGCAAGATGATTTTCCACCACCCGACAACGAAGCTTGGACAAGATTGCCTCCGCCTAATCATGCCATACTTGCTGATGCACATGAAGCGCAAACTCCTTTAATCAATCGAATCCGGGCTTCAATGAAAGCCTCTGATTGTCCTGTAAAATTCTCAATCATCGGCCGACCAACAACGAAGTGTCTGAAACGAGTATCTGAGAAGCTTGCTCGCCCGACCCCAACTCCTGGTTCTGGACGGTCCATGCCCCAGTTCAAAGCAAATGTCGACCTCGTTGCAATGCGCTTCCAGGTAGAGAAGCCAGGTCAGATTATCGTCGTGCAATGGGCATTGCGCAAGATGTGCGAGGATGCTGGTGATATGCACTTTAGAGAAGACAGTAGCCTTGTGAATGAGCACGGAATGCCGTCAGACATTGTGAGCATGGCGGTGCTGTACTCGCGAGTAGCAGGCTACCTTGCTGAAATCCAGATTGGTTCGAAGTTCGTCTTCTACACCTTGAAGCAGGATTCCAATACTCGAAACATGCCTGAGGAGCAGCTACGTGTCGATCGACTTTGGCAATACTACAAGTCAGTCAAAGCACTAATGCTTAAATACCCAGCAGGCATACTAGAAACCGAAATGGAAGACGAAGGTGTTGTGAATGACATCAATGACTTCAAAGCCGCCACGGGAGACTATATTACCTGGCTTCATGCCTACGATGATCGGAAAGCGGCAGAGGAGGACATTATCATTGCAGAGACGATGCGACCTTGGATCGAAGGCTCTTGGTAGGCACGAACAAGTGTTTCAGCTTGGCAAAGTGCTGCGCTTGGTCAAGGCACTATGATGATTTCGTTTCTAAACGCCTGCACGCCGTACAGCAGTTCGGCCATGTATGTGGTATGTAAGCATTCATATTGCCGCGATATCTGGCTTGGAACGTGTTATCGAACGAGTAGATATGTGGTCCTGTAGTTAATACCAGGTCAGGATCAAAGCTCGTTAGGACACAGAGCTAAGCCGTTCTTCATTTCGTACTTTTGGTAGCGCTAATAATGCTCTGTACACCAACAAAGATACACCCTCGAAGTTGACTCGCTTGTCCGTCTTTCTCACAGCAGAGTGCAGCTTTGCACGTTTATGTGCTATCTCAGCCCTACAAGTAAAAATAGCCATGATCGCAAAACATGCACAAGAAACTGCGAATTTCGGATCATCCACTCCAATCAACATTTCTCCTTCTTTCTTTTCCTTCTAAACCTCTTCTAGGATGGGATGCGAGCAGCCCTTGCAACCCATTCACTTGGCCTATCAGACATTGCTCTTACCTAGATCCTGGTCGTTTGTACTGCGAAATCTGATTGCCCAGGGCCGAAACAGCTTGATGGCGGAGAAGCTTGATCTACAACGTGCATTGGCGGGAAGCCTAATCTGCCACGACTTGGATACCTTGCTGCCAGATCACTCTGAAAGCCTGCTCTACTACGGCTACTGCCTTTCATCTCCAAATTTGTGAAACGGAGCTCGTTTCTCTGAAGCGGGTCACGCAGGCTCGAAATGCACCATCGTTGTTCTGCCTTGCTAGCAACGCGAGCCATCGTGGCGCGTGCTGTGCGTAATGTATCTGCAGCATGCTAGCAGATCGTGTCTGGGGATTTGCCCGGTCATCGCAATGTTAACGAAAGGTATAAGGCGTGATGAGCTGCTTTATCAAGTCTAAAAGCCCCTCGTAAACCAGTAACCACATTCGCTGTTTCACGCATTGTCTTCTTACTGACAACAAATTAACCATGGCACGGGGCTATACGCACATCCGAGATCATTCAGAGCAACAAATCGAATACGAGCCAAGCACCAAAGATGCAGATATCATCACGACCGAGCTCGAAGAGCGCATGGGCCTCTGGTCAGCTGTACGAAGATGGCCCAAAGTAGCACTTTGGTCATTGGCTCTATCCTCAACTATATTGCTTGGTGGTTTCGATTCAGTGTTGGTCTCGAATGTTGCTTCTATGCCTGTCTTTCAGTATGTGCTCAAAGTGATATCATGACACGTGCTAACATAATCACAGAGAAGTCTACGGTGAAGCCTACGAGGACAGGTTCATCATTCCATCATCATGGCTAGCAATATGGAACGTGTCTAGTCCCATTGGCAAGATGCTGGGCTCGGTCATTGGAGGTTGGCTTGGTGATAGGATTGGACGCAAGAAGATGCTTTGGATCTCAACGGCACTTTCAGCCGGAGCAGTCGCCATCTTCTTTCTAGCTGATCTACCGCCCGACATCAACGGTCGAAGGGCTGTCTTCTTTGTTGCGAAATTCATCCAAGGTATCTGCGTTGGTGGTATTCTCACAACTACAGCTACCTACCTCTCCGAGACCGTACCAAAACAGCTTCGAGGTCCAATTATGTCTTTCTTTCCCATCTTTACACTGCTTGGCCAAGTCACTGGCTCGATCATCATCCAGGTTCAAATGGACAAGCCAGGCCATTCATCATATAGAGTCGCACTTGGCACACAGTGGCCGCTCGGCGCAATTCCACTACTTGTCTCAGTCTTCTTGCCAGAAAGTCCAGCTTGGCTTCTGCGACAGGGCAAACAAGAGCAAGCTCGCAAATCACACAAGCGGCTTGAAGGCACTAAAATTGATCCCTGGGCACCAGCCACATTTGCAACACTTCAAGCCGCCATCGCACGGGAACGAGTGGAGAAGTCGGGTATCCAGGAATATCTTGAGTGCTTCAAAGACACAGATCTAAGGAGAACGCTCATCGTCTCCTTCGCGAACATGATTCCCGACTTCTTTGGCCTCTCACTTTGCGGTGATGCAAGCTACTTCCTGCAGACCATTGGTGTCGACCACAGCACATCCAATCTGTTCTTTATTCTAGGAATCTGTCTCTCACTCGTTGCGAATATCACCAGCATGTGGAGCTTGACCAAATTCGGCCGAAGAGTCCTGTTAATCTCGTCACTGTCTGTTGTCACAATTCTCTGGATGCTGATGGGTATCTCTGGACTTGTCGCACAAGGCACATCATCGCAGTACCTCTCGGCCGTCTCGTTGGCACTGGTCGCTTGCTTTGGCTCCTTGGGCGCCTGGCCTGCGTCATATGTGATCAGTGCTGAGACATCGAGCTTGAGACTGCGTGCAAAGACTCAAGCTATTGGTTGGTTGACTAGTGGCGCTATAGGGTGTGCTTTTGGTGTCGGCTTGCCGTATGTCTACAACAATGATGCTGGGAATCTAGGAGCAAAGACAGGTTTTGTGTTTGTTGGATTTGCGGGTATTGCTGCTGTTCTATCATGGCTGTTTGTGCCAGAGATGAAGGGCAGAAGTATAGAGGATATTGACAGGATGTTCGAGCTTGCGTTGAAGACGAGAGAGTTCAAGAGGTGGAGGGGTGATAAGATTCAGGTTGTTGGGGTATGAGTAGACAATGTCTGTGGAACAAAAGACTCACTCCACATTGAATCAACACATCTAGCTCGAGATGGTACCTGAAATACTACCTAGGTATAGGAACATGTTCCAGACGACGCTTAAATAGTACCAATACCTCGAGGATGCATACGTGCAGTGTATACATTCATACATATGTATGCCCAGGCGCCCAGGCCCCCAGGCCTGTGGCCACCATACGTCCGCCTAACTTGTTGGTTTAGCCAGGGGGAATTTATGCATGTGGCCACCAGCAGTATCTAGGTACCTACCCACGATCCTGAACTTGATGACTCAAATAATTCTGTAAGCTGTGAGTCTGTCATCTACGTCAGCAATGTACATTCATGTAGCATTGGACTCAGGCAATCAAACGAACCTCGAACTCGGTCGTACCACGTTGAGTTCCGTGCCTTGCGACATCCCACAGACATCCAACTTACAACTATAAGCACCATTCGGATCCGAGCCACGTCAGGACTTCTGGATATTTCGTGCAGTGTCAAGATCGTCCTCACACATTGGAGTAGGCAATTCGTACGACTGCGCCGACACGCTTTCGGCAGGTGACATCTTCTCTGTGGCAAAAGTGTTCTCTAATCTCCAGCTGTCGACCGACATATAACCCGACCATTTTGAACTGGTCTTAGTACTATAAGAGTAAACGGAGATTGTGCTTCTTTGAGCCGCTAGTCGATGCGCCAGTGCAAGGAATTTACGATAGCTGCTATGAGACGAAGCTGATAGTAATGAAGCTTGATCCGCCGCTTGTGTGAGGTTATCCGTGTTTCCTCGCAGCTGCCCGATATGATTTGAGACGACCTGCAATTGTTCTTCTTGCAGCTGTTCTAGTGCTGGCAACAAAGAGGCAAGATTTTCAAGAGTCCACCTGGACAACTCCCAGCTGCTTCGGAACGTCAGAGACGCGCAAATTGGTGCAAGTGGCGAGAAGAAAGATTGGTCAGGGTCACAGTTCCTGAGAAGAACTGGAATCTTGATTCGGAGGCTTACACGAGCTTGGAGGATGTCATCGCTGGAATAACTGCCTGTATATAGATAGTCATTTACAGTATCAAATTCGTCTCCCGAAAGAGCCTCGATACACCGTGTCACTAGGATTTCTATGCCACGCCATTCAGTATCTGCTGAAGATGATTGTACCTGGATCCGTAGCTCTGTGGTGAACAGAACTGCGGCCGCATAGATAATGACACATAACCGAGCTGCTGTGGTTTTGACTTCAGGATATGCCAACTCCAATTTTGACAACATTTTGGCAGACACATACCTTGCGATCTTCCGCAAGTCGAGGGTACCAAAGCAATCTTCAAGTAGCGTGTGTTCATGCCTGGGCCAGCATGCTGGCCAGCATTTTCGTTTTTGGTGCAAATATGTTGCGATATCAGGAGCTTCTTCTAAGAGAATGGTCTTGCATTCTGATAAGCAGCGGCGCACCGCAGTACTATTGTACGGAATAGCATCGAATTTCCAAGCAGCAATTTGGCTTGCTTGCCAGTCGACTTGCCGGCGATACTTGCAGGCAACTTCATCCTTCAAGAGAGCAGGGAGAAGATGAATAAGATCTCTCCGACAAATAGCAACTTCGTTGAGCATCTGGTCGTGCGTCTGTGCCAGATGACGGCAAAGGACATAGGCTATCGTGTTATGGTCGTGCCAACAGAGATGGTAAAACACACTCCAAGATGTGTGGCGTAAGACCTTGACGATTTGCGGACTAGGTTCAGCCACACGTGCGATCAGCAGGACGGCAACGATATGTCCTACAGTAAGCACTTCCTCGCATGCGCCGCTCACATAATCCGCTAGATGGGGCCAATCAACCTTATCGTCTGCTTTCAAGATTTCGAATAGCGTTTGACAACGGCATAGCATAGGTGCTGGTAACGGAGTCTGCGTCAAGATATTATTCTTCACCCTCGGTGCAACACGATCGGTATGTGAGCTCTTAGCTACACCAACATTCTCATGCTTCTCTGTATCAATCTTGCCATCGAGTTGGTCGAATCTGAACTCGTTGAAACGACGATGGTCGGCATTGTCATTGACCTCCAGTCCATCTTGACTATAGTAGGCCGCTTCTGAACCCGCTGGTTGGCAGGAGTCGTACGCCATTTTAATCGTTGTCGTATCTGCTGACGACGTAATCGCGTCTTCTTGCGAGCTTCTAGGCCCGCCCGAAGCTGGAGCTGAAGCTGCTGTGTTCCCTTGTGTAAGACCCCATGCAGTGGTCTTGCGTACGAGTTGACCCATTGTCACTTCGAAGTCCAGCTCAGCCAAACGGCGCTGCATGTCTGCCCTTGAAACATTGTCTGCATACAGGTTTGTCAATAGCTCCTTGTGCTTATCCCATTCCGCAGCTGTGCGCCGTGGCGCATTGCCTCTTTGACCTGGTGTGTATTGTTTAAATGGCCTTGAAGAGTCCATGCTGATCAGGGGATGTTTGACAGGCTAATTCGTGTATGGGTAATTGTGAGAGGAATACATAGGGCGACGAGCGTGATGCATCAGGCTGTGGTCCACTGGATTTGCTTGGCAAGATTTGTAGTTTACCTTGTTAGTACTAGATCGTGCATTTTGAAGAGTACACAGCCAATAGACGTAGACTGTCTCAAGTAATTCGCCGACAAATCGTGTTGGAAGACTTCATCCTATCGTATTCGATGACGAAAACATCGGCTTCGTGGTATTTTCGCATTGTTCAGCTATATACAAGCTATAGAAACATGGCTGTCGTCAACTCATTGTTACGCATCGCTGCATACTGGGTATATCGATTAGTATAGTGCTAGTGGTACAAATTAGATAGACGCTTGCGAACGCTCATCTTCTGCGAATGCAAATGCACCAGCTCAAACTCCAAATTTCAGTGCTCACTGTGTGTCGTCCGGCATCATCTTAACTCTTCTGCCCTTCTTCTTTGTCCCCGCTTCAGGCGCCTCACCAATGAAGTCGAGCATCCAGTCTCTCACGCGCTTAACTTTCAGGATCTGAGCATCCTTACCAGTAGTCATCCGCAAAGTCGAAGCAGTGTAGCAGCCCATCTGCTCTTCGTCACCAACCTTCTTACGGAAGAGTGTATCGATCTTAGTCACATCCCCACGAAGACTTGAACCGTGGACTTTGCCCCTGAAAGTGCTCAGCGCAACGTTCTGTATCAAGACCACGTCTCTAATCTGCACAGCCTTTAGTGATCGTCTTAGCAATGACCTTGATCCTTCCGGTTTCTCCTGGGCGCCATCTTTCCAATTTACGTGCATTTCTCGTGGCAACCACATGCTTATGGTGAAGCCGGTCTTGGTCTCGTCGCCCACCAGTAGCTCAACAAGCTCGACTTGTCTAGGTTTGCCAAATTTGGCGCCCGCCGTAACTATTCTGGAAGGCGCAATCGAAATTATGCCCACAATTAGGTTGACAGTCTTTGTCTGAGGATGTATGGAATCCAGGAAGTTTGCGCCTGGTATCTGATTGAGGTTGCTTAAGTTTCGCGGCTTTGGTGCTTGCGATAATCTTCGTTGTGAAGAAGTCCGTATTATACCGCCACCTGACTGATCTGGAAACATGTCATCGTTGCTTTCGTATACTGGCGTGCCAGGTGTGATCGACTGCTGGGACTCTATTTGCGACGAAGGTATTGCTTCGTGTATAGTAAAAGAATGATCATAGAAGTCTGCCAGAGCTTGCGTTTCAGGTTCGTACTCTCTGGTACTAGAGTCCACGGATGGCCTAGAGTCTTCGGTACTCACATCACTACCAGTCGATTCAGTCGCTGCTTCACCCACTGCTTCTTGGAGGACAAGCTCACTTGTCTCCAAGAATTCAGCCGGCGCGCCCATGTCGACGTCCTTTGGTGGTTCAATTTCCAGCTTTGGTAACATTGGTCGCATCTTTAACCTTTCCATCTCTAGTCGTCGCCATTTCGGAATCTGTGGCTTAGTCATAGTCATCGTAAGGGATGCATCTGAATCCGACGCGTCCGTCGAGTCCATGCTGGCGCGTCGTTGTATATTCTCAACATGCCGAGCTGGTAACATTGATTTCTCATTCCAATCAAGCTTGCTCGTCTCAGGCGCACCTGCAAGGATGATCGTGCGCGTCATTGCCTTGTTCAAGACGTCCAAGGTGACACCAAATCGAGCAATCAAAATGCACAGTTCGAGCCCAGGAAATCGGAGATGTCGGATATGGTTGACCAAAGATCAGCTTCTCCAAGCCACGCGACGCCGATAACTGTACGTCACTGACGTACAATGCAACGATTTCCTTGCGTGACACCAATAATCGAAAGAACAATAATCAGAAAACTGTTGTAAACATTCAGTAGTGCAAGCAAACAGCAATTAAAGCTTTGTGATCCCCTTTGCGGACGAAACCTGGAGAAATCAAGCTTGTCGTCACTAGCCTGGCTTCTGAGAGCCTAGGTTCTGACGCCAGCTGTAGTGAAGACACGGTGGTTAATTTTTAACGCGTTCGTTCGGCATACAACCTGGCACTCCTAACAGTAGCTGCCGTGTATACGTGCGGTGCAATTGGTAGAAGCCTGAGTTTCTCACGGAATTAGCTGGCTGGTGATGAGGCGGTGAAGCAGTCACAAGACACCTTGGCTCGAATCAGGAACGAGATTGACGGCTCATTTCATATTTTTGTTGATGACATACGATTTACGAGCAGTGTCGAAAACGTTGGGGAGAGGATGAAATGAGGAACCAGTTGGCGAATAGGAAAGAGTCCATTCGTGGTGGATATGGGGTAGCGTGGCTAAGCACAGGCGCTAAGGACAGGTGCAATCTGTGCCTGTTTCAAGCATCATTGTGCTCAGCTTCACAGAACAAGGACAAAGACGAGTCGAAGTTGGAGCAAAGCTCAGGAGTTCTGCTTTCTGAGCTGTCATGCCCGAAGTCTCTAATTATTCGACTACGATAAGGTCTATATGAACATAAAGAAAAGTGTTTCTCAACCACAAATTTTTGAGCTTGCGAGAAGCCCCTTCTTACCTCTAGCGGCAAGCACGATTGGTCCGGGCTCGGTTGCGGCCCAGCGTTGTGGTGCCTGCTCGCCTGGCGTCTCGGATAGGCGCCGATTGCTTGATCTCAGGCTTGAAAGGTGCATTTTTTCGTGCTGATCGCCAAGTTCGGCCAACTTTTTCCCGGCCCTGCTTCGCCTGAAATGAGAGTTTTAAAAAAAAAAATGGCGTGTCAGTATCGTGTTTTTAAGGTTTATCATTTGTGTACTTCCGTATGTACTGATGATTGCCAATCATCAGTATATACGAAGGGGATATGGGGAATGTGTCCAGCAGAGCCTGAATATTCGACCATTCTACTCGACTATCCAGGTGCTTCATCCATGGCATCCTTGTCTGCAGGATGGTAAGCCGATACAGCTGATGAGATAGGGTAAAACATGGGCCCTTCGTTTTCATCCATCTCGAAGTCTTCGCCCTCCTCGAATCCGAGTCTTCGGTAGAAATCCGCAGCGCTTCTCAAGGCGTAGAGCTCGATGCGCTCTACGGCATACTTATACGCCAGCTCAAAGCCGAACTTCATGAACATCTTGCCATGACCCTGTTTCTGATATGCAGGGTGAACCATTAATCTGTGCAGTTTGAGATCGCCAGGAAATGCCCTAAGATTGTCTTTGATATACTCTATCGGGGCCGCGTACTCGCCTAGATTTGGCCAGATTGTGGTTTCAGTTCCTTTGAATGCCCAGGTCTCACCCTGCAGTCTGTCAGCACCAATTATGAAAATGGCAAATCCGACAGCACCACGATTGCTAGAGGTCAGTGGTGGAGAGTCTTTTAAGGCTGGGTGGTTCTGGGGAAGTCTTACCTGATCCTTGTCACGTTCGTGTGAGTCGAAGTCGGCTTCGACCACGAGCACTAACGCGTGCTCATCTCTGATTGCAACCGCGAAAGTTCGTGCCAGGCTGTGTATCTGCTGCGCTTGACTTTCGGGTGATGCTGGGTATTCAAAGACTTCGCTTGCCGCATTTGCGGCGTAATCGATCAGTCCTAAACGTAATAAGTCAGCAGGAGTTGCCAAACGAGTGTTAGTTGGCAAAGGAGATACTTCCAATGGTGCTGCTTGTTCGAGACTTGGTGATGAGCTATCGCTCATGTTTTGATCATTAGGTTGAACGGCATGAGCATTTAGCCATGCAAGGCTATCGTTGTACCAGCCATCGTTAGCCATTTCATCTAGAACCGGATCGAAAGCTAGGAACAGATTGATTTGCACTGTGCTAGCTTGATCCATCTAGGTCGGTATCTGTGTCTGGAATGAGTTTGATGGCCTCGAATCAATTGACGCGCTTGCGGCAATATGTACTGTAGTTTCAGATAGCCTCTCACGACCGGACATAAAGGTCATTGTGATTGCGTTTTGTGAATGGCTCATTGTGCGATTATACCCTTTTGTGATTGAGCACATACAGCTTTGTCAACGACCTCTTTGCTTCGATGTTCTTGATTGTCGCAGCGATTCCACTCCAACCCCTGATGATCGAGTCCATGGAAAGAATGGATAGCCAGATGGTCAAATTGCCCACCACTGGTTCGAGGATGTGTCGGACAGTAGTAGTGTTAGTAAGAAACCTGCTGCGAGTCGACCAGTCTCACAACACATGGAAGAGATTGTGTTTGACGTGGCGACCCATGTCATGATAGTACGCAGAGACCATATCTCATCACCAGTATCAAATGAATACCAGGAACTAACGCTGAAGATATAAAAAAGAGTGAAAGTGTGATAGATTGAAGATGCTTTCACGCACCAGGCATTCGTGTACCAAAATCAGAACACCTCCTCATTTACCTGGCGCTTGACACACTTGGACTTACCTAGATCTAGTTTGACTGGCCTCTCTTATATTGGCACTAGTTCATTGTTGATGCTGTTGTCTTCACATCATATCTTGGGATGCCCCCCGGTTGATGGAGATCCACGAAGGCGTAAAGCTGTGAAGACAGGAGCCATTACGGCGTGATTGTTAGTATCGTGGCCTCGAGATTCAATCTGAACACGAATACATCGATAATGGAAGGATCTTGAGCCAGCAATGTCGGCAACGACGTACGAGTCGATTGCAAGGTGATTGAAACCATTTCACGATCGTCCGCGTATCCCACAGGCGCTTGTGGTGAGCAGGTGCGAACCGTCCTTTGTGTTGATGAATTTGATTAGCTCTGTAGGCACTAGCTCGAATGGAAGTGCCAATGACGTTTGTCTTGAGGTTAGGTGAGCTAATGACTCGTTGATATCTGATAGAGCATCTTTAAAGGAGCTGTCGTCCAACAGTATGGAGGCTACGAGCTCTTCAGTCGTGGGCTGTTCAAGCCGAATAGCCACAAGCCATAATGGTGAGGTTTCTGGTGTGATGTTAGCATTGTCATGAGTGTGACACTGTCTGTGAGTGCTTTGCTTAGCCTATTTGGTTTTACTCTTCTGCGGATTCACAAGCCTATCCCCTAGAACTGCGCGTGCTCTGAAGCTGGCCCTGCGGAGGTTAGCTTTCAGATTATCAATGTCTCGCCGAGGATCATGCTTACCGTATGTACTGAAGTATGGTAACCCTTTCCGCAGGACCCGGACTTGTTCGAGCAATTCTGCTTCATTGCAAGGTGTCAATGACGTGATATCACCAAAAGCGTAGTAAGCACCCATTGTGTCTGTTTGGCAGCCAAGCAGCTGGTCACTGCACGGCGCTTTTGGTGAAATTGTCAGATATGATTTGTGATAGACAAACATCCGGTGGAACATGTGATTTTTTTGGAGAGATAGTGCCACACTCCCATGGCTTCATCTTCGTCGACAACGGAGAATAGTGGCCGTTTGTGGATGATCACTTCTAGCAGGAGTCCTAATTTTTACTCTTTGTCATCGCTGAATGACCATTATCGTGGCTCATTGTGTGGACGTAGCGCATTGTGCACAGATCAACGTCGCAAAATCGGCGACGGTGCTTCTCGAGGCCGTGATCGCGTGGCCAAAAATATTGCAATTGTGACAACAATGCCCAGTTCACAAAGTCTTCTTGTTCGACCCATGATTGTGATATTTAGCAGAGAACAAGTAGCTTTGTCGTTGTGCGCCCGAAATAGCTGGCATTCGTTGTGAAATTGCCATAATGCAGGGAGAACCAGCCCGTTATTAGGTTGTCAACAGGTATTATATCTCTCGTCTGCCTCGCGTAAGCACATCACAGCATCAACCATCGAAGTACAAACCAAGCCAAGCACAATCACACGCTTTCAACAACAGACTCAGTAAGTCAATTTTCTTCTCACCTGTATGTTTTGGTTCGTTGCGACAAAAGCAGCAAAGCATTTCGGTATGGGTCCCAAGATCGCATATATCATTCTCAATGTCATCCGAGCGCTGAATTTGCTAGCAATCGCAGCTTGTATAGCTGCATCCGGTTCTCTCCTGGTCAAAACCAGCGACTTCACCAACAGCATTGGCTGGTTCAACGTCTTCGATCTAGCTACGAAGTGCTTGATCGTCCTTTTCGCCATGCTCCTCCTCATTACAGAATTCCCATTCGTCTTGAGAAGATTCATCCGTACGCACTGGCCGCATTTCGGCGAGGACAACGGGTTTGGCGCACTGTCGGCAAGTCTTGTTTTTCTAGGCTGCAATACCTTGAGCTACCTGGCCAAGAAGGATGCCGACGAGAAGCATCTTGGTGGAGACTTCTTCCGCTTGGTGCAAGCCGCTGGTTTCATGGCTTTGATCATGGCCGTGATGAATTTCCCGACCACATACATCTTCAAGAACAAAAGGAATGGTCAATCTGCCAGACAAGTCCGAAGTGATCGTAGCGCCCAGTACTACCCCGAGGCTCAATACCAGACTCAGTATCAGACTCATGACATTCCAATGGCGTGATCGCCACACACGATGCACACGAAATAGTCTCAAAGTCGGGTTTTGTAGGATATCTCACCATGACAGAGCTGGTTCTCACGTCTTAAGGAAATAATCAACAAAGTAACAGCTGCAGATTATTGTACATACATACCTTTTTACTCTCTCTTTACCACGCAGTATGACCTCCATCGACCCGTAAATCGGCACCCGTAACAAAACTGCTGGCGTCACTGAGGAGGAATGATATCGGTCCTCTATATTCATCCGCGTAGCTCAGCCTGTTTAACATGTTTTCGCCTTCCCATAACTCTTTCATACCAGGCCTTAAGAGAGTTTGCTCGGTCATCCTCGTCTGAATATACCCTGGGCTGATTGAGTTGACACGCATCAGAGGCATTCCAGGCCTTGAGCCCCATTCTGCAGCTAGTGATCGTGTGAGCTGAAGTATTGCAGATTTTGAAGCGTTATACATCGCTGTGTCAACACCCTATCAATGCTTAGCATTTGCACAGCTTAGTAAATTCAAGCCCACCTTATTGCTGACGTGACCAGACATGCTTGCAACCAGCACAATGCTCGCCGAGATATCAGGCTTCTTGCACATGATATTGACCGCAGCTTGCACGCAAGCAAACGTGCCGGCAACGTTAACGTCGAGAACCCGCTTGGATCGCTCCATTGAGAAGTCGAGAGAGCTGCCACCATCAGAGATACCTGCACAAGCAACAAAGCCTCGTAGCGGATATCGTGCTTCTGCCATAGCTTGTTCGAATAGTGGTGCGATGCTTTCTGTGTCGGAAATATCGCAGCTGTAGTACCAGAGCTTTCCATGGTGCTTGTCACGAAGCTCTGCAGCTTTGCCTGTCTGGTGTCAGCGATGAGCATTTTTGAACAGCATAACATACTGCCAAGATCAGGCAGAGGCTTGTCCATTCTATCTATACAGATAGCATCACCTCCGAGCTCAAGCACAGAACATGCTGCATTTAAGCCCATCGCGCCTCCACCGCCAGTGCTACATCACAGCTCAGCTAGAAGACAGTGCGTTCGGAGTCTTACTTACACTGGACTTTTAGTGCTTGGTCATGGCTATTGTCAAGACACACATACTGATTATGGTCCTGCCTGCTAGCCGGAACAGATCCGGAGTTGAGACATCTGGTCCGCCTTGTCGTGCTTTGACCTCTCTGATTGCATGTGCTGACATCCTGGGGACAGAAGTCTGAATACAAAAATTAGAATTGAGCAGTAGCTTCTGGGACAGAAGCGTATCAGAAGAGCCCAAGCACGCCCAGGTGCTCGGGTCGCGCTTGTCATTTGTGAACATGTGACGTAGCACGCGTCTTGCAAAGGCTTGGCAGAAGGTATGCTTTCTGGTCTTAATCGAGAAAGTGGCCACGAAGGTGATGAACTGTTTTGAATTCGTGTTATGGCCAGGCAATAGTGTCTCACGAAAATTCTAGCTACGATATCATGGCGTGCTCTACGAGCGACTCCTTAAAATGCTATGCTTGCTTTGCTCTTCACTTCGTAGCAGATCAATGCGACCTGAAGCCGATGTTGAGCGCCGCCATTGCGACAATTTCTTCGAAACAGCTCCAAAGCACGAATTAAAGCTTATTGCCGATGCCAGCAAGCCAGAAACTATTATTGGGCTGGTGGCTGTAACGTACGTTGTAAGAAGTCCTTGTCGTTCTGTTCAAGCACACTAGTAAGGTTGTCGTAAAATTGAGGTTGAGATTGCTGTAGCATGGCCATGGAATGCCGGAAAGTCGAGTATGGGTCAAACTTGTCGAGAGGACTTTCAAAGAAATTGTCCTCGTCCATGACACTGTCATCGTCGTCTTCGGCAAGTGCTCCAAATTTCTTGGCCTCTTCACTCAAGAAATCTAAATAAGCTTGTGATTCGTCCTTGACGTCGCCTTTGACAGTATCTGGCACTTCTGAGGCATTGACACCGCCCCATTGTTGTGCCGTCTCCTCTTCAGTCCAGTCCTCGGTTTCGTCTTCAGAAGCATAAAGGTCATCATCGTAACCACCATCATTGTCTGCCTTAGCAGTCTCTTCTCGGTGCTTTTGGGCTGCAGGTAGCGTCTTGAACATATATGTGGCACCCGTCAACAGTCTTGGCCAGCCTGTCTGTACGGAATTGGGTACATCTTCCGCTCTAATTGTGAGTAGATTGGAGATGGCGGCCACGCAAAGCTTTTTGTCATGTACTCTTCTGAAAAGCTCAATACTTCCAAACCACATACTGAAGAACTTGTTTGTCCAGCCATTTTGCTCAAGATAGCCCACAGCGAGAGCAGGATTATAGTATATTGCGTTGATCACCATCTCAAGGAGGTGGATCTTCAGGCTTTTCACAGGGTTTTTCTGTTCGATCAACTTCGTCATAGCAAGCTCGATAAATTTGTGTATGAACGGATTTATAGGACCACCAGGTAAGTGTAGCATTAGAGCTTCAGCAAGTCGACATCCACATATTCTGTCAACACCTCCCACTTTAGGATCATGAAAGATGTCCTCGACCATGCCCACCATAGCTGTCAAGTAGGGTGGATGTTGCACTAGTCTATCCTTGCCATACGACACAAAATTGTTCAGTGCAGGAAGCATGTCTTCGAGATAAAGTTCTGCGCCTTCCTTGAAAGTCTTGTGCATCAGCTCAAATGCTTGCCACATTGTATCCGAGATCGATTTCGACGCGAAAGTACAGGAGTCGATAATCTCAAAAATCTCGTTGTATAGATCGTATAACTTGTTCTGCAGCGTGGTCTGAATGACAGGCATTAGAATCGTCTCGAGGTGGACTAAAACATCCGCTGAAGCATCCAAGGTCAAAACCAACGTGCCTATTGTCTGCAACACACCGAGTGCCGCTATCGACTTGTCGTCAAGGTATTCTCCGTACTCGGTCCCATCTCCATTTGCGCTTTTAGCTTCATTCTTCTCGAGCAACTCTCGTACGATTCGCAGGTAGGTGTCACGAAGCTGTTCGGACAGAGCTACGGCGAATGGCGTCAGTTGCTCGCTGAAGACTTCCACGAAGTCCTCCATCACGTTTGCAAGCGCATCCACATCAACCTCATTTGCTAGCTTGAGCAGCTGGTGCATAATTTGTGGTATATTGGTTTGCATGGTCGATCGAATGACTTCGTGCCTGATAAGAGGTTGCAATGCCAAGGATGCCATCACTCTCACTGGCAGCTCCGGATCTGCCATACACTTCAGTATGTTGCTGTATATCAGCAACAAATTGTTCTCATCCTTGAAATCGAGCTGTTCAAATTTCTCCAATGTGTTACAAGCCCGAGCTCGGAGGAAGCCATGTGGCGATGAAAATTCAGGAAAGACATGTCTGACGAAAAAGTACTCGACCTGATCCGCAATAGGACTCTTCTTCCCCAGAATGACAGTTGCGAGCGAGCCGATCATACGCAAAGCTCCTTCCTTCTCCCGAGGTATTTTCTGCTCATCTGGAGCACTTTCATATCTTGTGACTACCTCGTTTACATAGGATAGTACAGCAAATGTTTGGCTCTTCCGCGACTTTGTCAGCGCTATGAGAAAGTTGGTTGCAGCCATGTCTGGAGAGCTCGACTCCTCATAATAATTGAGTTTCCGGTGCAGGTATTCTGTAGGGTCATCTGTGAACATCTCCATGTCTTCGTCAGATTGACACAAGACTGGAAAGATGAGATGCTTGATCAGATTGTCCAGGTGTGGTTTGAGATTGTCCCAAGTCGCTGCTGGCTTTACACATTCTTCGAGGAAGATCAATGTGTACGACAGAGATGGTCTGCTTAGCCAGTGGCTTCCGCCAACCCATTTCTCGATTTCTGTCAAGTAGCCCTTCAGGATCTCTGGAGCAAAATTTATGATGAAATTCTTTGCAAAGCCTTCGTAGTCTTTCTTGGAATCTGATGAAAGTGCATTCGGGTTGCCGTAACGAACAAAAAGCCTATTCAAGTTCGCATATGCCCATTTCCTTGACTTCCACCAGTGGTTTTGTTCACGCTCATCAGCATCGTCAACTAGCGCGTGGTGTGGTACGTCTTTTGTGATTATTCTCAAGAACAAGGTGCACCAGTCAACTGTAGCCTGGTGTGTTTGGAGTGGTTTCGGTAGCTCGTAGTATATCGCGTGCTTGTAACATTTCACCACGACTCTTAGCATCTCTGCACCTTCCACACTCGTGTCGTCTACGAGCTTGTCGCCTATTACCAGAATGCCTGGAAATGCAGCTTGCACCACATTGTCGAGATTTTCTCTTTCCTGCCCAGTCATGAACCGGTACGTTCTGCATACAGCCAGGAGACATTGTAGACCAGCAAAGACCGAGTTCGCGTTCTGCTCGTTTAGAAGTTGTATCGTTATGCCCATAAACTCGGGCCATTTCTTTGGGAAATCATTCTGCAGAATGGTTTGTAATATCGCGACGAGTTGCGCACGGATCTGTGGGGGAGCATTGGCGAGCACTGGCAATAGTCGGTCGCGAAAAGGTTTGCAATCTGGCTCTGGGATCGGCTGATGTATGGGATTTTCGCTCGGCCATCCTCTCGATATGCGATTCTTGAGATAGATAACGGTCGATTGTCTGACACCGAAGTCTTGCTCTACCTCGACGAGGGTCAATAGCTCGAGAATGAAACCTTGAGCTGTTTCGGCGTGTTTGAGCGCGATTTCAGCCTGCTGCCGCGTGGACTGGTCCGCAGACAATGTGGATTGGATGGTACTTCGAAGGTCCATCGTGCCTCGTCCAGTTGTGGTAGCTTGCAGGCCCGAGCCACGCGGGCAGGATTAAAACCGTTCAGACCTGCTTGCTAGAAGTTTGCAGCAATTACTCCTACAAACTATCATAAGCATCATTCTTAAGATTTCTATGTTTTCTAGGGCTCGAGAATGGCCATCGCCTTGAACTGGCTGAGTCTTGGCGAAAAACAGCCCGAGCGGCGCCTGATTCGGCTCACTAGCCCACCCTAAAGCTCGATCCCAGCATACCTAGGTAGGCACTTACCGTCCGCCTCCGGGTGCACTAAGACTTCCAGCTGGTATACGAGCCATGTTTATGTCATGGTCTAAGTACTGCAGCACAAGACTTGATCTTCGACGATGCAGACGTTGTTGTGACTTTGACTCCCGTCCTCAAGCAGAGTCAGTAATGTGTTATTAGCATCTAGACATCGTCACGACAAGTGTTGTGTCGGTACTGAATTGCAAAAACACGAGACAGTAGTGTTCGTATTAGTGTTGTTTTTATTCTTCATCACGAAGTGACCACTACCTCTAGGCTGTTACGTCCTGACGACCCGCGATCATGTACAATTTCGATCGTCTGAGTGAACGAGATACATTCATGAACCAGAGATAATCAGACACGTCAATAAGATCGGATCTATCAGGCTGTGATCAGCTTGAACGATATGTAGCCGCCTTAGCTAGGTCGTGAAGTAGCCTGAATTCAAATCTAAAAATCATATCTTGGAGCACATAGTTTAGGCTCTTTACCACTTAACGCTGGTTTCGAAGTCATGGTTTCAGGCCTAATCAAATCAACACTGTGAACCAGGGCTAGTGAACGCGACGGCTAATTCGACATTCCTACTGAATATAGATAAATCATAGGGGTTTTTGAGAATCCCTCGAAAACCTGAAAGCATTAGAGATCCGATGGTGCTTCTGGGAAAATAGCATGGTTTGGTGCTGTTATACAGAAGAAGAGCGATACCGCGCAGTTCCAACATGACTGAACCCAGGATCAATGATTGTGAATGTGCGCTAGACCCCGACGAGCATGAGCTTGTACGTGGTCATGCATGCCATGCTTGCCATCGACCAGTCTTTTCCGGACCTTCTGCGCCTCGCTCAATCCAGAGCCAAGGTCTACCGTTTCATAGTTTGGAGTATTGCCAGACGGCGAGTCAACATTCGTGCCAGTTTGACCTGCATTGTTTGATTTCTTGCTGCCTGGCAGACCAGGAGCTCGAAGTCTAGAATACGCAGCCCCAGCAGGCAACGGACTCATGCCCAGACTTTCACTACTGTTCCGCATGTCCACCAGATTGACGCCAAATCTGGCATAACCACAGCCTTCCAATGCTGTCCATGGACAATGGCCATCCGAACCACAGTCCGACCCGAGCGGACAGCACATACCACTGTCCTCCGGACAAACATGGCAGAGCGGATTGTCCAGCATGGTAGAGTTACCAGTAGCATTCAGCTGTGTGTAATTTCCTCCAGCTAGTGTCGGTGATTGTGCATAACGTAGGTAAGCATTGGGATCAGAGACATTCCCTGCCATTCGCATGAGAGGATTTTGTGCCATTGGATCTGGGCAGTAGCTGACATAGACATTTACAGTTGGTGTCGGCGTAACGGTAGTCGTGAAAGGTTCGCTTACAGTGAAAGTGCCAGTTCCTGTAAGGAAACCACAACCTTTCACGCGTCCGCATCCAGTCACTGTACCAGAGGACACGAAGCTGATCATATCCATGAACCCTGTTGGCCAGACTGTGCCGCTGCCGATCATTGTTGCGCATCCTCGACCTTCACCACAACCTGTGAGACTGGCCGTACCCGTGAAGATACCTGTAGTTGCAATCATTGTGCCACAGCCGACCACTGTCGGCGCACACCCTATGACAGTCCCAGATGACGTGACGGCAGGGAAGCCGAATGGCGCGAGATAAACAGTGCCATCGCCGACTAGAAGTCGTTAGTATAGTATAGTACCGAAGATCTCAACTATCACTTACTAACTGTACCACAACCAGAGGCTGTTCCGCAGCCGACAATAGTGTCCAGCCCGATCGAAGTTGTGGGTGTGGCTGATGGTGTGATAGTCTCGATGCTTAATGTAGTTTGCGTTATGGTCACGGTTGGTTGAGAGATAGTCACAGTGACTGTATCTGTTGGTCCACCATCTCCTGTTGGTCCGCCGCTTCCCGTGTTTCCAGGATCAAAGGGTGTGGTTGAGCTAATAGGGGTCGTGGTACTCAATACACCTGTTGTAATTATACCTGTGTTGTTCACACCTGCTGGGTAGCAGATCGGGCAACAAGGCAATCCCGCATCAGTAGGCTGTGGGGTTGGTATGAGCGGTCCAGTGTAGCCAGCGTCGAAGCAATAATCCGGCAGAGAAGATGTAGGTCCAAATCCACCAGATCTGAAGATACCCTGTTGAGAATGAGCACGACGCTAAGCGCATTCTCTTTATGGGCATTACTTACATCATAATTTTGTATTGAGCATGATGGAGATCCTGAATCGGAATTCGTGCTGTTGCTATTGTCAACAGGATTGCCGTTGCGATCGCACTGCCTACAGGTTGGGATTGGCGGATCACCGGAGAAGACACCTCGTTTTCGCAGATCGTAATGTCCGATCGTTCTTGTAGGCAAAAGCTGATGCTGCGAATGTATACTCCATGACGTCGACAGTGAACCATTCCTCAATAATCGGACTGAAGGTGCGACTGCTGTGAGATGTGAATGAAATGTTTCGTATCGCATCCATACATCATCGGGCAGCTGATGAGGTCGAGGTACCCTGAAAGTCGGCTCGAAGAGGGACGGATGTGTAATGGTTCCAAAGTCGACGTACGCTAGTGCGGAGGTGATACAGAACGCCAGCAATAGCGTTTGACGCAGTTCGACACCCATATCGCCTGTCGATGTTGTCGAGCTGCTACACTTTCCAGTCCATATGAGCAGCAAGGACGTGAGATAGGCGCGAAGAAAGACGTCGAAGCACGGTCCATATGGATGTGGCATGTGTGAATTCACCCTTGGAATGCTACCATACTAGACACCATCCCTACCTCATGGTCAATGCCTCGACTCCTGGGTTTGTCGTGAGGTCACGTGCCATGCCGCCAAGCATACATTCAACGTAGCTTGGCGAGGTGAATCGCGAAGCCTGTAGTAGAGCGCAGCGTGTCAGGCAAATGTGAGTCCGTGATACGCCAGACATCGAACTTCGTAATCAACATTTCCAGGAATGCTGTAAATACCTCGTCAGAGCGTAGCTGTTGGGCGATAAGTACAAACGTCCCGCGATCAGCATGTCTCGAACAAAGTCCGCCGAGAGTAGTCACGAGAGGCCGAAGCAGGAAATCATTGAACACACAGTCGCACACGATCACCATGTCGACAGCCCGATCAGGCTGCAACACATCATCAAGCACGGCCGGCTCATCCGTTTCCCAATTGAGCTCGATGGCATGCAGAACTCTGTTTGAGACGAAGTTTGTACCGCATCGCTTCGTGGACTTGCCTTTCGCCTGCGACATAGCCGGCGTATTCGCACCGACGTTCTCCTGTAAGCGCTTCAGTACAGACCGTTGGTCAGTGAGTACGTAAGTTGAAACGAGCTTAGATAAGACGAGACCGATCAAGCCAGTAATGCCGCATCCTAGCTCGACGATGGTTATTCCTTTGTGCATCAGACCATACTTCCACAAGATGTTGTTACGGTCAGCGAGCCAATCGGCGATGCAAGGAGAGATCTTCCATAGAGCAGCGCCAGTGGTGCCTTCTGTGTTCGTAGAAGTCAGCAGACCTGGCGACTGCCGTATTTCGTATAGATCTCCTGCTATTTCGATGGTGAGGCTACCAGCTTTGTCATTGATCATGCCCAAATTGCTTTGTGGTAATGGCTGACTGAACAAATCATATGTTTCTGAACAATGTAAGAGTCAGGAAGGAGGATAGCACGGGTCTCAGTCGCTGTCCAGAACAGACCTTCATCGACGTCGAGCACTTCTCGGCTGAAAAGACTTAACTTCTCTGGCAGAGACAGCTGAGGAAACGGAGTTGTCATGGTAATTGCCACTCATAGGTGCTTGTTCTTCCACGAATGGTGATCAAAGTGAATGCTGAAACGTAGATGATGCTATACAAATTTCGAGTCAGGACGGACACAAACTTTTGATGAGCGCAAGCAGCAATGTTCAGTATGCTCATGGGCTTACACCGACACCGATTGGCTCCGGAATGAGGAGTAGAACTTGAACGTGTTCATGATCGTGTCCTCGCTACTAGTAGATCAAGAGCTTCTTGGAAGGTGCCATAGGTGACGCCAGGCCACTTTTGTTGGGCGCTTGACCCCGGACTTAAGCAAGATTGACGTCAAGGGTGGCAGGGTAGAGGAAGGTGCGATCGATGCACCTGCAGCCTGCCACACGCATTGTCACTGGTATTGGCAGAGGAAGCACGCGGAAGTTGGTTCCCAATCTATTTTCATTCCATTGCTTTGTACTTGTACCACCATTGTCCATACTCGAAGCTATAACTGAGAGCTTCCGAAGTATCTACCTATTTTTGCAGGCAGATAGTAGTTGGTTCGAGTCCGCGGTATCGACACAGCCATATCGTCATCATGGCGAACGCAGAGGATGCGTTGAAGAACGAGAAACGCATCGATGGCTACATACAGCCATACATGTATAGGAGAGGACCATTCACGATCGAGGCGCCAGGCTACGAGAGGAAAAAAGGCGAGACCATACCTCGTAGGAACAGACATGCCAAAGATGCCCTGATTACCAAACCTTCGGCAGAAGTCAGCACGGTCTACGAGAACTTCAGACGTGCAGCCGCCAAGTTTGGCAATTCCAAATGCTTCGGGACTAGAAAGTTGATCAAAACTCACACGGAGAACAAGAAGGTGAAGAAGATCGTTGATGGCAAGGAGCAGGAAGTCGATAAGAAATGGACATACTTCGAGCTCAGTGGTTACGAGTATGTGACCTTCAATGAGTACGAGCAGATGGCTCTGAATGCTGCTTCAGGTCTACGACATCTCGGGCTGCAAAAGGATGACAGGCTTCATCTATATGGTGCTACCAGGTATGTGCAGGAGCGGCAGGCTAAACGAGCTACTGCTAACTCGACATAGTGGTCATTGGCTCATGATGTCGCATGCTGCATCGTCGCAGTCTTTTCCGGTGGTCACCGCCTACGATTCATTGGGTGAGGAAGGCCTGGCACACTCTTTGAAGCAAACGGGCTCCAAAGCCATGTTCATCGACCCAAACTTGATCCCAACTCTGACCAAGGTCATTAAAGAGGCTTCTGCCCTGAAGTTCATCATCACAAATACTGAGCCTGAGCTGAAGCAGGCTGATGTCGACAAGTTGAAGGCTGCGAATAGCGAGTTGCAAGTTCTCACCTTCGACGACCTGCAGAAGATGGGTAAGGAGAACCCGGCAGACCCTGTACCACCATCTCCTGAAGATTTGTGCTGTATCATGTACACATCTGGCTCCACTGGGCCACCGAAGGGTGTTCTCATCAAGCATAAAGGTGTCGTTGCAGCTTTGGCGGGTGTGCAATCAGTTGTTGCTCCTTTTATTGGTCCTGCAGATTCTGTCTTGACATACCTGCCACAATCGCATATCTTCGAATACATGTTCGAGAATGCAACAATGTTCTGGGGTGCGGTCATGGGCTACGGAAACCCCAAAACTCTTTCTGATACATCAGTTCGAAATTGCAAGGGCGATATTAGGGAGTTCCAGCCAACTATCTTGATAGGTGTTCCAGCCGTGTGGGAAAGCATCAAAAAAGGCATTATCGCTAAAGTCAGCTCTGGTTCACCAATTGTTAGAAGTCTCTTCTGGGGCGGCATGTCTCTGAAGTCTTCCTTGCTAGGAATGGGTTTGCCGGGCGCTGGTGTGCTTGACTCGATTGTATTCAAAAAGTTGAAGGATGCCACTGGAGGTCGACTCCGTATAGCTTTCAACGGTGGTGGTCCTGTCAACGTTGACACTGTCATGTTTATCTCCTATGCCATAACTCCTATGATTCAAGGCTATGGCTTGACTGAGACGTGCGCAATGGGTGCACTCCAAGATCCTCTGGAATGGAATCCATACACACTGGGCGATGTTCCAGGCTGCGTTGAAGTCAAGCTTGTAGACTTTCCTGATGCAGGGTATTACTCGACAAACGATCCACCGCAAGGAGAGATCTGGATCAAAGGTGATGCTGTAACTGAGGGCTATCTCGACAACGAGAAGGAGACAAAAGAGGCGATCCATCCGGAAGGCTGGTTCATGAGTGGCGACATTGGTGAATTCGACAAGAATGGTCACATCAGAATCATCGACCGTAAGAAGAACTTGGTCAAGACTTTGAATGGCGAGTATATCGCTCTGGAGAAGCTCGAGTCCATCTACCAGTCTTGCCCAGTCGTTGGCAGAATTTGCGTTTATGCAGATCCGGACAGAGCTAAACCAATCGCGATTATTGTGCCGGTCGAAGCCGCTTTAGCTAAGCTTGCATCGTCAAACGGCGGTAAGCAAGGATCTATCGAAGAGATGGTACATGACAAGAAGAACAACGACTTAGTACTAAAGGAAGTCCAAAAGGCTGGCAAAGACGGTGGCCTCAGTGGCATTGAGATTATTGACGGTGTGGTATTGGCGGACGAAGAATGGACTCCACAGAATGTAAGTCGTCCTTTCGATACAAACTTGCAAGTACTAACATGCTAAAGGGTTTCCTGACTCCTGCTCAAAAACTGCAGAGGAAGAAGATTCAGGAGAAGTACAAGGATGACATCAAACAGGCCTACGGTGGTTGATCTTCACCGTCATCCGACCCATCTTTCAAGAACCACACCAAAACTCCTCCAGCAAATGAGCGTCCTTAAGCAAGCGATCGGGCGGAGACTCTAGCTACATAGCACTTTATGATACCCTTCTCGTTATGGTGTTGTGGGTGGTCAACAGCGGAGGTATGTTTCGGTACTGCTTTGCTGACCTCCACGCTTTCTCAAGTTGAAGTAAATTCAGTTCCAGCTACCGCCAACCATTTCGTCCTCTCTTGCTACGATCTGGCCATACTTGGAAAAGCCCATCTTTGCCAGCACGTCATCAGCACAGTTTCCGTCGCCATTGCACGGCTCAGCGCAGCAAAACTTATTACATGAGTGTTGTCCTTCGAGGCAGCTTGTTTGCATTAGTTACTGCTTCCCAGATCTCTTCGTGCTCCAGCTTACAGCTTATCTGTTTGCTTCTCGTCCTGCCTGCTTCTCAGCTGAGCAGTCTGCCCGAGCTGAAGGAAGAGTATCAGCATGGATACAGCGATTGAGAGCTGCATCGTGATTTCGTGGTTGTGTTGACTATCCTGTACTGATTGCTTCACAGGATCAGAGCTGAGTTTGGGACAAAGAACGCTTCGGTGTGCCAAGGAAGGGATGGCATTCTTCATCCCAGCACTCATTTCTGGCACGGAAATTTGAGGTGGTGGAGCACATACCACAACCATGGAACGTGCCAAAACACAGTCGACGTGCTTCATTTCATTCACCAGGCTGCTCTTCCTGCCTTTTGCACGATCACTGTCCTTTCGCTCAGATTTGAGCTGTCTCTCGTTTACGACAATCGTTACCATGGGTGCATTGAGGGTATCGCTACTGACATCCTTGACGTTAAGCCTATGCTCGCTCACTTCTGCACAATGGTGGATGCAGAATGTGCCGCATAACGGCAAGGTTGCGTTCCAGCCAGATACTAACTACAAAGCATATAGAAACGTGCTTGACTATGGCTGTGACAGTAGGTCAGCACGGTCGACAGAGTTATAAAGCTAATTTATCCGTATAGATACTGGTGTAAATGATGCCACAGATTGTATCAATAAAGCGATTCAAGATCCTGGTACGAGATGTGGTGGTGGTGACTCGACAGCAGGGAGCTATTGCCAATCATCAACGATCACTCCCGCTTTGGTCTACATACCTTCTGGCACATACAAGGTCTCAGGAAACCTCGTCATGTGGTATGGCACTCAAGTGGTCGGTGACGCCGTGAATCCCCCGACGATCAAGGTCGACCCGAGTTACAAGAATGACATTGGACTCGCCGTATTCGACTCTGATATCTATATTCCAGCCGGGAGCGGAGCACAATGGTATGCCAACCAAAATAATTTCTTCCGACAGCTACGAAACATTGTGATCGACATGACTCAGGCACCAGATTTCGCAACAGGCATACACTGGCAAGTCGCCCAAGCTACTCACCTGAATAACATCAAGATCAACATGAAGTCAAAATCTAGTCCAAATAATGCGCAACAAGGTCTTTTCGCCGAGAACGGATCAGGTGGCTTCATGTCAGACATCTTCATCGACGGTGGCAAGATTGGTGCAACTCTTGGCTCGCAACAATTCACGACCAGGAACATGCAGATTAGCAACTCCGGCACCGCTATTCAGATGATCTTCGATTGGGTCTGGCTCTTTATGGATTTGCAAATTACTGGCTGCGATGTTGGAATCGACATGACATCTGGTGGCTTCTCAAACCAAGCAGTTGGCTCAGTTGTCGTCACAGATTCGTCCATCTCAGCCACACAAGGTATTCTGACACCATATGCTCCTGGCTACTCCAGTCCACAAAGCGCTGGGAGCTTGATGATCGAGAATGTGGATTTCACGGGCTCTCAACAAGCTATCGCTGCAGCTGGTGGTACTGCTTCTCGAACTATCCTCGCTGGTAACCAGAAGATTGCACTCTGGGCTCAAGGTAACGCTTGGACCACAGCTGCTCAGTCGCTGAATGGTCAGACGCTTAATGGCACTACTTGTTCGTTTGGAAACAATACGCAGAACAGCCATACTGCTCAAGAGATCACTATCCAGCGAGAACTAGCGCCAATCGAGCGACCAGCTGTGCTCGTTGATGGCAATGGCAAATGGTTCACCAGGTCAAAGCCTCAATATGAGGATGTCCCAGCTAGCTCCTTCTCAAGTGCACTTGCTGCTGGCCTTGCAGGTGACGGGAACACAGGTAAGTTATCGTCTCCTAATAATGTCCTTTCGCTAACGGTGAGCAGACGACACGGCAGCGATGCAATCATTCCTCAATGGCTGCGCGTCCTCAGGTAACATCTGCTACTTCGACAAAGGTGCCTACATAGTGAGCGACACAATCAACGTCCCACCTAACATCAAAATCGTCGGTGAACTCTACTCCATAATAATGGGCACGGGCTCGAACTTCCAGGATGAGAACAACCCACGCCCAATCTGGCGAGTTGGCCAACCAGGCGATACAGGTAACGTCGAAATCCAGGACTTGATGTGGGAGACCCGTGGCCCAACACCAGGTGCCATTGTCGTAGAATGGAACATCAAAGCTGCCAGCCAGGGCAGTGCAGGTATCTGGGACGCGCACTTCCGCATCGGTGCCACCGCTGGTACAGATCTCCAGCAAGATAGATGTCTGAAGCAGCCTGATACACCTATCACGAGCGACGATGGCACTAATGTAGCACAATGCACCGCTGCGTTCTTGTTGTTGCACGTTACACCCGATGGAAATGGGTATTTCGAGAACGTGTGGGGTTGGGTATCTGACCATGAGCTTGATCTTGGTACCAAGGACCAAGTCACCATCTACAATGGTCGAGGCTTCCTCATTGAAGGTCCCGGTCCAAACTGGCTCTATGGTACTTCAGCCGAACACAGCACATTGTATAACTACCAATGGCGTGGTGCAAGTAATACTTTCGCTGGTGTCATTCAAACTGAAACAGCTTACTTCCAGGGCAACCCTGATGCATTGATCCCGTTCACACCACAGCAGTCGTGGTCTGATCCGACGTTTGAGGACTGTACGGCACCGAACTGTGCACGGACATGGGGTGCCAGATTCGTCAACAGCAGTGACATCTTCATCTATGGGTCCGGCCTATACAATTTCTTCAACAACTATAATACACCGGTATGTCTGGGTACGGAAAGCTGTCAGGAGAGGATGGTGGATATCGAGAACTCAACGAATATCTACATGTGGGCCTTCAATACCAAGGGGAGTGAATACATGGTTGGTTACGAGGGGACGGACTTGCTGAGTTGGAGTGTGAACAGAGCAGGTTTCTGTGCTACTGCTGTGTTATTTGAGTTGGCAGACGACAGATAGAATGCTCGTTGTTTCATCTTTCGGCATTGCCTCCAGTCTTTTAGTCGCGTGCAATATCGATCCACGTTTGATGTGCACAGTCGTTGCAATACACGAATATTATTGCCTCCAGCGCCATGCTATCAGCGATCTAAAAATTCCCATACACGTCTAGTAAAAGTTCCAATTGTCCAGCAAACAATCAGGATGATGTCCATCGTCCGGCACCTCTCTCTCAAATATCTTCTTGGGTATCCTCCATTCCACCACCGGATCCTTCTTAGGCTCTTTCCTCAGCTCACTCTCGAGCATAGTAGCATACCCGTGGTCTAAAAAGTCCTCCAAGTTGTACTGCTGTTTTGTAAACTGCTCACTGACAATCTTGCATATTTGCGCCACCGTCGGATTGTAGTGGTCCTGCAGTGTGTGTAGCTCCCAAAGTGAACTGTCTATGGCATTTGTCTTTTGAGGATCTTGCTCTTCTGGATCGTACGGATCTACTCCTAGGTCTTTCTTGCCTTTCGTGTATGGTGGATAGGGGTTGCGATGCAGCATAAACGTACATGTTGGATGGTCCTTGAGCAGGTTGTATATGAATGGAACGATCGCGATAATCGCTGCTGGTGGCGCGAAAAGAGACAGTCTGCTCAGACGTTTTATGAAGCTCGCGATTGTGGTTGCTGGTATGTGATTCGTTGGCGCAAGAAAGGTATCGAGGTGACGCAGGAACTTCGATCGGTACTTGCTATGCAGGATGTCACCATCAAGCAATGAATAGAGACGGGTATAAAAGTGAGGATAGTTGAGATTGCGACTAATTATGAGCTGGAATAAACCACTCAACGCGGGAACCGCGAGCGACAAATCTGGCGGCGACAGAGAAAGACAGTCGGTGAAGAAGTCCATTAGTATTTCAGGTCGTCGCAGGGACGACAAAACATCTGGTGATTGTAGTTTCTTCAATAGTGCTTTCTTCTGTGCTTTGCCCATAGGTGCGCTTAAAGCGCTATACCACTGTTTATCGGACATTACGCTCATGTTTCCGGGATATGATCAAGGCTTGGGAACTTCACTATCTTGTGTACATCATCACCGCTACCGTTTTCTCCATGCGATGCGTCTCAACGCGAACAATGTTCTCTTCTGTAACCATTTCTTGTGGATACCATTAAATGCGTTATCGATAAGCATTGTTTCGGCCTCAGGCATAAAGCTCTAACTCAAAAACAGCTTGGTCCTACAGTACCTACCTAGGTACCTAGGTACTGTGTAGAGTCGCCTGGAGACGCTGTAGGAAATGGCTGGTCTGAGCCTAGAGATTCTGTTTTAGGCACCGAACCTAGACGCAAATGCGCTCGGGGGAGCCTGCAATAGAGACTCGGATCCTCCTCCTTAACGCCCGTAAATTGATCCGCCATTGCTGCCACGAAACAGGGCTTGGTCTCTGCAATACAATCAAGAAGGCTGCTCACATATGGCCGCAATAGCAGCCTTGAACTGCTCCTTCTGCTGTTGTATCTGCTCAACCTTCGCAGCTATTTCTTCCTTTAGCTTAGTATTTTCAGCTCGTAGCTTTTCATTTTCTAGCTTCACATCACGCTTGTCCACAGTATCAGGAAGAACAACTACTTCCTGCGGATCAGTCACAGCCTTCAATGTTTCCAAGAAAGTATCAAAGTCTTCCATGTCGCCCTTGACGATATGTGATGATCCGTCTTTGTATTGACAGACCAGAATTGCGGTCTCACTGTCCGCGATGCCAGCGACCTTTGCATGACCGAATAGTTGGAAGACAGTGTTGCATACTTTGACTGTCTTACGTCGCAATATAGTGCCGTGCATTGAAGACTTGAAGACAAAGGTGTGCTGAAGCGCTTCGACCTTCACATTTGGTGAGGTGCGTTCGGGAAGGACATACGCAGGACTTGGTACAGGGTGCTCAACAAGTGGTAGACGTGGCTCCCTCAGTATTGGCGGTAGGTGCTGTTCATCTTGTGTATTCAGGAACCCTTGCTGCGTCCGGCTTGGCTGTGTGCTAGCTGGCTGGTAGGCAATGCTGTCCTGGATCAATTGTGCAGAGCGCTTGCAGCAAGAGTGCGCGCAAGCCGCTTTGTTTCGACAGGTGTGGCTACATGGTCTGTTGCACCGACACGATTTATGACTCCCTCCAAGAGCAGGACAACCAGGAGCATGTCCCTCTAATGCATCGTCCATCCTCGTGTCTTCATCCTCGGGCCACTCTACCGAATGCATTGGAGCGTCTGCGTAGATCTTTTGAATACGATTGCTTACCTCACCATTAGTGATTCTTGTCGTATAAGGAGAGTTTAAGGGAGTAACACTTGTGGTTCCTGTTGCCGACTTCTGTCTCTTCGCTTCTGGTCCAATGCTGTCTTCGGAACTCATTGTCTGTTCCGTTCTTGTTGATATACTTGAGGCACGTCGCTTGATACCTGTCCAAGCTGCCAGATTTGCTTCTTGATCATAGTCGAAATCGTCTAGATCGATGATCGGTGGTGCGTATGAAAGTGGTGCAGCCACAGCACGGCGTGTCGCTGATTCCGCACTGCCCTCCTGTTCACCAAGTCCAGGCTCATTGTGGCTACGCAGGCCAACCACTTCTCGAAAGCTAGTTCGAGGTCCCTTCGAACTGTCTGGTCTGTTCTTTGGACTAGTTGACTTGGTTCTCGGCAAATCAGTAGATCTTTTGTCGTCTTGCATCTTTGTAGGTCGCTCTAAGAGTTTGAGTATAGCTTGTTCTTGACATTTCTTTGCGATGTGCTCCCTATCTTTCTCTGGCATCCACAGATGATACCTGCTTGCGGTGCACTGTTTGCCATCACGAACACGATATCCCTTGCTGATGTTCAAGCCGCACAACTCGCCAACCAGCATAGCTCGACCACCGTTGAAACCCGCCCCTGCCTTTGATTTCACTACGATATAGTCTTTACCAGGCTTATTGCGTAGCTCTCGAAAGCGTCCTACACTCAGCTCTTGTTCGGTATCAGACGTGATAAATACTGCCTGACGACCTTCTCGAACAAGAATGCTCTTGCTGTTTGGGTCTCGCATGCAAGAGGGCAGGTCTGTAGTACGTGAACAATAGCTGTTGATCTCATCAACAAGATGTGGCGGAAATGCGGTCAAGTCACCTTCTTTGTGTATGAAATCTGTGACAGAGAGCTGAGGGAAGCTCGGAACACCTAGTAATCCGTCGATTAGTGGGTTGCGCACACCAGTCGGAGAGCTCAAAGTTCGATTCGGACGCTGGCTGTGAGCTTGTGTTTGAGAGAGCGATTGGGAAGAGATGTATTCATCGTCGGTACAGACGTATCTGGTGACCTCAGCTTGAGAAAACCCCCTTTCTCTTGTATCATGGTCAGGATGCCATACATGATATTTTGTAGACGAATACTCAATACCCTCGAGGAAGACTTTTCTAGCGACGTTCCTTCCGAAGGCGAGAAGACCCGGATGACCGCCATTAATAACGTGGCCCTGCTTCTCTTTCACAACAGTAATCCTGCCTTTGCCATAACTGAATCTGGCGGCTAGAAGTCGCTCGTGCGAACCTCTTGCCGCGAAGTGTGCAGGTCGACCATCATCGTCTTGGAACAAATTGTCACGGCTTGCACTGCTGACTACACCCCAATTTGGCTCAGTCAGACCATGTTTGTTCAGGTGATACAGAAGTTGTTCCCTCAATTGCCCAGGAAATTCCCGTAGCTCATCATCACCAGCTCTGAAGACAATTCCTGGTAATGTTGCCATAGAGTTCGCTATTATAGAGTTCCAGTACACCTTAGACCGTTGGGATTATGGCGTTTCGGCTACAATGCAATCAAGGCAGCCAACGAGCTCTTCGCGGGAAATTGCAGCGACCTTTCGAGGAGCGGTCAGACCTTAAGCAATATGGAAGACGTGTACAAAGTGCAAGGAGCGTGAAGCCGACCAGAAGTCATCTACACTGAAAGTAGGGTAAGGCTGTCGCTTGCTCACAACAACATCGTCAATCAATATTGTTCTGCCAAACCGCAATCAGGTACATTTAGCAGCAATTCGTGCCCTTCAGCCATTCTCGAATATGCGCAATTGGAAGTGAAAAGAACACCAAGTCATGAAGACGTGCATTATTGCTGTCAGAGGCAGCGCCTTCCAAGAACACCTGCTGTCTCAGCTGCTAGAAGGTCTTAGTGCGCTCGCTTAAGCAGAAGTGGCAGGCATTAGAGGAAGTTGCGGCGGCAAAGAACCAGGCAGGTATAGCGAGCATGTACTACGTACAGTCGTGGCGATGATCATGAGGGCTGAGGGAGATTGAAAAGCTACTTTCAGCAGAGACAAGATATCATCATCTTTTAGAAGCAGGCCATCATTAATGCAAAGGCGTCTTCTTTGAGTATCACTGACCAGAATGACATGATAGCTTCCGGAGCTGTCACACGACAAGACGATGAGCTATCTGCTGGCTCGTAGTGCTATCGCCGCGACCTACGTCGAGACTCGGCTTAGGGTAATAGTCTTTACCTAATTTTAGCTCTAGGCGCACTCAACTCAAGACTCGACCACAATGTGTCCGAGTTCCAGTATGAATCGAGTTTTCTTCACTGCAATGCTCGAAAGTTCATGATCGCGCCTTTCACATCACATACAGGAGTTTCACACGACAAGGACAAGATCAGGCAGCGATCACAAGTCCTGCGCAGCAGCTAGAGGACCTCTTCGACAGGCCCTAGGGTAGTCACTCAACTTGAGATAGACTTGACTACAAGAGAAGCCACGATTTAGGCCATCTCCTTGGCAGAAGCTATCCAGTCGTGCCAGTCGAAGTCCATATTCATATTGAGGTCTGACCAGTCTGTGTCTTGAGCGAAGCCTGTCTCATCTTTTGCCCAGAGCCATGGCGTCGTGCTTGGACCCATATGGCGGCCGTCTGTACAGGCAGAATCGTAGTGTAGAAATGACAAGACATCCTCCTCGTTCGATACTTTTCGATCGACAAAGTTATGCTGGTCGGTATTGGTGCTGCTTGTCAAGTTGGCCGTCGATGGCTTGACTCCAGTATGGTGTATTTGTGGTTGGTCTTCAATCCCTGTATTAGTCCTTGTTTGAACCAACGGGGTTCGACCAGCGAGGTTCATGTCGACTGAACCATCCTCGATAAGGCTTCGCCATTTCAAGACGAAGTCAATCTTCGTGAGATTCGGAGCATACTGCCCCTGGCTGGCAGGTAATGGTACGACCTGGTCCTCCTTCACAAGTCGTTCTACTGCTTCAGGGTCTGCACGAAGTCGTATCATCTCAGCTTCGCGATTTCTTCGTGCTCGACGCATCAGCTTCCACAAAGGTACCCATATCTTCGAATGTTCATTTGTTCGAGCACGACTTGGTATCAGCCAAGGACTTTGCAACGCATTCCATGCTCTTTCCGCAATTGGCGACCAAGGACATTGAGCAGTAATAATCAGCAGATAGACGATAGAATACCAGTGAGTATGTGTCTGGTAAACCCAGCGCCATTGCCGAGCTCGAGGATTATCATTGAGCTCGTGATTAAACTCAGCAACCTCAATGGCTGAGACGATGAGCCTAGCACTCACTTCGTCAGACACACGTACCTCTGCCGAAGGAAACAACACTGGCAAAAACACTATCAACGTCATCTTGGCTGTGACTAGTCGTGCTATTGATTTTGTGACCCAGTATATAATGTTGTCAGGGTCTGCTTCGTACTGCAGGTACTCATGTTCGAATTGACCATATATCTCTTGCAGCAGCGTATCTTGCTGTTCAAGGCTAGTGTTGCTCGGCTTGGCACTGAGCACAGTCATCCTTCTCGTGACAGTCGTTAGACCAGCAGCCATTCGAGCAAAAGACATGTCCGTGAATGCGTTCTGATGCATCGGAAGCATCTCAGAATTTGGATCAAGGTCTACCTCATTGTAGTTCAGGGGGATTTTCGTATCGCCTGTACTTTCGGTAATTGTGACATCCATAGCTTGATCTTCAGAAGCCCTGAGATCGAGATGACATATCAGCCACCAAATCCTCCGACGCATCTCGATCTCGTATGGTGTCATGTGCTGAAATTGTGACCCGTCTCTGTGTATGCCCAAGTACAACGCCATCCTGATGACAAGACCTGTTACCATAAAGACATAACTTGGGCTATCGTGTCGGCGAAGGAGCAGCACGAATATTGCGAATGCTTGTACCGAAGTCAGCGTAGGCTTACCTAAATAATCGGCCTTGTCCAGAGCCATCTCAAGGCAGCTCCGAAATCTCGTGCGTAAACCCCATTTTGAGCACCCGAATGTGCTGGTGACCTTAAAGTGTCAGCTCAATCAGATATGATGGAGATGTTCAGTCAACTTACATCACCGTCCTCAAGCGAGCTGACAGCAGCGTAATATATTGCGAAGAAAAGAGCACTCTCTGGTGACTGCTCACATTGAACTTCATCGATGGTACCATTCAGCTTCAGAATAGTAGGCATGTGCACGACACGCAAGTAGAAATTGACGTTGTTCTCGAATACATCCAGTAGGAAAGCTCGTTGCGCGACAGGTGGATGAAGCAGTCGAACATCAGTAGCAGATGTAGCGTACTGGTTGCCAATGTGCATCGAGCTTGGGGTGAGGTGAGCCATATGAGCATTGTGGCTGGCAGGGGTGCTTTCGAAAGAAGCACCTTCCGACAAGGGATTGCTCTCGACCTCTGACAATTGTGTGGTACGCTCATGCAGGTCGTTCAGCTAGTTGGATAAGCTCAAGATCAGCACCGATGGCAAATAGACGTACCTCATCGTCAATGCGAGACCAGAAACTGTTGCTAATGTATCTTCGCTGGCTGCTGTCTTCGATGACCATGCGGCCAGGTCGCTTCTGGTCGACGATTGCGTCAAGGTCACTAGCCTGCGTCTTGTCCTCTTCTGCTGCAGCAGCGGCAGAGTCTGACTCCGTCCATACCTGTTTACTGGGGTCGGCATCTGCAGCTTCGGACGGACCTTGTTCGAGCTCATTTCTCAAGGTTTGCACGAGCTTCTCAATATCTCTTAGCTTGTGCGCAACATCTTTCACTGGTCTACGGCCCGATGCGACGTGATCGTCAGTATGATCAGCTTGGATATTATCACCGTGGAGGATGTTCTGGTGTAGATGTCGAGCCCATCTTGGCTGAGTCTCTGGTTTTGGCTGTACGCATACTATCTTAGCACGGCGACAATTCGAACATGGCACACACTTGTCACATCGAACCTTACGACTCCGACACACGGCACAGCTGCGTGACTTCGCGACAGTCGTGCTTTTTTCGGAGGGATCAGCAGTGTTCATATTGCTTGTTGGCTTCTGCAACCATTACTGCGGTCATTGGGCGCACAAACGTTGATCCGTGTGTCCTTCGATAACCTCAGCGGTGGTAGAATAACTAGGTATGGACTTCGTGATTTTGGAACACTTTCACGTCCATGGCCTATTTACAGCCTAACCGCGCCTGGCTGTATAGGTATAGTTACAGGCTGTTTTCTCCCAAGGTTGCACTTAGTGCTCAAACTGGTAACTCATGCGAGGACCACAGTGAGGTACCTAGGTAATTTCCACCACCGCTGAGGATAACATCTCGGCGTCCATACTTTATTCCGGACCATCCGACTGTCAAACCTCAGCATCAATGTTTGCTCGTCTTCCCAGCAGCCCATCAGCCCCCAAACATCAAAGGTTGGCTTATCTACCTAGGTAAAGCTGGACGCCTGAACTTCACTTGGAAGCCTTCGCTAGACCTACTTCTTCGGGAAATTGGTCCCCGAGAACGACGCGAAAGCACACCGAGCATAAGGGCAGTAGATACTCGACTGCTTCACATGATTGTGCGAATTGTCCCTCAAGGTTGGTAATGATGCCATCGTCGGTCGATCTGTCGCTGCTGCTATCACAATTCGGAAACACCACTCTGATGTTCATGTTTGGTTAGGCTGCCATGAACACTGGTCAGAATCTGACGATGTATAAGAATGCTCGCTCGTTCTGCTCTGCCAAAAGACTCATTTCTTCACCACAATTTCTGACACCGCAGCAAGCTGATAATCGAGCTATACTAACCACCAAATATCATCTCTACTCATTTTACATCATCGTTAATCACAGGTTAAAATGTCACAATGTCCACTAAGCGGCAAAAAGATCGAGAACCCTGATCAGGAGCCTTGCATAGATTGCATTACAGTCAGCAATTTGACTTAATGTCATGGCAGATGCTGACTCGACCAGGGCACAATTCATGCTGGCCAACCCAAAGGCAAAGAGGACCTCATCCACGGCCTGAACACATACGTGATAGGCAATCGCACGAACCCAAAAGCGATCATAGTAATCTACTCTGATGTCTTCGGCCTCAACCTTCCCAACAACAAGATCATCGCTGACTCCTACGCTGAAAACGGCGACTATCTAGTCTACCTGCCCGACTTCTTCCAAAGTGATCCACTCCAGCTTAAAGTCGCGGATGTCCTCATTCCCGTTGACGCTGCGAAGCAATCCAGTTTCTCTAAGTACACCGGGCTTCTCTCAGCTATGCCGAACTTTGTGATGTGGATGAGCAGACACAAATTTCAGCCCACGAACAAGCTCTGTATGGACTTTTTACAGGCTGTCCGACGTGAGAACTACGGTAAACTGAAAATCGGTATGGTCGGCTTCTGCTGGGGAGGAAGATTTGCGCTTCGTGCTGCCATGAAGAGCAGTATGGTTGAGATCAAGGGCGAGAAGGTCCCAATTGTGGATGCCGTGGTGGCGTTACATCCTAGCAATCTAGTGCTGCCCGACGATGTCGAACACCCCGTCGTGCCGGTTAGTATTGGTTGGGGTCAGGAGGATACTAACACGAAGATTGAAACGAAAGGGAAAGTGGAGGAGGTGTATAAAGCAAATGAGCGAAATGGTCAGACGTTGCCTGAGATTGAGCATATTGTGTATAAGCCCGGACGACATGGCTTTGCGGTGCGAGGTAATCCGGGTGATCCGGCTGAGAGGAGGTGCTTGGAGGATTCCGAGAAGCAGGCATTGACCTGGATGGGAAAATGGTTGCTTTCTTAACGAGCATTATAGTCTATCTGTTCGCGTAGCCATTATCACTTGTGTCCATCACGCTGTTCAACTGCTTGGATAGCTGATGAACATCTGGTTGTACTGTGCAGCCTGATAACCCCATTGCCCCGTCTCTGTATTTAACGTCAAGTTGGTCATTTGGACCTTACCACCTTTGATAGCGCCGCTTGTGACAATACCACCAGCAATTGGTCGCGACAAGGCATTTGCACCAGCATAGACCGTGAAGTTTGCCAGAGGCACTTCGTACGGATTCCTCGTAGCCACAGATGGACTGCCATAGTACCTTGCTTCAGCCTTCTGAGCATCGAAGTGAAGCTCGAAATAACCTCTGTAATAGCCTTCCTGCCACTGCAGCTCCGAGTTGTCCCGCACAATCAGATCTGAAGCACGAATATTCGTGGATATATTGCCACCATAGCCAGAAGAGCTCACAGCAGTTCCTGCGAACTCCACACCAATAGCACCGGCACCAGTAGCAGGATCGTAGTTCTCCTCATCGAGCCAGATCATATCACTCACCCAGTTCTGGTGAGAGTCACCAGCAAGCATGATGTTATTGCCGATCATGTTGTCATACAAGTGTTGGAACGTCCTGTTTCTGTTGCTCTGATAGCCATCCCACTGATCAACGTTGAATGGTATGTAATCAGCAGAAGAATCGGAGCTTGCGTCAGCGTACGATGTCTGGTTGATACGGCTGAAGACGATTTGGTTACCAATAACACGCCAGGTAGCACCTCGTTGCTTAGACTCGAGCAGATTACGATAAAACCAATTTTCTTGTTTAGAGCCCATTAGAGATCGACCGGCATCATTGGAGATCTCGTAGACGTATTCGTCGTTCCAGTTCAGACTCGTGATGCTACGGTCGTATTTGCGTGTATCGAGCATGATCAGGTCGACTAGCTGACCCATCTTGAAGCTTCTCCAGATACGTAGATTATCATCGAGATCAGCTTGGCGCAATGGCATCCACTCGAAATATGCTCGTACAGCATTCATCTTTCTCTGGTCGAAGCTGACACCGCCATACTTGCGGAAAGAACTTTCAGTGTTATTCATATTAGAGCTGCCATCCCTGTAGTCATTGTTGGCGACCTCATGATCATCCCAGACTGTAATAAAGGCGTGTTGCTGGTGAATAAGTCTGAGATCGAGATCTGATCGATACTGGGCGATTCTGGTCCTATAGTCATAGAGCGTAACAATTTCCCTTTGTGGAGCAGCAGCACGAGGATCTCTACCAATCACTCCACGAGCTGTTTCGTAAATGTAATCACCAAGATGGATACCATAGTCGAAATTGTCCTTTCTCGCGGCATTACCATATGCATTAAAGTAGCCGTTGGGATAATTACTACAGCTGAAGACTGCAAAAGAGACGCCAGTGCTCGCATCATGCTCTGCTGGTGAAGTCTTCGTACGACCAATAGGACTACTGTTGTTCGAGCCACATACTGTGAATTGGTAGTAATATGTCGTATATGGTTGGAGATTAGTTGCTTCGACCTGCTCTAGGTCAGAACGTGCTAGTCGTTTCGTCGTTAGACCTACTTTCATAGTGTAATCGATATCAGAAGTTGTATAAGCACGACCACTTGATACAGATGCTCCTTGCATATTCGGGCTTGTGGTAACCCGCCAGTCTGCACAGATTGGTGAACTAGACATCCGGATGTACGCTGTGTTGTCATGGTTGAACAAAGGTACAAATCCCTCAACGGTTATGTTAGACTTGTCGGATGCCATCTGAGGTGCAATCCTACTCCACAGGATCACAGAGTCGGGATAGGGGTCACCAGATGCTACGCCATGGGTGAAGTTGAGCTGTCCGCTAGCATATGGTGTTGAGCCGTCCCGCTTCCTGAACATTCGCCGCTGCACTTTTGGTAGGTCAATGCCAAGAGAGTCATGATTGAAAGAAGGACTATCGTAGTTGATGTTTCCTTCCCAGCTGGACAGCACCGGTAGTGCAAGTGCAAGGAGGCTAAGACAGCTCGTGAGCATCATTGATATGTCCAGACAGTCTTTGAGCGCGGTCAAACTGGTCGACAGAATAAAGCTTCATAGTCCAGCTTCTTATAGGTAGTTGTTGGCATTGCCGAAAACGACAACCCCAACCTCCGAGCTTGCTGATCATCTAGCATCTCACCACAATCAATCATATCTCAAGCTTTAAATCCAATGGTCGCTAAGTTCTGCAGCACAATGACGGTAAATGTACAACATCGGCATGGATCATGTTGCGACTTTGCTCAAGGCGGAAGGTGACCTGGATACTTACCCGACAAGCTTTCGTGCTTCTTCTCCGCGTGGTTACAGACTCAATGGTGATTGGTTGAACACCTGACGATGAGCGATGGTCGAGTTCCGAGAATTGCTTGGCACTCTTGGCGACATACATCTGCTTCAACTTTCCTGTAGGCCACTGCATGTTACAACATGTGCCGTGTGTGCAGACAGGCGATACGCATCAAAGCCCGCGACTCATGGTGGACATCGATATCGTGAACGCCGTTATTGAAAATTTTCCCAACACTGCTGCGAGACAAGATCTTAGTCCTAGCATTGTCACCCTGCTTCGGACCCTTGGTGGTTGACGACAAGATCCGTTTTACATCCGTCTGCTTACTTGCTCTTGTACGATCCTAATCTCTCGTCGTTACGGCTCATTCGCAGCAGGTAACAAGACAGCCTTTAGATTCGGCTTGTGCCGGAAGGTCTTGTCGAAAGGCCACATCGGTCTCTTAATGCGATGATGTCCTAGCCTCTCAAGATCTTGATCAACACCTCCGGGCGTCAGTGCAAGCATCCAATCTCTAGCCATATCATACAACTCAGGCTCAAGGTATCCTATCTTGACAATCACAATATCTGCTTCTCTGGGTTTCAAGTATAAGTCAGTGAAGTCTTTCTCCAGATGATATGGCTTCCGCTGTTCTGTCAAGATAGCAAAGACACTACCAATCTGGAGGACAACCTCGTTCTTTGCGTACTTGTCACCGTGCTTGATTGCGTGAACTCGTCCAGTCGTCGTCAGTGGTCCAGCATGGATATCGTCAACCATAGCTCCTGCTGTCACTTTCACAGTGGCGCCAATACCGGCTTCAATAGCAGTTTGCACAGCCTCTGGTCCCGGCACGCTTGCATATATCACCATAGGTCCGTTCTTGTCTTTGAATTCAGGTCGCTGCAATAGCTTCCCGAGGCCCCAAGTAACATCGCCGGATCCGCCTGCTGTTGGGTTGTCGCCTGAGTCTGAGATGAAGAATGGTCTCTTGTCCTTCGAGCTCTTTAGTGCCGCGTCCAGACATTCTTTATAGCTACCTGTCTGCGCAACAAAATGGAATTGCTCGTGTACATCCCAGAAGTATCTCGCTAAATGTTCAGCACCATGCTTGACTGCATTCTCATCCCAGCCAGTGACCACTGTCACAGCTAGATTTCGCGGCTCATCAGCCCAAGCATATCCAACCCAGATACTTGCGTCAATCACACCAGGTGTATTGGCGACTTTAGGGACCTCATCATACAAACTCAGCGCGGGTTCAACCCTCGTACTCGTCTGTTCGCCAGGTAATAGTATAGGTATAGGTATCCACGCCTTGAGCGGTCTCATGAATTTGCCTGGATCTGCTCTTCTACGCTCAATCAAATCAACCAGATTCTGACAAGCGCGTTTCTTCGTTTCCCAAGTATCAATATGCGGCGCAGTTCTATAGCAAGTAAGCAGATCACAGCCATGGGCAAGCTCTTTTGACACATTCCCGTGTAAATCCATCGAAGCACTTATAAGCACATCGTCTCCGACACATTTTCTTACCTTGTCTAGTAGAATGAATTCTGCGTCTAGAAGATCCTCGACACACATTGCTCCGTGGATGTCGAACCATAGACCTTCAAGAGCAATGCCATCTTTTTTTGCGTCGAGCACGATTGTAACAAGTCGTGAACATATCTCAGCGACGAGGGTATCAAAGAGCTCTCGTGTGACGATACCGCCTGGAAGTGCATGGCCTATCAGTGCTCCTTTCCAGTCTGCTTTTTCGCCGAGTTCGGTGCCGCGACCTATGAAACGCGTATATTTGTCGTTCACGATGGCCTGGCCTCGGTAAGGGTGGAATTGCTCGGGTAGGCTCGTCCGTTGTGGTGAGAAGGTTGAAGTTTCTATGGCTAAGCCTGCAATTGCTATCAGAGGCTTTCTAGTGCTTGAAGCAGTCGCTGTAGCAATCTCTTGTCCTGACATATTCAGCACAATCTTGAGGTCAGAATTGACGGGAATAGATGTGGAAGATGGCATTTCAGGATTTTCTGCTACGGTCGCAGCAGCCTGAGAATACGATCAGGAGACTGATGTTGGGGCGACTCGTGTCAACTATTATAGCTGCAACTCGAGCTCGTGAGACATATCGTGTTGGCATGAGTAGAGCTCATCAATCTTGTGTATACGCGTCCTAGCCTTTAGCCTTCCGATTTCGACTCCATTCACATCCCTGGCTACTACAACGCTACACGGTCAGGACATCTCGCAAGCTATCAGTCCCGCAGTGTGTGACCACACTTGCGGCTCGTACAGTGCACAGGAAGGTACTTTCACAGTAACATGTCAAGGTATGTAGTACGACCCAGGCTCGCCAGGCATCATCAACGCATGCGCTAGCGCGCAGCTGTGCATGGGCGTAGACCTTCCCCGCAAAGAGAGCTCCGGGCTCGGGCATTTAGGGTGTGGCGCGAAGCTTAGGCAGTCTTAGCTGGTGGCAGATCGTTCTCCGATAAGGCATGGCACAGATGCACCTCATGCTCTAGCTCGAACCATGACATCCACATACTGTCCTTACTGGCGGAAGATGAGCGGCAGGATCTGCCATATGTGATACTGAGGTGCCCACGTGTGAGGGAGATGAAGTGTATGGTTACATTGGCGTGGTAGCTTATCTTGTGCCACGTACTTACTCACTTTGACTGCCAACCCAGATGTCGACATCGAGGACTAAGGTATTCCTTTGCCATTTTTGACCCTTTCCTCTGAGCTTCGGGTACCGGTCAGTTATCGCAAAATGCTTCGCAAGACGGGCACAGGCACATGGCTTCCAGCATGGGTTCCAGAGTCCACGATCACTCTTTCGGTTCTGCTCATGCTTTGCTCGATCGTGCAATCAACAACAGGAGGTTATGACGGCTCGATGCTTAATGGCTTGAACATATTGCCATCCTATACGGACTACTTCAATCTCAACGCTGCAACGACTGGACTGAACACTGCTTCAGTCTTTCTTGGCACATTCGTCGGCACACTAGTCAGTGGTATCATGACGGATAAGCTTGGAAGAAGACCAGCTGTGTTTTGGGGTAGCGTCATGACTTTGATCGGCGTGGTGCTCCAAACAGCTGCGCAAAACATTGCTATGTTCGTGGTTGCACGGATTGTGCTAGGTTTTGGAAATGCGATCTCAGGAGTCGCTGGCAGCGTCTACCTCTGTGAAACCTTCCCAAGCAGATGGCGAGCCTGGGGTGTCGGTCTTCTCAACGACTTCTATTACATTGGTGCATTGATGGCTGCTGGCATCACACTGGGCACAGCACAATGGCAATCGACGTGGGCTTGGCGAGCACCGTCGCTCTTTCAGGGTATCTTCTCACTCTTGTGCATAATCGTTCTGCCATTCATACCGGAATCCCCTAGGTGGCTTGAGCATCAAGGCTTTCGAGAGGAGGCACGTATCGTGGTCGCTCAGACAAACGCAAATGGAGATATGTCCAGTCCAGTCGTGCTTGCGATATACAAAGAGATTGTGGACACCTTGCGTTGGGAGAAAGAACAGCGGAGAAGCATGACCGTCCGACAGATCTTCAGAAACCGGGTTACCAGGAAAAGACTGCTCGTTGGCGCTTCTGCGGCACCGTTTTCGTGTGTTGTTGGGAATATTATTAGCTCTTACTATCTTGGTCTCAATCTGGACTCTGCTGGTGTCACTAATTCCAATGATCAGCTGAAAGCTAATGTGGTGTTGAACGTTTGGTGTCTTGCATGTGCTCTGATAGGCACTCATCTAGTCGCAAGTTGGGGACGGAAACCAACCGCGTTAGTGGCACAATGCTTGCTCTCGGTCTGCTTATTCATCATCGGTGGTCTGTCGAAGAAATATGCTAGCGATCCTGATGGCGCCTCAAATTCACTCGTACTGGGAAACGTCGCGGTCATGTTCTTGTTCCAAGGCTTCTACTCTGTCGCATGGACGCCATTATTATACCTCTACCCGGCAGAAGTGATGAATTATTCCATTCGTGCGAATGGAACGGCATTTGCCTCATTCTCGCTGAATGGTCTGGCGTAAGTATGCTGGAAGTATGACGTTCCGCAGGTTAATCATTGTAGGCTTCTTCTTGTGTTCGTGATGCCGATTGCTTTGACGAATATAGGTAAGACCGATAGCATTTGGTCATCTAACACACTGACAATTTGTAGGCTGGAAGACGTATATGATCAACGGTGGCTGGGACGTCATTATTATCGTGCTCATTGTGACTAAATCTTCTCCTCAGCCAATAATTGATCCGCTAATCACTCCAGGCTGTTTATTGGGTCGAGACCAAAGGCAAGACGCTCGAAGAGATTGACGCCATTTTCGAAGGAGAAAAGCATTCGGATGTAGCAGACGTTGAGAAAGTACGAAAAGGTGAGGTGAGTATTGACATCAAGGCTATCGAGAGCCAGCTGGAAGATATTTCGGTAGAGGTTGTGGCGCCATCCAAGACCGAATGACGCGCGCATTAAAGCTTCGAATGGGAGACCTTGCATGACCACATCTAACTATCGACCTAAGACAATGCGAACAATCTGAGTTGAAGCATCGTGTCCCATGCGTTCACCTTGCGGCCAGATATCAAGGTCGTCCTCGTCAAGCCTGCGCGTCGGTTCTGGTGCCAGAGGCTCCCAATTGTTGTCAATAGCATCCTTCTTCAGGTAAGTGCATAAAATCGAGGCAGTATGAGGTTGCGAGAAGTCCACGCTCAGCATATGGACGCGACAAGCATCCACGAAGACGCCGTTACTCGCGGCACCTTTGCACATCCCGAACAACTTATACTGAAAAAGCATTTTCCTTGCCTTGAGATAGAGCCCTGGGTGGTCAGCAGCTACCAGTAGACTATATTCGACTACTTTCTGACGCCAATTTTCTATTAGGAAATCAATTTCGACAAGTGTGAGGTGTAAAGCTGGAGAATTGCGATACTCAATCATGACATACAGCCGCCATCTCAGTATATCGGCCAATGTCCTCTTCGCCTGGTAGAGATCTTCGAATGTCGAAAGCACATCTGGCTTTATAGGCCTTGCCGAGCCCATGATAGCGACGTTAGCTGCAGGAACAGCAAATAAAACAGTGCCAAGTTCCAGTTCTGAGAACATAGGTTCTATGAAAGCACACATCGAGTCAGTGAAGATCGTAGGATCGTTGCCTCGTTCCCGAAGCATTTTGAGACCTAGACTGAAGTGGATCGCTGCGGTGGCAGGTACTTCCTCGCACAGATTGGCATAGCCCATCAACATGCAACAGCACAATAAAGATGCATCAACACTCATACTGTGCAGGTTGCGGGCCATGTTTGACATAACAGCAGCATGATGCTTTGTGGCAAGCTCATCGGCTGCAACTGAGCCCAGAGCTGTTGCTTCATGCCTCGAACCCATTGCTACTGCCATCTGATAGATGAGAGGGTCATTCAATGCTGACTGAGGAATGAAGTGGTTCCAGAAACGTTGGGCTAATTCATGCTGTCCAGCGAATTGAGGTGCCGTGTTCTGTTTGAAGAAATCGAACGCCCGTTGCTCATCGCTGTCGCCATATACTACGGGAGATAACGGTTTCAAGCAAGCGTGCTCTGTAATTGAATCGAACAGCCATTGTTTGGGAATGGCATAGACGCATCTTCTGTTGCCGAGCTTGCACCGGCCACAGGTTGGTTTGTCTGTCAATATCAGTCAAATTTAGACCCGGTAGCAGATAGTCATACTCTCGTCACACTTAATGCGGCGCGATTTGCAAGTCACACATCCCGTTCTCACCTTAGCGTGGGTCCGCTTCTGTCGTCCCTGCTCAAGCGGACCTAGCAGCATGTCGGTACATCACCAGGCTCGTAAGGCTAATAATGACGAGCCTCAAATACTGCAGCCATCGGAATTTGCTGCGGTGAATGACAAACAGGTGATAAGCAGGAGGAGCGTGTACTGCACAACAATCCAACAGCGTTGGGCCGTGAACGAATCTCGTTTCGCTCACGCTAAGATGCGCCTGGGGAAGCATGGTTTTCGGGCATAAGCTCAGGTGATTCGATGCAGCAAACTAGGCTGGCTGTTCCCAATGAGGCTCGTTCTTAAGCGTTGCAGCCTCGCATCCTACGGATATTCATAATCGATACAGCACTTCTCATGGGCAGTCATCTTTGTCTCCAGCTTGTACATTAAGTCCCTATAGAAGCCAGGCAGGACAACAAAAGACATAAGTAGTCGACGAGATAGAAATGGCAGAAGGGAAAAAGCTCAGAATACGATCAGGCCACGTACAGTGCCAAAAACAGCTTGATGGCGATTAGACCAGTGATCCTGCTCGTAACAGGAGCTTGGCATATTCCCGAGCACTACTCATTGTTATCGAATAGATTACGACATCTTGGCTTCACCGTCGAATGTCCACTGCTTAAGACGAACAACAACGTCGGACTACCGAACGCCACACTAGACGATGACATCGAGCAAATTCGAGCACTGGCCAACCACTATTTGAATGCTGACCAAGATGTGGTGGCTATCATGCACTCGTATGGCGGAATTGTTGGTACTAGTGCCTTTTCTGGTCTGGGGCCTAAGAACAGATGTGGCAAAACATGTGTCAAGGCACTGATATATATGGCCGCGTTTGTACCTCTCGAAGGGGAATCTCTGGCAGGCATTTTTGGCGGAGCACTTCCGCCCTGGTTGCATCCGAATGATCGAGGCGCGATCGATATTGACAACCCCGGACATCATTTTTATAGTGATCTTTCAGAGGAGAATCAGCAATTCTGGTCGGCGAAGCTCGTGTATCACCCCACGAACGCTCAGCTCAGTCCTCCCAAGATAAGAGTCGAAGCAGCCTGGAAGAAGATGCCCGTTACCTACCTGATCTGCGAGGGAGATGAAGCATTGCCCTCACCTGTGCAGGAGATGATGATTGATCGTATTGAAAAGGCAGGTGGACCGACAGTGAGTCGAGAGCGATGTGATGCAGGCCATTCACCATTCTTGAGCATGCCGGGACGCATTGTGGAATTAGTAAACAGAGTTTGCGAAAGCGTCTAGTTGTTACGAGCAGTCAGCCCGAGTCACTTGTCCTGGATATGGACTCTTGATCGTCAACAGTGTCCGTCTTCCGGCGGATCGCAGAACCAAATGCCTTGAAAGTCATTCTGGGATCCTCGTGAATAGTCGATGATGTGTCATTTCTGATTGCCTGCGGTGTGAAGGTATCAAGTTCATCTGACATGTGAGGAGGATCATCGGTAGATGGTCCGCTGGATATTAAATTGACATTGCCCCTGTCAGTCGATCCGGACTGCGTCCCTACAGCCTCCAGATTTATGGATGTGGCGTCCGATCTAGCATTCGCAGCTACCTCAATGTCATGCAATATAGCAGATGGAAAAGTCCTTTTGGCATCGTCTATGAGCTGTTCTTTCCTCCTCTCAGCCCCTACAGCCTGTCGCCTTGTAATTGTGTTCAGTCTGCGCTGTTCTCGCAATTGCCGTCCTCGCAATACTCGAGGCCATGCTCTTCCCGCATCCGTCTCTTCGGTAAGCACAGCAATCGTGTCCAGCAGAAACGGGTGATTATATTGCTCACGAAGACTTGGAACTTGGTCTTGCGCGGCGGAGGTTGTAGGTGATGTTCGCGTCGCAGGCCACTTTGCGAACCTCGACCGTAGTCTGATCGGTTTGCCTTCAAGCACGAGGCCATCCGTTGCCTCCAAAGCTGCTCGCGCATGTTCTTCGTGCGCAAATTTGACCCAAGCGAGTTCTGGACGACCACCAACATGTTGCACCTCAGTCACTTCGCCGTGCTGTCCCAAAAGCGCTTGAAGCTCGGCTTTGTGACAGCGCCGCGGCAGGCCCCAAAGATATAGAGTTCTAGAGCACTCAGCGCGATCTGTAGGTTCACACATGTTGGATGCAGTATCTCCCGGACTTGTGTGTAATCGCAAGACATACTCAGCGTCTTTCACATTACTTTCGTACCCCTTTGTCTGGAACATCGTGAGTAGACGATTGCAAAGCTCAGCATTGGGAGTGATATATGCCCTGCGCACCCACAACCGCCAGATCCAGTCGCAGGTCCAGACATCCCGCGCGTCTGCAGCCATCTCCAACATCCACGACCAAAACTCGTAGGGTACATCAATCTGCCGCATAGCGAGCGGTATTCCAAGTGATGTATCGTCGTGCAATCTGTAGCAAATACGAATAACACCATCCCAGTCGTTACTAAGCGCGAGACTGCGCAGAAGCAGGACGTACAGCCACAATGTGTTTTTTAACGGATCGACTGGCTCAGATACTACGTGCTTATTGTCGCTCTTCCCTTCGATCTGATCTAGATAGTCCTCTGCTATCTCAAGCATTCCGGCTCTGATGTAGATTGCACATATTAGTTGAAGCATCTCTTGATCCAATTCGATCCACATCGCATTGCACTCCTCAACGACATGATCTAGCAATTCGATATCTGGATGTACGACCAAGCTCTTCAGGATAGCCGTGTATAGATTGACGTTGAAAGGAATCTTCGTATCGTCCATTTCTGTCATGATCCATCGTATATTATCAGCTGAACCATTCTGAGGATCGGCATTGGTAAGAATTAGAGCTTCATAATGCGCAGCATTTGGTGCAACGTTCCGGTCAAGAATGAGGTGCTCGATCAGCTTCAATGTTTTTCGACTTGGTGCAATACGCGTGGCTCGGTACAGAAGTTCTTGCTCAAGGATAGCCGTGGTTGTAGCCGAGTAAGGCAGGGTTGTGCGTTTCTTTGCATCTTCTTTGGGAGCTGGAAGTCTTGCTGTGTAGCTTTCGATGTATTCAACGGGGTCGAACAAGTTGTGCTCCTTAACCATGCGATCTTGTTTGCTTACAGCGCGAAAGCTTGGCCAGTCTTGATATCCGCGACTGCGAGGAAGCCATAGATGTGGTGTTGTTGAGAGATATGTGCGCTGCAAGAAAAGGTGTCTTTGTGGTCGGCCATTGAAGAGCCGTGCGATCAGTACCTTACATCTTTGTGCTTGACGACCGTACGCTGTAGGTGCCACTGCCATGCATCGTACTGACAAGCCCCATCCTTGCCTCATCCACTGTGAACAGCAGTTGTGCAAGAAGAAGCCTCTCTGATGATCAGATTGATGAACAGGTTGCGCAGGGAGACTTGCTAGAAGCGCGATGACCAACGCCAAGCTACTAGTATTCAACGGAGGTCGATCTCGCAGGGTATCTAGTAGTACCTTCTAACCTATTGACTCGGAGTTGGCTTGTTCAGCATGATAGCACAGCTGAACACTAGCTCTCTTCGGGGTCGAGTAAGTCGTCCACATGCTCACATAAGCCCCAGATGATCTATCTACAGTACGTTGCGAAGGACAAGACTTCTCCAAGCGATGGCGAGCTGTGATTCCGTGGCAAGGACTTTTGACCCTGTCCTGACCAACGACGCGTCTTCCATCCTCAGAATGTATTCTCTCACCTGATTACTGCTTACTAGAATCCAAAGCAAAGAATTCTCTACGCTTTCAAGCTCAAACGCCATTCCCTAACGTGAACTACCGGGAGATCTGCGTACAGAATTCGAGACATGAATACATTCGATCGGTAAAGGAGTCAATGCTCGCGATCACATACCCTTCCTCGAAATCCTGCTCGAGGCAAGATGATGATGAAAAGTATGCTGCAGAGGGCGGTAGTGTAGGGCCGGCGCAACAAGAGCTTCACCATGATCAAGATCAGAGGGCTCTGCTCGATGTCAAAAATAAGAATAATCAATTGAACTCTTCCCGTAAGAAGATCCCAGAGATTAAACTGAGAAGAACAGATACTACACTTGATCTAAGCCAAAAGGCAAAGAGATGCTTGAAGGAAGAAGAAAACCGGGCCATGGTCGTGCTCGCAGGACGGCGATTATATAGATCGGAAGATCGCGCTACTACCACCAGCACGTGAGCGCCAAGCAATGTCGACAGGCAGATACGATTGCGATTAGGTATCAAATGCAGAGAGGACTTAGGAGGAAAAACTGGTTGAGTACATCGTCAGTGAGAAGGAAGTGAAGACGGGGTGAAGGGAACTAAATGATGTGGCGCGGTTGGAGCGTATCACGCGTCCTGCTCCAAGCAGAAAAAACGTCCATACTGCGAGAAATATGCTGCTACCACGGCGGCTCGGGTTGACCAGCATCAATGCTAGGGGAATCCCTTCTTCCTTTTTGGCCTTTCAACTGCGCCGTCGATATGACTGAACTCTTTCGGCGGTACCAGTACGAACAGGTGAATCATCTCAGTTAGATTCAGGCGATTTGCTAAAGTATCATATAGGCTTCAGATCACATTGATAACGGCCATCATGCACAGGCTTTGGACATTCTCTTGATGCTGCACTCAAGGGTCGGTTCCGCAATATATTATCGTGCCCTTGTCAATCTCAACAATAGCAGCCGTGTTGCGACAAGGCGATCGTGTCAAATATGTCCCAGAATGGTTGGCCTTGCTCGAAATTATTCGACAATACTACAAGCCAGAGGGTCAATTCGACATGCAAGACATAGCCCGCATTCTAGACCAAAAGCCTCCGCGTTGCCTTCGAATTTACTATCATTTTCCAAGGAGGAATTTCAAAAGCTGTATAAGCACATGTTCGAGCTCAACTTAGCATCATTAGAGATTTTAGACCAGCTCATCACTTCGAGCAGATCAGGTGACTTGGCACGTCCAGGTATACAGAGTCGCATGATCGGGTAGAATTCTGGTAGAGGATGAAGCTTGCGGATTACAGTGTCCGCAGCGCCTGCATCGACATCGTTCACGATCACATCTTCTGACGGTGCCGAATTGGCATTGTCCTTCACTAGATATCCAGTACAGGCACTTTGTAGCAAGCTAGTGACCTGACGCAGGAATCTACAAGGTCTACGACGCTGATTCAGCCTGGTGCAGGGCCTGATCGCGAAGCACTACTAGTTGGAAAGCTGAAAGAATTATTGGGGGTTCAGTCTCGTTCTTCATATTGCCGCGTGCCCATCTCCGCGAGCCTCGAGAGAGCCCTTCCGACCGCAAAGCGAACATCAGTCTCTCCAGCACCTCCGGAAGCCAGTGATGCTGTCATTAGGCCGGTGGCGCTCCATTCCACGTTATCGATGAACGTGCTCATCATGCTGGAACTACTTCCGCCTTCGCCCTTGACCTTGAGGTCTCCAGTCTTGATAGTGCCAGGATTCTCGTCCACATTAACGCCAATGAGGGTAAAAAGCTCAGTTATTGGAACACTAGACATGCATACAACCTTCGTTTTTGACTCGTATGCGATGTCGATAAGTGTAATGAAGCGTCTTGCGAAGTCCAGCTGATCTGCGCCGAACTGCCGGACGCCATCCAGGAAGACTGTATCTGCGAAGTTGCATAACGCGTGATAGTCCGAAGTTCCGAGTCTGGCTTCACAGAGTGAAGAGAATGAGCTAAGAACGACGTTCCTACTTCTCCCATGAGTCGAGGATAGCGATGCAGCTCTGACGAGCATTTTCCGACTCATTGCGACATTTAGCGTGACATCAGTAAATGGTGCTCCGGTAGTGGCTTCACTAATCGCTCTCTCAAAAGCCTCTCGATTTGTGAAAAACACAGGTACCAGGACTATTGGTCGACCACTTGTCCGATAGTCTTGGTTCCCCTTCATCTCCCAAATCAGACATCGCTCTTGTAGCTCCTTTATGAAAGGAACGAACTGGGCTCTGTTCAGACCCATTTTGTAGAGCTCAGTAGGATGCCTGTTACTTGTGGATACCATGACACCTCCCACAGACCAGAAAGACCCGAACAATCTCTTAAGGACCATGGCATCAACTATGTCTGCTTGACTGTCAGCTCGCAAGCCTGAAACGGTCTGACGCGGAATCCCCAGCCCAGAGGCCAGAGGCACCCATACGTGTTTTCGAGAAGACTTACCGCTGACTTGAAACTCATCGAAGCACATAACTGAATGCTCGGCATGAATTTGCTTGCCAATACCCAGCAGTGGATCACCTGCATAGTCTGACCTCGACCGAGCAGCATGGAGTCTCTGATGTACGTTGACCATGAATTCGTGGAAGTGTATACGTTGACTTGTGATGTTCTTCGGCAAAGTAGATGCGAAAAGGTCTGCTATTCGTGATTTGCCCGTGCCTACTCCACCGTAGATATAGACGCCATTGATATTCGCAGCTTTTCGAAAGCGTAGACGACTTGAACCATGTTCAATGAGCTTTCTTTGTAACAGGCCGAGCTCGTGAACTAGTGCTTGTTGACCAGCGTTCGGCTGGAGTCGACCTCGAGCAAGCAATTTCTGATAAGCATCTGCGATTGGTGACAGTTTGGACATGCTATTCCTTACATTGTGCTTGACCTCTCAGAGATATAAGCATGAGCGGTTTTTACACAGCCTAACAAGCCAACGCTTGCTTCAAAGAAACATGGCTGAACAGCTATGAAGCTATCAAGCTCATGATCTTCGACTCATAGACGTCAATACTACATTGCTGCCTGAGGCCGCATAAACATGGTATACTTGAATCGAGCTTAGGCAAGACCGCGATTTGAGGCTATTTGATTAGTGTATGACTGATATTGAAGAATGATTATTGTCAAACCAGACATTGTATTGAACTATCTACTGTCGTACCAGTGCGAGTCACGCACAAAGGGAATCCAAGGAAGGCGTGACTGCCATGTGCCTGATTTCTGGCTTTTTAGGTTAGTATTCCTCCCAACCATATCTTCGAGACCACAGAGAAAACGCTCCGTGGTCTAAGTCCGAACATCTTCCTTCATGATACCAGCTGCTCACACTCGCACGATGGACACATATTCATCCAGTCCAAACGGGTATTCAGACAATAGCCCTGAAACACGTGCTCGTTTGACCTCAATCCGCATGTCGGCCGAGTATTGCATCGTGACATGCTACAAGCAAGAGCAGCTTCGACCACAAAGGTATCCAGACAAATCCGTCACCTATTCCGCGACCGAAGCCACAGCGAATAGTGCCAGACCAAAGCCTAGCGCGTGACGAATGGCTCAACATCGCGCACACATCTGGCACTCGCCGAAAGGCAAGTTGTCATGAGTCTGCTCCCTTAAGAATCCTCCTACAACAAACCGAGACCACTTCGTCCTCGAGATATCAGTATCTCCTGGCAAGCCAAAAGCATCGTGATACATGATCGATAACGACTCACTCACATCTGCCTCCCGACAAGAGCCAGGAAGCAGAAAGGGAGTCTAGACTTATCATTCCCTCTTCACGCGACTTTGGAAAGGTCGATAACCTGTAACCCGAAGTCGACAGGCTGCGCAGTCGCCACACGCGAGAAGCACACTCCGAAGAGGCGCATCTCATATCGCACTCAACTTCATCTCTCACAAATCAATCCCAGACTTCCCACAAGCGTACCTCTTCTCCGAGGATCCGAGGCGTAGCTCGTGGGTGGAAGTGAAGGGGCGGCCTGCAATCTCTTGCGACAATGGCAAAAGAGGCACAAGGTGCTCCAAGGGAATGGAGGGCTGCCAATGAAGGAGTTGGACGGAGCGAAAAGAATTGGTTTTCAATTCCCCGCGCTTCCAAAGAAGGGACAAGGAGGGAACTCTGATTCCTCAATCTTCACCTTGACCTATACAGGTCCATAAAACATGTCTCATGCGACATCACACCGCTTTCTCATTCCAAGTGTCATATCTTCCGCAACGGGCACAAGAGGTTATGCCATCATTGTGTCTGGTGCATCAGATGTGGTTTGGAACTCTCTTAACCTGGGAATGCAAAGCTCGGCCAAAATCTTTGTTTCGACAAAGAGGGTAAGTTGTGTTGCTTGTACGCATTCGCTCATCTCATCATCATTCGTATTCGTAGCTCAATTGGAAACCCAAGCTCTTCCGGAAGAATTATCATTATTCATTCAGCATACTAGCACATGCTGAGCAGCTCTATACATAATCTTTCACACCTTCGAGTCGCCATCATAGCTCTGACGCTCAGTCAAATGCCGCGCTTGCGGCAGGTACGGCTCTTGTCGCTGGAAGCCTGCAGCTGCAGCTTTGTCGTCGCCGAAAGGATCTTCTCGGCTGTAATTTGGCGCCGGTTCAGAAGGAATCTGTCTCGCATCGTCCAGCGGTACTTCAACAAAGCTAGTATTTGCGCTCTTGAAGCGGTCTTGGTTGTCTGATATGAAGTCAATCGGCGCGCTGATGCTTCGATGGCCATTGGTAGGAGAAGAGGCATCGTAGTTTTGTGCTCCACCTTCGCCTCGGGTTTTGTCGCGGCCGAACCAGAGGAACATGGCGCGCAGAATGCCTATCAGCACAATGAAGAGCCAGATGCCAATCACGACCGTGGAGATAACCGCCTCTGTCTTGATGTCGTCGAGCAGATTGTTCGTGACTCGGACTACAGCTGTAGAAATCTTGTCTGCAGTAGCGTCACCTGGTGATGCTAGGAAAGAAGAGTCGGCAGAAGAGTTTCCAGCAATTGAGGCAACAGCTCCAATTGAGAATGTGTCGTTCGGCAATTGTGGAAAGCTGACATGAGCGTGGTCTTCAACCCAGGTAAGGGCACTCTGAATGCCTGCTATCTTGAGACCAATCAAGCAGTTGAAAACCTCTGTGATTGGATCGTACAGGATAGTGCCCCCAAAAGTGGCATTGAGAACCTTGGTTGTCTCTCCTGTGAAAGTATTGAGAGTATCGTTGATAGCTGTCACAGAAGTGTTGACCCATCCCAGCATGTCCTTATTGATCGCGTCCTGCTTTTGCAAAATGACTTGATTCGTGGATAGCGCCCAAGATTCCGAGGCATTGTTGAGCTGATTGACAACCTTGTCGGCAAAGTTGGCGACCTGATCGGTAAGCTGTGGCACTTCAGCCTGAATCTGCTTCAGAATGATGTAATGACACAGACAGGTGAAAAGACCAGCAACACCGAGCGCAAGGACGAAAAGTGCTGCTTCAGTTGTAGCATATGCAACGACCCATCTGATCAGATACTGTCGTCGCACAGACTTGTTCTTGCCAGATAATTTGATGCCGAAACCAGAAGTGTGCGGTCTACTAACGATATAGACCACATCCAGAGCATCGTGGGCAGCACTGCCTACAAGCCGTGATCGATCTTGCATCAGTCGCCACCTTCGAATTTCTCTGTAAGCCATTGGTATGCAGACAAGGATTGCTGCAACGATGACGGTGCCGATAAAGATCTTCTTGGCCTCATACATGATCTTGACGAGACCATCGAAGAAACTGTTGATTCCATTGTCGTCGCTGCAGAAAGTCAGCTGTTCTTTTTGCGGTACCGGAAAGAGACTTCGATCAAAGGTATACGTGCCCAGACTGGAATTTATCTCTGTCTTGAGCAGTTCGAAAGGTGTTCGAATGATCGTCTCCGTAAAGTTCTTGACATCCGCAAAGGTAGGTATCGAACTGTTGAGCTTCTGGAGATCCGAATCCAACCCTGCAGGTAATTGAAGCTGCTTGACCTCAGTAATTTGCTTACTGAGGTCAATTGTCGGAATTTTCGGAATTGTACCCCCAAAAACGCCAGAAACCTTATTGATAGCATCTGAGACGTCTTTGAGCGCTGACTGAACACCGCCAATAACAGTGCCCATGTCGTCCCCAACACTCTCGACAGTGCTAGCTAGTTGCTTGTTGGCATCTTCAATCAAGGAGATAGCAGCATGCAGACTGCCACTGACGACTAGAGTGATCAAGCAGAGGTAGGTATTCGTCATCATTCCAATCACAAAGACCACAATTTCCTCCACTCCAGTGACGCTCATGGTTGTCATCGAGTACAGACCGCTGACAGCTCTTTCGATACCACTAGCTGTGAGCTCGTTGACTCCTTGAGACATATAATGTGGCATAGATGCCAGTGCGGAACCCATGTCCTCGACTGACGAACATGCTGAAAGTGCTTCCCTTCGAGCTGATGAAAGATTTCCGTTGAGATCGTGGATGGTAATGAGGGTTCGTGCAAGTACAAGTAATAACAAAATTGTCCATCGATTTATCCAAACTTGAGATAGTCGGGCTTGAAGACCCAGGTAGGGTGTGACGGATGGTGCAGTATGTGGTGTTGATCGAGGTGGGTCTTGGCTGGAGAAGTATTCTCGCATCTCATGACTGCCAGCAGGCATAGATGGAGCATTCCCAGCTAAGAAAGCTAGAAGGCGTGGCAATTGCATAGTGACCACAATGTATTATCTGTACAATTTCAGAGTAAGTATTGGTAAATAGACCTGATATAGGCGATAAATAGTACAATTCCAAAAGATCGAAAACGACAATGATCCAATAGGCTAGATTGAAAGACCGATTATCAAGACTCCATTGCTATGCAGGTAGAAAAGAATACAATTGCTTCGTGACAAGTATAGCGGTTGACAAAGGAAAAATTGAAGCTAAGTGACAACGACGGACGAAGATGAATCTGACTCAATCAGGCAAACAAAGGGAGATCAGAATGACCACGTACCGTATTCCATTATGCCCTCCAAGCAAAGCCACAAGGCTGCAGCAGTGGCTAGAAGAGGTCGATTGGCCTGAAACATGGTGTTGGCAAAGTTTCAGGATGTCCTTCGTCCCAAACATAGACACTACTGCAGCCGGTCATCTCGAGGTCGGCACTATTGTGGTGTTGAAATTGTCGGGTGAAGGTCTGTTGCGCGCTGTAGCCGCGCACACCAAAATAGTGGGACCAAACTGAAGATCGGATGGCCAATCACGCGAAAAGTGTTGCTCGTGTCGGAACACAAGCGTTTGCAAGACGGTTGCATGGCAGTAAGCGTTTCGCCATAGTTGAGTCGGTCCTGTTGGCTATAATTGTCATCCGATTTAAGTTCTTCGCATCTAGTCGTGTTCCCGTTCAACAACAGTCCGCATTCATTCTGGCGCTTTGCACATGTCGATATGGCTCGATCACGTGGTAAGCTTGTTACGCCATAAGAATACGATCGTGTTTACGGGATAGCGACGAAGGCGAGGTGCGAAGTCGAGTTGATTGTTTGCCTTGAAGAACAAAAGAAGAGAACAATAAAATGCGACGACGAAGTGGTTAGGAAGGCTTTCGTACGCCACAGAATGTGGCCGTGTAGAATTTCATCATTCCTTGGAAGCATCCTTGTCAGGACGCGACGAACAAGCCCTGACCAATGAAAGGGCATTTCGTCCTAATACACGTGTACCAACCTCAATGCCAGCACTATCTACAGGACTGCAAACTCTAGTACGAAACAAGTAGCAGACCTCCTTCTACGATACCACAAGTCGTTCTGCATGCTCTGAAAGAGCCCACGCAGCAAAATGCTAACACTCTGGCTTGCTAAACTTTGGATCCCTCCCTGTCTCGTGACACAACAGCAAGTATATGGCACTGCAATGCTGGTGCGCTTTGCCCTGCGTCAAGGAGAATGTGTGTCGAGATGTACGTAAATCCACTCAGTAGAACGAGCGCGAGCGAGTGCATTGCCACGACCGTCGTTCGGTAAAAGCCACAGGTTTGAGGAGTTTTCAGTGTCTCAGCATAAGTTCGTGAGATGACATCGCACAACCATAGACGTGAATAGGTGCAGAGTACAATCAGTCGCAAGTGTTCGCATAGTGAGCAGATCATGTCGATGTGAGCAAGCAAAGTCATGCGTTCCAGCGAATAGCATAGTGCAAATTGTCATCAATCAAATCATGCATCAGTCAAGCTCATCTGTGATCACCTTGACCTTGACCAGCTTGTTGCTGTTGAGCTTGTAAAGCAGCGTACCACATGCGCGAATAATTCTCAAAGCCACCGTAGGGAGCATATGGATCGGACTGGCCTGCGACAGCAGGTGGTGGCTGAGCTGCGCCAGCAGGAGGATAGCCAGACGCCGGTTGAGCAGAATATCTGTCGAAGTTACCAGAGTCATTTTGTTGTGATTTCGAGCGGGCAGCAACAGCATCAACTTTTTCCAGAATAGCACGCTTAGCAGCCTCAATAGAATTGCGGTTGCCTATGAGGCCAATTTCACGTTCGATGTCACGGCCAGTGGGAGGTGATACGTTGATCTTGCATCCGGTCCGGTCTTGCATCTCACGAATGGTCTCACCACCTTTGCCAATGATCATGCCTACAGCTTCGCCAGGCACGGTGATGGAGTCGTTGACCTTGCTGTGAGGATCACTTTGGCGAGCACGTAGTTCCTTGATACTGATGCCTTTCTGATCGCTTTCTACGATTTCAAAGATCAGATCCTTTGCATGTCGTTGCGACGAAGCACTTCCGATCAGGTTCACGGGTCGATAGCCGTTCACGCTCTTGTTTTCGCCAACGATGTTGACGTGGCAGCCGCTGCGCTCTTGCAAATCGCGTATAGTCTCACCACCTCGGCCAATAATGAGACCAACAGTTCTGTCAGGCACCATTATTTGTAAGCTGTCCCCTTCTTGAGTGACTATCTCCATGGGAGCGCCAGGTGTTCGAGTAGTGTCCGATCCACGTTTGGCGAGTTCGTTGTCTTGGATGATCTTATGAATTTCGGCCCTTGCGCTTGCGACAGCGGCACGGGGACCAGATACTCTGCAGTGTCGTTTCGTACCAGGTGTATCTGCACTGTCGATGAATTGAACTCGAGCACCAGTTTGACCCTCGACTCGTCGCAGGTTCTCCCCGCCTCGGCCGATAATCAAGCCCACAAGACCTTTGTCGATTGCGACGACTTCAGAATCATCTCCCGCAGCAACACTGCCTGCCCGTTGTGGTGATCGGTCGCGATATGCAGGTGAACCATATCGATCGCGTCGAGGAGAGAAAGACCTGTCGCGCCGTACACGATCGGTGCCGCCACGTCGCTCGTCCCTGTAAGGATTAAAATGCTCGTTGTCGCGTCCTCTTCCTGGACTCGGAGATCTCTGATAATTAGCACGAGGGTCATTTCTCGATGCAGCTATGAGCGCAAATTAGTATCATTGTGACATACTGAGCAATTTAGCTTACATCTAGGGTCGTACCCTTCTCGCGCTCTGGCCATAGCGTCTGCTATGCTTACAGAGCCAGAGCTGATGGGCTTGATTGCTGCTAGGTCCACACTACCTGAGTTGATCGGCTGAGGTAGTCCAAAGGGAAGGTGTCCTGCTGGCGGAGGACTCGCGTACTGCTGAGGAGGGTATTGTTGACCTGGCATGGGCGGCGGTGCATTTTGAGCAGGGGTGCCGCTCTGGCTTTGTGCAGCCAGTACAGCAAGAATATTCTGCAAGTCGGCTGGTTGAGCCATTGCGAGTCGAACGTCGGACAGCCAAGTAGTGCCTAATGAGGTGTAACAGGCAGCGAGATAATGGGAGTTTTTGTTTCTGCTCTGATAAAAGAAACAGATGAAGCTCACAAAGTCGCGTTTGGTAGACAGACAATAAGAAGTTTGGGTCGCAGCTGCTTCCTCGTTTGCGACTGCACTAACAACGTTTTAGGACTAGTTTGACACGTGATACTGTATGTCTTTGGCGTGTCACTTTTACTTCAAATCTACGTATCAGGCTGTGGGTGAGGATGTGGCTTTCAGCAGCAAGAAGCACAAAGGAAACTGTTTTCATCCTGGTCATTTACACGAAATGTGCGTGAAATATGTATTCACCATGGGTATGTGAAACTACATTTCAGACTTGGTTGTAGAAGATGGCACTTTTCATTCGATTGAAGTTTAAGACTCGCGTGGCTGCCTGAGCCTGAGCATGAGCCTGCACATTCCCAGATTTGCTCGTTCTTTCGCGCTTCCCTTCTGTTTCCCTAACATCACTCATATCCTGTAGTATTAGCAGATTGAGATTTCTGTAATCCTCGGACCTTAATGACGAGATTCTACCTGAAAATCGTAGTGCAAAGTACATCCGCACTGATTATCAGGTGCAAGAAGCAGATGCGTGCGAAGACAACGTCTGATTCCACAAATGGTGTATTCCTCCAATGACTGCTTGGTGCAGATAGTCCAAATATAAGGCGTATACCACTGAAAGAGGTGACCTTCCACCTGCCTTGTTCGACCGTATGTCGACTTTATGTCGTTCCCGTGTAGTAGAAGTTACTCAAGTGCCGCTGTCCAGCATAGTTTCAGAATATACGAACAGACACCAGGCGATCAGCCTGTCCTCCAGCTTTGACATCATCCGCCCCATCTTACAAAGCCTAAGCCCAAATTCAAAACAATACCAACAGCAATAGCGATCTTCCTACGTGGCGTGAAAATACCTTCTTCTCTCAACCCCCAGATAAGACACCCTACTGGCCAGAAGAAACCAAAAGTCGTACCCCAGATCATATCGTCGAGCGCCCCTCGTGCCGTATCATCTTCAATTCCGCCTGATTCATTACCAGCACTGGCATCATTCAGGCTGAATGAGCTAGAGTTGTCCAGCCACCGGTCTTCTAGCGCTCTTAGAGTATTAGGGCTAGGCATGGTATCAGGAGTGTGCGTATGAGACTGAATGGACATGAATTGCAGGCGCAAAGTGGCCACCTCAGACGACGTGAAGCCTGCCGTGAGCAGACGGTCGAAGCCGCGAGAAGCAGGCGTTGTCGTTGTTTGTGCACAATTTTGAGCACTCCAAGTACCTGTCTCATCCTCGTTCTTTGTTGATCTTGCTAGAGAAGCTTCGGCTGCTAAATCTTCTGCTGAAAGAGCAACATCGCCTATCGAACAGTGGATGTATGTTCGCACTGTAAATGCCTCACGAAGAGGTTGCTTCCCTTTACTCTTACCCCTCTCTGTGTCTGCGTCCACACTGGATTCGAAAGAACCTGGTGTCGAGACACGACTTGGCGGTCGACTCACCAGTCTCGTTAGACTGGCAGATAGCGGTGCGGCATCGTCAAGCGCTTTGCCAGCGTAGATTAGGCGAATACGCTTGTCCTTGAGCTCTGCTGGAAGATAAGTACGGACGAGCTGCTTCAAGGTTGCTGTGGTAGGTGCACTTTGAGCTGGTACAGACAGAGGAAGATCAGCTATTGAAGCTGAGAAGCGAATGGTCACTTCATAACTCTCGTTTGTGGCTGGATATGTGTCTAGTGCTCGTTTCGTTGGTGTAGGTACAGCAAGATTGGACATGAGTCTACCGCAATCATTGCTTCGATCGATGAGCTGGATCGAGCAAACACTTCAACACTAAGGGAGATCGATATCAGTGGACGGTATACTATACTTGTATCAAGGCAAGGTAAATTGGATATGCAGATCCGGTGTCGGTATCAATCGTGAGAAACATCATTGTTGATTAGTGGGTCTAGGCGAAAGCTTAGGAGCAGTGGTGCTTAGCTAACGGTGGTGAGACCTCTGAAAATTGTGGTGCGAATCCCGAGATTAGCCCCAGAGTTCTGGTTCCGGATATTCTGCATTCTGGGATTAAATTGAGCTGTCAGCTAACAAAATGTCATTGGGGCTGTCGACGACGACAACATTCTCCTCGTTTATGTCATACCAAAGCGCTTTTTCAATGCCACATAAGGTTTACGATCACATCAAGGAGAACTTCAACTTGTGTCCCACTCAGCACCTGCTAGTGCCGTATCTACGTGCCTCGAGAAAGAGAAATCTAGCCATTGTTCGATCATAGTGCTCTATGTGAAACGCGAGTGAAGGAATGTACGAACATCTCCCATCCCGAAGCTAGAAGAAATGTGCAGAAGTAGTCGATCCAATGATCTCATACGAACACCGCCTTGTGACATTGCTGACCTCCTTCCTTTGTGCGTGCGCTTACTCCAGCGCAGTTGTTGCTGCCCTCCAAGACATAATAACCCACTCTTGTCATCCGAGCTCAAGTTCTCTAATTGCTTGAGGATGGAAGCTGAACATGACGACCCGAAATCTTCGCGACCACTACATGTGGTCTTGATCAATCCAAGGAAGCTGCTTCTTGCTAATATCGTGGCTAGAGTAGTTGCAAACAACCAACCCACGATTGCTGCAGAACCTCCGAACCCCAAACAAGATGATTTCGATAGACAAGTATGGGACCTTCTATCTGACGGGTAAGTAAATACAGCAAATCAAGAAGGCATCTACTGAGTTGTCTAGCTATACCTCGTTTCGATCGCCCCTTGCAAGATCCCTAGGATTGTCGAAGAAGCAGAAAGCTCGCACAGCAAAGCCATTTCTGATTTATCATGCAGGCGACATGTTGAAAGACTCTACTCTGGTATTCGTCCACGATGATAATGTTCATCTGAAATTATTTGAGCTCGACAGACATGGTCAATTCGTCCACCTTACCCGACGCAGCAGAAATTTATCAGGCACAACCTCGTCAATGTAGAGTATTGCACGTTCGTTCTGTCAACAAATCAGCTTGCCCTCTAGAAATTGCCCTGACTACAACCTGCACGAAGAGGAAGCAGCAAACGCATCACTCCTGCTACAGCATATGTTTGTAGCATGGAATGGAAATGCGTTTGAGAAGGCTTATGCTTGGCCATTAGGTGTTCGAGCCGTTCAATGCGTCGACTCTGTCACATACTCCCAAGGTCTAAAGAAGAGATTCGACGGTCAAAGAGTGTGTATTGCTTCTTGGGGCGCTTACAACGAGCTTGAGCTGTTCGTCGACACATCATTGAAGGACAAAGGTATACTCAAATGTAGTGTCGGACCATCAGACACCACCATCGGATCTATGGAAAATCTACGACAGATCGAAGACAGCAAATCTCAATATGCCGCACTCAAGTGGTTGCACAAACACAAGACCTTCACTCTGCTAATATGGGCCTCTTTCACCCACGACGACTTTCAGAAGACGTTTTCGAGTCGAAGACAAACATTGCCAAAGCTTGCTGCGATTGTATATTGTGTTTTCTTGCAGGCTTTGGACTACGTTGAAAGCAAGAAGCACAGCAAATCACTAGTCAACAACCGCAAAACTTACGAACTATGCCTCCGTGAGACTGAAGAGGTTGCAGACAACATGCCGGCGATTTTCCGTAAAGAACGAAAAGATCTCAAGACGCTATTAGCTGAAGGCGAGATCGTACTGCCACCATCAGAGCCACCTGACAATGACCTATCTAGGAAAACCATTTCAACGACGACTTCAGTCGATAATGCTTCAGCATCACAGACATCGCTAGTCACGGAGAATTCAAGTGCTTATGTCAGTGCTGTTGAGGATTTATCAGATGAGGAAGATACAATCACTGAAGAACAAAGTGACATGTTGAATAATGCCAACACGACTGTGCTATCTCACGTCCAAGAGGAGCAAGAGGAAAAACAAGATCCACTCGATTCTTGTTGCTCTTTGCGACATGGCAAGTGCTCGAGGACAATCGATGAGCAGGCTCGTTCACTGGCCCCCTGTCCGTCACTATCGCAAGTGACGACTTTGTTGAGGAGTGCTAGTCCAGACACGCTAGAGTCACACACTGCCAGTCAACAGCAAAACACAGACACATTGCAAGAGCTTGCACAACCTAATATAACCTGCCCAACCATCTCAAATTCTGCTAGCATTGACAGCGTCGCCAAGACACAAAAAAGTACTTTGGACTTAAGTTGCGCATTGTCGGCAGATGGTTCAATGGAGCTTGACGCAGCATATGGCACCCACAAACTCGTTGTCGACGATGGTACATTTCCTAGCCTCGCCAGTACCGTTCAGTCGGTCTCGAAAGCCCGTCACCCTCCCGTGCTGCGAAAATTATCCTATGCTCAAGCTGCCACCGGCCTTTCAACAATACCAGAAGAAAGCTTCGAGCATATAATACCTCCCAACGAAGAACAAGCAAAAACGAAAACTCCACCTCAGCCCTTCGAGGTCAAAAGTCCGGTTGAGACGGATGGCACACCATCAGAAACCTCTTTCACCTCAGCAGGCTCAACAGCAGTACTAGGCAGTCGTTCGCCAACACATACATTAGCAATCCCAACACAAGATCTCGCTTCGCAAATGCGCAGACCACAACTGGCACGATCTAGTACTGCCGCGGTCGATCCCACGCCTATACAGCATTTGCACCGCAGGATTCCTCCTTCCGATCGTTCCACCGGCATACGTCTCTCGCCACCATACCCGAAAAGCACTTCAAGCATCTCAATAACGAAGCCAGGTGCTTTCAGAAATGGACAGGCCGTTCAACCAGGTCAGCTATCCTCAGCATTACTTAGTGAGGCAGTCACGTTCTCTTATCAGAGACCGCACAAAGAAACATGTTGTCCTGTGCCTAGCTGCCAGCAAGCGACGGCATTCAGACATTCAATCATTTGTCCACGATGCGGACCTTTATCTTTTGTTCGATACTGCAGCTTGAAACATCTACATGCCGATATCCGCAGACATTATGCACAAGATGGCGAGTGCTTGCGTCGTCCGAATCATCTACATTGTATTGATGAGCAATCAATCGAAGCACATTCGAAACCTCACCGTGCCTTCATCGCAGTCTCTAGTCAGATGTACGACTCCTTCGAACGACACCGGCAGGCTACATATCGTTCGTATCCGGCATACAGATTTTCTGATGCAGATTATGTCATCTTCAACGACGCTGATCTAATTTCAGCTGCCATGGCGTCTGACGCACCATTCAGCTTGGAGCTTCTGCAAGCATATCGGGGTAGAGGGACAGTGGTGGATTATGTGCAATTTCCATACAGAACTCAAGCTGCAAAGAAAGCAGCATTCGCTCAGCAATTGGATAAGCTGCTTTGGCATGGGACGAGCGCAAGTGCTGCTGTACCGCTACAATGTCGTCAGTTGTTCCTTAGTATCAAGGAGAATCTCAAGAGTCGGAATGTTTGGGACGTGCAGATGGCTGATAGAGTCATCTTTGCTATGAAGATGGAATTCATGTATACTGTCGAAATTGGTGATAGGGAGTAGTTCCTGAAGAAAGCGTAAGGAAAGGATATGCTAGAAGGCTGAAAGTGTAGCAGTTTTGAAAGATTGGTGTCAAATAGTGCGAGAATGTAGCGGTTGTGTATAGAGCAAGATTCTCGCATTGAGCGAGTGCAATGCTTCGATTAACAGGTTTGTTTGTACATTGTGTGATTTGATCAACCTACACTATCGCCTCTCTTCTTCCTCTTCTTGCGTTTCTCGTAACGGTCGATCTATAGGTGAACTAACAGAACTTGACAAAGGCAAATCGGGTACAGCTTCTGGACCCATCTCACCAGCCATAGGTACGTGACCTTGCATAAAGTCCTTCTCCTTCTCTAAATCCTCGCCATTATGTCGCTCCAACTCCTCCAGCTCTTCCATTGATTTGAATCCGGCAGGCGTCTGCGCCTTTTTCTCTCCCGTAGCTGAGGCTAACGGAGCACCGATACCCTGCCATTGGCCTTGTTGAGTTTGCCGTTCCAACATTCCGAAGCCAGTTTTAACCCGTGGCATCTTTGCCCTTCTACTCGGCTCATCCTCAACTATCTGCGCAGGCAAACCAAGTTTCCGAGGATGGTGCAATACATTGCCCTTCAACTTCTCCCATGTATGACTCATCTTCTCCAATAACTTCTCCCTAACCTCAACATCCTTCCATGCCTCCGCGAATGTTGTATCGACCGCTAATGTCTCGCTCAATCCCAACTTCGTTCTTTCCTCCTTATACTTGGACTTCATACTCTCACTATTCAATACCAACCAGCGTAGTTTCCACCCCAGCAGGCCTAACTCCTTCATCCGCGCTGGCTTCGGTCCTAGCAAGTACTCATCCAACCCACCACACTTCTTGATTGTCCGTGATACTCGCGCTGCGACGGGAAGCGTCATTTCCACACCTAGAGCTTTACTCACGTGCTTCTCCGGCCGTATGTTAGGATACCACTTTCGCAGTGTCTTTCCTTTATTTCGACCCTTGGATATTTTGTTCCCCGAGCGGATGGTGAGACCGCCGTAGAGACCGTGGTTGGCTTCCGTAAAGTGGTGGTTGCCGCCGTATGGGTAAGGAGGCATCATAGGATCGGTAGCGCGCAGCCATGGTTGAGAGAGTGTATTTTGGATCTCTTCATTGGGGAAAAAGCGCTTCACGTAGTTTGGACGTTGATGTGGTGATTTGTATTTTGGCACGTAGTATTGTGCTGTAGTTGGACTGCGTTCAACGGCGCGGAGTTTCAGTACCTTTGCGGCCATTGTATCACCAGTATATTATATTATCGTGGCACCATAGTCAAGTAGGAGTGGTTGAACGTAGGGGGATGAAGCTACGGGAATAACTTTACTTCGTGGTTGATGCAGAAATGATGTGTATGTCGAATGCGACAAGGCTCGGAAACTTTCTAGGAAAGAGCGATGATCTGCACCTCCCGCGTTTCTGCTTCAAAGCGCAACTGCCACTTTTTGGACCACCACAAATTTAGCCAAGAACGATTTACAATCTGTCGTACCTTCCTTATCCTAATCGCCAATCCTATTGACACGTTTTGAGACGCGAACAGCCAGCCTTGCCTCTTTCTGAAGTGCGCAATCATGGTGAACATTACAGAGGTCAAGGGTAGTGGTCGCGATCACAGAACAGCAGCGCACACACACATCAAAGGTCTAGGCCTGAAACAAGATGGCACAGCAGAAACAGCAGGGAATGGCTTTGTCGGGCAAGTCGCAGCACGAGAAGCATGCGGTGTGGTGGTCGATCTGATCAGATCCAAAAAGATGTCAGGACGAGCAGTCATGCTTGCTGGAGGTCCAGGGACAGGGAAGACAGCTCTAGCACTTGCAGTCGCGCAAGAACTAGGTACAAAGGTGCCGTTCTGTCCTATCGTGGCTAGTGAAGTATTCAGTGCTGAAGTCAAGAAGACGGAGGCACTGATGGAGAACTTTCGGCGTGCTATTGGATTGAGGGTACGCGAGACGAAGGAGGTGTACGAAGGTGAAGTTACAGAGCTTATACCTGAGGAGGCTGAGAATCCGCTTGGCGGATATGGAAGGACGATTTCGCATCTGATAATTACACTGAAGAGCACTAAGGGCACGAAGAAGTTGAGGTTAGATCCTAGTATTTACGAAGCCATACAGAAGGAAAGAGTGACCGTGGGAGATGTGATATACATTGAGGCTAATACTGGTGCTTGCAAACGAGTGGGTCGATCAGATGCATACGCGACCGAGTTTGATCTCGAAGCTGAGGAATATGTGCCTGTACCGAAACGAGAAGTACACAACAAGAAAGAGGTAGTGCAAGATGTTACATTACACGACCTCGATATGGCCAACGCGAGACCGCAGGGAGGCCAGGACGTGATGAGCATGATGGGTCAATTGATGAAGCCCAAAAAGACAGAAATTACAGACAAGCTGAGAGCAGAGATCAACAAGGTCGTCAGCCGATACATTGACCAGGGCGTTGCAGAGCTCGTACCTGGTGTATTATTCATCGATGAGGTCCACATGTTGGACATTGAGTGCTTCACATACCTCAATAAAGCACTAGAATCACCTATATCGCCAATCGTGATCTTAGCTTCGAATCGAGGAAATACCGTTATCCGAGGTACACAAGATATTGTAGGTGCACACGGTGTCCCGCCAGACCTACTCGCCAGACTGCTCATCATACCGACACATCCATACAATCCACAAGAGATACAACAGATCATCAGAATTCGTGCTAGGATTGAGGGTGTCGCGATCTCCGAAGCAGCATTACAAAAAGTATCAGAGCATGGCGCAAAGGTGTCATTACGGTACGCTTTGCAACTGTTGACGCCTGCAAGTATTCTGTCGAAGGTCAATGGACAGCAAGAAATCGGTCCTGATGATGTTGCTGAGTGCGAAGATCTGTTCATTGATGCAAGAAGGAGCGCGAAGCTATTTGAGGGTACGTCGGGTTTTGTGAGCTGAGAGATCTCGATCCGAATCGAAAGTTTGAAATAAGCATACGCACACTCGAGCTATAAAGAAAGGTCATAAAGCAATTCGATCTGGCCAATGCTGACGTCTCCTCGCCAAGTTCAACCGGGAAGAGAAAGCCTTAGCACGAGTGCGAAAACAGGACAAGCACTGGCAGAAGATCCGAAGCGAGCCATGAGTGTGTCAAATAGGCAAAAATAGGAAGGTTTTGTAATATGTGATTCTGATAGAGGCAAGCGACCAATTCCAGTGTGCTCGATGTGCAACCATCGTGTACTAGCAAAGATTAATTGGTGCAAGAAGCTACGAAGTCTGCCTTCGTAAGCACTGCATCACTTGACCGCCCATATACCCAATTCTCACAAGTCGACATAAGGTCAGGACAAGATCGGACCTTCTTCAAGTTCAGTGTCTTCGATCACGAATTGAGCTACTTCGAGATATATTTCGAAGTCGTTCAGACCGACGAGTCCTGATGGTGGGTATTCGAGTGCTTCTTGGGCTTCACGGATTAGCTTTTCAGAAATATTTAGACATCGGTCTAGTCTGATTGTGTATCTTAGCATTTCCATGCGTTCCAATTCCTGCTGTACTTCTGCGGAAGTTCTTGAAGACATTGTTAAGTAAAACCGAAAATGTTTGGTTGCGTTCTTTTCGTGTTCTGTAAGCCTTGTTGTTTGTTGCGATGTGGTCAATCTGGTATTGCTTGCCCTGAGCGAATAAGAGCGAGTCGATATATACTTCTGGGCTCGAGATCAGCTTTGTCGTGATGGTCGTTGTTTGGTGTTGGTATTCGCCACAAGGAAAATGACCAACATTGTGAAAGGACAAGGGAGATATAAAGACGATGTTCAGGTTCCATTGTTAAATGATAACGGCTGCTATTCAGATTCACGTCTCGGCTCTAAGTCAAGGATGCCCAAATCGGCAACTCGAATTTCCTAGTTTGGCAGTTCGAGATGAATTTCATTGTGAAGAGAGCGTGCTGACGGCCATGGTGACATTTTGACAGGAAGCTGAAAACAAGAATTGTCCTGATTTATACTGAAATCATCACACTATTGTCAGCAACTGAGAAGAGCAAAAGAGAAAACTGTCAGTAGGACGTCGAGAAGGGAGCTTCATGTGTAAGGTCAAAGGACTCGTGTAGTTTTGGTTGATTGTGATAGATTTGCGGAACAACTACTAGTAGACAGCTCGACAGCATTGTCGGAAGACAATCGCCTACTGATGCGTTTTCAAGCATTACCTTCAGCAGACGAAGCAGATTGTGAAGCCAGCTTCGTATCAAACCACCTGAAGGAATCAGCCTTTGCCATCAAGCAGATATGCCTATCGTCAGCACTACAGTAGACCCTATTAGATGCTAAATCCAATGAACAACTACAGACCTTACAGTGTCACTCAAGACAGTCTCAATTTTATTCTAGCATGTCGAACAATTTGCACGACTAGCAGGGCAGGACAGTAGCTTCCAGATTAAACAAGACCGTGTTGCCCTTCTGTGGTGAACTGTCCTATTCGGTTAAAAGCTGGCCGCAATAGGAAGCTCTTTCAAGCTGTTAGAGATCCGGTGTCTGATATAGGGAACTTACGAAGTCCAGCTTCGCGAGTATCATATGGTTAGTGACCAGCTACACTCATTAACCTAAGTCGTTCTGTTGGCAAAAGGCCCTAATATTTTCACGAAATATTTGTTGAGCTTCGAGCCACAACTTGTATGATTCAAGATCCTCTTTAGGATCTGGGCAATTTTTCTTGAAGAATTTGCTGTGAGATTCACGGTAGACAAGGTTTTTGTCTGCCTTTATTCTGTTGATAAGGGATTGCAGCTTTGTGCGCAGGAGTTCCCGGTCTTCTGGGGATGAGGTGGAAGCCATGATTGAATGACCCAGTTGTGTGTTTTTTGCACTGATTTGGTAGTTGTATGGCATCTGACGACTGCTCATTGTCAACATGCAGGAGTTGATTCACACATCTATATAGAAGCCAAAGCTGGCTTGTGGTAAACAGTCATTGAGAGCAGTGGTTAGTGACCAACAACGAGGATGACAATGACTTTCAGGATGCTGACAAGCTCGATGTATGACAATTAAGTTTCATTGTTCTACAGAAAGGCTACAATAGGTCTACCAACGAACGTTGTCTAAGATACTGCCAGTCTTGCAGAGCCGCGGCCGTAATCGCAACGGTCTGAACTGTCAGACATTTATTGAGATTTGGTCCGAACTACCGAGTAAGGAAGTTAATTGCCCGATCGTTGTTCAAGTCTTCCACGCCCTTCACCCAGTATTCAGTCAGCCAGAATGATTCTATTGTCGACGCCGCGCTTCGGAGACGTCGGATGTGTTGTCTGGTTTGTGCTGGAGCTAGATTCGCTGTGGTTGGATTTCATGGTCTTGATATGGCATCTCGCGGAAAGCCGTTGCTGTATAATCTGTCTGTGTGCTTTAAAAAAAAATGTGAGTTTGGTAACTATGAGTAGTATGCTAATTGCTTGACATAGCTCGAAAAGGTCTATCTGTACCTCTACAAGGGAGTCGAGGCCAGCTTTGATGTTGTGGTTGTCATTGTAGAGGGTCATCAGTCAACAGCGATGACGAGAAGAGATTGTACACAAGCAGGATGGAAGACCGAAATGGAATTGTCACCGGGCCTTATTCTACAGGTCTGGCTAAGTGCATTGTCCGATGTTCAGAATACCATCTTGTGATCACATTTTACTTGACTGAAGCGATGTTGCCTATACGCAAATTGTTAGCGAAGCTCTTGGCATCCATAAGCTCATAACGAAATATGTTTTATTGGAATCAGACATCCAAGGAAGGTATTGCAACGATCACCGGCTCCTCTAAAAAGGTTCAAGTCGAGGGCTATCGTGGAAACTGCGAATGTGGAAAAGGTTTCATCATAGGAAGGTTGAACGTCTCCTTCTGTGTGACTTACCATTCGAGAAATCTTGCATTGCGAGGATGGTACGTATGGACCTAGACAACTTTAGATTTATTAGCAGGCGTCCGTTAAGTAATGAAGTAGATATTGTGCTGCTGTACTCAGACAAAAGTTACTGGCAAGTAGCAGTTCGTCTGGGAAAGACGAACCGAAAGTATCTTCATGGACGATTCTGTGTTAATGAAGAAGTGTGTGTGGTTGACATCCTGGAATTTGAGTATGGAAGGTAGTGCAATAGACTTACCAACGATTAGCAGCTGTGATCTCTCGTCAGCTGGGGCATAGCGAGAAGTATAAGATCCCATCATCATATGACCAGAGCGTCTGCGACCACAATTTGGAATTGTAAGTCTCTTGCTGTGGTGGTAGAAGTTATAACCAAAAGAAGTCGCAGTCGAAAATAATTATTTCGAGCCGGCAAATGGTCGGCATGCACAACTCGGCGGCTAACTGAATCCGTAATAGCTTGCTCAGCATAATCACGTGTATCGTGTATCTTCCAGATGAAGTTGCCGTTCATGAGGCTGAATGAACAATTCAAGTCCGGCATAAACTGCAGCCGGGCCGTGCCTGATATTACCAAAGCAGCTCCTGATTCAACGCAGGTGGCAGGAGCGATCGGGGTTGATCGACTGCCCATGCTCAGCAGAAGCCACCGCCTAGCGTTCTCTTCTCTCAATCGCTCTTGCACGACTGCAAGCCAACTTCCTCCCCGGTCTCTGCACGTTGCATATCTCACCTCCACCGCTATACGTGACAAATTGAGCGACGACAACAACAATAGACACTCTGCTATTTACCGAATTTGCACACCCGCCACTCGTTTCAATCCTGGATTTTGGACAGCTGATTTATATTCGCGCGTGTCACAAAATTACCTCAGCGCCACTACCACGACCTCGCGCAATTGCGGCCCCATTCCAGTTGACCTCACATTGTACCGATACGTCTCGATCATGGCCAAGAATCGCAAGCTCCTGCCAGATATTGCGCGGCATTATTCTTGATGAAGCCTGGCCTCAATATGTGTCGACTATAGCAGCTCGTTTCCACGAATTTGTGCTCGGTTGGCCGACTCCACGTGCACAGACGTTCAGACCACCCTTAACGACGTAATTCTGGCGATCGTTCTTACCCACGGACTCGGTTGCAAAAACTCGTCATCAGGCTTCTGCCCGGATGTCGTCGATGTGAAGATATCGATATAGACAGGAGCGCGACCGAGCGCGACAAGCCGTAATCAGTCTGGACGACCCATACCACGTGTATAGCAAGAGACGGTCGCGAAGATGATGGCAACCCCAGGCTATCCACCACAGCCTGGTATGGGCCCTGGACACCCGGGAATGGCTCATGGTCATCCCATGCAGATGCAACATGGAGGGCATATGGGTCAGCCAAATCCTGCCATGATGGGTGGCATGCATCCCGCCATGTCGGGTCCGCAGGTCACTCAAGGCATGGCTACGGGTGTGCCTCAGAATCCTGGTACTCCCGCACCCATGCAAAATGCGATGGCTATGGCACACCTACAAGGACAAAATCCTGGGTTTCAAGGCCAGCATACCTTGGGGCAGATGCAACAGATGAATGCCATGAACGCCAATCTGATTGCGAGGCAGCGCCAGCTGAACATGATGCATGGCAATCCGAATCATCCTGCCATGATGAACATGCAAGGTATGGGTGGCATGAATCCTACGCAGCTGCAGCAGATGAAGATGAACATGCCGATGCAGCAGATGAGCCATCTTACTCCACAACAACAACATGCCGCGCAGCAACAACAGACGTATCTACATCAGCAGAGGATGATGGCACAGCATGCGCAACAGCAGCAGATCCTAAGTCACCAAAGAGCGCAAGCACAGCAGCAACAACAGCAGCAGCAAGCACAACAACAAGCTGCGCAACAGCAACAACAAGCTAGTCAGCAGATGCAGATGAGTCGATCGCAAGAGCCAGTGACTCAGCCACCACAGCCTCAGCCAACTCCCGCACCCCAAGCTCAACCTACACCCCAGTCACAACCTGCGCAAAATCCTCAGCCTCTACAACAGACACCACAACAAAAGCAGCAGCAAGCTCAACCTCCCACGTCCCAGGCACAGCAGAGCAATGCACCCACACCTCAGATCAAGCAGAACGATGATGATGAGGCCCAGGCCAAAGCCGACTTTGCGTCGAAGCAGCAGATCTTGATCGAAGAGTCCATGGCAGCCCAAGCACAACAATTTAGCGGCCAATGTATATTACAGCTTATGTCATACTATGATAGCTTGGCCTGCCCGCAAAGACCTTATGACATTGAATATTGGCAGGAAGCAACCGCGAAGTACTTTTCGCCAAGTGGCCAACTACGACAGCAGCTCTTCAACAACAAAAACCAGAGTGACAAATCTTTCCTGTTGCGGTACGCTTCAATAGCTCGTTTCTTCCATGCGCATTTCACCTATGGCATAAGAAGGATATATATGCAGTCTTTTGAACATTCTCAAGAAACATTACCTCATGGTGGATTCCACGTCTGGAGTAAAAGGCTGTTCGTCACTTACGAGTATGACGACGGTGTACGAATCACCAAGCATGGTGCACTGAGTGTCAACTTCGACGACATGCAGAAGATCGAATTCATGCACGTCGCGATCAGGGGGTGGACAGAGTATATACCGCGAGCAATATTAGAGCCAACTTCACCTGAGCAAACCCGGCAAAGTCCGAAATTGAGCAAGAAGAATCTACCGAAGAACCAGAATCGCGTGCAGCTGAAACGATCTCCTGTCCTCGATTGGGGAATACCTTATCATTTGATGCAATTTTTGGAGGTAAGTTCGTGCTAGCATTATGCGGTGATTGTCGCTTACACACTATCGCAGATCGCTGAAGTAATGACCGCCATGGATCCTCTTCTAGAATATTTTTGCATGCACCCGGTCTCCGGTCCGAGAGAAGCACTCAATAGATATAATGCTGAGATGGCGCAAGGCATGCAAGCTCGCATGCAGAATGCAAATGCTGCGATGGCCAACGGCCAGGTCCCGTTCCCAAATCAGCGGATGGCAGGCATGAATATGCCAAACCACTTTCAATCACCAGCATTGGCTCACCTGAACTTGCCGAATAATCAATCGCCACACATGAACCATACGCCAAGTCCTGGACATCCAGGCCAGGGAGGTGTACAAATGGTTCATCAGATGTCCGCGCAGGGGTCAAACCTGAGCGCCGGCAGTCAAGGACCAAGCACAAACACAAGCCCAAATGTCTCTAATAAGAGGCGGCGTGCTAGCAATATCAAGGAGGAAGATACTGCCGTAGCAGCTGCTTCGGCGAGTGAGAAGACGAAACCAAGTCCGCGAGTCGGAAAACGACAAAAAGGAGCAGCGCCATAGAGAGGTGTGGCCCCGGGACTCGGCTATTCTCGAATGTCACCATGAAGATCTTGCTCGAGCTCGAGCTATGGACAAATTCTTGCCAATGACGCTTGTTCGAACGCACATCGACCTAAGTCTGGCGTATTGACAGGTCTAGTACTAACGAGCAGTTACACAGCTATCTAACACGTCGATTTGAGCGATTCGTTGGACTATCCTCTCTGCAAAGGACACTACGTCCGACATTCTGAAGCTCGAAAATCACGTCTTAGCCTTTATTGTGCGGCTTCAAACATGCTGGACTTTAAATTCATTCTGGTACAAGTCGAGCACGCCGCATGCTATTCATCAACTTGCAAAGTCACTGAGCTGCGGTGCTTGCTTATTTTGAGCATCTTTGAAGCTCCGTCAAAGAAACCCTCGCAACACTAGCACACCTATTATTTGCATATACAGCGTTAATTTACTACTCTGGTGTTCTGGCGCAAATTAGAATGGGCATTGCCTCCGTGGAAACTTGGTCGTGAGCATTGTTCATTGGGGTTTTGTGTTGGTCGAAAGGTGAAAAGGTCGGGAAAATCTGTACTATATGTTCGTGTCTATTTTTGTCTTGGACTTCCGCATAGTTTTTGGAAGTCTATGTTACTGCGCGCATGAAGAGAAGGTAGATGCTGTCCCTGCATGGACGGAAAGATACCTCATGGCTAATGATCACATATATTACTGATAGTCTCATTTGATCACTTGATATCTCTCCTGATTTCCTTAGACATATTGATTTTGATCATCTCTATCGTCCAAGGTAAAATCTCCTTTAGATGCGCATCACCGCACCCAGGTCCAACGGCCACGCCACGTTGCTCAGCAGTACTTCTGTCGACACAACCTTCATCTATAGCTCTTCTGATAAGCGTCTCATCCTTACCCTGTGTCTGTCCAAACAACCAAGCATGATCCCTAGCATAATTCGGCCAAACAACGTCCGTCACGTACCCAGGCGGATCCTCCCAGAAACCTTCAAGCGTCACGTAACCAGTTCGTTTCGTCCGTCGATCAATAGTCTTTTCTCTCGAACTAGGCAGGAACAACTTCAAATCTAACAATGGCTCAAGAACATCATGTAGCTCTCTTTCTCCAGATCCCACTTTACAATCGGGATCTGGAAATAACAAAAATCCATCTACAACGCAAATCGTGACTTGCTTGTGATCATCACCACCCACAACTGATGCACGCCGAATCCACGCCTTGACCTCCTCAGCATACTGCCTCACCTCATGCTCAGATACACCACTGTCGCCGACCGCGTTCTGATCCTCTTTACTCGCGAAATCATCTGGTGTCACGCCGTGCAGTTTAATATGGCTCAATACACGTTTTAGAAGCGGTAGATCGAGACTATCGACGCAGTCCCAGTCATCTAACTCCCGAGTCCCAAATTGCGATGACGTGAAAGTCTTTCGTGGAATTAGTTTGTCGGTTTTGTAGAAGTCGTCTTCATGTAGGATGAAAAGAGAACTGCCTGGACAGTCGAAGATCTGTCTTAAGAGACGAGCGAGTGTGGTTTTGCCTGATGAAGAAGGACCCGAGAGGCCTATTATGATTGTTTCCGATTTCCGGTTGGTAGCATCTTGTCTCATGGCGTGGAGAGATCTAGTTGGGACGATTATTAGGCTTGTCGTGGTAAGGAAGGTTGACTTGGCCGTGTTCGTGAGATCGTTAATGACGTCAATGCTTGGCCTTGTACAAGTCTGCCATCGTGAATAATAAGTTATCTAAGCAGTGGAACAGACCTAGCGGAAAAGTCTTGTGAACGTTCAGTCAAACCACCAAATATTGCGGGTGCTCTGCAGCGTTACGCCTATCTAATTTCTAACCTTCACAGTATCTAATACCTGATTCGCTTCCTTGGCACTCTTGAAGCCCCATCTCGGACTCTTCCTCTTCCTTCCACGTTTATCACCATATTGCTCATCGAATTTCTTGATGTCCCGCAGACTAGTCATGTCCTGACTTATGCTAGCTCCGATCTCCTCGAGTGCCTTTTCAAAGTGCGTACCCGTCAAAATTCTCTTGTCAGGATAGTTGTACTCCTCCTGCTCGTCTTCTGGTCGTTGTTCTTGTCTGGCGCGGAACTTAGCGGCGGTTTCGTTCTCTTCTCTCACTGCATTTAGTGCAGCAGCAACGGCCACGTTCTTGAGGTCCGAGCCAGAGTAGAAGGGTGTTTTCTTCGCTAGATCGGCAAGATCGACCGTGCTTTCGAGCTCCTCGTTCCGAAGGTGGATCTGCAAGATCTTGTGCCGATCAGCTTCGGTGGGTAGGTCAACGAGTAAGCGACGTGGGAGACGTCGAAGAACTGCATCGTCTAAATCCATAGGTCGATTCGTGGCGACCATGAGGAAAGCGCTTGCGCTGTCGTTGGACATACCATCCCATTCTTTGAGGAATTGATTGAGGATTTCGCGGTGTGAAGCTCGCTTACCGGACGCTCGAGCTGAGAACATCGCGTCTGCCTCGTCGAGGAATACAACGCAGGGACTCAGCTTACGTGCGAGTGAGAAAAGGGCTTGTACATTCTTTTCACCTTCGCCGACATACATGTCGTTCAGATCTGCAGCAGAAACTTCGAGCATGGTCGCACCTGATTCCTTCGCTACTGCTTTGGCTGCTAGTGTTTTGCCGGTTCCTGGCGGGCCATAAAGTAGCAGACCGGGTATGCGGTCAGATTTTAGCACACCATAGCTGAAGGCTTCTGGCCGTTGTAGAGATAAGGTAGTCAGCATCTTCAATGCCTCAACTGTCTCAACGGGTATATGTATGTCGTCGAAAGTTGTGCTGATCTTTTTAGGCTCGATGACACCACTTAGCAGCTTCTTCTCATGTCTGGTGGTCGAGAACTTGTAGCGCTTAGATTTGCTTTCTTGCCTTTGTCTTTCTGCTTCTCGATGTTCCTGCCTCGCGATGTCCGGCTGATTGCGTTGTGCCCAAGCAACCTTGCTCTCGTCGCTGTTCACTATGATTTGGCACGCATCCTCCACTGGCGTGGCAGATTGATTACCAGCTATCAAGGCTGCTAGTCTCTGTACCTGGTTATAGGACCAATATTGTGCCGAGAGTGCTTCGCAGTCCCGTTCACCCATTTCCTGCTTGAAGTCTTGTGTCCAGAAGCCATCTTCGAGCCCATGCAGCAATTGACCTTTAGCTTTCAGAGCCTGATGCAGATGTCTGGCGTTAATGTTTCGTATACGAGCCTTGCGATCTTCTGTCGCCAAGGTCATCTCAGCTTCTCTTGTAGGATACACAGGAGTAAGCACGACTGCTGTGGATACGCCATAGGACATCTGCTCCTGTACATCAAGTATCGATCTTGGAGCACTAGATTTGTCGTAGAGAGAACGTAAGGAGTCTGTTCCTATCACCATGATATCTTGATCTTCCACTCGTCGCTTTTCCACCGCAGCGATGCATTGGTCGAGAAAAGTATCCATTCCGTGCTGTTGAAGTAATTTGTAGTTCTGAAAATGTATGATCAGAGGTCTTTTAGCTATTTGGGCCTCCTGCACCTTGTCTTCTCGGCCTCCTTCCATGACATCTTTCGCTTGCTCTGTTTTTTGGGCATTTTTCAACTTCTGGGCTTGCGTAGTCGAAGATAACAACGATTGGAAAACAGCGGCAAATTGATTTCCCGACTTTTGCTCGGTATCGATAACCATCGAACGTGGAAGCTTTCTAAACGTGTTGTTTTGGTCTTGCGAGCCTCCAAATATGGGCGTTCCTCTAAGAATACCAATTCCGGAGAGTGCTTGTCCAAAGGGATTCCGTCGTCCTCCAAAATTGAAGGAGCCGAGGGGGATGTCTATACCTTGCGGTCCAGATTCCTCGTCCTCTTCATCTTCCTCATCTTCGTCCGCCTCATTCTCTTCCCCCTCCTGTCTGGATGAAAAAGGGTCCGAGCTGTCCTTGGTGCCATAAAGCTCTTTATAAGCTTTGAAGACCATGGACCTCCATTCAGCTTTAAAGTCTGGTTCAGCGTCAGACATCCTGACGAGTTCAGAGATATCTTGTGCGTCAAGACGGATGCAATCCGCACCAACGCTTTCGCATAGATCTAGTACAAGAGCATCAAGCAATAATTCGGAATCGGTTGCACCGTGAAGGATCGTCATGTGCCCCAGTGCTAAGTCGTACTTCTCCGGATCTTTCAAAGATGACAGACGACCTTTGAAAGTATTCAGCAGTTCGTCATACTGCGAAGCCTCGACATGATACCTGCCATCTTTCAGGGCTTTCGTGTTTGTGATGTAGGAAGTTGGCACAGTCGGCTTGGGCTTCGAGCCGGATGGATCTGGTGGAGGCTCTCGTCCTTTACCCCATGTCCGCTTTTTCTGCGCCTCTTCAACCGTCGTCGGTTCAAGAGCTGGTTTCTGAAGCTGAGTCACATCTTGCGCCAGATCCGCGTCAGCCCCAGGCTGATCCTGAGATGCTGAGGGCTGCGCAAGGACGACGTTTGATTTGTAGAACCATTTGGGCAGGCTTTTGCGCCTTTGGATCATCTTATTTTCATGAGCTCTTCTTCGTCGTTTCTGCCATGAGCCGTGATGTTTCGATTCTTTCGACTTGTCTGACTCCTCAATATTCATTTCCAGTCTTTTGATATGATTTTGAGGGGAACTCAGTACATCTGCCATATCTGTCATTGATTTGGGCATTTCATGAGTTTCAACTTCAGCGTTAGGCGAATACAAGAAAGGGTATTTCGTCCCATCGGCGAACGGATGGTTCTCCGCCTCAGCTCGATCTTTGAGGTGGGTTGGAAGATCTTCTTTGCACATGATCCATTCATATCCTGACGGGAGGTTACCGGTCCGTACATAGTAATTTACCGCATTGATCTCTTGCTCTGAAGCATGACTGACAGCTCCTTCAGACTCATTCTGCTCACCCGGCTTTTCCTTCTTGCGTAGTGCTTCCAATTCGTTTCGGAGCCATTGTGGCGGGTTCGTCCGGCCTTCAGACCCTTTCGCTGGTCCCGACGCGCCTTGACTAGGCTTCGACTCGTCTGATAACCTTGTGTAGTTTGCGAACGAGCGGACTACGCGGCGCGTGTTGATACAATGTCTGCCATGGACCGATCGTAGGACTCTACGAGCACCTCTGAGCTCCGGTCGTAAGCGTGACAACATTCGTCGATTTCAGATGCGCATGCATAGGTTTGGTGTATTGAGACAACATCGACCTCGCCGTCCACAGCAATCTTGCCTGGGTCACAAAGGCTACGGCAGTATTACGTAGATACTTAGGGATAGGAAGCGCACAGCTTATGGATGCTTAGAGCCTGGAATTAATATATTCCAGGTATCAACAGTGGGATCTTTAGAGGCTCTCAAGCACTCCAGCTACTAACAAGCCCTGGAATACTGCAAACCATAATTTCGGTATGTACCAGCGAGCGGGTGGTGGCAACTTCTGGATTAGCACTTTTGTCTCAGCAAATGACATTTAATTACGACTGTCTGTTGATGTGATGGATCAATCATGCCTCCAACGTTGTGTGAGTATTGTCAAACTGGCAGGGCAGTGATCGTTCGACCGAAGAACTTACTGAAAATCTGCAAAACATGTTTTCTTGCAATCTTCGAAGAGGAGATCCACGAAACCATAATAAGAAGCAATTTATTCCAACGAGGTGAGCGTGTCGCAGTCGGAGCATCGGGAGGCAAGGACTCGACTGTACTTGCCTCGGTGCTCAAGACACTGAACGAACGCCACGACTATGGACTACAACTATGCTTACTTTCCATTGATGAAGGTATTCGCGGGTACAGAGATGACAGTCTGGAGACCGTTAAGCGGAACGCAATTCAATACGATATGCCATTGGAGATTGTTGGCTATGATGAACTCTACGGCTGGACGATGGATCAGGTTGTTGCTCAGATCGGGAAGAAGGGCAATTGTACATACTGTGGTGTGTTCAGACGGCAGGCTCTGGATAGAGGCGCTAATAAGCTCGGTATCAAGCATGTCGTCACTGGTCATAATGCAGATGATATTGCTGAAACAGTGATGATGAATTTATTACGTGGTGATTTACCGCGTCTGGCCAGGGCAACGTCGATTGTAACCTCGAGTGCTGCCAGTGATATCAAGAGGAGTAAGCCTTTGAAGTATGCTTATGAAAAAGAGATTGTCCTGTATGCATATCACAAGAAGCTCGACTACTTCAGCACGGAGTGCATATATAGTCCTGAGGCTTTTCGAGGTAGTGCTAGGGCGCTCATCAAAGACCTGGAAAAAATTCGCCCTAGCAGCATTCTGGATATTGTACGGAGTGGCGAAGACATGGCTGCGCTTGTACCACCAGAGATAAGCGCTAACAGTAGTTGTGCTGGTGATGGTGAAGAATCAACCACGGGTTGCGGGTCTGCAAAGGGAAGATCTAGTGGTGTTGAGATGGCTGATGTGGAGGCGCGTCTAGCTGCTGATGAGGCCGCTGCGTCCCGCGAAACAGAGATCGCTTTGCCTGCAAATGGTAGTGCTTTGATTCAAGAAGCTGTGAAGCTCAATGGAAAGCCATCGACACATGACAAGAAGAGAGGTTCTCGGAAGAAAGTGGTCAAACAGACCATGGGGCGTTGCCAGAGATGTGGGTATCTCTCAAGTCAGAACATTTGCAAGGCGTGCATGCTGCTAGACGGTCTCAATAAGGCTCGACCGATAACCGACGTAGCTGTTGGCGCAGACGAGGAAGAAGGCAGCACAACGCTGATGCGACATGTTGCAGCACTCGAGATTGGTGCTACCTGACCAAGGGATATTACGGTCTTCTGAGTTTTGCTAACCTCGAGTTAAGACTTTCCAAACCAACTTGCCACAAGAAGCCAACCAAGATAATGTATAGCTGGATCGCGCTAATCATGCATCGAGCCGCGTGATCCCCGAGTGTCAGCCCAGGCTTTTGACCACGAGAGAGTGTGGAGTCGACGATCGGAAAGGGCAGTTTCGCTCCAAGGTGATCTTGAGCAGCTGCGATGCCGCTGCTGAACCCGTCCTCGTGAAAGCCATATTTCGTCCATGCTCCACAATAGCTAATGCCTCTTTCGTTTTGGATGCTTGGCAGCAATTTCTGGGACCGCAGAGAGACCGAGTCATAAACCGGATGACAATACTCCCATACGCCATGTATCGACTCTGGTATCGGTGGATGCAGCGGATTCAGTGTCACGAGCACAGGGCCAAATATCTTCTCGGGAATGTGCTGAAGTAGATTCATCCAGTAAGTCAGACATATTTTCGATATGTTCAGATTTCGATTTGGTGGGAAATGCGATTCTGTGATGAAGTTCCAGGCTGACCATGTGAATATTCGTTTGGGCATGAGCGCTAAATCCGAATGAAGCACAACGATATTGTGCGTCGTGCGAAAGCCCTCAAGCACATCCTGCTCCTGTTTGGTGGCAGACTTGCGCAACAGATTGAAAGCCTGATCACCATGCGTTGCGAGCACGACATGATCGAAGAATAGCTCATTCTCGTTTACGCGAAGCATGACTCGACCATCCGGTTGAGGCACCACGGCTTCAACCCGACTATTCAGGTGGATGCGGTCGTTAGGGAAGTCCTTCATGACAGCATCGATGTATTGCCTCGTGCCTCCAGGGATTGTGAGCCAGTCTGAACGTTTCGTGATTATACTCAGCAGCTGATGATTCCACATAAATCTAACCAGGGGCAATATAGGAAAGTGCAACAACGCCTTATCAGATGTAGTGCCCCAGACCAGGGCTGTCATCGGTATGAGATAGTCATCTTTGAAAGTCTGCGAGTATCCTTCTCGGTCAAGATACTCACCGATACTGACGTGGCTATGAGTTTGTGCATACTTGTATTTAGCCTGCTGAGTCGGACGTTCTGCGCCCTCGTCCTCATTATCGATGATATCTAGTGCAAATTGGTTGAAGCGAACAATATCGAAGAGCAGGCGCCAACGACGAGCACACATAAAGCTCCGTGGCTGTGCGAAGATGCCACGTAGTGAAGTGCCAGCCCATTCGAAGTCTCCATTGTGACTGGTCACACTGAAAGACATCTCGGTGCGCATCGTTCTGATCCCAATGTGCTTCAAAAATCTGAGAAAATTCGCTGGTCACGTCAGCATTGGATATTCGAATGTCATGTCCACTGACGATATGTAGCTGTGTTCATAACGACAAAACCTGTGTCTACCTTCGTTTCAGCTCCTTGAGGGCTTCCGAGAGTGACTGTATTCGTGTGGCCACCAAGTCGTTCAGCTTGTTCAAACAGATGGACTTTATGATCAGTGCTTTTCAACGCCCAAAGAGCACCAATACCTGAGCAACCGCTGCCAACGACGGCTACTTTCTTGACCATTTTGAGCTTTACAAAAGCTTGCCACACAGTGTCTTTGAGGTCTATGTTCCTGGCATATGTGATAGAGAACGATTGATCATGACCACGGCTGGCTTCATAAGAGCCTCGGGAAACTCTTACAAGATCACTTTGGTGCCGTTTAGCGAGGCTCAATCAAAAAGGTTCCTGCGGTTTGTAGTTGCTGATCATTCTGCGTAGATGTTCTGTTGAGCTTGAATTCGAAGCCAAACCTTTAAGAGTTCTTGCATCCATTCTACTGTAGCTGTCGTGGTTTGAACCTTATCACTTGAGTACCCCTAGAACAACATGATACAGGCACTTGATCAGACACAGTAGTGTGAACAATGTCGAGCTCCCGGCGAGGCAAACGCTAAAAGTATTGAGTCAGCCGCCTAGAAGGTGGAGTCCAATGACGAATGCATCGATTGAGTCGCGCCTTCTCTGTCCATGTTGCAGTGTGTTGACATTGTGATTGGCGACCTGCAGATATTCACGATATAATCACCTACCCAAGCGCATAATCATAGACTCACATCCAACCGTCAAACAAACATGGCGAACCCTCTAGATACAGATGCTGGCTCAGAACTGTTTAGCAACTATGAGGCCGAACTCAAGCTAGTACAGGCAGACCTCAATCAAAAGCTAGACCAGGTAGAAGAATTGGCTGGTGAGGAACGCAAAACTGCCCTGCGAGGTGCAGAAAGAGCTCTAGATGAGGCGAAAGAGCTAGTAAGGATGCATCTCCTAGATCAGCGTTATTAGAAGACTGACCTTCGTAATAGCTTGATCAAATGAACCTCGAGAAAGCCAATATACCGACCTCAGCACGCTCGAAAGCCAACCAAAAATATAGGAATGCACAAACCGATATAGATACTTTAGGGCGCAAACTCAAGACATTAGCTCAGCATTCATCTGACAGAAAAGCACTATTCGGCGATCGATATACAGATGATCCGGACTCGCGAGATCTGGCACTTGAACAGCGGCAGCAACTTCTCTCGGGCACAGACAGACTCGGAAGGTCGTCGCAAAGGTTACGCGACAGTCAACGTGTAGCATTAGAGACAGAAGCAATTGGCGCGAGCACGTTGGCGGATCTGCATCAGCAGAGGTCCGTGATTGAGCATACCCATCAGAATTTACAACAGAGCGAGGGATATGTGGATCGCAGTGTGAAGACGTTGAGGGGTATGGCAAGGAGGTGAGTCAGTCCCAGAGGATGATTAGCGTTTTGTCAACCGTTGACGGCCTCAGATGGTTCGTTTAGATCATCTGTGGATCGTCGACACTGTACGGCGCACTGCTTATTTGCCTGTTTATCGTGATACTGACTTCGGAATAGGATGGCCACAAACCGAATTATCACTATCGCTATTATCACGGTACTTGTATTATTAATTATTGGTGTTATTTACAGTAAGTTTAGATGAGCGACGAATTGAGAATTTCTGTAGCCCCTTCATCATCTGCGCTCTTGAGCGTCCTTGAGCTTTACGAACTGCTGATAACATGATTGATTCACCGATCGGTTTCCTGACCGGTACCTCCGCTGTCCCTAGTTACACCCATCATGAACCGGAACTTCAACACTATATTCGAATGTTGCTGCATAGAGCATGATGCTGGCCCTACTGCTGTTATGGAGCGGATTTACCAATATTGCTGACGTTGTCTGCGCTTCTTCTTCTCACGAGCTTTCGTATCTGCTAGCTGATCTTGGACTTCTGGGGATATGACCTTATTCAGATTGTTATTCAGCTCTTTTCTGACCTCATCGACATCTGGTATCTCGACGGGATATGTCGCGTCATTGAATACAGACAGCAGGCTAAAATTGGCGAAACGGCCGTTGTCGTTGTCATTGTTGACGTCCATGGTCTCGTCTGTGCCATTTCGTGCATTATCCACCGTCAAGAACGAAACTTCATTGGGTACACGCCAATTGCTTGGGATTTTTAGCACGATCTTTCCATCCAAGAACTTCTCCCAGATACCTAGAACGAGATAGCCGCTAGGACCCAATTGATACACCGGGGTTTGCAAGCCATATTGACGGATTGCTTTCACGAAAGCTTTCGGGTGATCCTGCCATAATCGATTTTTGGCCTCTTCGAAAGCCACTTCTTCTAAACCAGAAAATGTTCGGAGCACATCCATGAAGTCCCTGTTGAACTGAGCATAGAATCGTGCGGATAGCCATTGGTCAATGGTGATCTTCTTGATTAGGGCAACCCGTCGAGCACCCACGTGCCTGACGAAGTTCTCGACAGCAGATGGGGAGCGGAAGGAGAATTCTTGGTTGGCATAGAAGAAATCTTGGACCTCACTGCGGATGAGCTGGTTGAGGTGTAGTAAGCATAGCGTCTGTTTGCTGACATTCCTGCCGATGGCATACTGAGCGAAGTTCGTGACTGTGCCTGTGCTTTCGATCAGCAGGTCGTAGATCATGATACGAATTTCTGCGGGAAGACACAGGAATGACATTTTGGGTTGAACAATCATTTCCGAACCTTCACCCTGCACTGTGACGTTCATTGCAATACCTCAGAACCACACTGCCTTGTCTGTTCTGCATATGGACTCGGGACAGAAGCTTTCTTGAGGGAATGAAAACTGAACAAGATTTTGCTCCTGGTTTAAGAAGTACGGACGATCATTACTGGTAAGGAAGGTGCTGCCCAGCATGAGAGCAGCGAATTTCACCTGGAATCTGATTGGTCAGGACCTTGTGGCAGCCTGGAAAGCACGCGTGCACCGTATTTGCCAAGCGCGACTTCCACCTATTGCCTGAATAACGACAGCGGGATTCAGAAAGACTGCATGCCACTTTGTCGTTACCAGATTGGTAACAACAACATTGCCTTGCATGTTTGAAACCTCGAGCTTGGACTGTATCTAGATCTTTGCTTAAGAGAAGATATTTAGGTACGTAACCCCCAAGGCTGAAAGGCCTGTCCAAACCAAACCCTCTGTTAAAAGGCCTGAAACTTGGCCTTTAAGTTGTGTATAGGTCGAGGCTTGGCTCAAATATTTGTCTTTTCCACTTTGGGTCTACGATACAAACGATGCTTGTATTGCTGCCATATGGGTGAGTTTTACGTGGCGAACCCGCAGTAGAGAAGACCAATATTTGAGCACAGACTTCCGTACGATGATGTAATCGCCGCGCGAGACTCTCACCTCTTTCCCAACCATTGAACTTTACCATCGCTCGCGATAACCTTTAGCACCACGATGACCTGAAAACAGCAGGGGACAGGCGTCTTCTGACTTTGCAACACACAAGGTGACTCTGATTCATACTACTCATGCCGCAAAGCACTCGTCACAGTTTCGACGAGGCGGGTAACCAACGCATGGTGCACATCTAGTATCTGATTAACGTGGGTAGACACTCATTGTGGCTAAGATATAAAACTTATGAGTCGAGTCTTTCCTCAAACGCTATTGCATTGCAGATTCCGGCATCAGGCTGCTCACCAACAGCACTTGCACGAGCAAGGCATGCAGAAGCACTGCTATGAATGAAGACGCTCAAGTCAACCCGGAAATCCTCCTTACACATTTATAACAGCCCCTTTGACATTTCTCCAAGCTGGACTACTATTGATGCAGCACTGAGAAAGGCCAACGGTCCATATAACGTTGATAACATATTCGATGATCGTCCTTTCAATGATGCGGGCTGAGGCTCTATGTTATGCAGTGACAATCAGGCGTGCGGGATGACGTACTTTATGCATTTACACGAACTGATGAAGTAGCTTGATATTATAGCTAGCCTGTATATGTACAGCTAACATTACTATCATCCACTGAGCTAGGTCCTTGAAGCTCAACTTCACCAAGATGAAATTCACGTCCGCCCTCGCTTACACCTCGATCGCTGGCACGATATGCCAGGCCCAGCTCAATAATGTCACCACTCCCAATCTCAATCTCACCACAATAGCTGGAGTGAATGGGTCGTCAGCTCTACAGTGCTGGCAGATCTCTGAATTCATGACCTCTGCTGTGCCTGGTGTTTCTGGGTCTCTGAACTTGAATCTCGGGAACACCTCGAACGCAAGCTATACCATCATCCCGCCACGGTTCAATGGTGGTGTGCATAATGCACCTGCTAACCAGTACGTCCACGCCTCATCTTCTCCCCCATACAGCTTTGAGCCCGAACTGTTCTCAACTTGTCTGATCGTTTTCTCTTGACTGCTGTGTATTCATCTATATACGAGCAAAGAGTCGAGCTAATCTCTACAGACTCGTATTCTTCGTCTCAGGACTAGCACACGTCACTCTTCCAAACACAACAGCTGGACCGACAACGGAAGCATGGATTCAAGGCGGGAAGTACGGGTTGATCCTGGCCGTTGATACACCTGAGGTTTCGAAGTACGGGCATATCACGACTTATCCTTCTGATGCTACCAGCGTTGCGCTGCAAGTACCTTTTGAGGATGGCGTTGTGCCTGAACATACTGTGCTGTATGAAGGACCTTGTCAATACGCTGAGCTGGTAGGCAGCTGAAAGCAAGCCTGAGGTAAAATTGAATGGAATCCGACTAGGTGCTTGGGAATGGTCGATAAGCGCAGATAGCAACCATGGCACGAGTAGCTCAATGGCTCAACGGCAGAGTGCTTCACTGCTTTGGTGCTTAGCGATCAGTGCTAAGGTTGAGGAAGAGAGTTGTTCCGAATCCAGCTTGTGAAATGGTTACAAGTTGTTCTACGGCTTTGCTCTGCAAAACGTAATGTTGGATAAAACGAAAATGGATTACTATATGGGTATCTCTAACAGCACAAAAAGTGTAAATTGACGAACACCGCTAGCGAGCACCACCAACAAATCTGGACAACGCAGGACCAAGTTCCATCCTCTCACCAGTGATTCGTTCTTTCTCACGCTCAGCCTTTTCATGCCGCATCTGCTCCATCCTTACACGCTTCTCGTCAATGATGTTTTTGCCACCTTTCTTCCTTAGGTGTCGCCTCAAGGCGCTGTTCTTACCTCTCCCTCTGTTCCGCTCTTTGAGCTTAGCCATTTGTTCAGCTTCCAAGCTTGGCGCGTCCAGATCTTTGTCTCTAGCACGTTGCTCAGCAGATCTAACGTCGAGTGAACCAATGAAATTCGGATCAAGTGCAATTGTTTCAGGCTGTAATTTAGTAAGCAAGGATTTGACTTCAGCCTCACGTCTCTGTACACGTGTTTCGTATGGATTGAGCTCTAGTGCATCGTAGTTGGGTTCGCCAGCGCCAGGCACAATCAAGGACGTAAATCCCGATGAATGGCACACGCCGAGTACATCTTCAAAGGGACAAAAAGCGACTGTGTTAGGTTTAACTTGTGCGCCTTGCGAGGAATGATAGTTTAGGTATGGTGACTGGACTTTGCCAGGTGCACCAGAGCTGCCAGTGGTGAAAAGATCCTTCCAGATTGTAGTTGAGGTGCCTGTCACGATCGCAGCTAGTCCACGATCTGATATGGATATGCTTGTTGCTGGTTGGTTCGTGCTATAGCTATGAAGTTCTTTCAGCACTCGCATGTCCCATAGCTTCAACCTCGAGTCTTGACCGCCGGTCAACATGTAGTGACCGGATCGTTCCATTGCTATAGATCGAACAGCGCCAACATTAGCCTGGATTTTGACAAGTGCATCAGTGCTATTTGGTGACCACAAGGAGACCATGCCATTTTGATGACCAACATGCAGTATCGCATTGTAAGGATTTTGAGCTAGTGCTGTTGGCGGACCTTTTCGTGTCGGATGTTCAGCCACTATTTGACCAGTAGAGGTATCTGTGTATCTCAAGAAGCCGCTATTTTCCACACCAGCTAGAAGGAAGTGGTATGGTAGGAACTCTAGGTGCGACGTCTCAATGTATTTGCGAAGTACGTGTATTTCTACACCTGCAGCATCGTAAATATAGACGTGCTTTTTCTGCGCGACCGCAAAATATTGATCGTTGTGTAGCCACTTTGCATCTCTGACTGTCTCGTTGAGATTGAGCTCACAGCCTGGAGTACCGCTTCTCCAATCACAAGTTGCAATGTGACCCTTTTGCCCAGCCAGAAGCAATTGCTTGCCATTTCTTGTGTAATTTCCGGTGTACGGTCCCAGATCTAGCTTTAGCTCAAACGACTTCTTTGCTTGTTGTACACCAACAGCGTCTAGTATATCATTCTGCCGCACTTTGTACGTTCTCTCGAGCTCTGATTCAGGTTGTAGGAAACCTTCTTGATTCTCAAGCAAGATCTCCGCATCTTTTGCACCCAGCACTGCATCCTGATATTTGTTCTCGATGCGCCGTAGAGCCGACTTCAGCTTCTTGTCCTTCACCTGGTTTAGCCGCACCGGTTTACCTCTGCCATACTTTTTCCGCGCCTCAGAGACTTGGACCTGTCTTTGCTTCTCTTCGTCTGTGAGCAAGGTAGTGGGAGTCTTCCGTGCCTGGGTAACCTGGAGGGGCTGCTTCGATCGGTTCGGCGAGACGGTAGTCTGGACCTTTGTATCTTTTCTTTCCATTGTTCTCCTTGTTGATGAGTGCTGCAACCTTGATCAAACCTAGAATTATGCCTGCCGGAAAATTCAGCATCCACACCACTGTGACGATAGCCACCTCGGGGAACGTAACGCCTGGACAAGTAGCGACACCCACTGGAGTGATAAAGATGGTCAACAGAATAGATATGGTAGCTAGCCACTAGCTGATGGCCATGGTCTGAGGGAGGCACAGCGACCCAAGTATAGGTAGTGGTGCTCACAATCCAAGTTTTAGTGACTGCGAAAATTGAATAACAATATTGACGAGGATGCAATGTAGTGATATGGTTGGACAACACTGGAGCGGTCGGCAAGAGCTGGAGTGAAAGGTCGTCTTATGATATTCCTCGAGGAAGCTGCATTCTGATGGGCATGTGCTTCAGCGTTTTTGGCAGTCGCGCCCCAGAAACATTTTTTGGAAATCAGTTCTCTTATCGATAAGACATCGTGCTTATCTCTAGTGGCCGGAGCGACCCTTTTCCTACTGTAGGCCGCCAAGCCTAATAGTTGGGCGCATGTTCAGCTCACAGAGCCTAGGAGGCGGCCCACAGCGTAAAGCTACCGGTGCCTGGAATATGTTGAGCTGGGATGCTTGAACGGCCATCTGTTTCAAGTCGAATGCACAAGTCACTCCAACTTTTCGACTGTGCAATACCACAATGGTTCTTATATTCGTGCCCGACCATGCTCCCGTACAGATTCAAGGCTGGAGGCAGTGGTGGCTCCAGCAACATGTCAATCTCAGCACTGCCTGCTCATCACCACCGAAGTACCACCAAAGTCGACCATAAGCCATTCAAATCCAAGCATGCCACCAAGAGTGCACTGAAAGATGCAGCCAAAGGCAAGGTGGAGAGGCAGGAAAGAGGCAAAAGAAGAACACCTCATCAGCAAGTCATGTCGAAGTTGACGCGAAGAAATCAGGCAAAGCAGTCTAGGATCAATCACAAAATCAAGAAGGACCACGAAACGGACATCTTCAAGGGCGTAGATGGTGCTCCGAAGCATGTGGCTGTTGTACCATTGAGTAAAGAGGTCGACGTGCGCCGAGCGATTAACGAGATCAATTCCGGGGTCGATATCGAACCAAGTACGCAAGGTTCAGGCACAATCAGGGTCAGAGTCGACAGATATGGCAGGAACGTGCTGTACCTGCCAGCTTCGTCTGATATGCTGAATGCTCTGGATATCTGCAAGTTGGCAGATATAGTGGTCTTCGTGCTTTCTGCAGCTGAAGATATAGCAGACGAATCAGACAGTCTACTGAAAGTCATCGAAGGTCAAGGTGTGACCAACGCTCTCTTTGTGGTGCAGGATGCAAAAACCAGTATACCCGAAAATAAGTTAAGCAAGCGGCTGGCTGAGCTAAAGGCGCAAACTGGACACTACTTCCCTGACCCAGATAAGTTAGTGATACTGGAGAACAAGAATGATTGTGCTCTACTCCTTCGCAAGATCTGCAGCCAGAACACCAAGGGTATCAGGTGGCGAGATGCTCGTACTTGGATGCTGGTAGAGGATACAAGATGGCCAACTCCAGCTCCAGATTCTACTTCAACAAACGTGGTATTGTCCGGCGTACTTAGAGGGAAGAGCTTGAATCCTGATCGTCTCATTCACGTACCTGGATGGGGGGAATATCAGATCGCTAAGATCACACAAATGCCAGTCAAGTCTTTGAAGCGGAAAGCCGATGAAATGGCAACGGATGAAGTTCAAGTCGAATTCGGCCCAACCGCGGAACAAGATGATGTGGCTGAACTCGCGCCCGAGCAAGCAGACATGACAGATGCAAGAAGCACAGCTTTCATAGATCAGAAGGGTGTGTTGCTTGACGATCACCACTATTTCTCTGACGACAACTCTCACATACCTGAGAAGCCAGCCAAGCTTCCGGCTGGCACGTCAGACTACCAGTCAGCATGGTACCTTGAAGACATTTCTGACTCCGAAGATGAAATCATGGATGAGGACATGCCATCACCACACGTGATTGATGATGCGTTATCGGAAAGACCTGAAGATGGAGCCCTGGTCTCTCGCGAAGACGCGATGACAGACGTGCCCGGAACAGAATACCCGGACACAGAGATGCACGTCGATCAAGACGAAGCAGACGAAGCCCGCCAATTAGCAGAATTCCGTGCTTCACGCAAAAAGGAAGCAGAAGAGGATCTCGAGTTTCCAGACGAGATTGAGCTTCATCCAGACGTCCTTGCTCGAGAACGTCTTGCAAAATACCGTGGTCTAAAATCACTTCGAACCTCGGAATGGAATACGGAAGCCGATGCACTATATGAACCAGTAGACTACAAGCGCTTACTGCAAGTCCCTGACTACAAGAGGTCGTATAATAATGTTCTCAAGGAATCTCTCGTTGGCGGTGTACCGGCAGGCACAAGAGTCGAAATCGAGCTCAAAGACGTGCCATTGAGCTTGCAGAGCGTCCCCGCATCTTCAATGTTCAGTTTGTTGAAGCACGAACACAAACAGGCTGTATGCAACCTCAATATCACGCTGTCCTCCGACCTCGAAGACCCAATTAAATCCAAAGAAGAGTTAATAGTACAAATCGGCCACAGAAGACTAGCAATAAACCCCATCTTCAGTGCAGGAGGAGTGACGCCAAACGATGTTCACAAGTTCGACCGCTTCTTACATCCAGGTCGGACCGCGGTAGCAACGTTCATTGGCCCTTTGACGTGGGGCAGCATACCTTGCTTAGTGTTCCGTAAACAGAACGAGCAGTTAGAGCATATCGGAACAGCGACGACACTGCCACCGAGCTCAAGTAGGATTATCACGAAGCGAGTCATACTGACTGGTCATCCGTATAAGATCCACAAGAAGCTCGTCACGATACGGTACATGTTCTTCAACAGGGAGGATGTAGAGTGGTTCAAGGCCCTGCCGTTGTGGACGAAGCGTGGAAGACAGGGATTTATCAAGGAGCCATTGGGTACGCATGGATATTTTAAGGCTACTTTTGACGGGGCTGGCAAGGTCAACGGCATGGATGCTATAGGTGTCAGTTTGTATAAGAGGGTTTGGCCGAGGCAGTCGAGGCGGATGGATTAGTGAAAACAAAATCTGTTATCTCATGTGGTAGCTAGATGAGATATCTAGACGAGACGAAGTGTCTTCAAAAAGCAACATCGATTTGCGATCTTTACCCAGCCAATTTTGACATTTACGCCTCTCTAGCGCTTGAATTGGTCGTATGGGCGGTTTAGCTAGTACATACGCTCATGACCGAATCTCTCTTCTTGTTTGTTGAACTACAATTTCGTACATGGACAAATGAGTCGACCTTCAAGCCCGCAATGGGCATGAGCCAAAGGTGACACCGACTTACGCTTATTGTTCGTTGTAAGGCTATATCATCGTTAGTGTTGAACGACATAACTTGCAATGTAGCTCAGGGCCACGACCGCAACCATGAGAGCACTAACCATCTTAGGTCCGGTATAGACTCTGGTGTCTGCTCGCCCATAAGCACTCGCGATCAATTGGTTATAAGCATTCTGAGCGTCGCCCAATTTGTCGAGGAAGTAAGCCATTAATCCTGCAACAGCAGCAGTGGCTATTTGGAAAATGTCAGCAGGCTATAAGAAAAACAACCAGTTAACCATCAACTCACCATGTGATGTTCCACCTACGGGACCAATATCAACTCGGGGGCTGTTGCCAATTGGCCCAACACAATGTAGACCACCAGCTCTTTTGTCTGAGCCCGGCCCAAAGATTGGAAGCCAGGCGCTGTATGAACCGGTCATGTCAACATAATCACCTGTATCGATGTCGGCGTTGCCTACCGCTACAACGGTGTCGAGTGGTGAGCCCCACGGCAGGTTGTGGTTGTACAATGGGTTGGCGAAAATGCAAGGAGTGTGTTGAGGTGTACATTCGTTGTGGTTTGGTGCTGCCACGACTATGGCCACACCATAATTCTCGAAACGTTTTAGCATAGTCCAGAGTGCATATCGATATGCTTCCTCGTATGGACCTGGATCGGTGTAGATGATGATAGACATCGAGACCACGGCTCTGTTGGACAGACCTTTGTCCATCATATCAAGCCATGCTCTAGTCAGCCCATCGATTAGCTGCTCACGCGCAAGTTTTTGAAGAAATCCATGGTCAAAAGCGTTGAGTGTAACAGAGGTAACCTCGGCATCTCGCGCGACACCGTTGTCTTTTCCGACTGCAAGATCAGCCATACAGGTACCGTGTCCATATTCAATGTTCGCAGCGTTCTGGGCCACGTCCTTGCGATCCTCGTTATTGAAGGGCTGAGCAAGGATATATTCCACACCACGCCCACGAAAGGCAGTCGACTCGGAATTGATACCCGTGTCGACTATATAGACACGAGAAGTTTTGCCAGGTTGGTCTCTATATTTGTAGGGTGCGTTTTGGTAGACATCATAGTGAGGATCGCCGCTCGCCTTTCGTGTTGCGTCTGCAGCTTGCCACTCTGCCTGGCTCATTGACAACATCTTGAGCATTCGCTGAGCTCCGTAATCGGCAGCATTGACATTGTCAGCGACCTTGATTGTCGTATTGTCTCTTGTCAAGTGTTCATTCATCGGCGCGGAGACTGATGAGACTGGTTTCATATCATCAACATATTGGACGGAAGCAAGCTGGCCACAATGTTAGCAGATTTCCTCGTATGACACTTTCCTGACCTACCACTTTCTTGCCGTAATTGGGATACTGCGAAATTTTAGCGTAGTAGGCTGGGGTGACCTGACCTGTACACCACCAAGTCGCCCCTTCTTCAAAGACACGGTCGTGTTGCGAACAATGGACACCATTGGCGTTGTGATTGAACTCGTCGACCATGTCAGTGTTGCTCATTGGGGTCTCCGGTGGTGCTTGAGGACTTGGAACACCTTTATCTCGGTTACCTTCTGGGCCTGGCTTGTCTTCACCGCTATTGTCAGGATTGGAAAACCAGATAACGACCCACTTTCTGTCATTTCCGGCCGTGGCATCCATTCCTGTGGATCCTTCATCACAAGAGACAATAGTCATCAGGGACAACAGTAAGCCCAAGAAGAGCAGACCAACAGACTTGGGCATCATTCTGGATGTATGTAGTCAGGGAAGCAGGAAAGATGTAATGGTAGAGGTTTGTGCAAGTTTGCAGGATGTCGACTTCGTGGAAGGCGCGTTAAGTAGGCAAGTGTTTGTGGAGTCACACAACAAAAGTGAGGAAGATGTGGAAGGACCATACCAGTCGAGCAAACATTCACACTTCCACATGGTTTGCAATTGTTAATATGTTAAGAGCCCACGTCCAACACTTCGATAGCGCAGGTAGACAGAATCACAATTTTGACCTTCACTCTCAAACTCTCGTCGTACTTGTCATGGCTAAGCGATAGTGTTTGCTGTAACTGAGGCAAATCGGAATATTACCGGTCTGTCAGGATTCTTAGCAGATTCGGCAACTCCAAACCACGTGGCAACGGCGATTGCAAGATCTCATTGCCATGGCAGAGGAATAACCGAAAAGGACGATCTGCTGGCACCTGTAGTAGTAGAACTACCCCTGCTCCTCAAGAATAGGAGTTTTCAGCTCATTTTCCAGATCGCTATGCCAAATCCAGCTCATGCGGTCCTTCGTTGACTTTTTAAGTATCAATCCCAAAAACGTGATGTCCAAAGTCCATATTTCAATCAGCTTCCAATGCTATCAGCACCTGTTTCTGTGTTGGACGTCTTCTCACACGATCGTACGCTTCAATAACAATCCGTCCTATCAACTGCTTGAGCATATTGGCAACGAAGTAGAAGCAGTAGAAACACCAGAACCTAGGGAGGTTGTTAAAGCATGAGCGGCATCGCCAACGAGTGCAACATTGCCTATTGCAAATGATCGTGCAAAAACCAAGTCAAATAGTGTCCAGACACCATCGTCAAAAGCCTTGCCAAGGATTTGATCGAGTGGTGCATCCTGGTTGTGAGAGGCGTCCCGCAGTACTCAGTGCAAGATATTTCAAAATATACATCTCATCTACCGATGTTTGCCCGTTCGTCACATTGGTAGGTGTAGCACACTCATCTTGATCTATCGACAGCATCATCATCCGCCTGTGACCTGAACAGGCCGATATGCCATCTGAAGTCATCGCCAAGAAGTGATTGTATTTCTCGAGGTCGGGCAACGCCTTTGTGCATGGCCTTGGTGGTGAGATGTGTCTCGGCATAGGGGGATTCCTTGCCCGATATATGTTCGAGTTCGGGAGCGGCGAGGGTGTACTGCATGCATGTTTACACCGTGGTTCGCCTGGGCTTCGATGCTTGACCTCCAGAATCAACTTCCACCGTCCACGCCAACGCACATGCTCCGCTACAGCGTCTCTGCAACATTTTCTGACCGTCGTCGACAAAAAACCCACGTCAATCAGCGAGACCGCTGGCGGCGCTTGACGTAGAAACTGCTAGTTGGTGACAGCAAAAACAAGGAATCACCACCATCGTCCTCCACGTGCACCACTCGAGCCATCAAACTTGCTCTCCTCCTCTTCGAAGAGCTCTTTTTCAACTATGATACGGGCCCGGAAGGCCTTCACGAATTTCCAGGCTTCGAGATCAGCCAAGTTCCATTTCTCTGCAACATCTCGAATCTGCTTGAGGTGTTTGTCGTTGGAATTGATAGTGTCTCTCGCCTTCTTGAGTAGCTTAGCCTCTACCATTTGTTGACTTTCGGTTGGATCAGGTGGGTCGTAGCTTCCTTTCTTGTCAGCTGGTATGCCCTGCTGACCCTTCTGCCACCTTTGATCACCCGGTAGCGGTACTGGATTCATGCTTTCTCCATGCGATACAGTGGTACGTGGAATCTCAAACCCAAAATGCCACGCCATCTCATCGAGCCAATTCTCTGGAAAGGGTGTACGCTGGTCAACAGGCGCGTCCTGAACATCGTTCGTGGGCACTTTGTCGGCATTTATATCAATCACGACGTTGGCTGGGAAATGCTCGACTGTGAACCAGAGGGATCGTTGTTGACCGAAGCTGCCGGCGACTGCATCTTTCAATGCAATGACGCGTGATGGTCCTCCACGACCGTCGCCAAGCACATCCCTTGTCACACTGTAGATCCAGGCGTCTCGGTCAGTTTTCCGGCGGATGTGTGCTGTCGTGATCTCGCTCGATTGATTGTTTAGAGTGATCATAGTGTATGGGTGTGGAACAGTGGCGATGGTATAGAGACTGCTGCTATTACGGAAAGCTTCAGGTGTGGTGATGCGCATTCGGGAACCAACACATGGCGTGCACTTTGGCTTGTTCGGCGGACAAGACGAGGGCAATAAGGTCTCAGGGCATTCTGCTAAAAGTTGAGCTAGATGAATAGAGGGCTCAACAAGGGCAGTGGTATGGGCAGGCAGTGGCTTGAGCACTTCAATGCCACTACTAAACGTGTTCTGCCATATAATATGCAGATGCGAGATGATGAGCTTGTTCAATTGACGACGGCCTTTGACAGGATCCCGAATGATCTCATTTGCGATCGCTGGATATCGCTTTTGCACGATTTGAGAGTCGTAGTACGCAAGTGATGTAGGTTGCTCAACGCGAAATAGATCAGTCTTGATGGCCTCGGTGATTGCTTTGAAAGTGCTTAGCCGTGCATCATTGAGCGCATCCTTAACAGCAGAATCAACCTGGACTTTGTTGCCTGCAAAAAGACCGCTACCAAGACCATCGAATTTTGTCAATTGTGCAAAATCGCCTCTTCGAAGATGTGTCAGAAGATCATCATCATATGCGCCCATCGGCACACAGTATACATCCGCGAGGAGACCAGTCCCCATGTGCGACCATGCTAGCCATCGAGAGAATTCAAACTCCAACGCTTTTGGCATGCCCTTTGGCGCAAGCTCGCGATAGAGCGGATTGGCCATAGCCTCAGCTTGAGTCACGACGACAGGTCTGAAGCCTTTTGCCCACCAGGCTCTGCGCCATGTCCGTATCAGCTCCAAATCCACCTTCTTCGTTTCCCTATCTCGTTTGACGGTCGCATCATAATACGTATAAATGAAAGGTCTCTCTGGTAGAGGTGGGAGCAGTGCACGATCCTCATCGAGCGTTACCGAAGACGAGAAGGGGTTGAGCCATCGCCAGTCTGCGTGCCACGAAGTGTCACCATGGCTGCTGTTCTTCTGCTCCGGCGGCTTATGCGCAGAATGATACCAATTGAACTTCGTCGGAACCTCGAGATCAAGCGAGGGGAATTTGGCTGGCTTCACAGCACTAGCAGCATGTGATGCGACTTGTCTCGTGGATGATGAGAGGATGAAGAGAGTCGCAAGTGCTGCGGCAGCAACGATAACGAATGTCCGGAAGCTAGTTGGGGGCATCGCATAGTAAACCAAAAACTTGAGCAATTGCTCGAACCAAAAACTTTTCTATACCATTAGCCGCATCCAACGATACCAATACACAATGAACATGTAGAAGTCAGTATGCACATTGCTGTTGCACATGAGACATGTGCTCGTCCTCCTATTCCACTTCACCCATGACCCTGGGCTTGCGTAAGCGGCAGCCAATGACCGCTTTGACAGGCCGACAGGCAGCATGAAAGCGGTCACCATGAGCAAGTAGATTTTTACTGGATTTTACCATCATACAATATCTGATGTTCGACTCAATAACACGAGAACATGTTCCTCCTCTCGTGATCTAAAATCCATACACAGTGTTACGAATTCGTCACAAGCTGTTCTGCGCCTTGCTCTCCCATCATCCTATCTACTTGTGGATTAGAGCAAGACGCGTGTCCACCAACCAATGAGAACGTGGTGTGGAAAGCCAAAAAATATTTTGGAGCACTGGTACTTCGTCAGAGCTTGGGAGTCGCACGAGCTCCATATTACTTCTGGACAGACACGATCGGGACGCCCGGTATGATACTGACCGGGTCTGATAGCTGTCAGCATGTCAGGCTCGAATCTCGACTGGTGGGCCGAGAAGCTGAGTAGCCCTACAGTCACACCGCTTACCAGAGACTACCCAGAAACCTCTCATGAAAATGTGCCAAGACGGCCGATAGAGGCACAAGAGAGCTTGGTGGTCAAGAGTCAAGGTCTTGTATCACTGAGCGGCAGCAAGAATGTCAATATCGTGCTTCGGACAGCTCTCTTCGTTCTGTTTGGACGATTGACAGGCGATGAGGATATCTCGCTGGGCACGAACATTGAGGCGGAAGGTCCTCAGGTTGTTCTCAGACTGCCGTTGACTGCTTCAGAATCTTTCGATCAGCTATACTCGAGAGTCGATTCTGCACTGAAGGAAGTGAAAACTCGGCCTGTTGACCTGAATGAGGTTCGTGAGAAGACAAGCACTCCGGTTTTGTACCGATTTGCTGCATACGACACTGGGGCTTTGGGCACGTCTCAATACGACAACATCGACAATGTAGATTTCCTCCTTGACTACAGATGCAGCGATGATGGCACGACAGCTCTAACAGTTCGCTACAATCAGAGACTGTTCTCAAGCACGAGAATATCAGGACTTCTCCTACAGATCTTGCAGCTCATAGAAAATGCTGCTCGAGACTCATCAGCGCCGATTGGGGCCATTGAATTCATTACAACACAACAACGTGCTCTTCTGCCGGACCCGACCACTGATCTGGAGTGGTCTTCCTTTAGAGGAGCCATTCATGACATATTCTCCGCGAATGCCGAAAAGCATCCTGATCGAACATGTGTGGTCGAAACCATGAACGAGGATAGTCCTGAGCGCAGATTCACATACCAACAAATTCATGAATCGTCCAATATACTAGCACACCACCTGGTGGATTCTGGACTAGAAAGAGGCGACGTGGTTATGATCTATTCTTATCGAGGAGTAGACCTGGTTGTTGCAGTCATGGGTACCTTGAAAGCTGGCGGCACGTTCTCGGTATTAGACCCTGCTTACCCATCAGATCGACAAAATATCTACTTGGAGGTCTCGCAACCTAGAGCTTTGGTCGTCATCGACAAAGCTACTCAAGAAGCTGGTGCGCTTGATGACAAAGTCCGCAGCTATATCAAGGACAATTTAAGATTGCGAACGGAAGTCCCAGCTCTGCGACTCCACGACGACGGACAGGTGACTGGAGGAGACCACAATGGCAAGGAGATATTTGAGAATGTACTAAGCAGAAAGAGCGAGTCACCTGGCGTTGTGGTTGGCCCTGACTCGAGGCCTACATTATCCTTTACCTCTGGCTCCGAAGGCAAGCCTAAAGGAGTCAGTGGTAGGCACTATTCTCTAGCATTCTACTTCGACTGGATGGCGAAGACATTTAACCTCTCAGAAAACGACAAATTCACGATGCTGAGCGGTATCGCACACGATCCAATACAAAGAGATATGTTCACGCCACTGTTTTTAGGCGCGCAGCTGCTTGTGCCGTCGAAAAATGACATCCAGAACGAGCGACTCGCAGAATGGATGAACATCCATGGTGCCACTGTCACTCATCTGACACCTGCTATGGGTCAGATATTGGTTGGTGGAGCTACTGCAGTTTTTGAGAAGCTACACCACGCCTTCTTTGTTGGCGATATTCTCATCAAGCGAGACTGCCGATCATTACAGAACCTTGCACCAAACGTAAATATTGTCAACATGTATGGTACGACAGAAACACAGAGAGCTGTTAGCTATTACGAGATACCTAGCAGAGGCATTCGAGAAGGCTATCTAGATGGCATGAAAGACGTCATCCCAGCTGGTCGTGGTATGCATAATGTTCAACTCCTAGTCGTCAATAGATTCGATAGAACAAAGACTTGTGCCATTGGTGAAGTCGGTGAAATCTATGTCAGAGCCAGCGGGCTGGCTGAAGGCTACCTGGGCAATCCAGAGCTTACAAAGACGAAATTCGTCCAGAACTGGTTCCCAGGTCACGAGGCCGGTCTCGAAAGCGATAAGAAACGATTTAAGCAATTCAAGAATCAGCCATGGGCACAATTCTATCTTGGAGCTCGTGATAGATTATACAGGAGTGGCGACCTTGGTAGATATACGCCATCAGGAGACGTCGAATGCTCAGGACGTGCAGATGATCAAGTTAAGATTCGTGGGTTTCGGATCGAGCTCGGTGAAATTGACACACATTTATCACAACACCCTTTGGTACGAGAGAATGTCACTCTCGTGCGCAGAGACAAGTTTGAGGAGCAGACGTTGGTGAGCTATATTGTACCTCAAATTTCGGCTTGGACGCAATTCATGCAAGAACGAAATCTGCCAGATGAGCAGGACGATGGCTCTCTTGCTGGAAGGTTTGAACGGTTCAGGTTGCTACAGGCAGCCGTGCAAGAGTATTTGCGAACAAAACTACCTGCGTACGCAGTTCCAAGCTTGATCGTGCCAATGAGAGCTATGCCACTCAATCCCAATGGCAAGATTGATAAGCCGAAGCTTCCTTTCCCAGACACAGCCATGCTTTCAGTGTCCAGAAGAAGGAAGTCCTCGATGCTACAACCTCTGTCGGAAAGCGAACAGCAGCTCGCCGCGGTCTGGGCTAAACTCGTGCCAGGATTAATACCCAAGACTATCAAGCCCTCGGAATCGTTCTTCCACCTTGGTGGGGACAGTATGAAGGCACAGCAATTAGCGTACCAAATAAGAAGACGGTTAGGCGTAGACCTACCCATCAGCGAGCTTTACAAGAAACCGAGTCTCAAGGATATGGCTGCTAGTATCGATAAGAGACAATCAGGTGACTCGTTGGACGGTCACCACATTGACGATGTAAAACAAAATGCCGAGACGAATGGCGTAAGAAAAGAGGTCGAATATGGTGAAGATGCTAAGGATATGCTTGATCTCTTACCCAAGAGCTTCCAGCCTGCTTCATGGTCTGGTAAGGAAAACCCCAGAGTGTTCCTGACAGGCGCCACGGGATTTTTGGGCTGTTTCGTCCTCAAAGATCTGTTATCACGAGAAGAACCACAGATACGAAAGGTATACACACTGATTCGAGCAAAAGATGCTCAATCAGCTTTTGACAGGCTCAAAAGAACGTGTCAAGCCTACGGGGTTTGGTCCGATGAATGGACAAGCCGCATAGAGTGCATACCAGGAAACCTAGGTCCAGTTAAATTTGGCGTAACCAATGAGCACTGGCGGACGTTGACAGAGACAGTCGATGTTGTTATACACAATGGCGCCCAAGTTCACTGGATCAATACCTATGAGATGCTCAAGCCACCGAACGTGCTTGGAACCGTCGAAGCTCTAAAGCTCTGCGCCGAGGGTAAGCCAAAGCTTTTTGCATTTGTTTCATCGACAAGTGTGCTGGATAGTGAGTATTACGTGCAAGAATCAGCAAGACGGGTCGCAGCTGGCGAGGAGGGCGTTCTCGAAGAAGACGATCTCATGGGCAGCAGCAAAGGTCTCGGTACGGGCTATGGACAGAGCAAATGGGTGTCAGAATACCTTGCTCGAGAATGTGGACGAAGAGGCCTGAAGGGTTGCGTGATACGACCTGGCTACATCCTTGGCGATGCTAAAACAGGTGCGACAAACACCGACGACTTCTTGATACGTTTCCTCAAAGGTTGTGTTCAGCTTGGCACACGACCCAACATCAATAACACAGTGAACATGGTACCTGTCAACCATGTTGCAAGGACAGTGGTCGCTTGTGCATTTCACCCAGCTACCGAGCAAGGAGTTTGTATTGCACAAGTCACAGGTCATCCTCGACTTCGATTCAATCAGTATCTTTCAGCCCTCGAGACTTATGGCTACACTGCCAAGATCATTGATTATGTGCCTTGGGCTGCATCATTGGAGGAATATGTTGCCACGAATAATGACTTCGCCCTGATGCCCCTTTTTACATTCGTGGCAAATGATCTTCCTTCGAACACACTGGCACCAGAGCTGGATGACAGAAATGCAGAAGCGTCACTTTACGAGGATGCCAAATGGACTGGTGAAGATGTCAGTGGTGGCAGTGGTGTCACGAAGAACATCATCGGTCATTATCTTGCTTATCTTGTCGCTGTTGGCTTTCTTCCGCCGCCAACCAAAGGCAGAGAAGTCAATGGACACGCGAGAATGCCAAGCTCAATGAAGATGCTCCCTAGAGTCAGCGTAACTGACGACCAGAAGAGGGCTCTTGCTAATGTTGGTGGTCGTGGTGCAACTGCATAATCGACCGACAACTCTATAGTTACACAAATTCTGGCTTAAGCCGTGGACACTATTTCCGAAAGCTATGCACTTCGTTACGTCCCCGTTGGCATGTGTCAGATAGGGCTTGAGAATGCTGCACACTTGACCTGCCGTCGTCCATTTCGCTCGAATTTGTCCTTGCGTTCAACATATGTGATTCTTTTGAAGCCCTTTTCCTGCTAGCCCGAACAGTTCCGATTCTGGCTGCAATTCGGCAGTCTCGGTAGCTATACCGAAGCTTAAAGCACATCCAAATTGCCAAGTTTTACGGGCAGAACCGGATATGGATCAGACTGCGGAGGCGGTCCGACGATTTTCATCGTCTCTGAAAGCTATTCATCTCCATCATCCGTCATAACATGGTTATCGAAGGCAGTCTGGCTGTTCTCCCCTCTGCCGCTCCCCACATCATATTACGCGAGAGATGCTATTGCTCGCTGAGATTTCAGAACGTAAAAGATGAGGACTGGCTAATGATTGTCTCCAGACCCGTCATAACTTGAACTGACAACAGTCCCGTGCCTGCCTTTCTCTCTGTCAACTGATATTCTGTGTCGTGCTTGCTTCTTACATCGTTCGTGACCGAATTCGGACTCAAGCTGCAGTTTGTGCTGCAACGACAACGAAGCACTGCCTCGAAGCGACCTTGGTGGTAAAGGACATTTTTTGCAAGGACGAACGCGAATAGAGCACAGTGAAGGCAAAGCTGCAGTTACACCAAAAGTACCAGCAAAGATGGCCGAGAACGGTAACACTACAGGCCTCGGGCCAGAAAAGATCCAGACAGATATCATCACCCTTACAAGATACATCTCTGAAGAGCAGCTGAAGCACCCAGAAGCCACGGGAGACTTCACGTATGAGGTTAAGCACGACCATCGTTTCCTAGCTAACAGGTAATAGACTACTGTGTCAAGCTCTGCAGTTCTCCTTCAAGTCGATAGCATACTACATCCGAAGAGCAACCCTGATCAATCTCACGGGTCTAGCTGGATCCTCGAACACAACTGGTGATGACCAGAAGAAGCTCGATGTGATCTCGAACGACCTTTTCATTGCTGCCATGCGCGGCTCAGGGAAGTGCAGAGCTCTTGTGTCCGAAGAAGAGGAGGATGTGCTCTACTTCGACGAACATCCACATGCAAAATATTTTGTTGCATGCGATCCAATCGACGGAAGCAGCAATCTGGATGCTGGTGTATCAGTCGGAACAATCTTCGCAATCTCGAGACTGAAGGATGATGTTGTGAGCTCCGGTAAGAGGCCAGATGTGAATGACCTACTGAGTCCTGGCACGGAGCTTGTGGCTTCCGGGTAAGTACAGCAGTACTCATGAAAGCAAGACTGATTAGCGGTAGCTTTACCATGTATGGCGCATCAGCGCAGCTCGTGATCACAATGAAGGGTGGCTCTGTGAACGGTTTTACTTTGGTAAGCAGATTTTGTTTGCTGCTTCGAACCATAACTAACTAGCCCAGGACAACGCGCTCGGCGAATTTATCCTCACTCACCCAAATATGAAGATGCCGAAGAAGCGAGCCATCTACTCTGTCAACGAAGGGAACTCCTTGTATTGGGAGGATAAGACAGTGCAATTCTTCAATTCACTCAAATTCCCCCCCAAGCAAGCAGATGGAAAAGATGGCAAGCCATATTCGTCTCGATACATTGGATCTATGGTGGCAGATGCATACCGAACACTTCTATACGGAGGTCTGTTCGCGTATCCAGCCGATAAGAAGAGTCCCAAGGGTAAGCTGAGAATCCTGTACGAATGTGCACCGATGGCTATGGTCATGGAGCAGGCTGGTGGTCAGGCTGTGGACAGCAATATGAGACGGCTGATGGAGGTGGTGCCGACCAACATTCACGACAGAAGTGGCATTTATATGGGTAGTTACGATGAGATGGAAAAGGTCAAAGCAGCTCATAAGTAGAGGGGCAGGCCAATGCATGTCGGGAAATCTGGGAATTTTTGATTTTCACATCGACCTGCTGATTATCATCCAGCTGGACTTCAAATGGCATCGATGTATAATACCAGGTCTACTATCATAAACATCATCAAGAAGTCTTTGCTTTTGATCTGAGAAGACTACCAAACTGCTCCAACGCACTTAGAGGCTCAGTAAATGCATTCGCATCATCTATCTCTCCACCACTCTGCCTCTGCCCATATCTCAAATCACTCAACATGCCCACAGTCTCAGCAATACCTGCCTTAATCCTCTCACACTCCGCTTCCAGCTCTTCCACCTCAATATTAAGGCTGTGACCCGCCTCATCCATAACCCTTAACAAGGAATCCCTTGTATGAAAAGTCGAAGTTGGATCCGACTGCACTTGCTGCTCTAGCTCCACTGGCAAAACATGCGCAGCAGAATGCAAATCCTCTAGGTCCTCATACATAGCCCGCTGTGCAGCCAGAAGCACTGGATCGGTAAACTCGTTATGCTTGTCCTCTATACCATCACTTTCATCTTCATCCTCACTACTATGACTATCAATCCTTCTCCGTTTCCTTCTCGCCTCGTTTTCGTGCTCGTCCTGGTCATGTTCATCCTCCCCCTCCTCAACCATAATTTGCTGCGCTAGTCTAGCTCGCAATGTCGCGGCTTTCATGCTGCTTAGTCCACATTCTCGATCTATGTTAAGCCGAACTTGATCTATAATCGTTGATCGCTGAGCCTGGAGATCTCGATAAAGACGGTTGACATCTTCTCTGTAGTCTTGGCTATTTCTGTATGTTGCTGGAACGAGGTTCAGAAAAGCTTTGTAAGGGAGGATGGTGGATAGTGGTGCTGGTGGGAGGAGGTATGAGAGCAGGATCTCAGATTCTGTTATTTGAGGAATTGAGGATGGCATATTTGCTGCTGTATCTACTGTCCAGCATGGGCCTTCAGGTCATTGCTTTAGCACGTCCTTTGAAACACGGAAATTTGCCGCACGAAAACCAGTTCTCTACCGGTCACTGTGGAAGAATGAATAACAGATTTAGTAGTGATAATTGAAGTACAGCCGATTTTCAGGTATACTCGTAGTTGCTCTGTGTTGACGCAGGATGCTCATCCCGATGACTTGGCTGAGTGGTGTTGAAAGCCTGCTTACACGTATGTTGCTGTGGCATCTACGGACGTTGAGGTATGAAGGTGCGACAACATAATAGATGAAGCAATAGCAGGTTTGCACTGTGTTATTCTCGTCTTCATCAAGATTTCACCCGAGGTAGCGTAAGCTCACTTCCGTCCTCGATAAGCAATTCTTGGGCGAGACTTAGCCCACACAATGATTCTCTTGATCGCGTCGCCCAGGTTGGGGACGCGTTCTCGACAGCCAATCAGGTGCCGCCATAACCTTCACTTCTATCTGACATCGCTTTCGTGTGTCTCTCTTGATAACACATTCACTTTGCAGCATAAGCACGAAAGACTTCAACAACTTCGGAACACTAATAATCATAGACTTTGATTCCTTGAGTATCAATCTTGCGTGTCCGACAGAGCACATCAATTCAGTCGACCAGCGCCATCATGGCGCCAGCTAGCACAGATAGCAAACCTTCGTATCAGAAAGACGAGAAGGCACTATGTTTTCATGGCGAGCTGCTATACGAGGCAAAGATACTCGACCTTCGGAAAATCGACCCTAAAGATAAGACCACACCGTACGAGTATCGAGTACACTACAAAGGATGGAAAAATACGTGAGTCCTGTCACTATATCACTTTATCACTCCTCAAAACCGAACAACAACTATAGCCCGATATCCTAAGTGACATCCATGCTATGAGCCTGCGACGCGTCAACTGTTTTGATCTTGTACCTCTGACTTTCTTCCAATTGATTACTTCCCTTCACAACTCTTTGCTTTACCACAATTAAACCCATTTCCACTCTGTGCCTCAGATCGCATACTCCAGTCGAAAGAACCAACCCAGAATATCTGTCAGGTATTGTTGGCTTGGAGTCAGACCTGAACAAGAATATTCGCAAGAACCTTTTGACACACCTCTACTTTCTCAATACTCGTTGCTGTCTCTACTTCTCGCTACACAACCACTACTTGAAGTCTTTGTCAATCAACCAATAACTAATCGCTACCACCTAGGTGGGACGACTGGGTACCTCAAGACCGACTCCGAAAGAACACTGAGGAGAATCGTGAGCTTGCAGTAAACCTGAAAAAGGCTGCTCAGGAACAATTAGCACCCAAGTCAGCGAAGCCTTCATCGACCGCCAAAGGTCGAAAAGGTCAAGCATCAGAGAGAAACAGCGAGACAAGAGATTCGTCTGTACCAGCTCGAGGTACCAAGAGAGCTAGAGACAACGATATTGAGAAGGTCAGTCACTCCGAATCATTCCCTTTCATTTCGTGTAATGTTCAACAAACAACTCAATCTGGATCCGCGATCGTCAGCAGAGGTCATCATGCCTATACCACTATTCAGCGAACGACTAGGAATTTCACCTATTGGGCCCGTTGCAGAATGTGCTGGTCGATTTAACGCAAACAATCCTGAAGGTAGTGAAATAGCACCATTCATCTCAGCGGCGGAACAGTCGCGAATAGCACAGAAAAAACGCAAGGATGTTGTCTCAGTCTATGGTAGGAATCAACCAGCTCCCCTTGTCATCGAGGATATCAACGACCGATCTCGGGAGGTCTTGCAAAACGCATATACTACTTACTTGCCAAAGGAACTCGTTGCGGCCAAGCGATTAGCTCCTTGGTGGACACAAGAGGTCGAGAAGATCAAGAAGGGTACCGTGCGAATCAAGGCGGCCATCTTCTTTTCTAAGGCCGTGGCAGGAAAGAACAACGTAGCAGACAACGAAGTAGTGGCAGCGAATAGCGATTCCACACCGGCTTCAGAAGCTCCTCCAGTATCTCGATACGCCGCACGATCATGGTATCAGACTACTCCATCAGATCACATTGTCCCATCAATCGAGGAGGCGGCTGAGCTGGAAGTAGGCGCCCGAAATGTTCTTGCAGAACTTGTCAATAAACGATCAGCGGTAGCAAACAATGTGAAAGTACGAAACCAACCACAGAAGAAACCACTTAGCGCGTTCCCAGCAAGCTCAAAGGCAGAAGAGCCCAAGAAGCTGAACTTCTTCGATGAGAACGGCGATTGGGTCGAGCCAAAGCTAGATAAAGACGTCGACAAGCTGCACGGTTTTGGCGGTATGCGCCCAGACCTCAATAATCTCCATGGCAAAGTGACGACTTCAATGAAGCCGTCTTCCAAGTACTCCAAATTGAGTTATCCGAAGATCAAAGAGCCGAAGCGTGTCGATTCGGTCATCACGGCAGCCGAGCCGATTAAGGCTGGCCGAAAGCGTAAGGTCTGCGACAACGATGAGGAGCAGGACGACGACTACGAGACTGCGAAGCTAAGTAGGGCGAGAAATTTTCATTTACGTGCTACTCAAGCTACTTATGGTCCGTCAGTCATTCGTCGTCCTAAAGGTCGATCGTCTGCGCCAAAAGCCTCGAAGATGATCATGAAGAAGCCGAAAATTCAACAGAAAGATGAGAATTGTCAAATTTGCCAGGGAGACCAGACTGAGGATAATCTGCTATATCTCTGCGACGGATGTGATTCACACTGGCATGAGTCATGCGCTGGTATTGAAATTCCGAAAGGTGATATCCTGTGGTTTTGTGTTGACTGCGAAGGTACGCCTGCTGCCATTGCTAGTCTCGCAGCCCTGCAGACACAGTCAAAGTCTGCAAAATGGTCATTGTTGGAATACCTCGACGAGCTAAAGGCCCTAGATGAAGCTGATGGGGTTCCAGAGACAGAAGGCCTTGAGGATGAGAAGCTGTCTCAAGCCACAACAGCAGTTGGAAGCGACACTATCGTAATTTCAGATGATATTCGAGTGTGTGAAGTTTGTCATGAGGATAAGAACGACGCCGTTGCGCTTGAATGCGAAAAGTGCCGCAAGCTCTATCATACTTATTGCATCAACATGGACGGCATCGATCCCAAGACAGATCTACCTGATGATTGGACTTGTGATGCATGCCCAAAGCAGAGGAGGAAGAAGGTGGCCTCGGAACGCAACACTAAAGCAGTTCAGACCGCACAGAAATCACGAAAGCGTAAAGCAGAGGATGACTCGGAGGCAGTGCGGCCTCGACGAAAGCGCGGCAAGACAGCTCCGCCAGAATCACTGGAAGCTGCTTCTGAACCACAAAAGCGTGGGAAGTCAGTCCAACCACCATCATTGCAGACCGCTCCTACTACACGACAGCGAGGAAAATCAGCTCAGCCTGGGACTGTCAAGGCCGGACCTGTGAACGGGAAGCGAAAAGCAGAAGCTATGGATTCTATCGAAGAGGAAGCTGATCGGCCTGTGCGAAAGCGAGCTAGATCAGCTCGACTGAAATCTGCCCCCATCTCGCAGTCAGTCAGTGTCATCACCACCACGAATGCACCCGCAGTAATGTCCACAGCCGCAGCATCAGCACTGGCCGCTACCGGAAAGCCCATGGCAGCTCCTACGTCTGCTCGAAAGCGAAAGCGTGAAGCCGATGGTGGAGACATGGCACATGGCCCGTTGGTCGCTCTGCCTGTCGAAGACTTCGCTGAAGAACCACGGTCTAAAAAGCAAAAGATCGAGGAACCTGGCCAGAAATATTCGGCTCGGTTAGCAACGAAGACGGGCAGAGCTGCTTCAGCACCGCCTCACCTACTCAAGCAGCCTGGCAAGAAGATTAACACGAGCTTGACAGTACCAGCAACATCAGCAGCATCAAGCTCTACCAGCACATCCGCCGCTGCTCAGCCAAAGCGAAAGAAGGGCAAATAGGCTTGTCCCGTGCACCAGAAGAAGAAGGAACGCTGTCCTGGAGAGTGCTACAAAGCTTTTGTAGTCTGGGCAGAAACGTTCCCAGTTCAAGATGCTGCGGAGCAATATCCACTCAAGGGAGCCAAACCCGACTGGTCTTTCTAATTTCTTCCAACCAAAGCTAGCCTCAACAAACCCATATGAACACCGCCAGCTTCCAGGACTCCCACAACGTAGAGGTAGAGACACTGAAGCCGGCAATCTAACTATGCACCATTAATACTCAGCAAAAGCACCACGTGCTCGGCGCAGCTCTTTGCAGATCGAGCAGCCATCAATATTGCTTTGAACCACAAGAACATGGGGTCTTGAACGCTCTCTGCGACCATACTGCAGCATGGATTGTAGCGGCTATTAACACTCCTTTGTCCGCGAGGTAGAAGCAGTGTGCACGCTCTTCATGCTTGCAAACCCTGATATCAGCATCAAAAACCACAAGCACAAACGATATAGCTCAGAGGACGAAATACGTACACCAGATCTGGAAATGACTCTGGCCACTACATCCACCGCCACCAGCGCCGAAGATGAAACAAAATCTATATGGGTGGGCGGCAAGACCAGCTAAGATCAGGAGCCACGTCGACTATCCGTCATCGTTGAAAGGACCGAAAAACTGTCGGTCATCTTGTACTGACAATTTGGCTAAAGGGGGTCAATGAGATTGCTTTTCAACAAAGCGTCGAGGAACAGGGTTGCAATTACTACAATAATTGTGTCGATGACAGACAGTTGACATATCTCTGGTTCGATGCTGGTCCTACTGCTCAGCTACTCCATTACTATCTGGCGATTGGATCTACTGGACTTGGACCGGCCTACAATACCGCACTAACATCTTCAATTATTATCTCAGACCACAAACTTATACATTCATACAGGAAGAAACCTTCTCGACCCGCCCATCGATCCGCCTCCCACTACCAGACCACCTCAAAAATCTCCTCGTCGATGACTGGGAGAACATCACCAAGACCGGTCTTCTCGTGCCACTACCATCCAAGGCGCCAGCAAATTTCATTATCGACGAATACTTCAATGAAGAGAAACAGAATCGACGGCTTGGTAGCGTCGAAGGTGACATCCTAGAAGAATTCTGCATGGGTCTGAAAGTATACTTTGAGAAAAGCCTGGGTAAGATACTGCTATACAAACAGGAGAGAATGCAGTTGGCGGATGTGCGGAAGTGGTGGGAGACTGGACGGTTCGAGGAGTGGGACGGTAAAGGACCTGGCGATTGCTATGGGGCGGAGCATCTTGCTAGGTTGCTTGGTGAGTGTATCTACTTGCTTGAGTTCTCGAGCAGCTTTTGTGGAAGTATGGGACTAATCTGTGCTTGCAGTCAACATGCCTGAACTCACAGCGCAAACAAATATGGACGCTGCCGCTGTACAGAGACTCAAGGAAGAACTCAGCAAATTCACCGTCTGGCTGAGCAAGAATTCCGAGAAATATTTCGTGGCCAAGTATGAGAAGGCTGAGAATGCTATTGCTGCGTGAGCAGGGTCTATTGACCGAGAGGGAGACAGACCGACCCCGTTGTCGGTTATCATCATTTCTGCGACGAACATGGCTTCGACTAGGATAACCGAGAAATGAGTTCGAGCATGCCATTGCTTGATGAACAGGAAAACGCCTGGGAGGAGGGAAGTCATCAGTAGGTGCGGATGGACTTAGTCTAGGCCTTAGGTTCTCATTTGAGATGTAAGGCTAGGAGATTGTCTTCATATATGGGACATAACTAGCAAATGCCAATGAGGCTGAAGAGAAATCTGCCGGAAGACGAGGGAAAGTGGGACTAGTGAAGTCGTTATTTAGCAGCGTGAGTATTGGCGCAGGTTAGCTGCTGATGGAGCAGAAAAGTTGGTCCTTCATCATGTGCAGCATGGGCTGGAAGAACTGCAATTATGATTACATGCAAATCTTGGAATTAGACTACACTTTCTATTAGTAGACGATGTGTCTTGTATGTGCATCCAAAAAACTCGTCCACCCTCGAGCGAACGACTAATAATACACAAAGGTCACTGCCAAATTCTGCGCCGATGCAATGAATTAAGCCTTGCTTCTGTACCAGTCTCGAGCTCTTCCTCTTCTGCAAGAGTCATCTGCTTTGACGAATTTGACGACTTTTCTATTGCAAATGTCCCGAATGCATTTCGTGTTCCGATCTCGAAGTCGACCGCGGTCTTCGGCAGGTCGATCTGAAGGTTTTGCATAAGAGCACTACTCGTGGACACATTCGAAATTTGTTCGACACTTCAGATCATGCGCATGCATCAAGTATTTTGGTGCGGCTTTTGCAAGGCCTGGAGGTTGTGCATAAGAGCACTACTCATGAATACAGTCAGAATTTCTCCGACACTCCAGATCGTGCGCATGCATCAGGTATTCTGGTGCATCGTTTTTGAAGCATCGTCGTTCCGATATGGGGCCAGACATTAGAGATGCAGATGCTTTGCGCTTGGATCCAGTTCTTGGACATGGCAAATAATGATGATCCTGACTTTTCTCAGCAGGCGACTTGTTTTGTTTGCATGACCTTAGCGAATCCTCGAATTTGACAAAATCTGCGGCAGTAGTATGCTCGACTTCCTGAACTATGCCATCTAGCTCAGGCGTCGAAGCTGGGTCAGCATCGTCACCGTGGATCAGCTGGTAGACCTTAGCGTCTAAGGTGAGTAGCCTGACCCCATCACACTGTGGTTCGTTAGCAATGTGTTTCCCAAAACTAGACACTAACTTACGGAGACCTCGGACATCTCAAGTCCAGCATCGTCCTTCTAGAACCGCAAGTCCCAGCCAATCATAGGACCCAGACGAGGCAATTCGTCAGCAACTGATTGGACGTCTTTGTCACCACGACCGGACAGACAAATCACAATGTTCTTGCCCTTGCCCAGCTTTTTGGCCCACTCCATAGCTCCATAGATCGCATGAGCAGATTCAAGAGCTGGGATAATACCTTCTGTTTCGCTCAACGTTCTGAAGCCAATGAAAGCTTGAGCGTCAGTCGCGTTGATGAAAATAGCTCGATCAGCATCCTTCCAGCCTGCTAATTCTGGACCAACACCAGGATAGTCCAGACCTGCTGAGACAGAATGAGTATCTGCGATCTGACCATGCTCATTCTGAAGGACGTATGTTCGCACGCCATGCAAGACACCAATGCTACCACCACTCAAAGTGGCTGAGTGCCTGCCTGTCTCGACACCGTCACCAGCAGCTTCGACTCCGACAAGCTGAACAGACTTGTCATCGCTGAATGGAAAGAACATTCCCACAGCATTGCTGCCTCCGCCGACACAAGCAACAACGGCGTCAGGTAGTCGACCTGTCAGCTCCTGCATCTGCTTCTTTGTTTCTTGACCGATGACAGACTGGAATGTTCTGACAATGGTTGGGAATGGGTGTGGCCCAATGGCACTGCCAATGATGTAGTGAGTTGTGTCGAGATCGACAACCCAGGCTCTCATTGCCTCATTCACAGCATCTCGAAGCGTTCTGCTGCCTGCTTCCACAGCCACAACCTTGGCACCAAGAAGCTTGATTCTGAACACGTTCAAAGCCTGTCGTCGCACATCTTCGGCACCCATGTAGATGACACATTCCATACCGAATTTAGCACAGACGGTAGCAGTCGCAACACCGTGCTGGCCCGCGCCGGTCTCGGCAATAATTCGGGTCTTACCTAATCTTCTGGCAATCAGGATCTGACCGAGCGCGTTGTTGATCTTATGACTGCCGGTGTGATTCAGATCTTCTCGCTTCAGGTAGATGTCGGCACCGCCAGCTTTTTCTGTAAGTCTTTCAGCAAGATGTAGCGAAGATTCTCGTCCCATGTACGGATAATACGATCTGAACTCTTCCCAGAACTTTGGATCATTCTTTGCTTGTGAGAAGCCGTCTTCGAGCTGGGCTAAGCAGTCCATGAGCGATTCTGGCACATACTGACCACCAAACTCGCCAAATCTATTCGGTATGGCATTTGGATTTGGTTCGGTACCATTGGTAGATGTGTTGAGGGCGTCTAGCTGATCTGCCAGACCAGGTTCATCTGGTCTGTCAGCATCTGTGATCACTTCATCGACTTGTACCTGGTGGCCATTCATGCCGTTCGTGGTATTGCCATTTGGCTCTTTCGCAGAAGCCATAGTCTCAACCATGCCGACCTCTCTCGTCACACCATTTGTATTGTTCATGACTCCTGGTCTCCGACCCGTTATTTGTGCGCAGTAATCTTCGGCAGCCTTTCCAGCCTGTCCTGGTGCAGCATTACCGAGCTCAATAACGATTTGACTGCCGATCACCACGCCTTCTGCAATATTCTGAAGACTCAAAAAGTGCTCTCTTGTGCTCACACCGAAGCCAACCGCAGCTGGAACGCCACCAGAATATTGATGTACCCTGTCTAGCAGTTCCGGTAGCTTTGTGTTTAATGTTCCAGTAGCGCCAGTCACACCCATTCTGGACACAACGTAAATGAAGGAGTCTGCTATCGAGCATAACAATTTCATTCGTTTCTCCGATGTAGCTGGTGCGATGAGAGGCACATATGACAGACCGTGTTTTTTGCAGTTGTTCCTGAATCTCACGGCCTCTTCTGGTGGTAGATCGACCATGATGAAGCCGTTTACACCAGCCTCTTTGCAGTCTGTAAGCATCTGGTCTTCGCCATATCTGAGGAGAGGATTGTAGTAACCCATAAATATGAGCGGCACCGTCAAGCCTCGTTTCCGGGCATCTCTGACGAATTGTAAGGAGGATCTTACGGTGACTCCATTGGCGAGAGCAACGTTGTTCGACTTTTGTATCGTTGGTCCATCTGCAATTGGATCTGTGAATGGTAGACCGAGTTCTATGACATCTGAGGTCAAGCATTAATTCGTGCTCTGTGTTATGAGAGTGGCCATGAACATACCAACGCCACCAGCCTGCAGACCAAGCAGAACGTCTGGAGTCTGTTCTGCAGTAGGGTAGCCACTGGTGAAATAACCAACCAGTGCAGCTCTGCCCTCGGATTTGGCCTTAGCAAACGCCTTCTTGAGTCCTTCCATGATGTATACCGAGTATCCAACTATAAACAAGAATACGACCAGACTATACGATTAAAAATTGACTCATGAAGTAATCGGTGAGTAGACCTCTAATCTCGAAAAATGGATAACATGGGGGTGGAGTTTCGAATGGTCGCGGCTTCTGCACCCCTATGGAGCTGGTGAGGCAGGAGCGCTCGTCCCTTGCATAACTGCCAGAGCAAGCTTTACTCGACTCGTGCTACCTGATCTAGTTGGCTATTCACGATATCTATGTTCTACTGTGGGATAATATAGCTACATAGTCCTTGCTAGACATGCCTTACCTGCCTCGTATCGTATCTAGCAATGTGGCTCGAGCTTCGATCTGTGTTCTCAAACATGTAGCGGGGCTGGGTGAGCTATCGGCTTTTCGAATTCGGTTGTGCCATAATGAGCCTACCACTATGAGCAGCATCAAATCGTGCTGTATGCAGCAGAGCATATTCGGGCATTCGCTGGATAGTAATTGGTGCCAGTGGTTGTGCCACAAGGATGTTACAACTGAAGCTAAGTACAAGCTCTCTGCAAGAACCATAAGGACTGTTCTCCTCTACGCTCGAAGTGCGCGCTGTACACCTCACGAATAAATATCTGCCGACATATCACCACAAGCATGGTCATCTCCTTCTCTACTTTCCGTCACCGTGCCACTATGATTATGCCATGTCAGAGCACATGACTCACAACGCCCTTTGACGTGATTTACCGCAATCTCAACGATCCTGATCTGAGCGCAACGGCAGCGCCCGCAGCTGCAATGCCAAGAGCTGTTATGCCTATTGTCTGGTAGCTGACCATAGATTCTTCGACGACACGGCCGAGCTTCGTCACATATCCTTCCGACAATTTCTCGGCGCCCGTGCCGGACACATCGTAGTCGTTCCAGTCGACCTTGCTCAGTATCTATCATTAGTTAGTATATGTATCAATTGTGCAAAGGATAATTTTTACCTTCTGATATTCAATCACGGTCCTCGACCAGTTCTGAGTAATCTTCCCATTGTCTTCACGCTTGTACCACGAACCACATTTCGGATCATTGAATGAGCTGTTCTCCAATTCCTGTTGAATCTCAGCATTATAAGCCTTCACCTTTTCCGCACTAGGCTTGATGACGAGTTGACCGCCCTTCCTTCTTGCATCAAGAACTTCTTTGATTAGCGCATTAATGTATCGACTTTGAGCCTCTATCATTAGAATGATACTGTTGTGTCCTAAATTTGTGTTCGGACCATACAACATTCCGAAGTTTGGCAGTGATTCGACGGTTACACCATACAAAGCTTCACCACCCTCCTTCCATACGCTTGCTAATGATCTGCCAGCGCTACCAGTGATCTCAATCGGATGCATAAACTCGACAGTCTTAAACCCAGTGGCACAGATGATCAGATCATATTGCTCCTCTTCGCCATCTGTCACAATGCCATTCTCCGTGATGCGATCAATGTGGCCCGTCTCAAGCTTAACATTATCGCGTGCAAAAACTGGTAGGTAGTCATCAGAAATGATGACTCGCTTGCAGCCAATCTTGTACGTGGGTAGAAGCTTGTCCCACAGCTCAGAGCTATTCGGCAATTGCGCATGCATATGATCCTTCGCTTGACCCTCCAAGAACTTCGCGACTGGATGATCGTTGTCCCACACAGCATTGTAGAATGCCTCACGGAAATCCATCATGTCAGCCCTCTTTCTGTGTCTCACATATGGAATCCACTTGTACATTGCTCTCTTCCATTCTGGAATATCAGTGTCAAGTCGTGGAATAACCCAATTTGGTGTTCGCTGATGAATGGTCAGATGCTCGACCTCTTTTGCAATTTCTGGTATGATCTGAGCAGCAGTCGCGCCGTTGCCAATGATGGCTACTTTCTTGCCTCGAAGATCGTACGACCAGTCCCATCGCGCAGAATGCATGACTTTGCCTTTGTATGTGTCGAGACCGTCGATAGCAGGCCATTTCGGCTGATTGAGCTGTCCGACTGCGCTGACAAGGAAATCGGATTTCATGGTATATTCTGAGCCAAACTCAGCGTCCTTGCCTCCTTCTACCTGGACATCAACATGCCATTTCTTGGTCGCGTCGTCCCAGTTGGCTTTCTTTACCGTGCTATTGAAACGCACATATCTGTACAGCTCGTATTTTTGCGCCACTCCAACGAGGTATCTCTGCACAATCATTAGCTCCTGCTTCGTTCATGCGGGGACGACCTTTCTTACAAGGATCTCTTCTTGACCTGGATATTCGCGAGTCCAGTCTGAGTTCTGCTCGAAGGAATAGCTGTACAAATGCGACCACACTGGAGCTTGTCAATTCTGCTCGATTAATGGACTTCATCACAAACCATCGCAACAGCAGCCTGGATATTTGTTGTCCCTCCATGTACCACCAACACCACCACTTTTCTCGAGTATCACAAAATTTCTGCATTTGTTGCGCTGGATGAGGTCGATGGCTGTGCACATGCCACTGATACCACCCCCAATGATCACAATCGAAGGCTCAAGGTGATCTTTATTGCCCGTAGGAATCGTCGGCCATGCCTCAGAGCCAGCCATCGTAGCGGATTTTGCGATAAGAAGGAACAGCGAGTGGTGCGAATGTAATGCAATCTCAATCCGGCGACGATATTTGCTGCTACAGCTCAGCCTTCTCCAGTACGAAAGATACGATGATAGATCGTGCTATGAAGCTCAAATTCAAGCTGAGGAAGCTGCATCTTGCCTTGCCGCGACACAGAGTTTGTGCTCGCCACATCAGCGCGTGTGTAAGTTAAAACATCCGAGGTAGCGGTATTGCTCCATGCCTGCACGAGTCGTGATCCAAAAGTCGTATCGAGGACATATTGCGGAGCAGATGTGGAGAGCTGGAGTCTAGCCTGGAGCTGCTGTTCGGGGATCCGTTTTGGCCTGGTCTAGGGCAGAGGGAAGTTGTTTCGGGGCATGAAGACAACCGAGTCAGGCGTTCTGAGTCAGCTGCAGGAGTATCCATTGATTTGTGTTGGGAAGGTCATATCCAGTCAGCAACAATCAACAATGATAACTTGCAATGGATCGCGTATGTGTCCGTTACATGTCGTAGCGGCTGTAATCGTCAGGAGAACTTCACCAGCAACACAGTGTTATGTGTTGACAACACGTGTGCTGACACAACACTCTCAAGCTATTGGATGCTGCTACTCGTGGCATATCTAGTCATCATAGCCTCGTGCTTGCTAATTGCAGTAAATACAACCGGCCTGTGTCTCCTGCTGGAGAAGTCATCTGTTCGATCGCGCCTCCTGCCCGGAATGTGATATTCCCTGAACCTGTGACATGTCATCTGTTTCTGCACAATTCGCATGGGAGGAGAAGGAGCCCTGTCGGAGAACCTGAGGTCGCTCCTGCTTTGCTGTTGCATATCTCGACAATCTTTTAATTGCAGTCGCCAGGATGAGTATAAGGGCTGAAACTAGTAGGGACTGGTCCTTTATTAGGCTGTGTACAACTTGTAATACTGACACACAACGGTGCTGCTGGTTACAGCCGCCTCAAGACGTGCTATAATTCTGGTGTAGGGCATACCCAGGCTGACCTTGCTGTACCTATGATTTGCAACAGGTCGAATCGCTCGCGTAGATGGTGGAAATCCTTAAATCTTGTTGTTGCGTCTGCTTGCGTGGGTAGGATTTTCAAATTTCGCCCGAATCGCTGAGTTGCTGTTTAACAGTGTCTTGACATCTGTGGACGTGATCAGCCAGATATGAAGTGCAGACCAGCCCCAAGCAGAACCCACGCCTTGCCCATAGCAAAGCCCAATCTTTGCCCGTGCATACTGGCCGCTACACCGCAGCCACAATCCCGCCACACCTTCACTTTAGTAAATTGTTTATATTTCCACTTCTCAAATTTACCATCATCGATTGATCCCACAAAGTTAATGTGGTAGTAAGCTGGAATGTACCGAGTCCACGGTAAATCTCGTCAGAGTGCGTGTGGAGGTTGCCAGTAGCTCGATACCTCGTAGGCCGTAGGAAGGATGTAAGCTGTTCAATTCGGCAGCTGAACCTTTTTGCTCTTGCAGGTCTCGACTTCGACTCGAGACTATTACTTCTTTGTATATGAAATCGCTAGTTCGATTCGTGCACAGTTTGTTTATGACCAAATCGTCATAATTTTTATTTCTTAGCAGTGAAGGTCACTATTTTAGCACTTTGAATTTTGAGCTTTCATGACTTCTTCAACGATCGTTCTCATCCACTTCAATCATCGCCAGTTCTCAGCCCTTGAGATAATAAATCACCAGAAAGCAAAACAAGAAGAACACAATCGCACCAGCCCAGAAAATCCACTTATCCTGCTTCGCCCTTCGTTCGACCATTCGGATTGTATCACCACTGACTCCCAGCGTATTTGCAACAGAATACAACTTCTTCTGTGTTCCCTTCAACACCTCCCTTTGTTGGCCTAAATCTCCTAATACCGCTCTGCCTCGATCTAAGAACTCATCAATTTGGTTGTTCGCCTGTGAGAAGAAATTCTGTTCTCGTAACGCATGGTCTTCCCGTGTATAGTTCTCTGCTCCGGCACCAAAGCCCAATCCATCTTGACTTTTACGAGAAAATGCTGAGTTACTTGATGGTTGTGCATAGGGGTTTTCTGGTGTCATGCCTCCACCTGGTGTGCCATCTGCCGCATATGGTCGTCGATGGCCTAGAAGTTCATTGCGATTGTTTGAGATTGTAGCTGCTTCGCGCTCTTTCTTGAGTTCATCGAATTGTATTCGATAGGAAGCTAAGTCTGCACGGAAGTTCTTTAGGCGTTCTGCTGCTTTGTCTTTCTTTTCCGGGTTGAGCTCATTATGGGACAAGTTCTCGTAATCCGACAATGTACGAGAGAGATTTTGAAGTGATGTCGAAATTTGACCCTGAAGTGCTGCACTGGCTGTTTGAGGGGATTGTGTGAACGTATCGAGGTCTTTGCGCAGAGAGGTGGATTGCTTAAGAGCGCTGTTGTAGAGCACGTTCATATTGACAGGCTACTGCTAGAGAAAGCTGACCGAGCGAAGAATCGTGAAGAGGTCAAAGACATGCACGAGCCACTGAATAGAGCGTCCAACAGAACCAACAGAAATAAGGGCCAGGTGGCATGAAAGTTCAACAACGGCAGCCTTCAGTCCAAACACCATACAACACCGACACTACAATGAAGCAGAGACATTCGAAGAACCAAATGAAAGACTTGCGACGTCGAACGATGTCAACGTGTCGCATTGTCTGATCTGAGCTTCAGAAGTGTATCTCGTCGTACGGTTCTTGATATTAAATTTCAGGCAGGAACGAGGCAGCAAACGCGGCTTGTTTCGATTGGAAGGCACGACTCTGATTGGCGGCTTCCAAGATTGGGGATGCACATGCTAGCACCGCGTCGCCAGTCGTCATAGTATTGGCGGCTGGGAAGTAGCAGACCACGCTCTATCAGAAGAGCTTTGCGACTTGTTCATCACGCGACTCGACGATCTTATCTTTACAACTTTGCAAACCCTACGTCTAGCTTTTTCCCGTGTCAAAATCCATATCAGGTCAAAGCAGATATGTCTTACGCAGACGTCGTATCGCATGGGCCGAAGCAGAGCCCAGAAGAAGTAAGTACCTATCATCAGAGCTGTACAGACTGAGCTAATCTACTCTTAGGCGTAAGACATGAAGTACTAATAATATTGAATGACTAACTAACACTCATTGATAGTCGCGCCCATCCTGTACCAAGCATAAGCGCCAGCGAGTCCCAAGCTAGCACCAGCTCGCTCGTCGATGTCGATTCACCTCACGTCAGCAGCGTGCCATCTGATTTTCGAGAACAAGAAGTGAAGACCGAGACTCAAGCAGAACGGATAGCACAGGAGACAGAACGCAAAGCTGAGATCGAGAAAGTGCACGCTGAACAGAAAGCCGAAGAACTCAAGAAGAAGGCTGCCGCGAAAGGCAAGGAGACCAAGCATACCATGAAGGAGCAGGGTCGACATCTTGACGCCAACAAAGAGAACCCAGTATTTGTCGGAAATGCGATCCTGTGGACTGTCACTGCTGCGGCTGTTGCTATCGGTGCTTACCAGAAGCACACTGAGGGTAAGCTAGATGTCGAGCTTGCTGGCAAAGTTGCGTTGGGATTGGGTGCGCTGGGTGCTGCTGATTACTTCGCTAGCAAGTATGTTTGACACAACAGATATGAGGAATGATGCTAACCAGGAGCAGGTGGTTGGTGGCCAACAAATACCCAACCGACACGACGCATAAGCAATTCTAGTCTGGGATACGTTAACCGAGCATGAATAAGCACGTGTGACTCTCTTCTCGAACAGGCTGGATGGGCAATATTTCTGTATTTGTACTTTGATATACTTCAGCATAGGAGTTTTGATAACGCCAGATACCCATCGGATATCTCTGACCACAGTATTTGGCATGAAACGGCTAATCTATAGGTACTGCATGCTTACCTTGAGCATGACAACCTGATCATGCGGCTGTTTGTACTCGTCTACCTTCAACTGCTGTCTTAGCATCAGCACGAGCTGTCATCGCCATTTTTGGATGGTGATGCCAAAGCTGTTGGGTGAGCCTTCGTACGAGGTGCCGGAAGTGGTGGTGCGGTTGATCGGCGGGAAGTCGATGTGGAATTCAAGCTCGGGTGGGTTCAGAGAGTGATGAGGTGATATTACAAGCTACCTGACGCTATAACCTCTTCTCGCCAGCACTCCAGCTAGGTGTCCTAATCTTTGCGTTCCTTCCAGATTGTCCCGTCGTGCATATTCTTCTGATACGAATGCTGACCTGGCCTCATCCGAAGGGCTCGAGTCGGTCGCTGTGGTGGTTGACGTACTTAGTTGCGCCACAGGGTGGGCCAACACCTCAAAATACGGTACATCGTTTGAAGAAGTGCCAATTCGACAGGATCTGGACTTTGAACAATTTCATTTGTTTAGTGTGGATACTATCTCGCTGTATTCTTCACTTAGGCCGCAACCTGGCCTGCGTAGCAGAAAGAGCTGTTTTTGCAAGCCGAAGTCGCCTATCGCGAAGACCACTGTCTGGTCGTAAGATGACAGCACCACGTGAATGGAGTCTCAAATTCGAGTACGCTTCTGTTTGAATGGTCTCTCATTGACTAGTCAGAACGGATCCTCCTCATGAGGGTTGCTCGAAAGGATGCTGTTTTCAAACAATTTTTCACACTGCCAATACGCTTCGGAGCCGATTCGCCTATCAGGCAGAATCACGGTACTATGTCGTGATAGGAGCTCGAAGAGACAACCTGCTGGTATTGCAAGAAGATCCCTTCCAATTGGCATTCTTTCGAGCACCAGCGTGGTGGAAGATGACTGAATTGGTACAATAACGTCGAGCAGGCCTTCCACAAAGACGATCGCCTCCGTTTCTGGTAGTATTTTATGCCACGTATAATGGTCCGCACGCGAGATTACGACGTTTTGCGACAAATGTGCTGTTTTGACCTGCATGTGACGTTCAGGGTGCAGCAAGTCGGATGATCCATAGCCATAGGATTGCCGCCTCTTTCCCGCCTTCAAATACTGTAGTGCAGCACTATGAATGCTTTGCATCATGAGTTCCACCGCATCCTTTTCAGTTTCAGCCATTCGTAATCCGATGGGTATTCAAGCAGCCATAGCTAGGATAGCGACAGGATCTACTTGCGAGTGGCAACGGTATAGAGCATCCACATTCTTCTCTGAGGCGCTTCGGTGGCGCAAGAAAGCGATCGTTAGGTGAAGAGCCAGATACATTAAAGGGACTGACTGCCCAAGCTCGTTGCTGGTCTAAAGCTGATAGTGCTTCTTTGGCTATGGAAAGAGCTATTCACCTTCATCCGCAACATCTTCCCATGCGCCACGCTCAATTAATTGTTCTTTGACACGTCCCTGTACAGCCTTGAAGTGCTTGCCCAACGCATCATCCCACTGCTCCTCAATCATTGCAGCTCGGTTCTTCAACTCAGCCGTAAGTTCACCCTCATCTTCCAGCCTCGTATCCTGTAAATCGATGCTCTGATCTCCAGCCATCTTCTGCTGTGCTTTGCTCGCAGTGTAATGTGCGGTCAACGAACTCGTCTTGACTTCATGCACAAGACAATACAAATTCACTTGACCCTCAACGAATTGATAACTCGATTTCTCCGCGTGCCGGAGCAAGGAGTATAAATATTGCTGAGGATGAGCTTGATACGATGGGTTTTCGAGGAGCTCTGCGTCCGGAATGTGGATATCAAGCTGATCAAGATCGCTGGGGATTTTTTGCAACATTTCGAGAAGACCTGGGTGAATGTCCCAGAACGCAGACGCTTGTTGTTCTATGCCGTGAAGAGCGTTGTCCTCAATGAAAGCTAAGAAGACCTCATGGCGCTTCAATGCATCAGCGCAGGCTGTTGCGTGACGAGTGGCTGCATCCTTCTCGAAGAAGGCTTCGGTATCTCGGATCTTGTCGATGTTATTAGACTGATGGTACGGCAGCGCTACGATGTTCTTGTATGCCTCGTTTCTTTGTGACAATAAATCGAAAACTTCTTGGTGAAGAATTTCTCGAGCTTCGAAAAGCCATTTGAGCAGAGTCAGCTGCTCGAGAAGTTCAGGAACATCGTCACCTTCTTGTACTGGCTGATCTGGATCTTGCCGCGCTGCATTGTCAGTAAGCTCTTTCTGAAGTGCTTCAAGGCTGTTGTTGAGGTGTATGACTCGCTCGTTCAATTGATCGTGCAGTGGATTTACGACCACGTCCTGTAAGGTGTCGAATTCGGCTTGCAGGCCTTCACGTTCCAGGTTATGCTCCTCAGCTCGAACTGATCGCTCGACTTCTGCGGCTTCCGTATACGACAAAGTGCCGTCATCTATCTGTGATTGGATATTATTCCTGAAAGATCTTCTGATTTCTCGAATCTTGTTCTGTCGATCTTTCCGCATTGCTTCTACACTAACGTGATGACGCTGTTGACGGTTCTTAGCATCTTTGAGGTCACTGAGCATGCGTACTGTAGTCCGGTACTCTGCGAGATCTGGATGGGCATTATTCACGGCAGGATAGTGTCTGGGGTAAGGTGGAGGCAAGGTGATGAAGCGAGAGATGTCCAACCCAGTCGATTGCAAAGCCTGACGCTGAGATTGTTGTGTAGATGGCGGCGATATCACACCTTCGTCGTAGTAGCCGAACGATTCTGGATTGGCTTTTTCATCCGGATAGTGGTTGCTCTGAAGCCACGGTGCGTCCTCGTATAGTGGATCCATCTCAGCTGTCTCCATATCCTGTAAGAGCTTCTTTGACAAGCTCATGTACTTTGATTCTCGTTTGGTTCGCAAAGAGTGGTGATCTTTGCCATCACTCTGAGACCCTGTTACAGACTCCCACCATCTGCTGGGAGCTCGTCCTCGAGAGCTCATTTCATCGTACTCCATGCTTGCGATTGGCGACAAATTAGGTCTGTAGTCCTCTTTCCACCAGCCATCAGGTTTTGGCAGTGGTGAACTAGGCATTGAGCTGTCCTCATCCCGAGCAGAGGCACGTCGTATTTTCGAGCCATTGAACAACAAGCTCTTTGCAGCTTCCGAGTTGAAGTCGTTGGATTGGTATGCTGCAATGTATCGTTCTTTCCGGATTAATGACTCCTGCTGCATGAACTGCGTGAAAAGATTGAGCTTTTCGAGATCACTAGCCGCTTCCTGCTCTTGCTTCAGGAACGTTGTGTAACGTCCCATCGCTTCCGTGACAAAATCCTCCTCTGAACCAAAAGCATTATTTAGAAGCTGGGAATTCGACAGGCTACCTGCTGAAAGCAAAGGCTTCTGGCTCAGGGGTGGTGTCGGCAGAACTTTCGCTTGCGGGGCAGGACGACGATCATCTGCAGCAAACCTAGCAGCTAGGGAGCTAGGCGTGGCAGGTGGTGTATGTGTTCTTCTGGTCGACATATCCATGCTCGGCAGCACCGACGATTCCGGTAAGCTTTCTTCTTGAGGTGATCGAGCACTCTGTAGAGCAGAATGCCATGGGTTGAGCGACATAGTGGTTGACGGAGGTTCAGCTTGGTCGTTTGTCTCAGAGCGACCTGATATGCTCTTGCTTCTACTGCGAATGATTTGACCAGAAGATCGTGCAGCTGGACCTCGAACAGCTGATCTGCGTGCAAGATTGGATGGTCCAGCTTGCGTGATGAGTGGATCTGGTTGTACTTGTTGAACCACAGCTGGAGCTCTGCCTTGTCCACTTGCCATCCCCGTATCGATCCGAAGAGGAAATGGCATTGGACGACTTGAGGCATTCGAGTTGACGCTAGCTGGCGTAGCTGGTATGGGCGTCAGGTTGCTGTTTCGCAGTTGTAATCGTGCAGGTCGTTGACGAGACCCGCCGAAATCGACCGTACTAACATCCTGTCCACCAGCACTCCTTGATCGAGAACTATGCACAGGCGGAACCGCAGGTGGTCCTGGCAATGTAGATATTTGTGACAATCCATTTGGCACTTCTGTATTGGACATTGTCCTTATCGCTCTTGGTGTAGAAGGTCCAGCTGTGGGAGTCGGCCCGGCTGAGGTCGATCTGCGAGCGCCATAGCTTAGCCGTCCATTCGTATCTGCCTCTTGCGTGGCTAGAGGCGGTGTTGCTCTGGGCGGAGGAGGCGGTATAGCATTACTGTCACTCGTACTTCGACTCTGCTGCATAGATAATGACGTCGATGGGTGATAACTATTGTGTTGTGGCCTGTATTGCTGGTATGATTTTGCCGGATTGTACTCGTTTCCAACGTTTGTTCCCATCGTAGCTCTTCTTGTATCATATGGCTGTCTAGTATTAATCGACAAGGGCTTCGGTCTAGTATAGGTCGTGGGCTCATCCTGAGGCATTGGCGATGTGCTTCCACTCGCAAATGTCGGTGCTCGACGAGAAAAACCTGAGGAACCCGAGTCTCTTTGTCCTTGCGAGCCAGGATATGCTGGAGGTGGTGTGACAAGAGGCTCGCCATAACAGTCCCTTCTCTGCCTTCCTTCCACACTCTGACGACCTGAAGCCCATTCCTGCGGGTTGTATGTCATCGTGAAGGTCCCCGACAACCTATTGTTAGCTGGTGAAACTCCTCTTGATGCCGAGCCAGGCAATTCTCCTGCTGATAATGCATGAGCTGTATTAGGATTACTGAGGCTGAAAGGACTTGACAGCGAAGCTGGTGTGACTGGTACTACAGGTGTGCTCAGATAAGGAGCTCCTTGCACATAGGGAACAGCAGTATTCAAAGACAGCAGTCGATGACCCTGCTGCCTTGAGTCTGGGCCATTTGAAGGGACTCGAGGTGGTGGAAGTGGTATAGAAGCAACATCCACAGAGCCTTGAGAGGCATCTGCTGCAGGAGTGCTTCTAGCGGTATGGCTGTTAAGCTGTCAGCGTTCTGTCCCGTGTTGACAAAGTACTTGCGGCGTACGGTCGCATCTTCGTGCTAGTCTAGACGACCTTCTGTTGACCAGCGCGCAGATCAGACGCGCTCAAAAGCCACATTAGCCGCCAGACTGTTCGCTTGAGTTAGCCATGATAGCTGTATGCTGTGAGCTCGAAGACTGATTGGGAGAGACGGCGAAGTTCAAGGCATGGACAATAGACAGCGGCAAATAGTTCATTGCATTGTTCATTGAGTGGTCTGCAAAGTATTCTCAAAATAGATATCTCGCGTTTTGGCGTCGAAGGCATGCAGCTGGACTAAGCGAATTCGAGCCTGAAACAAACACCCATGGCTCAGGAAGCAGAGTCGAGTCGACCTTCTGCTGCTCGACGCTGGCACATGAATTCGATGGTGGAAGAAGAGCAGATGATCATTGGTCTGTCGAAGTGTGCCGCACTCCTGAGGGTGCGTTAGTGCGGCGGTTACAGATGTTGGTGAATATTCCTGCGAGAAGGGAGCGTTTCTGATTCGTTCGTTAAGCCGAAGCCGCACTATCCTGCAGAAAGCTAGCCTGCCAAGCATAATCAATGCACTAAGACTGCATTGGTTCAAATCAAGCACGTGAGCGTGGACGCGTAGAATTATTTTCTGGCGCAGCTTTCATCGCAGTTGTTGCGAAAAGTTTCACACGCTCATGTTTTATGTCTTCGCAGCTTCGTATTCGTCGAGTAAGACCCAGCTCCTAGATTCTGCACTTCGTGATGAAGTGACCTTCTGAGCTGAAGAGGTCCTTGTACAAACACAACCATCGATGCAATGCTTGAAATTGCGGTCGAATTAGCAATTCCCTAGTCAATGAAGATTAGAGTTGTTGCGTGTCGGACAGTTTTGTACTCTGAAAACAACGAAATCGGTAACAACATGACGAAGTGGAATTTCCACCTAAGAAAGGGCAAGTCGGGAAGATGCAACCAGCGTGCTGACTCTGCAAAAATTCAGCTTCATCCAGAATTTGGTTGACCATGGTAAGTTGTACCTGTTCCGTCCCTTCTCTATGATGACACTGCATACCATTACAAACTAGAGTCTTTGATCTCAAGAAATGAAACACATATTGCATTTGCACGTCAGTCTGACAGAACTCCTTGCCCCAGCGGTACCCATATGAGGTCCTAGCAGAAAGCTAACACATTCACAGCTGCTATGCACAGATGAACTCTGCGATGAACGAAAATTTTCTGTCCTACGGTATGTCTGATTCCCGCCTGCTCAAACCTTTACATGATGCTTTTCTTAATATATACGCTGGAAATTACCGACTGAGGTTCGCCTATGTCGATAGCAAAATGGCTTTTTCTGATCACAAAATATTCCGTCTATATCACTAAGATTTTTAATGAATGTTTGCTGATGAAACGTCCCAGACATACACGATCTCGATGCTGAAGCAGCTGTAAGCAAATCCTCCACGACCTATCCAAGTTCTATGATGAATGGCACTGGGCGCTGACGGCACAAATGTGTTCGGTCATGACGGATATGCCCTTTCGCGGCAGGCCTAGAAAACCTCGCCCACTGAGCCAACGTTGTCATTGAAGCTACAAGAGATCGACATCGTGCAATGGCTGACAATGTCCAAGGTCCTGCATGCGTGAGGGAATACATCAACCGACCTGAGTAAGTTGAATGCCACCCCACTCTACAAGTCCCATTTCGTGATGAACACCAGATGACGAGTCTGATACCTGATGCAGACAATTCTACTTTAACCATTCATGCATAACTGATCCTTCCTTGTCTATTCACATCTTTGGCATTCTTATGTGCGAGAGCAGTCACTGATCGTTTGTACAGATAGTCCCTGGTACGTCAAATCAGCTACCTGCCTTCAGCATGATGAATCGACATTCAAAAGACAAGCATATGTCTGAGCAAGCTTCGGCGTGCATAGGACGAGTCTAGTCAAGCCTGATCACTCTTTTCTGCTCCATACGTCCAGTGACCAGCTTTGGCCAGCAGCTAACGAGCTCCTGCAGCGTCGGAAACCTGCTTCCCTATTTTGGTAAGCACATGTTATCCCTCCTTCCAATTCGTAGGATGACTATTATATTAATCACGACGGTCAACGTAATATTCTTTGACGATACCGCCTGTGACAAGGCATGTGTCTGACAACAAATAGCACAAACTTGATATCCTTCACTTGAACTCGTCCAGAGCTAACGTGTGAAGATTTATGTAGACAAGCACGAGTTGTTCATTCCACGACCACAAAATAGGACCTAATTGGTTCCTTGTTAGCTCAATATTACAATTACATGCATTCAAATCATCAGGTCCTAGCCGCTATGACAATGTGAGGATTACAGTGAACACAGATCTCGGTCAACTTCCTCATGTTGAGCTCTCCTGGAGCTCACCAGAGGCATATGGACTTTTCTCCTGTGTTGTGCCAGATTCGTAGCTTACGCTGAGCTTTTCGATCTTTGACTGGACTTTTCAGTATCTGCCACGAGGCTGTCTCTGCATACATTCAGCATACTTAAGTGATCCAGCTGATAACTGCAGGTGCATTTCGGTCTTTGATATTCTCCCAAGTTTGTCCCTCGACCAAAATCTCGAGCCCTCATGCGCGCTTGCATATGTGCAAGAACCTTCTGATTGGTTGCAGGCAATATGGTGTACACGCAGGCACGGCTCGATCATGCCCTTCGGGTCTTTCGTGACGTTAGTGTCTGGCGTAATAGGAGAGGTTTGCCATCTGAACATCTCGAAAGGCAGCTTCGGACAGGCTATGCACTTCGCAAAACAGCGCAGTCAGTGCCGCTGGTCAACGTGACGTGGCGTGATAAAGATAGCTCCGACGATGAGGAGTACGATCCATTCACCGAAAGAAAGGCGGCGTGTCGAAAGAAAAAGGTCGAAAGGAAGAGGAAGGCCGACGATATTAGTGATGGAGAAAAGATCGTGAAGAAAATAAAAGGCAGTCATGATACTTTCTCTGCACAAGTTGCGGATGCATCCTGCGTAGTTCTGAAACTCAACAGTGAGCATGGTCGAGCCCTTTTAAAGAGCATTGGAATAATCCGCAGCCGAGTGGAGATCGATCCCGAAGCAGAAAGTTCAGGTGAGGAAGATACACCAAGCTATTTCAGCAGGTATGCCAGCTCAAGAAAGAAGAAAAAGAAACCTGAGAATGCCTGGAACACGCTTGAGCTTGCTCGCGAATGGGTGGGTAGCGACCTAGAGAACGTATTATCAGGTACAGGCAGACGGCTGCGGAATGGCAAGACCTTACAACAAAAGAAGAAGGAGGAGGAAAAGCGCAAGAAGACAAATAAGCGTGATGTCAGTAGTAACAACAAGACAAGTGACAGCTCCACGACTGCTCAGACTGGTCAATCGTCTTTACCGAACAAGTCAAACAACCAGAATCTTCGTTCCATCCATCGTGTCACGAAGCCAGTCATCAAAAACGATCGAATGGGCGGATCTATCCACAACCCAATCAATCTTGACGACGATTCTGATGAGCATGCACAACAAACCAGTGTCAAAGAAACTTTAACGATTGCAGACTCCCAGTACAATTGTCATCCACAAGTCAAACAAGAATACCCGCTATCACCAATCTCACTGCAAGACGAACCCTCCAGCCGAGCCGTCCAGCCCGATGTTCCCGACTACAACTCTGAACAAGGCATTCTCGTAATCGAAACCTCATACGCCCATCCAATTGACTTCCGCTACAATCCAAATCCAGCCACTGGTCTTCCCTGCGACTTCTGCGCCGACTTCCGTATGGCCATTCTTGGTCTAGCTAAACGCACCGTCGAGGTCTTCATCGACCCTGATCATCCATACCAGTACCAGGAAATTGGCGATGGCCATCGCAGCGAAGGACGGGATAATACTAGGATGTGTATTAAATGTGCGTTGGGACGATTACTTATGATGAGGTGCCATGACTCGAGGGATGTTGATGAGATGAGCACTTTAGAGAAACAAGCGCAGAGACCGGCCTCGAATTTTAGACGGATTCGAGGATTGGTGATCGATGGTAACAAGATGAATGCTTATATACCGCATCTTTTCCAGAAGACAGTCAAGGATGCTGGTGGAACGGAGGATGAAGGTATTGGTGATGGTGATGGTAATGGTGGTGTGTCCCTCAAGATCCCGTTCCTCCCGACCTGTAATCTTTGCTATGCACCTGCGACATTTGAGTGTTGCAGGTGGCAGAAGACGGATATGATGAAGCGAGCAAGACAGGTTCCTGGGAGCCATACTATGTCTGATGGCAGTATGAGTGCCAAGCTCCTCCCAGCAAAAGCAGGCTGCGGCCTGAAACTCTGCGGAAACTGTAGGTTGTTCGTGGATCAGGAATGTCAGGGGAAGCTGGACAAAAGGAAGGTAATGAAGTGGTTGCACGCCGGGCGTGGGAAGGGCAATAGTTTCGGACCGAGGGCTGATGTGGAGTGGTTGTTCAAAGGAAGTATGCTTGATCAATGTTATGCTGCTGGTGGGCAGGATAGACGGAGGAGTTGAGTCATCGAGTAAAAACACGATAAGAGGCAGCAGGAAGCGTGATTGCAGCGTTTCGATCGTTAGAGAGGCGTCGTGCATTGGTGCTTCGTGGTTGCTGATACTAGAATTGAGCTGGATGCTTAACACTGGCTATAAATAATGATGCTAATTTTGATCGGTATGTACGCTGACTACCTCGTTCTCATGCCTTGGTGATCGCTGGCTCACCTACAACGGCATCACTTTCCCCTACCTCGTGGTGTTTGGCTGTGCTGCCTTGAGGTCGCCAGGTCGACACAGCTGGAATGTTCGCTTTGTACTTCTCGACATCCACCCCATATGCTTTTGGGGTTAACTTCATCAGAGTATGTAGCGGAACTTCCATCCAAGGACTCTTTGACTGATCTACCTGCATGAAGTACGCGAATATACACCGTACAATCGCCTGATGTGTGATGATTAAGATGTTTTCTGATCGCTCCAGCTCCATGATGATAGGTTCTAGTCGAATCACCACATCTCGATACGATTCGCCTCCCCGATATCGATAATTGTACTTATCATCATCTCGAGCCTTGAAGTCTTCTGGATATTGCTCTGCTATTTCAGCGTAGGTCATACCGTCGCAATTGCCAGAGTCGAGCTCGTCAAGGGCTTTCCACTGTAGCTTTTCCCAACCGAGTTCGGTGACGACGTGCTCTGCCGTTTGGTTTGTTCGCTTCAATGTGCTAGTCCAGATCGTAAGTGGTGCGTCTCTCGGTAAGCCTGATTTGCGCAAAAGCTCAGGCAACATCTTGGCATACTGAAAGCCTCGTGGCGATAGATCCGCATCGCCTCCAATCTGGCCTCCAAGGTTGTATTCTGATTCGCCGTGACGGGAGAGCCATATTGAGCGTGGCTTGATGTGTAAGTTTGTAAGAAAGTAAACAAGACGAGACTGTAGGTAATCCTGTATACGGTTGATAACCACCTGGTGCCCAATATTTGTGACTTTGATGTAGGTGAGCTGTTTTTCAGACTCATCGATTGTTTGATACACTTTCTCGTACATCTTTATGCGGTCGCGGAAGTCCTTTGCCGCTTCTTCTGGGTTCTGCCTAGGCTTTATCAGTACATGCACGTTAATTTGAGAACGATGTACTCACCCTACGTAGTCCGGTGATGTGGTCTTGACTTCTAGAATATTCGCCATGATGAGATCTTCATCATCGCATTTACTTTCAACGAATAAGTGAGCCATTTTGGCTTCTTCGAGCTTCTCGTAGATCCACTTTCGTCGAGATTTGGTTGAATTTGTGGCATCAAGTATTGCGACCTTATTTGAGGGGTCTCGAAGCCATTCTAACATGTCAGCTACAGCCGCTTCAGCTGCCGCTCGTCGTGCCTTTTCGCCTTCTGGATTGCCTGCATCGAAAAACTTTGCATCTGGATGTGGTGTTCCTTCACGTCTGTATTTTCCTACGTTGAAAATCTCTGCATTTACAGACGTCCATCTCAGATATCGTTTCACTGGATGGAGGTTAGCCTCCAGATCCACTAACTTGTCATGACCAACCAACCTTTGCCTGATATCAGACTCTTCCCCCTAGCTGGCAAGCCAACCATCACAAGTACTACCTGCCTGGCATCTGCCTGAAAGTTGTTATTAGCAACTGCTCTCCAAAAATCTGCTTTATGAAGAGTCCAGTCATTTCCAAGGTAAAGATCTGATGGTTTGCGATTTGCCATCTGATAGTCGTATTTCTTGCAACCATCCTCCTAGTTTATAGTAAGTCTGTATGCTGGAGTAGAGATCCCATAGGCCCGGTGTTCTGGCTTTCGAGGTAAACGCGTCCACATAGCATTTCACGAAGACAGCCAAGCCAGGATGGTGATAGGGGTGCTCACAGTCTCTGACGATGTCATTGGCATAGACATGCTACCTGGTTTTCGTGGCCTGGAGCTCAGGGTCTTAAGAGCGATCTCATATGACCGCGACGCTCATGAAAGAATATCTCTCTTTGCTGATGACCTCATACAGCCATACCTCACGAGACTGGCTTGCTTGCGGATTCGGCTTCGTCTAAAGATCGTGTAGCGTGATTGTGCACCTCAGTGTGTATATGCAGAAATTATTGGTGTGCAGCGACCACGCGACTTTGAGTATATGCATCCATTCATGATGTCGGCATCGGAACAAAACGCAAAGTTGAACGTGCCTGGTCTCCGCAGAAATGCATGCTTGCCAGTCAAGTTTCTCCACGATCTCGGTGAAAAGCTTTGGAGCTCACCAGGCAAAGTGTTCTCGAGCACCTCGTTTAGGCTATTGGTCAAGATGACGATGAGGCATTTCAAGAGCTTTCCGGTCAGCCTCGGTCCCGTACGCTTGTTTCAGCCTGTCGCAGACAGAGAACATGATTATGTTCGGGACGAGAAGACATCTCGATGCAGAGCCACGGGCATAGGGGGCTTGAGTCGGCCCCAGACGGCTCCATCAAACACTTGAGGATTATTGTTGGACACGGGATATGCTTCTGGCTTGTTGGATATGCTCGAACAAGTATACTTCCGCATAGAAGCAACGACTAACTGGCTCCTTATGCACTGTGCTCCTTCTAACGTTCTGGCCGTGTTTCGTTGAAGCATTATCAGGGAGGAATGCAGTGCTTACCTCTGGTCGAGCTGCGCTGGCTCTCGCTTGCTGAATGGCCGTCCGATTCAGGGCGTTGACTGGGCCTGGCTGAGTGCCTGCCTGCCCCATTCTGTCGCCTGAACGCTAAGTTTGAGGTCCCTAATTTCTCTCGCCTCTAGCCTTGAAAATTGCTACCAGCGTCAAGGACGACGTCGTTTGCCAACGTGCTTCTGATATCAACGTCGTACACTTAATAGACTGATTTCGTGATTCTACGTAGCTTCTATTTCGTGAAGTAGAAACTACCAGGAGCTTTGTGGGATCAAGTGACGGCATCAAACGAAGGCGCAAAAATGGTGTGCTTGTAACTGAGTCTTATCTGTTGGATACGAAGGTGTTATCAGCAAATTACGGCATCGCTCTTGCGTATTGGGCGAGTCTACCCAGAATTACCAGCAATTGCGCTTTTAACAAATATGTGCCAATTCTAAGGTCGTTTAATCATCATGATTTGCTGAATTTAAGTAGTCTGTCCTGCTATGCGCTTCCAGTCGGTATAGAAGTCTTTGATTTCCTGCTCGCAGTCACGATCCTTACTCTCAGCACAGCCCCTGAAATTAACTAGCAAATCCCCTTTCCTGTATTGGCTATCATGCATGCCACGAAGTCTGTTGGCCTCTAATTCGACCTCGGACTTATCACTTTGAGTATTGTAGCTGTTAATGAGTCGCTGGTCGACCATAGCGAGCTTTGCAAGCACAGTCGGATGCCACTGAACTATGTGCTCCAAAGCGTGGTTTTCCGCCTTCTGAAAAGCGTAAGCTCGATATAGAGGATCGAACCAAGCATCCAAAAAGTAATGAGCCCAATTCTCCTTTGGCTGATCATAAGGCACAGGCATCTTGTTGGTGTTACGGAGGATGAAAGACGTATGAGCCACGTTATCACCGTCCTGTGACAAGATCAAGAACACCTGCGAAGGCTTTAGGTGTGAGAAGGTGTGGATAACACTGTCCGGTGGTACGACAGGAACGTCTTTTTGCATGAGGTTCGTGAGGTTGACCAAGACATGCTCGTACAGAGATACATGGGGTTTCATGATCAAGGCGTGAGGCGTAAGATACCAGATATAGTCAACCTCTGGGTACAAGGTCAAGGAATGCCGTAAGGCTGGAATCATTGACCAGGATGAAGGCGAAGGTTTCGTGAGATGTGAGTATGTGGTAATATTTGTATAGAAGTTCTTGTAGCCATGTCGTTTGGCATAGTCATCCCTGTTCTCCTTGATAATCTCAACATATTCCTTGCTCATAGTGGCCTCATCGAGGACTGTTACAATGGCCACGGAGGCATCGAGCGGCACGCCTGCATCGTCTGCGTATGCATAGTCTCCCAACAGCCAGTCTAGTAGCAGATATAGCGTAAAAACGCCAAAGACCAGATAAGCAGCATATTGCAGGAGTTGTCTGCGTCTTCGGTCTGGTGATGCTTTTGATGGACGAGCATAAGGAGTTCGTGGTGGAAGGGCGAGATGCATGGCTCGGTGATCACCGTAAACGGTCTCTGGCCGGATTGTATCGTCTTGACCACATCGATATGGCAAGAATATAGACCCGACGTGATATTGACTTGTGCAATGCTACTAAGTCCTCAGTGGGCCGATCATACTAAGTGGTTGGTGCAGCTGGAACGTGAGACATATTGCAGAAACTGCCTTGTGCTCAGCCGTACCAGCCCAGCAAGAATGATATTTGTTATTAGGCGTGGTTATCAGATCCACTGATCTCACACAAGTCAAGAGCACGAAGAACGACCTACGAGCTCAAAACATTGCTTTACTCTAATCTTTACAGGAAATGCAGAGCTTCATTCAACTTCAGAGCTCAACTGTGTAGGTATATGGCTGAGATTTATCTCGATGCTACAGATGTGCCCCCACTACGCTGAGGAACACATCAACACAACGATATAGGCATAGGTATGCACGTTAGACATGCTCGTCAATCCACGGTACCAGCAGTGTTTTGGCTGAATCGAGACGATACCCTACCAGATTCCCGGGAGCATGGTGTATCTCTTCTTCTTGTATGCAACACCAAACTCTTTCCTGTATCTGCTTTCCTTCTTTTTTGCCCACTGCATCATTTGACCAACGGACACGATGATGAAGACCACGACTGACCAGCTAAAGTTGCTGACTAGTAAGACACCCAACCAAGAGATTGTCTCGGTCATATAGTTTGGACATGTGACAAGATCAAACATCCATCCCTGGGGAATTGCTCTCTCCGTACCACCTGGACTTCGTAGATTCATCAAAGTCAGATGCGATTGCAGATTGAGCATTTCGCCCACTCCGTAAAGTACAAGACCTGGGAATACAATCAGGTTCTTGGGCTCTTTCGCGGTCGGAGCACTTGGAGCGTAAATCCAAGCAGCAATGTTGACGCCGGCAAGTACCCAGTAGTGAAAGCTGTTCTTGAAGACATTTCTGAATGGCATGGTCGAGGAAGAGAATCTGTGCACGAACATGGTCTCGAGCTCCCTTTTCACAAAGTGCCCAATAATTAGCAACAAGCACAAGGCTTGCAGGTGTGATCCTTCGGACTGTGCATTCTTGTATATGTATGGTCTCAGAGCGTACACCAAAGGATGTATCAATATGGGACCAGCATACTCGATCACAAACACTGTGCGCCAGCTGATTTGCGGTCCCAGATCCTTCACGTACACAGTGCTTTGATCGCGGACACCGGTCGAATGGATTGTGGTATCCCTAGCATTGTTGATAACCGAGCCATCACTGCCTTTTGTGACACGCAGCTGATGAATCGAGTATTGTGTATGTTTCGCGAGCTCTTTGTATAGCTCTTCCGTGCTTGAAGTGGTCTGCACAGTCAAAGTGTCTGGCAGAGATTTGATTGGTGTGCCTACAAAGAGTGGTTAGCTAGAGTATCAATGACCCTCCACATGCTTGATTCCTACCACGCGGACGTATCTGCAGTTCGATCGTTTTGCTCGCCATGTTGCAAGCCGACAATTTTCCTGGTTCAGCAGGAATGAAGTCGCAGGATCAGAAGTTTGGCAAAGAGGTGCTCGCGTAAGACGCCCACAAGTCTCGGTGTGCCACTGCTGACCCAAAAGCGAGTTGCGATGTGGGCAGGTGAGTCGTTGGGGGATATTCACACTGTGATATCGGCTACGGAATACGAACTGAAATATAAGCCGTACCTTGCATACGTCAATTTTATTCGAGCCCACTTGCTGTAGGCAAACACAACGTTAGTTGGGAATGAGCTATACCTGATGCTCGCTCATGCCTCAACCCTGAAACTATAGAAGGTGCAACACGGAAGCTACTTAGAACTGCGATTTGGTTCGTCCTGACACTAACAAGAACGAATATACAGAGTAATGAAGATACCTAAGTATCTAGGTAGTGCAGACGGTTTGCGGTGCAACATTCACAGAATGTCAAGAAATTGTCACCTCCAGGGCTGTCAATCCAGCGTTTGCATTTCGTTCAGGCTCGGAACAGGCTTTTACTACCTAAGCTCATCCCCCTGCCAGGACCTATAAGCAATTTCCGCGAGCCCCATTTAATGCCTGAGGACACAATGACCTCATTCGGCGATTTTGCCTGAGACGCGCTTCCGCCTCCAGTCAGCTTTTGCTTGGAGTACTCGCGCCTGGAGCCGTGGCCAGTGAATACTACTAGTATTGAAAGATCCGAATAGAATCCATCGCAGACAAACCTGGGTCCGGTCATTCACCTATATTTGACCGCTACGACGCAAACAATCCCATTGCCAAACTTGCTGTTCTGTGTAACCTGAATAGAAGAATCACGCAAATTGACTACTGCACCGGTCAACTTTCTGCGCTCTTCGCAGTCTACTCCAGCAAGACAATACCAGTCTGGGACGAACATAACTCTTCAACAGTTCGTTCAGTAATACCCATCTCTTCGACGGTTGCGATTCGACATCGACGAACCGAGGCCAACTTGCACTGTGGGTTCACAAAGTCGAGCTATAACTCCTACATCTAGCAAGACGGTCGTAGTAGAGTAGCGCAAGGCTATTGCCTCTCAACGTCTCCCATGCGGTCCCCTGTGGACGTTGCGCAACGTTCGTGAGGATGGGGAAGGTTCAGAAGAAGGCGAACGACAAACACAAGGTGTCTCTGGTCAGTAAGCCGTTGGTGATATCTCTACATAAACTAATTTCCTGCAGTCTCCCGCCTTGACAGAGTTCATAGCGAAGACTAACTCTCTACCACTCGCACATTTGCCCAAGCACCTAGCATCCTTCCCGACACGATGGCCTTTCCCTCGAGGTGATCTATACAACTGGATTGACACATTGGACCGCTTCGATGAGGTTCTAAGAAGAGTCAACGATACTTATGGGCTCAGCAATGGTCCACAGCCAAAGGCTTTCAGCAACATCATAGTTGGCGAGAGCGTCTCTCCAGGAGAGCTCCAAGCTCTAGGTCTCCACGAGGACGGTGATCGCATACTCGTTCAATCGGTTCTCCTCTTCTCACGGCTCCTGCTGGAGAAGTGTGGCAACCGAACCCTGTACAACAGTACTGAAAGATTAAACGACATTCTCAACACCACCTCTTTACCGCTACTACACGAAGCTCTTCGCTTGACTCTTGTCCTTGCCCAGCGATTTGCGGATCGTGGTCCGCAGAACCCAAGCCATTCCTTCTTCTATCACTTTGGCCTCGACAAGCTGCAGAAGCTTGCCACACCGATACCACGCTTAGTAGGCCGTCAAGGACCACAATCGCCTGTCAAAGCATCAAAAAGTGAGAAGAAGGCTACTCGACCTCACCGTCGTGCTCCTACCACGGCTGATCCCAACGACTTTCGTGCGCTAGCCAGACAAAATGGCTCAACTACCTCGGATAGAGCAGATGACTTGGATTGGCCGCAAACAGCATCTTTACGAGTGGTCTGGACCGAATCAAACTCCTCTACACAACCTGCCGCCTCTAATGCAAGTCTGCCAGCTTCACCAACTCCTTTGCGACAACAGAGCTCCGGTACTTCTTGGGTTCCTGCTTCGACTGCATCCGCAGTACAATCTTCATTCCACGAAGAGCAGTCAGACTTGCGCGTTGTCGAGCTTGTAGCTTCAGACTTGGAAAAATCAACGCCGCAAGCCATCATCCACGAAAAATGTGATTCGATGCCAGAACCAGTCAAGTACGAGTTCCTGCACAAACTCAGAACTGCTTATGGTTTGCTCGAGTCAGGTGAGTCCCGTAATATGCTGCTCTACATTCGGCTTACCGCGCTTGGCGTCATTGGTCAAATTTACTCTGAAGATGAATTTACCACGAAGTATTTCGATGGCGACGGCAACATCGCTTTGCGTCAACAGCTCATACAACAATTAGTCGAGCTCTTACGACCTGACAAGACCGGACGGCTCTCCACGCTATACATCCAGTGTCTAGCCATGGAGACACTTGCCATTCTTTCACGGTATCGGCAAATGGCACCAGAAATTTTGTCCACCTTAGCTCCAAACTCGAGCCATGGTCTTCTGATTACCCTTGTTCAAAGAGGCATTGTTAATCTGGCACAACAAAACGATGGTTCAGAAGACGCAGCTGGAGATGATTGGCGCCATGCAGTGTTTATGCTATGGACGATATTCATGAGTCAGACTGGACCTCACAACACTCGATCCGTTGAGCAGTTCGTACACAAGAATCTGATAGTCACTTATGCCTCAGGCTTACGAGTCACCAGCCAAAGAGCTCTCCGAGTGCATGTGCCGATTCTCAAATTCCTAGAATATATCTTTCACCATTTCAAAGACGGTCTGCAAGTACTGAACGCAAATGGCGCTTTCACTATTGCTTGCGAGACTGCCGAGAAGCTCAGTAAGGAGGCTCTTCAGCTTTTCCAAGATCGCCAGGGCATTGCTCAGGAGTGGAAGACTGCTGGTGTGGACTTCAAAATCCCATACTTACACCAATATGTACTGAGAGAGCTCATTGGACTCGTCAAGGACGTTTCGAAGCACCAGGGCAATCATGCAGATCGAGCTCTTCGAGGGTTTGTGGATTCTGCCAGTCTACTTAATGCTTTCCGTCTAGTCCTCTCACACATGGAGGAATTTGGTGCCCATACCTGGAGCGAAGTGGTCACGACCGTATGCAGCTTCTTGAACAACGAGCCCACTAGTTTTACTGTTGTTTCTGAGGCTGGAATTGTTAGCACTTTACTTTCCACAGTTCAACCGCAACAGAGCGACCAGAAATCACCTGAAGAAATGCTGCCGCGCACCATATCTGTTGTTCCGCAAGAGCCCTCTCTCAAGCTGCCTCCAATTGCAGATGCTATACTCAACGTGGCCACCTCCTTCAGCGCTATCTGCTTGACGGAGGCTGGAAGTCGTCAATTCGTGTCTTCTGGAGTGTTGGAAAAGTTCTTTGAACTTTTTGAAAGTCCAGAACATGTCAAAGCTATCAGAGATAGCAACTTCCTCGTGCAACTTGGTGGCACTTTCGACGAGCTGGTCCGACATCACCCAAGCCTCAAGAACCTTGTAGTCAGTGCTATTATTACTATGGTAGCTCGGGTTCGACACATCTGCCGAGTCAAGCTGCGAATGATTGGCGCTGGACCTAAACTTTGGTCTTATGATGCTTCTGGTCTCTTAGTCGACGGTGGCATTGGCGCTCTCATGGCCGATGGACTACCACATCTTCAGCTTGCAGAGAATGATTTTGAGCACCTCGAGCTACCCAATAAAGACATCCTTGATTTCGATGTTTCTTCGGAGAAGGCAACAGCACGCCAGGATTTGGCTCGTTCTGCGAGCGACAAGGACAGCCATGGCTTGACAGCTCTCGACTATGCCCGGCCTGTTATTGGATTCCTTGCGGCATTTTTTGATACCCATTTTCTTTGCAAGGAGACATTGAACGCTGGAGCGACGGATCTCATATTAGATCTCGTCACATTGCCAACCTTACCAATCACTGATGATGCCTTTTCAGAAGGTCTTCTCATGCAAGACCTTGCAGCTGTAGTCCGCCTAATGGCAGACGAGAAACCTCATCTTGTGTTGCCTTTACTGGTGGACCGTGCCAGATTTATCTGTGACGACTCGTTGACCGGTTTCATCAACCACCAATCAACTGATATGCAATGTTACTTTGCCGAGTATCTGGACACAAGAGACAAGGAAGCCGGGATGGACGTCGACTCTGCTTCGACGCAGCTCAATGGTACCAAGCTCGTTCGAGGACTAATGAGCATCTACTGTATCGCTCGTGCTCTTTCAGAAGTCTTTGGTCAACCTTCATACACCTCAAGACAACACCACAATACTACTCTGGCCCATGTAAACATTGCCGATGTATTGTCTGAAGTCGTTGGGCTCTTCGGCAGGTTGTCCGCCGCTTGTGGTCGTGAAGAGATTTCGATCCTAGCATCTGTGCCCAAATCTTGGCTCGATGCTACAAAACCTGGCAATTATACAACAGGTGATCAGGACGTCGACACAATATTAGACCTTTCCGACAACCGTAAGTCTGAACAGAATGATTCAGAGCAGCGCACAATACCCGAGAACCTCAAAGAAGTAGAAAACACTGCAGCATTCCGGAATCTCAGATCTTTGCGACACCTGTTGACAGAAACCCCAGCAGCCATCTCAGCTTTCTTCTCGAGAGTAAGCTCTAGCTTCAGCGGTCGTAAGAAGCCCGAAACATTCTTCAAACAGAAGTTAGTCATCGTAGCCGAGTCGATAGCACACGCTTTGACATACCAGCTCAGACCGCCTTTCTTGCCTCAACCTAGTTCGGAAGACGTTACTGACAATGTTCAAGACTGGCGCTTCAAGTACTTCACTGTTGTGCTCTCACGTGTCCGCGACAGCCTCTGGGAGGACAACGGCCAGGGCCCAACAGGTGCTACTTGCCAGCCGTTTATTATGGATTGTTTTAGACGCTCAAGAGGCATGAATCTTCTAAGTGATATAGGCAGAGAGTTTTTCAAAGAATTGGCAAAGTGCAAGGTCGATAAGCCAGTTGTATTTGCTGCCAATGCGGGTCTCAAAATCTGCTTGGAAATATTCGAGGACACAACACGCAGCGAGCTCGTTACCCTTCCGCAAGCAAGCTATATGAAAAACGATTATATGGATAGGCCCTTCTACTTCAACCCTAATCAGCTTCTTCTTGAAGTGCGAATGGAATCCTTGTCGCTTACACGCGAGATCTGGGATAGCGAGTATGCTGAACAAGCATCTGCTGATGTCGTACGTCGCCTCGCATCCATCTTGAAACACACTCTGCACGGCGACAATGAGGACTCAGTTGCGGCAACAGCTGACGAATATCCTAAGCCTGCACCTCATATCAAGCGACTGTACAGCATCGATAAGACCAGAGTCAAACAGCTTGTAGACAAAGGGTTTGAGCCCGCCGTGGTTGAGGAAGCTCTGTATCGTTGTAATGTCGGACAGAATATACAGCTGTCAGCCGCCGAGGATTATTGTCAAGCATTGAAGACCAATTCGCGCCGCCGTCGTCTGCCTGCCCCGAAGGACGAGATCAAATCACTGGAATCTGCAAGCAATACACCTTCGAACCTTACGAGCCCTCCGATAACAGCGGATAATGCAAATGGACCAACAGCTACAATTCTCGAAGACAGGAGTCAAGACGAAGATGTCACAGATGTTCTAGATATCACACGACCAGATTCGAACAACGCAAATAGAGGAGCGGTGCTAGCCGTGAATGGAGAAAATACACCTAATGGTCCTTCGGCTATGGATCTGAGTGTCATACTCAACGAGCCTGCCACGACTCAGACGCTTCCACCACAGTTCTCCAAGCAGTCGATTGATGCAGAAAGAGAGTCCATTCGAGAACAGCTCGCAGAACGCTGCAACAACATCCTCAGTAGTCATCCTAAGATCATCTTCGAGCTTCATGATCTTTTGAGTTCCGGTGCGGCAAAGCTATCGGACGAAGATGCTAAGTCGTGGTGGACTGCTACAACAAATATCCTGGTCTCCTCGTTACTTTCGCAAGGCATAGAGGGCGACGTCGACGAGGCATACGGGAAGAAGGTTGCAGCAACTGCGCATCTCATCGGCTTACTCTCAAACAACACCAATGTCAAGGACAGTATGCATCAGGTAATGCAGGACTCCTTTGATAACATTGTGGACTTCTTGAAGATTCCTGGCGAGAAAGCATCTGATGGGGATACCTATCCTTGGATCGCCCCAATCTCACTGATAGTCGAGAGGATGCTTGCATTAGATTCGAGCCCTAATGGGATCGAGTGGACAGCTCCCAACGATGTCGATAATTACACGGAACCTAAACTGATACATGAAGAAGTCATTGAGCCAAGTGCAAGACAGAAGATTTTCGAGCAAGTCATGGATCTCCTACCAAAGGTTGGTAAAGACAGCTCGATGGCCTTAGCACTCTCTCGAGTGCTGCTAATCTTAACCCGCCATCGTGAGATTGCTCGTTTGCAAGGACAAAAGCGCAATCTCCAAAGACTCTTTGTCATGGTGAAGCAGCTGCATGGTCGCTGGAGTCCCAAACTTCAAGGATGTATCATGACTATACTGCGCCACATCATCGAAGACGATGCGACCATCAAACAAATTATGACCACGGAGATCAAGGCATACTTCCACAACAGACCAGCTGGCAGGTCTCCGGACCTCGCAAATTACCTTCGAGACCTTACACATCTTGCTCTTCGGTCGCCTACACTGTTTGTAGAAGTTAGCAACCAAAGCGTCAAGCTGTTGACTTGGTCTCCTGGCCACCAATCAGCAAGCTCACCTCTGGGGCTGCGCGACGAGGACAGCAACGACCCTGCAGCTAAGCCCACTGAAACCTTTATGTCGGAAGCGACAACAAAGAGCATCGAAGCCGATGCACCAGATAGTGCCGAGCAAGACAAAGCCATCGAGGCTAAAATGCCTATAGTCGAGAATCCTGACGGTGTCATCCATTTTATCCTTACCGAGCTGCTAGCATACAAGGACATCGAAGACAGAGAGCCAACCACAAATAGCGAGAACAACCAAGGGACAGGGGATATCTCAGCCTCTACATTGGCAATCAACGGTATTTCAGAAATTGTAAACGGCAATACAGCTGCCACTCTTGCACCGGAAATCACGAGCAAATCAGAGAAACCTCGATTCAAATCTGACGAGCATCCGGTCTTTCTGTACCGCTCTTTCTTGTTGCATTGTCTCACTGAGCTTCTCTATTCCTACAATCAAACAAAAATCGAGTTCATCAGCTTCTCCAGAAAGAATGCTCCTTATGCGGCGACTCCGTCTAAGGCTCGCTCAGGCGTCCTCAACTATCTTCTCAACGCACTCGTATCATCAGGCTACGTGGATAAGGACGAATCTGTAACATGCCGTAAAAGACTGGTTACGTCGGACTGGGCCATGCGAGTACTCGTCTGCTTATGCGCAAAAACCGGGGAGAAAGATCTTGGACTGGTCACTGCCTCAAGATATGCAAATGCGCCTCGACAAATTGACGACAAGGATACCGAGCCCGATCTCACCTATGTACGACGATTTGTTCTTGATCACGCAATCAAATCGTTTCGAGATGCTACTTCGTCAACCGAATCTACTCAGGCACGTTATGGACGTCTGCTGTGTTTAGCAGAACTTTTCAACAAGCTCATCACTAAAGCTTCTCCTCAAGAAGGATCAACGCCTGTCGCGAATACCTCCTACAAGCGCATTGCACGCATGATGCTAGAGAAGAATTTTATAGCAATCTTGACATCTGCAATTAGCGACATCGATCTGTCTGTGCCTGGTGCTAAAAAGGTCATCAAATTCATTTTACGACCTTTGAAAGAGCTCACTGGTACTGCTACGGACCTCAACATCAACCACCCAGACGAGTTTCCCAAGATCATCGACCAAAACGCTGATGTCATGTCAGATGCTTCTTCGCAAGTCTCAGAAATCACGGATGATCGTGAAGAAACACCTGATCTGTATCGAAATTCAGCATTGGGTATGCTTGACCCTGCGCGACATCATCGAGTTGATAGCGACGAAGAGGATGAAGAAGAAGATGGCATGGACTACGATGATTACGACGAAGACGATATGGACTACGATGGTATGGGCGCGCCTCCGAATGATGGTGAGGTCGTCAGCGATGAAGAGCTTGAAGACGCCATGGACGGCCCTGGTGAAATGGAGGGCATTCCAGGTGACGTACCGATGGATATTGAATTCGTTGTAGATCGTCACCATCATGAGGACGATGAAGATGATTCTGAAAGTGATTCTGACGACGAAGATGAGAGCGAAGACGATGACGAAGACGGCGATATTGAAATTGAGGTGGAGGACGATGACGTCGATCACGAACACGATCGTCATGAAGAAGGTGTCGAAGATGACTGGGAAGATGAGGAAGATGGTGAAGGCGAAGATGAGGATGGTGAAGTCGACTTCGACGTTGATGATCTACCTGCTCTTGGTGGACGTACGGGCGGTCCTGCTACACATATTTCAGATCTTCTCAACGAACTGAGAGGAGCTGAACTGAGGACAACAGATATGCTTACCCCTCCTAACTTTGACTTACCACAAGATGCAGATGTCATTCTTCATCAAGGTGATGCTGATGACCCTGACGACGAGGACGACCAGGATGATGACGGCGATGACATGGATGACGACGACATGGGTGCTGCTTACGATCAGCACTTCGATATGGTGCTGAATGATCCTGGATATGACGAGAACGACGAATGGGGTTGGGAAGAGCCTCCACAGCCAGTTTTCCGCCGACCTCGGCATGCTAGAGGTGCAGGATTCCATCCAGCACTAATGGGTGGCAGGCGAGTCGTTCAGATGCACGATCCAGACATCGACCACTTGCTCGGCACCCGGCACCATCGTCATGCGCCGTCAGCTCGTCCACAACCGGAAGACGATACACATCCTTTGCTTCAAAGACCACCCGAGGCTGGTGGTATGGACTTCGAGGTGAACGGACCTGGCGCTCGTATGGTAAGCTACCTTCCTATGCAAGATGGTACTTCGAGAAGCAATCTACCGTTCATGTTGGCTGGGGGAAATGGCGGCCCTGCTATTGTTACTATGGATGGTAATGGCCTAGGCGGCCACGGCGCCATCCTGGACGCCATTATGGGTGCTATCCAGAGAGGTGATCCAGAGCAGCTAATGCCAAATGGTCAGATCCGCTTTAACCTTTCGCCACCAGCACTCGAGCAACTCCTACGCCCACCGCCAATGCCTATTGGGTTTTCAAGTACACGACAGCCCAAAGAGGACCCACAACGAAGTGTACAGTTCGTGCCAATGCCTACAATGTCTCGATGGCAGCAGGAAGTCCAATTAGTGTTTGGAAAAAGTTCAGTAACGGCGATTCATCCAGTTCAGACTTGGGTCTATGCTGTGCTAGTACCACTTGCGCAGGCTGACGAGAAAGAGCGACGACGTAAAGCTGAGGAAGAGCGTAAGGCGGCCGAAGAACGTGAAGCACAGCGCAAAGCTGAGGACGAACGTCTGCAGAAGGCCGAAGAGGAGGAGCGTCAAGCCAAAGAGAAGGCCGAAGAGGAGGAGCATGCTCGTCTTGTAGCAGAAAGGGAAGCTGATCGAGACACTCAGTCTGAAGGCGAAAATGCTGCATCTGATGGTGCTATGGAGGGCGTGCAAGAAAGTGGTCTCACTGTCGAAGCTGAAGCGACAGAAGAGCCGGTCAGAAGATACACGACCATTCGGGGTCGACAGCTAGACATCACAGGTCTCGACATTGATGTCGAGTATCTTGAAGCTCTGCCTGAAGATTTGCGCGAAGAAGTCATTACGGCTCAATATCAAGCTCGACGTGAGCAAGCACAAGAACAAGGCAATGATGATAGTGCCATCGACCAAGAATTCCTTGATGCGCTGCCTGAGGATATCAGAGAGGAGATCCGAGCCCAGGAAGCTGCTTCTCAACGCCGACGCGATCGTGAGAGAGCTAGAAGAGAGGCACAGGCATCAGCTGGTGGTGCTCAGCCTGGTGAAATGGAGCCCGATGACTTCCTAGCCAGTCTTGAGCCAGCACTGCGTCGTGCTATTCTTGCTGAGCAACCACAAGAAATCCTCAACGCCCTCAATCCACAACATGCTGCTGAGGGTCGTGCTCACGCACGGAGTATATTCTATCACAGATCTCCAATGGCAGCTGCTCTGGAGAACGCAAGAGGACGTGAGCGAGAACGAGAAGCAAGACGGCAACAAATTGTTCAGCTGATCGACAACGCTGGTGTAGCTACATTGCTGAGACTCATGTTTATTCAGCAACAAGGTTCGCTCAAAGCCAACTTACTCAACATCTTAAGTCAAGTCTGCGGTAATAGACAGACTCGCTATCAGGTCGTCAGCTTGTTGCTGGTCGTTCTTAAGGAGGGCTCGACAGACGTGACAGCGATCGAAAGAAGTCTAGCCAGCTTGTCGCTTCGCGCAAAGGGAGCAGGTCCTGCAAAAACACCACAACCTCTTAAGCGTACTCTTTCTATGCAGCCTCATGGAGGCTTGAGTGAAGAGGTGACGCCAATAATGGTTGTGCAGCAGTGTCTCCATGCGTTGAGCTATATCTGCTCCAGAAATGCTCACGTCAAGAACATATTCTTGCGTGAAGCTGACGTGACCTCTGCCAACAAAGCCAAAGGCAAGTCCAAAGGCAAATCGAAGGAGAGCAAAACTACGACTCATCCTGTCAATGACTTGATAAGTCTGCTCGATCGACAGCTGATCATGGACAATTCTGGTTGCCTGCATCATCTGGCATCTCTGCTGGCTGTTGTCACCAATCCTCTTGCTGCTCTTATGAGGCAAGAGAAAGAGAGACAAAAGGCTGAAAAGGAAAAGGAAGAGAAAGCAAACGAGGCTGCCAAGGAAGATAGTGAGAAGAAGGGAGAGTCCGGAAGCAAAGATGATGTTGTCATGAATGATGTTCCAAATTCCCAAGACACGCCCAAGCCGATTGCATCGGCAGAGAATGACGAGAAGGACGATGCTGCCACCAAGGGTGGCGACTTGACGGAGAAGAAAGACGCGGAACAGGAAAAGAGAAAGCCTTTCGATCCACCCACGATTACTGAGCACAATCTCAAGCTCATCACGAATATCTTTGTCGCGCCAGAATGTGGTCAAGAAACATTCAAGAGCACTTTGGAAACACTGCGCAGCTTGAGCCATATTCCTGGCACCAGTGAGAAGTTCGGCAAGGAATTAACTTCTCATGTTCATACACTTTCGCAAGCTATTTGCAATGAGCTTGATGAGCTGCTTCCTGCGATCAAGGATGCCCAATCCAGTATGGATGTTCAAGGAGCTGCCGCTGCTAGATTCTCGGCGAGCACGTCTGATCAGGTCAAGCTGCTGAGAGTGCTGCAGGCTCTGGACTATCTTACAGCACCAAGGAAGGAGGAAGATGCTGATCAACCTGCAAAGAGCATTCTCACACTGTCGTACGAGCACCTTGGTCTCAGCTCTCTTTGGCTCAAGCTTGGCGAATGCCTAACAGCGGTCGAAGAGAAAGGTGATACGATCAGCTTTGCCAACATTCTCTTGCCTTTGATCGAGTCTCTTATGGTGGTTTGCAAGCACACGACTCTGAAAGATACACCAATTCAAGTTAAAGAGGCTGCGCTTACAAGCCCCGTGGCACCAACTTACCACGACGAGCTCGAAGAATTGTTCTTCAAGTTTACCTCTGATCATCGCAAAATCCTGAACGACATCGTGCGACAAAACCCCAAGTTGATGCAAGGTCAATTTGCCATTCTTGCTAAAAATAGCAAGGTGTTGGACTTCGACAACAAGCGACAATACTTCAATAAACAGATTCATTCTCGACATCATGCACAACGACATCCTCAACCACCTCTTCAGCTCAATGTACGACGAGAACAGGTCTTCATCGACTCTTACAAGGCTTTGTACTTCAAGACTGCTGACGAGATGAAGTATGGCAAGCTGAACATTCGCTTCAATGGTGAGGAAGGTGTTGATGCTGGTGGTGTTACACGGGAATGGTTTCAGGTCTTGGCTCGAGGTATGTTCGATCCCAACTATGCTCTGTTCCAGCCTGTAGCATCAGACAAGACTACTTTCCATCCAAGCGCGCTCAGCAAAGTCAATGACGAACACTTGCTATATTTCAAATTCATTGGTCGCATCATTGGCAAGGCTTTACACGAGGGTCGCGTTCTAGATTGCCACTTCAGCAGAGCTGTCTACAAGCGCATTCTGGGGAAGAAGCCCAACCTGAAGGATCTGGAAAGCAATGATGTAGACTATTACAAGTCCCTCTGCTGGATTCTGGAGAACGACATCACTGATATCCTAACCGAGGAGTTCTGTGTCATTGAAGACGAGTTTGGCGAAGAGAAAGTCATTGACCTGATTCCAGATGGTCGGAACATTGCAGTCACAGAAGAGAACAAGAAGGAGTACGTTCAGAAGCTCGTCGAATATCGTCTCACTGAGTCAGTCAAAGATCAACTTGACAACTTCTTGACCGGCTTCCACGACATCATTCCAGCCGAGCTCATCGCTATCTTCAATGAGCAGGAACTCGAGTTGCTTATCTCAGGTCTCCCTGAAATCGATGTTGATGACTGGAAGGCTAACACAGAATACCACAACTACAATCCAAGCAGCCAGCAAGTCGTATGGTTCTGGAGGATCGTCAAAGCCATGACCAATGAAGAACGAGCCAAACTTCTTCAATTTATCACCGGTACTAGCAAGGTTCCACTAAATGGCTTCAAAGAGCTTGAAGGTGTGTCTGGTCTGACTCGATGCAACATACACAAAGATCCTTCTACGAACAGATTACCGACGAGTCATACTTGTTTCAACCAGCTCGATTTGCCGGCGTACGAGAGCTTCGAGGTCATGAAGCAGAATATTACCACGGCCATTAGTTTGGGTGCGGACTACTTCGGATTTGCTTAGGTGAGGAGAAATGTACAACATGAGTGTGAGCACTCATGACATGACATGCATAGCTAGGCGTTCTGTTTTACACAAGATCGTACGCAATGACGGTTCGAGGGGAGCGAATATTGTATTAGCGTATCTATCTAGATAGTAATGCTGTACTGTGCGAATTCAGAATCAACGGATCTCGAGGGGTGCAGCCTTCGAGGTCTGTGTATCTTCATAGAAAAGCAATATTTACAGATACAACTTCTTCGATCTATACTCTAGCTGCATGAATCAATTGAGCTTTCGTCCTACGGAGCAGGTAGCTGATGCCTGAGGCATCAAGGTGTTTCCACGCTAAGCAGATTTGAATTGTGCCAAGCCTGCACTTTGATCTCCGCTCTTCCTGGCCCTAAAGACGAACTTTGTGATAGCAGTACAACAACGACACTGTCAATTCAATCTTTCGTTCTCGCGGCGCATACTCAAGATGGTAAGCATATACAAGACTCTAAAGTAGCAGATGTCAGGCTTGCAAGTCTTCTCGACTTCGCAATATGGCAAAATTGAATCAACGATCGACCTCTTGATTGAGGTTGCGGTCTGATGATTTGGCTGGAGATGACTTCGCAAGAAGGATCTCGTTAGAGTTCTGGAAAGTTATCAGGACATTTGCTGATCTTTCTGCCTCAATGACAGCCTCCAAAAGGAAAGAAGGTCGCCGCTGCGCCATTCCCTGGCAATAAAGCTGGCTCCAACAAGAAGGCCGCAAAGGTGAGTAGAAATCCTAACCTTTTCTATGATTTGCTGACTGTTCAGAACCCCCTCTTCGAGAAGCGACCACGAAACTATGGTATTGGTCAAGATGTCCAGCCGAGACGAAACCTTTCGCGTATGGTGAAGTATGGAAAGAGATCAGAAGTGCTGGAGAAAAGGTGCTGATTCTTCGCTAGGTGGCCAGAGTATGTCCGTCTTCAGAGACAGAAGAAGATCCTCAACATGCGGTTGAAGGTGCCTCCAGCTATCGCACAATTCCAATCCACCCTTGACCGAAACACAGCTACCCAGACCCTCAAGCTGCTCAACAAGTACCGACCAGAGACTAAGGCTCAGAAGAAGGACAGACTCAAGCAAGAAGCCACCGCTGTCTCAGAGGGCAAGAAGAAGGAAGACGTTAGCAAGAAGCCATACGCCGTCAAGTACGGTCTCAACCACGTCGTTGGTCTTATCGAGAACAAGAAGGCTGCTCTCGTCCTCATTCCAAATGACGTTGATCCAATCGAGTTGGTTGTCTATCTCCCAGCCCTGTGCCGAAAAATGGGTGTGCCATACGCTATTATCAAGGGCAAGGCTAGACTTGGTACAGTCGTGCACAAGAAGACTGCTGCTGTTGTTGCTTTGACAGAGGTCAAGCAAGAGGACAAGAATGAGCTCAGCAAGCTTGTCAGTACTATCAATGATGGTTTCAACAACAAGTACGAGGAGCACAGACGACACTGGGGTGGTGGTATCATGGGTAACAAGGCTGTTGCCAGACAGGAGAAGAAGAGAAAGGCCATTGAGAACGCTATCAAAATCTAAGCATAGGCCTAAACTATGTCTGCATGGACATGGAACTCCTAAGGTCATGCTTGAGGAAACCTGCTTGTGGGGAGGACGCTTACATGATGCTCGAATCGACCCATCGTTATGCGTGGAGACATAGGTGAAGCATGGGCAGAGTTTACGGAGCACTAAATGACCCAATACTCCTACAACCATTTTTTGGTTTGCCCGATATCCCTCTTGTTTCGGCTGTCATGGCTCTATTCTTTTCTTGCTCGTGAGAGCCCGCAGTTTTGTACGACAGTGCTTTTCTTACACTAATTGATTATTTTCTGTGCTCGTGTCTGCCTCAAGTTTTCTCTGTTCGAGGCAGCAACTGCGTCATACCTCGAGTCACACCTACTATGGCTCCTCGAGATACATGATTCATACAACCTCTGTATGGCTTCTTGCGCCAATTAAATGTCGTAGCGACAGTCAACAAGTCTAGAGACCACTGAAATCATGGACGGTGAACCAGAGACGCCAACGCAACGGCAGGCCCGCATAAGGCGCGAGAAACGAGAAGCTAAATTGAGAGCCAATCCACAGGACAGACTCAATTCAATCACAAAGCTCAGTGGCAGAACACCTGAAAGTAGTATGTACCCTCCGCTATCCTCACAACACGACAATTGACACAAAATTAGCACGTAATGCGTCGCCAGCACCAACACCTCCAATAGCACAATCACCTACGCCAGCAGCCGCGGACCAGAATGTATCCCCCGCGTCCTCTCTCTTCGCTGCACCGAACGATGATCCTGAGCAAAAGCGATTACAAGAAGAATACATGAAGATGCTTTTTGGTGGAGCACAGCAAGGACAACAGGCACAGCAAGGTCAACGCCAGAGTCAGTCCGGAGTGGCGGATGAGACCGATCCAATGCTTCAAATGATGCAAAGCTTACTAGGCAATATCAGCGGTGATCCCAATGCACCACCAGCAGACACGAACAGTCTCCCTCTCTCCTCAGATGATATCGCGAAAATGACGGGGCTGCCGTCGTTCCTGACAAGCATGTTCATGGGAGCAAAACAGGCCGTACCACCTACACCCGAGCAGACCAAGCAGGAGCGGTTATGGAAGGTAATACGGCTCGTGGTGTCTCTACTTATCGGTATATATACAGTTTTCATTGTGGATAGGTCAGTGTCAATGTTTGGAAATAGTCCGCCGAGGCCTGCGACTGTGCAGAATCCATTGCTGATTTTTGTAATGAGTCAATTGACAGTGAATGGGGCACGGAGTGTGCTGGGGAATGGCGCTTCTGCGACGCGTGGATTCAAGAGGTATCTTCAATATGGACGGGATGTGGCTAGTGATGCCGCAGTGCCTTTGTTTATGCTTGGAACATATTGTTGGTGGAGCGGATACACATAATATCTTGGCACATGGTCAGGATGTGAATAAGAATAATGTGTTTTAGACACGATATACAAGTTGCAAATGTTTCTTGATGAATGTTCTTCGTGGTGAGAATCCTATCCTGGCTGTAGAGAAACACGATCGTAACGGTCAAAATCAATTTCGGCTTGCATACCGAACCTTGAGAACCTTGAGCATTCCAAATCGTGTGCCTGTCGGAAACAACAATATCCGTCTGTCCACAAGCAGCGGTAGTGATGTTGACCCTTGGCCAGAACGACTTTCCTTTCGGAAAGTGCCACATGCGGATCAAAGGTGCCACCTTCTTCCTATCTTGTGCAGCATCACCTTTCTCGGCATAAGTCCGTCAATTATATACCTCTGGGTGCCGAGAGTCGATATCCGGGAAGGTATTCACCGCATTCACGAACAGAATATAGCTGTCTACAGTACCTTGCCATTTAAATTGAGATTAGAAAAGACCACGAGAAGTCACACGAGCCACAAATTATAAGACAGTTGTGGAATCCTTGACCAGAACTAAATTTCCGTCATACTGCAGCTCAACTACCTTCCGGCTCACATGAGAAAGAACAGCTTGACAGGTTGACTTCGGGTAGGTATTGGCATATTCTCAGCCTAAAGTCCGGAAACTTCGATCCTCAGCACGATCAGAGGTAGAAACACATGCATAATTCACCTGACTAGTGCAGCCCCTCCCATTCATCCGCATTCGAGTATCTGGTCATTGGCTGCTCGAGGAACCCTTGAAAACCAAATTGAGCATTCCTGTGTGATCAGAGCCCTCTAGGCTTGGAAACCGCAAGTGCTAGAGCCTCGACTGTCTGTTCTTTGTGACCACTTTTGAGCATGGCTGGTGGGGACGTATGTGTGCGTTTGGAAAATGGTGCGGGGGTGAACTTCTCCAGAGCCACGGCTGACGCAAATTGCAAATCAATCACGGTTCAGAAGTCGCTACTGAAGCTGTGGTGGAGGAGTATCCGAGAAGGTACTACCTGTACACACGAGGTCGCTCGTGATGCTCATGTCATAAAATAAGATCGGTCTTCTCTTGTCGCATACGCGGATCTTTCTTTTCGTCTGATTTATATGCTACATAGCTTATACCCGTACCGTTATCGAGCCCTTTTCTGTCAATCTCACATTTTTGGAGACTCATTGTTTTGACATTAGATTTGAATATCACCACTGTTCTGAGCTAATAGCAAGATGTCTGAGGGCAATACAGAGCCGCCCAAAGGCCCTGTAGTGGTAAGTCGAGCTCGAGGCATCCACAGACCGTAGCTGATCGTATGATAGCAAGAAGCACACGAGGTCGAAACTTATGGGTTCGTGAAGTAGTAGCTCAAAACCTGGCGCGTACTGATTGAGACCAGCATACCCGAGCCGTTTTTCAAGAAAGGTACTGGAAAGGCAAACTTGAAAGATTTCGCGCACTATGAAGAACTATACAAGGAGTCTATTGAACAGCCGGACAAGTTCTGGGCGAAGATGGCTCGAGAGCTTCTAACTTGGGATCGTGACTTTCAGACAACGAAATCAGGCACATTGAAGAACGGTGATGTAGCATGGTTCTTGGAAGGTCAACTTAATGCCTCATACAATTGCGTTGACCGTCATGCTGCCAAAAATCCAGATAAGCCAGCTATTATCTACGAAGCAGATGAGCCGGGTGAAGATGGCGGCAGCAAGATCATCACATACGGCGAGCTCCTCCGAGAAGTGTCCAAATTGGCATATGTGCTTCGACAGCACGGCGTAAAGAAGGGTGACACAGTCGCTTTGTACCTACCTATGATTCCGCAAGCAGTTATCGCCTTCCTTGCAGTCACCAGAATAGGCGCTTGCCATACAGTCGTCTTTGCCGGTTTCTCATCAGGATCTCTCGCAGATCGAATCAACGATGCCAATGCCAAGGTCGTGCTTACCACAGATGAGGGCAAGCGTGGCGGCAAATTGATCGGCACCAAGAAGATTGTTGATGAAGCTCTTAAGAAGACGCCCGGTATCACCAGCTGCATCGTCTACAAGAGAACTGGCGCAGACGTACCATGGACTAAGGATCGTGACTACTGGTGGGATGAGGAAATTGAGAAATATCCATCATACATTGCGCCCGTGCCGATGATGTCTGAAGATCCTCTTTTCCTGCTGTACACATCCGGCTCGACGGGCAAGCCGAAAGGTGTGATGCACTCAACTGCTGGCTACCTTCTCGGAGCTGCCGCGACTGGCAAATACGTCTTTGACATCCACGATGACGATGTCTTCTTCTGCGGCGGTGATGTTGGTTGGATCACTGGTCATACTTATGTTGTTTATGCTCCTCTCCTCCTCGGCGTGGCAACTGTTGTCTTTGAAGGTACACCTGCTTATCCAAATTTCTCACGGTACTGGGACATAATAGACAAGTACAAGGTCACCCAGTTCTACGTCGCGCCGACCGCTCTGCGTTTGCTCAAGAGAGCTGGTAAGGAGCACGTCCACCATACAATGGACAAGTTGAGAGTCCTGGGCTCGGTTGGTGAGCCAATTGCAGCTGAAGTGTGGAAGTGGTACCACGAGGATATCGGCAAAAAGGAGGCGCATGTGATTGACACATACTGGCAAACCGAGACTGGTTCTCATGTTATTACACCACTAGCTGGTATCTCAAAAACCAAGCCAGGCAGTGCTTCATTCCCGTTCTTCGGTATCGAGCCTGCGATTTTGGACCCAAACTCGGGAGAAGAGATTAAGGGCAACGACGTGGAAGGTGTGCTTGCATTCAAGCAATCGTGGCCAGCGATGGCACGAACTGTGTGGGGTGCGCACAAGAGATACATGGACACGTATCTGAATGTATACAAGGGCTACTACGTAAGTGCTGTTAGCAATTTCATATGACCAATACTGACTAAATCCAGTTCACGGGAGATGGCGCAGCTCGAGACCACGAAGGCTACTACTGGATCCGAGGCCGTGTCGACGACGTCGTCAACGTGTCCGGCCACCGACTTTCGACCGCGGAGATCGAGGCAGCCCTGATTGAGCATAATGGCGTTGCTGAAGCCGCTGTAGTCGGCATTAACGACGAAATGACTGGTCAAGCAGTCAACGCATTCGTTTCACTGAAAGATGGCGTGGATGGAGGTGAAGGCACAAGGAAAGAGCTCATCATGCAAGTCAGGAAACAAATTGGTCCATTCGCTGCTCCAAAGGCCGTGTTCATCGTTGATGACCTGCCAAAGACACGATCTGGAAAGATTATGCGAAGAATTTTGAGAAAGATTTTGTCTGGTGAGGAAGACCAGCTCGGTGATACATCCACACTTTCTGATCCAAGCGTGGTGGACAAGATTATCGAAGTGGCGGGAAAGAAGAAATAGGCACGTGCTTCGAAGATGATGTAGGAACGGTCTAGGTAGTGCAATGTCAGCGACGAGCTTGACCTCTTGAATCCTGTTCCATGCTTCTGCCTCGAATCTGTGCTGATCGCTTAGTCATAGACTGGTCCAGGCTCGAAACGGCTGAGTCGAGTCACGAGCTAAGCCAGGCACACACCCGCTAATCAGCATTGAAGCTTCTGTTTCTGCAACAGATGATGGATGAACTGTAGCAGGTATCCCAATGATACTAAACCGTATTCCCAACGGATGTTGACCCTGTAGATAGCCAATCGTGGGTTATGAAGTATGAAAGAGATAGTCTGGTCAGGCAGCACTGCAGCTTTCAGAAGAAAAGGTCAAAATGGCCGTCTAATCATCCCATGTTTCTCCTCTTTCTAGGCAGCCTTTTCCCACGAGCTGGAAACCATCGGCAGAGTTCCTGCGACGGCCTACTAGTACTGCACATGAGCGCATCTCCTCCTAATATTGAGACGCGTCGCATTTTCATCTTCAGCAGCGCATTTGGGTGGCAGTCAGTTTCAGTGATACCGCATACACTAGAACCGTGTCTTTGGTGCTGTCACTTGACACGAAGGCGCGGTATTGCTGCCTGTAACTTCCAATGTACGATTACCACCTTGGATTATAGCTGCATCGCGAGTGCGCGCAACTACTTCTTCTTTCTGAACATCTTCTCTACTATTCTTTCGAAACAATTAGCTATATAGTCAGTCGTTGTGCTCGTCTAGACACAAGCTGGAAATATGGCCTTCGGAGGTTCTAGCTCGCCGTTCAGTGGCTTTGGGCAGGCGCAGAACAATACCACACCTTTTGGAGGAGGCTCGGCATTCGGACAGAGCAATAATAACACAAACAACACTGGTAAGTCCACCTTTGTCGCATGGTTCCTTGAGTTGGTTGCTAAGACGAGACGCGCCTAAAGGTTTCGGTGGTTCAACATTCGGAAATACCTCGAACACATTCGGCCAGAGCAGTAGTGGTGGTTTTGGAAGTGGAAACACTGGAGGTAGGCAGCATTTTACACCTTCACTACTCACATGAAGTCTTTTGGTGAAAGTCTGGAACGTGGAAGAGCTTTGAATCGTTTAGGTGCATTTACGCAACCACGTCCAGCCTTTTCACTACCTCTACACCCACAAGAATGCGAAGATCACAACAGCCAAGAGCAAGGCTGAGACCTATACAAGGTCTCGCGGCTTCACGTTGGGCGGATCCCCAAGGTACCAATTTTCAGGATAGTATGCTAACATTTTCATCTACAGGATCAACTTTCGGCACAAGCACGAATACTTCAAATGGCCTTTTCGGCAATAAGCCAGCAGGTACAGGCGCCTTTGGTGCCAGCACAAACTCAGGTGGCCTCTTCGGTAACACATCGAACAATGCCTCTCCAAGTTTTGGTGGCAGCACTCTTGGCGCCGGCACTTTCGGTAGCACCAATACCAATACCAATGCTTTTGGCAGCAACAATACAAATACCTCGGGAACCGGCTTATTCGGCGGAAGCAATAACGTCAGTAACGCTGGTTTCGGCAATCAAACGAAGTCGCTTTTTGGTGCAGGAGGTTCAGGCACTACTGGCACATTCGGGAACACAGGAAATACCTTTGGTGCCGGCAGCGGTGCTCTTGCCAGTGGAGTCGTTCCTCCTTGCCAGGGTACACAGGTAGCGCCCTTCTCGCCGACCACTGAAAATGAAAGCAATGGCGGGAAATCAATCTACCAATCAATAACCTTCCAAGAGCCGTACAAGCCGTACTCGTTCGAAGAGCTACGATTCGCAGATTACCAAGGGGGTCGGCAGTTTGGCAACGGTGTCGGCAATGCAGGAGCTTTCGGACAGTCGAACTTCGGTGGCGCTTTTGGTAACAATACAAACACGAATACTTTCGGAGGCAGTAGTACCGCTGGTGGTGGTTTATTCGGCGCCAACAATGCGACCTCAACTGGGGCTTTTGGCAACAATACAGTGACTTCAGGAGCCTTTGGTAGCTCGACTGGCGGAGGCCTCTTCGGAGCTAGCAAGCCAGCAACTGGCGGTCTTTTCGGGGCACAGACATCTTCTGGCACAACGGGCGGTCTATTCGGCACAGCTAACAATACAAACACCACTACAGGTAGTACTTTCGGTGGGTTTGGTGGCAGCAACAACAACAACCAGCAGCAATCGAGCGGATTGTTTGGTGCAAATAAGCCAGCTGGTACAGGTCTTTTCGGTAACGCGAATACGACTACCAGCACAGGGACTGGATTCGGTTTTGGTCAGACTAACAACAATCAGCAGAATACTACCACTACTGGTGGCTTGTTTGGAAACGCTGGCAATACCAGTACCGGTGGTGGCCTGTTCGGAAACAACAACCAGCAGAACAATACAGGTAGTGGCCTCTTCGGAAATGCCAACAACCAGAATCAGAACCAGGGTGGTGGTCTTTTCGGCAACAAGACTGGCGGTTTTGGCACTTCCACACAGCCGGCCCAAACTAGTGGAGGTCTGTTCGGAGCCACGAACAATGCCTCCAGCGGAGGTCTCTTTGGAAACAACAACCAGCAGCAGAACACTACTTCTGGCGGACTCTTTGGCAACGCTAATGCAAACAACCAGCAGTCTAGTGGTGGACTGTTCGGCAACGCTTCGAACAAGCCAGCCAGCCTTTTTGGAAATACGAGCACGAATGCTGGCGGTGGTCTTTTCGGCACGAACAACCAGCAGCAGTCTGGAGGTCTCTTCGGAAACACCACCAACAACAACACGACGCAGCAAGGTGGTGGGCTTTTCGGCAACAACAATACCAACGCTGGTGGTAGCTTGTTTGGAAATAATAACCAGAACAAGCCAACAGGTCTTTTCGGCACTACCCTCAACAATAACCAAGCAGGACCATCACTGTTCGGCAACTCCGGGGGCATGTTCAACAACTCTCAGAACAACCAGCAACAGCAGCAGATGAACAACAGCCAGCAGGTCAAGCATGCCTCCTTGCTTGACCCGAATCCTTACGGTCAGTCTTCGATCTGGACAGGTTTGCCACAACCTACCGATGAGAACTCGAAACCTGTCTTCACACCTTTAACTGCAACCCAGAAACTGGAAGAGAGCGCAAAGAAACCTCTACCTACATTACGACTGAACCAGTCCAGATACATGACTCCTCCTAGAAGAAGTGGTTACGGTCTGAGCTACTCAACTTATGGCACGCCAAGTAGTGTTGCAAGCACACCTGGAGCTGCACCGTTAAGTGGTAGCCTCTATGGAAATAGTCGGGGCTGGTCTGGTGGCAGCTTTGGTCGCTCTTTTAATAGAAGTGCTTCGGTCCAGAATCTGCGATCACAATATGCATCCGATTCCGACGATATCTGGAAGTCGAGTGCTTTTGCCCCAAGTCACCGCAACTCTAGCGGTAGCATCAAGCGATTAACCATTGATAGATCATTGAGACATGATTTGTTCAGCCGACCAGCACCTCAGCCAACCTTGCCACCTGCAAAGGCAGACACCAATGGAGACGAGCCACAGCGACAGATCACAGACAGTGCGCAAGAGCCCCCTCGACGTCTGCAGAAGCGAGTCAGCTTTGAGAAGGATGTGCAGGAGACCACGTTGAACGGCGAAACTGGCGCTTTGCAACGTATTGAGGACGATGACGATGCTTCCTCAGCTCAACGTCCAAATAGTGCCAAACCCAATGGTCTCAACCCTGTACCTGAAGATCGAGAGACTCATGAAGTTAGTGCTAAGGCTGGAAAATCCAACAGAGTTGCTGATCCAAAACCACGTGACTATTGGTCGAAGCCGACAAGACAGGAAATCGACAAGATGTCACGAGATCAAGCTACTGCATTCAAAGGTTTCCAAGTTGGTCGTGAAGGTTGTGGCTTTGTCACATTCAATGGTACCGTCGACCTCACTGTTCTACCCAAGGACTTTGAAGCCGATCTATTCGACAAAATCGTCAACATTGAGGTTCGCCAAATCACTGTTTATCCCAAGCAGGAGACAAAGCCACCTGTCGGTAAGGGCTTGAATGTGCCTTCCACAATCTCCATCGAGAACTCCTGGCCAAGATCAAAAGGTAAAGCTGTTGCAGAAACCTCAGGTCGTGTGCTTGACCGTCATGTGCAGCGTCTGAAACAAATTTCGGGCACTGAGTTCAGGAACTACGACGCTGACAATGGTGTTTGGACCTTTGATGTGCCTCACTACACTCGATATGGGTTGGACTACGATGACGATGAGGAAGAGTCAATGATGGATCAAAGTGAGCTCAGCCTTCCACCCCACTCTTTTGACAAGTCAGCTGACGCTTCGGTCATGGAGGTCGAAGAGCAGACCGATTCGAACGACGATGAAGACACTTTCGCCTTCAAGAAGAGCCAGATCCCCGGACAATTTGGCAATGACAACCCCGTACCTATGGACGATGAGGACGATTCCTATTTGAATGAGAGTCGCAACCAACAGGATTATGACGATCGGTCTGAACACTCCGCATTCTCGGACGAGGACATGATGACTGAGGAGGAGCAAAGCCCTTCCATGCCTGGATCACTTCCTCCTCAAGCTGCAACTCCGTACTTGATCAGTCCTACTAAACCTACAGCTAAGCCTGCTGCATATGGAGCTCCTGGTCGACCACTACTCGACCTCGAGGGAGACTGGGCCGAGCAGTTGCAGCGTACGATCAGCCCACGCAAGCAGAACCGTGAGCTCCTTCGAGAAGCACAAGGCAAGCTTGACCTCGACAAAAAGTTTTCACCCATCAAACCAAAGCCTGCACCACATGTCAACTTTCGAAGCAGCATTGACATCATGAATTCTCTTTTCCACCCTACAAACAAGAAAGCTACCAAGGCTGCTGAGCCTGACTTTGAGGTTTGACTCCCCTATCCTTCGGCTTCTGATTTTGTCACGACTCAGTGTATGCGACCACGAGGGACCGACTGATGACACAGGAACAGCGAGACTGGAAGAAGCCAGTGACAGTCGCATAATGTATCTAGGTTAGTCAATAACGCAATGGAACAAATTGCTAAAATGTTTGTGTTTACAGTATCCTTATGCCAAACGTCCGAAACTTTTTGATCCTCAGGATCAGGAGATGACTGAGCAAGATCTAGCCTGGCACGACAGCTTTAAGCCTCGCTTTACGACTGATGGTGGAATCCTTTACCGAACCTCGAAGCCGAAGCAGAATCACGGCTGGAGAGATAAGCCTGTTGCTGGTGATGGAGGTGCAATGGTTGTCAATGGACGACCACAACGAGCAAAGGTAAGTACATATTCATACGCCAAGCTGTATGCTGACATTCTCGCAGCCATATGACCTCGATGCAGCACTTGCTACCTCCAAGATTTCGCTACACCACGATGTTCCTACTGTTAAGCACCAGTCTGTGCTATTTTCTCACCTCGTAGCTCGAGTAGAAGATGAAGAGGTGGCAGATGTCTATAACCTGGCTCACATCCTGTTTGACGACTATGACGATGAGTTCACGCTTGGTCTTTCGGGTCCGCTACAAAAGACATACGCTCATCGCATACGCAGGGATCGACTTGCGAAATACCTGTCGCAGAAGATTCTGGCTGGACTTGCAGATGAGCTGGCGCAGCTCGAACAAATCTCGCCGATCAAAGCTGCCATTTTTCGACTTACAGCTTACGATATTAAAGGTGCGTGCGAGCTACTTAAGAAGAGCAAAAGCCCACGCCTCATGCTGCTGGTGTCGCAGCTGAAGGGCGCAGATTCTGCTTTCATGAATGGTATGCGATCACAGATTGATGCATGGCGTGAGCAGAAATCGTTGTCAGAGATTGACTTGGAAATTCGCACACTGTACGAGCTGCTTGCCGGCAACGTGGCTATTTCTCTGGGCAGAGAAGGCAAAGGCGTTGCAGTTGAGGATCGAGCTGAGACTTTCACTATTAGTACAAGATACAACTTGACATGGTTGCAAGTCTTCGCACTTGGCTTGTTCTATGGTCGAGAAGAAAAGTCAGGTGGCGAAGGTATCAGCACTATCGAAAGTGCTGTCCGAGAGTATCAAGCTCGTTGCGATTGTGGAGAGGAGTCCGTGAAACCTCTGGAGAACGACGTCGCATGGTCATTGATCAAACTATACGCATCCAAGCATGATCCACAGAAAGAGGTTCAAGCACCCGAATTTCCAGCTGCACTCGAGGGGCTGAAGAAGCAGTTTGATCACTCAGCACTGTTTAACTTTTTCGAAGCAATGAAGGCATCTTTAAAGGTCAAGTTGGACACTACAAAGACCGATGAATTAGCAGAAACACTCGCAGCAGAGCTGTCTGCGCAAGGAGATCTTGCCTCTGCAGTTTATTCTCTGTCGCATCTTTCGTCTACTCGGGCGAAGAAGATTCTTATACAGTCATTGATCGACCAGTTCGCTGCGACCTTGCCAGGACCAGATACTGCAACTAGTGATAGTGGTATTGCTCTATGGCAGCGACTTACTATTGACCTCAAAGTCCCGACTTCTTGGATATACATGTCCAAAGCACGCTTCGCAGCGTCCGCAACCAACAAGGGTGGTGACAATACCTCCGAGTTACGATACCTCGTCGCCGCAGAAGCATGGGACGAAGCTCACGAATGCCTCCTAAAACGAGTCGCACCAGCACTGATAATCGACGAAGACTATAGAGGTTTACTTGGACTTTGCTCGCTGTTTGGCGACGATCCAGCACGACGAGTAAGCAACTGGTACGATGGTGGCGAGATCTTCGAAACATTTTCAAAGCTCATGACTGGCATGATCGACAAGAAGGATGCGGGTGCAATTGCTAATCTGCGAAAGAAACTCATTAGGATGAATAATCAGCATTCCCGTGGTCAAACTCTCAAGCTATCTCAACTGAGCCAGCATGAGCTTGAGGAACACGTCGCTGGCAGAGAAATGGCAAATTCACTGGCTAAACTATTTCAATCTGGTGGCGCTATCGGCTCAGTCGAGGAGATCTTGCAATTGCCTCTTACGGAGGATGTTCGACTGCAGATTCGCAGTGCGGCTGGCATGCTTCGCGATGCTTCTGAGAAAGAGAAAGGTGCAAACCGAAACAAGACTAGCGGTCTAGGTTTGACGCAGATCGCAAATGAAGATATCATGGATGAGGATGATGGTGAGCAGAACGGCACAGGCGCTTAGTGGGAATCTGTTCATCGAGGAAGGAAGTTCCAGGTTGACGTGGGGATCTATGAGAGTCCTGCGGGACAAAAGATGAAGGCTGGACATGGGGTGCGTGGTCGTCAAATTTCTCTTCACGGTGGTCGGGGAAAGGCAATGGAAGAAAAGCATGATGTTCAAGTTGGTGATTCGAGTTCTTTAATTGAGGAGTGCGAGGAAATTGATGATGCGTTGATGCGGTGAAGTTCTTTCAGATACTTACGTGGTAACAAGCTGGAATATTACGACCATCATCCACTTTACAATCCGGTTGCTGGGAGCAGAACACTTGTAAGTTCCCTTCCGTCTCATCAATGTCTTCAGCACGTCGTTCTGAATTCTATAGCATGTGTACCTGACCCATCAGGTGTCAATGGTAGATGAATATCAGGGTGCAGTGTCCAGAACCAAGAAACAACAGAACTCAATTTGAACGTCCAGGTGTGCTTATCGATGCACAACTTCATGATGTTTGACATGGGTTATGAAGATGTGTGATCGTTTCCATTGTCATGCAATCAGCCTGACGATTCATTGCAAAGCTAACGATCGCGCATCTTCCACCACCGTCCTGATAATCTTCTTGATTTCCACCTTCCAAGCACTCTCGCGCCATTTCTCGAGATGTCCAAACTCTTCATTGCCAATAGCAGCACCTTTGGCACTACCAGTCGTGCTGATGTTGTCCACGACCTCGCCGAGCGTCTCGTGGCCCTCACCGATCAAAGTCTGGATATCCTTGGGCGATTGGTGAACCTTCTTGCTCGAGGACAACAGATTCTGATAGTGTCCAGCTATACTTATGAGAGCATCTGCGCCCCGCCTCAGTTTGTTGCTTGGAGGTAATTTAGGGATTTCGTAGGCTGTCCTGAACTTGGTGAGTAATTCTGAGGATTCGAGGAGTTTATAGAAAAGGTCATCGTAGCTGGGTGGATCAGGTAGAAAATTGTCGCCTCGCAACAGAGCGAAGGTCATGATTCTCGTGAGTGGTGTGAGAATGCTGCTTTGGATATCTGATAGGCGTGCTGCTTGTGAGAGGTCTGTGGCGTAGGTTGTCATGAAACGCAGGAGGGAAACTAGGGAGAGCCAGATGTAGGACCAGTGATGGGCCAGACGGACGCGTGTGCTTGAGAGATGTGTAAGGATTGCAAGGAGGATAGTCAAGGTTGTGGAGTATAGTGGTATATCGATTCGCTTGCGGAGGTTGTGGCTGAGCGTGTCTGTCAGGATATCGAGTATAGCACACATGGGGATTCGTGGTGTTGAGACATGTGGTAAGTGCGGAGGCCGCTGTCGTGCCAGACGTACTTCAATCTTGAGGTCGGTTGAAGCTAGTCTTTTAGCTATGATGCTATCCTCGACGAGTAAGCGAAGTAAGAAGAGTGCGAGCAGAGAGTAGTGCTGTGTCCTGGTGGATCGGAAGGCATGATGACATAGGTAGGAGGTCACACTAAGGAAAACAGCCAGACGAGACTCGAGATCGTCGTCCTTGTCAGTAGAGATTATGTGCGAGGCGAAGACATTGTTGGCTTGCACAAATGAGTAGCTTGCCAGCAATATGACAGCATTCGTTCCCGGAAGCTCACCAAAAAGAGCTTTTGCTTGATCGTCTGTAGGTGGTGGTGCTTTCTTCGCTTCTGGTGTAAGAGCTCGTAATCCAACATATGACAAGGTCGAGCCTAGTGTCCACTGAGCCGGTGTGTCGTCCTGGATAGCAATATAGGCATCTCTGATATCACCACAGGTGTTTGCAAAGCCTTCGACCAGCTTGACCATAATCTCTTCATTCACGAAATCCTCCATTCGACTCTGGTAGATGTTCTGTGCTTCGAACTTGTGATAGTTCGCTAGAAGTCCTAGAAGACACAATGCTGATGGTGATCCATCAGAGGAGCTCTGGACGTATTTCATGAGGCCATGGAAAAAATCTTTATGAATGAAGTACGTGGCCAAGCTGAAGTGATATGACCCTGATACAGTCGCTATGGCGCAATCGATGGCTTTTCTGCGCATGGAGGATGAAGTGCCTCTATCGATAGTAGAATTGAGAATATTTACCAGATCTGTCATGACTTTATCGACATTTTCCAGTCCTGCTACCACCTCAATCACATCGGTGCTGGGACTGCTGTATTTCTTGCTCAGAGCAGAAGCAAGAAATGAGGTTAGATTTTCCAGTGCATGTTCATTTTGAGGCTCTCTGTTTGTCTTTACTTCAGCTATCGACCATCTGACAAAGTTTTGTGTTTGTTGCCGTAGATGAAGTAAATCATCTGCTGTCAGTGGTTCGAGGACATCGTGAAACCTCTGTTTAGCGGGCTTAAGTAAGAAGAATTCTCGCCAGAAGCCCTCCGAAGGCAGTCGCTCTTCCTCATCGTCAGTGCGATGCAAGATGAAAAGATCAGAATAGAGTTGCACGATTTTGGGCTGGAAGGTTTCACGGACTTCTCGAGTGAGTGGTGAGGGAGCGTCCATATAGGTTTAGCGAAACAGCCACATGCAATACGGGGCAAACATTCATCAACACGCATCTGATTATAGCTAATGCCAAGAATGAGGATATTAGATATGTGACAAGGTTGTTGAGGCTGTATACAAGGAAACAGAAACGATCTTGGCGCATTTTTCTCATGGCTTACGTGTCTTAGACAGCCGTCCAGCTGACTCGTTAGAGTTAGCTCTTTAGGAGTGTCGTGCCACTGAGATGGTTGTAGAACGAAGACTTTAAGGACTCATGTCCGAACACGCATGGATTATTATAGTGAAGACAGTCAAGCTCCTGTACCTATGAAATGTAGTGTCAGTAACTTGGAAAGTCCATTAGCTTTGTCGCTGTTCCCATTGGCTGGACGGTTGTGGCGGAGACCTGCAAGAATTCACGTCACACTCGGTTTCTTGGAGGACTGCGCCGACATCAACAGAACCATTGCGGTGGCTGACCAATCTTCTTAATCACACACTCTTCGAAGTCGAACTGCGCCGCAAAGATAAATCAACTCTACCTACACAGGCTTTGGTATGTTATCGTTATTGACATCATAATGGCGACCACACACGTCGTGCCATCCACGGCATCGGCGATAATGTTCTTCAGAGCCCTTGCAACTGCTTCAGCGAGCCGAAGTTGCCCTCATGCTGCGAGATCAATCTCGTCATCCGCTTTCCGAAGAGCCTCGTCGAAAAGGGAACTATATACAACACCAGCCTACAGACCTCATAGTATGCCAGAATTTGCTATGCCACCGCGAAATGACGGCATTCCAGACACTTCGATAGCTGGACCAAAGCCTCAGTTGAACGATACAAGAAGGCCCGATCAAGGTGTGATGCAAGAAGCTGCTAGCATAAGTTTGCCAGAACGTGAGGCGCAGAAATCTAAACCAGTGCCAGAACAAAAGACAGACTCATCAACCTCGAGTCACACTAGCACGACGAAGAAACCACGTAAAAAGTTGCGGGCGCGGAAGGCTGCTATGAGCATATCAGCCGAAGCGATAGAGCACTTGCGGGAACTTCTAGAACAAGACAACAAGCTGATTCGGGTTGGCGTCAAGAATCGTGGCTGTTCTGGCCTGGCGTACCATCTAGAATACGTCGAAAAGCCGAACACATTCGACGAAGTCGTGGAACAAGAAGGTGTCAAAGTCCTGATAGACTCTAAAGCACTCTTAAGCATTATTGGCAGTGAGATGGATTGGCAGGAGGACAAGCTCAGTGCCCGCTTCGTTTTCAGGAATCCCAATATCACAGAGCAATGTGGTTGTGGTGAATCATTCAGCATTTCGTGACACCATCTTTCCAGTCGAGGCGTTCAAGCGTGCATTTATACAGCTATATACAGCAATGATAAATCCGGTTCAAAGACCACCCATCATCAATAAACACCTCTCTCATAATCGATCACTCTCACATCGTCGAACCGCGGACTATTCTTCCTAACAAAAGCCTTATGGTTAGGATCGTCTGAAACATAATAATCACGATCCTGTTTGGACTTGAATTCAACCACGAAACCGTGTGTGAAGCCACCCTGGTTCGACGTCAGCGTGGACCATTTGCTTGCTTTAAACAGCTGACCTGTGCACCTTCCGGACTGTTGTCAACACCGCCCGAGGATGACATTATGTATGGCTGGTCTGTGTCTGGATGTAGGCACTTTGTCTTCAATTCCAGCATATCATCACAGAACTGTACGAGTCAGCCATCTACAATCAAATCGTTCAGGATACGCATGTACCTCTTTCCGCTCCGATTCGTTCAGAGTCGATTTGAGCTTGAAAAGGACAATATGCACAACAGCCATTTCGAGGCGGTTCGGGAGCTAGCCAGAAGTATAAGCCAAGCAAGTTCTTGAGAGGCGTCGACTGTCCTACGAGTGATGGAAACCGAGCCACCTTTTGACCGTGTTTCGGGCGAATGCTGTAATGCTGCATGAGGGGAATTAGGCTTGACTTCTGGTGGGTCTGACACCCCGCGCCAATAAACAGTCTATCGCGGCCTAGGCATGATAGGTATAGCATTAACAGCAGCTACGACCATCTTCAATGTTCAGATGCGCCTACCCTGAAATGTTATTGCTTGTCAATATTTCCAACGTCTGCCACTACTAATATTGGGCTGATATTGAATTGTGTCTGCCCAAAGCAGAGTTGCTCCTGCTCCTTAACGTGCAGTCAAAACCAGAAGCCATTGGGCAGCGACTCGATAATCCAGATTGAGCATCTCGATCTCCCGGAAAGAGCCATTTGAAAATGACATCGCATAGCCACGACAGTAACGTGTCGCACTCTCACGACCATGGTGCTGGCAATCACGGTCACAGTCACGAGATATACAACGGACCAGGCTCTTATCTCAATCGCGAGCAACCAATAGTGGAAGATCGTGATTTCAACGATCGTGCATTCACGATAGGGATTGGCGGTCCAGTTGGCTCAGGTAAGACAGCGCTGATGCTCGAGCTCTGCCTGGCCCTTCGAGATCAATACAATATCGCAGCTGTTACCAACGACATCTTCACAAGAGAAGACGCGGAGTTCTTGACAAAACAGGGAGCATTATCGCCTGAAAGAATCGTGGCTATAGAAACAGGTGGCTGCCCACATGCTGCTGTACGAGAAGACATCAGCGCCAATCTGCTCGCACTGCAAGGTCTGCAAGCAAAGTTCAACACAGATCTGCTATTGATAGAAAGTGGTGGCGACAATCTGGCTGCGAACTACAGCAGAGAACTTGCCGACTTCATCATATATGTCATTGACGTAGCTGGTGGTGACAAAGTCCCAAGAAAAGGCGGACCAGGCATCACCGGATCCGACTTGCTGGTAATCAACAAGTGCGACTTGGCATTTGCTGTTGGCGCGGACGTGGATATGATGGAAATAGAAGCAAAGAAGATCAGGGAAGGTGGACCGGTAGTAAGAGCTGTGATAAAGAACAGCATTGGCGTGAAAGAAACGGTGGATCTAATACTGAGTGCTTGGAAGACAACAGAAGGACACTGGATCAGTAGGAAACGGTGGCAGAAAACGGGTCAGAGAGGTAGTGGTGAGCAGCCACAGGCTAGCACGCTAGTCTATAAAACCAAGACACACGGTTAAGGCAGCAACTTGATCGAAGAACGACGGAACGTTATGAGTAACGGCCACGTAGATATGCTACACGAGCATGGGTATTCTTAGGCTTCGTGGTGAAGCTCAACTGCGATACACCCACCACATGCTCTTGTGTGTTGGTCTAGACTCGATTTTTCGATTCAGCTCTCAGCTGCACCAATTTCAGCTTAGCCATATCCGCTAATCTCATCTGCGACGGTGATAGCGGTCGACCACACCACCATTCTGCCCTCTAGCGATTGCAGTGTGCATACTCGGATTACACCACCTGGGTCGTCGTCGTCAATCTCACTCATATCGAAATGACGGCACCAACGGTATTCCTAAAGGTGTCAGCCTTATGCATTGAATCACGCAGCCTAAATGCAATGTAGGTAGAGCTTCGAAACCTTGCATGAGTGAAGTCGGATTTGTTTAAGGGCTACCGAACGAGATGACCGGCACTTATGAGACTTGCTTGAGCAGCTTCACCACCGAGACCCCTGCAACAAATGCCTAAAAGCGCCTATCTTAGAGCCTCTATAATTGGCAACACGGGTTCGTAGCGGCTTCTTCATTATTGAATGTCCCTAGCCCCATCTAAACATTTCAAGCACGACCTGATCGCTCTAACCATGCTGGCAGCAGCATTAACGCATTTATCAGCGTCATTGTACCTCAATGAGACTTGAGCATGATGTTTGCACGATCTCTGTTTCCCAAAACTTATCCTGTGCAAATCAGACCTTTCCCACGGAAGGACCTGGTCTAACGAGATAAGTCATGAATAAATTCGCCCTCTTCCAGCTCGATGCATCGAAAATACAAGACAGTGATTCTCATGTCTGGGGTGAGACAATAGCAGGTGGAATGCCTACATGAAGATCTGCACGCTTGACACAGTGATCATCTGATATACCATTATCTTGTCATCCCGATTAACAGCAATGCTTCCACCAAAGCCGGAGGCTACCTTAGCAACTAATCCACACTTCGCAGTACTATACAACTATTTAACGACACATATCTTCCTAGCAGACGGCTCTACAAGATCCAAAGCAGACGAGGATGAAGCTGTACGAAAGGCGCTCAACAGGAGAAGGGAAGCTGCTATCCACGATGCAATTATGCTAAAAGCTCTCGAAGAAATAGCCCAGGCAAACCAGAATCGTGAGCGCACCAACACTAATGGTGAAGATTTATCTGTCCTTCCGTCAGAGCTTCAAGGAGTAGTTATGAGCGTCGCCAACTACCTCGCCGTGTTGCTAGATCCAACGACCAATGTTGAAGCACTTCCTGAAGACACAGACGAGCTTATGGCCGAAGAGGTGCAGCTGTTCAAGCAGCACCTACCAGAGATTTCGGCCGCACTTTCCCGGCACCTGACGAAGACAGAGTCGAGCCTATATGAACGTGCTCAAGCACTGTTGCACACCTCAATATCTGAACCCTCCGACCCAGATAAGGGTTCTTCCTTAGCAGCTATCATCGAGGAGGCAAGAAAGTCAATTGAAGATCAGCGCAACCATGCTCTCCCTGAAGCTCTTCAGGCGGTCCAATCTGCACTAGCAGCACACCAAACCCAGCACATTGCAGATCTTCACAACCATATTCACAGATTAGAGCTTCATACTCACGGCACACAGTCACGATACCTGACAGCTCGCTCATCTTACCTTGCTGCCTCCGCGCAGAGCATTGCACACCAGGCACGCATACTCAAGCTGGAGCAGGATCGGGTCGTTCTCGGGGACGAAGATATGCCAGCACGGCTTGAACAGGAGCTTCGTGCTGTAGAGGTGGAAGAAAGCGAACTCGATCGGAAGATTGAAGAGTCGGAGACATTATTGCACGAGTATGACCAGGTCGCTGGATGACCAGGGAATGACGTGGCGAGGATGGCATATAAGCACTGTGGTATAGTGATGTACAGAAGGAGATCGAGCAACTGAAGGCGTGGTACACAGTTGCGAAGTCGGAGTTTGTCAAGAACAGGTCGAGAAAAGGGATTGACGGTAGATTAATGTGCATGAATCTGTTAGCTACGCGAAATTTGTCGCGGCTGCTATTGTACGCCATGTCGACAACGTTTCCCAAACCCATGCTCGCTAATTTGACGCTATGCAGATGCACTCATATCCTCATGACACATGCTAACGCCGCGGCGCGTAGACTCTACAAATTTCGAATACCATATTCGCCAAATAATCTCTATTTACCTAAGCCTCGACTTTTTTTTCGAGGGTCTTTCTGGCTCGTCATCCAGCACGGCATCGTCTTCTGCGACGGAGATTTCACCGTCATTGATGAAGCTGTCTATTTCCGAGTCTTCCTCATCTTCGTTATCATCTTCGTCCTCACTGCCAGAAACGGATTCGCCTGTTTCATCCGTTTGTTCTTCGCCCGAGACATCTGCCTCGTTGTCGACAAGGCCGTTCAAATGCGTGCGTCCTGGTTCTTCGTCTTCGGATTCTTCGCTATCTTCTGTTTCGTTGCCACCACCATTGATTAGTGGCATGTCATCATCGTCGCTCGATTCGCGGTCGCCGATTATGTCGTTAAGGTCTTTAACTGGTCGACCCTTGACTTTTCTCTGATCAGTAGCAAATTCAGCATCATCCATCTCCTCGTCACTGGTGGACGGCCATTCGTCATCGTCCTGGCCCTCAATGTAGATTGGGGCTGGCCCATGTTCGATGCCTCTTCTATGCGCCGAGGCTTGAGCTCTAAATGACTGCTGTGCATTCATCATATCGAGCTTTCCCTTCAGCAACAAGATGCTTGGCAGAATCTTTGAACGCTCATTCAATACTTGGTACAGTGTTCGAAGCTTTGAGGCCACTCCTGCTTGACTGGCGATGGCACCACCATGCGCAATCATGGTTGACTGTACCCATGTCAGAAGATGACCATATCTGCCAGGTCTGTCAGCCAATCGTTCTGCGAGCTTTGTAAGTAAATTGGCAGCCAGAGAAGATTCGAGTCTCAGAATCGTGTTTTGAATGATGTTCTCATCGGTCACGTGGAGACATGTCTCCAGCAGACTCTGATCATTTGTACGCAATGATTGTGTCAATACTGTGCCAAGAGACATGCCAGATGGTAGCATGAGCTGCTTTGATTCAGGCAACCTGACGATCGCTTTTTCGTCGTCTGGTAGGTTTTCCGTGACAGTTATTGCTTCTGGATGTCGTGCAGCCAAGAGATCACCAAACGATGGCTCGATATCGTCTGCATCCCCGGCCGTTGTACCTTCGAGGTCATCAGCGAGATCTTCCATCTCCTCATCACTGCCCTCAACAGATTCTTCATGAAATTGAGGATCTTCTACCTCTGCGTTGCCCTTATCTTCTTCATCGTCGTCTTCCGAGCTGTCGTCAATCTCCACCGGCGCTATCTGCGAACCTGACTCCGCTAGACCATTTGCAACCACAGTCTTAGCCTCGTTAATATGAGTTTGACCCATGTCCTTGACTCCATTCAAGGAGGCGGTATTTAATGTGGATGCAGATTTGGCTCTCACGACTTCTTTTGTACCTTCGAAGAGCAGTTCGCCGGAACCCTCGTCCTGCCATCTCAGCTTTTGAAAGACTGGCTCGGAACCTCCTTCGATCGACACAATGATCAGATTGTGTGTATCGAACACGACAGCATGTGCTGAACATTGCTTTTTACTGGCATCACTACTCACCAGCCGCACAACAGCATCGGCTTTCCTTGTCAAGCCTTTGCGCTGCGACTTAAGATCGCCATTTACGACTTGTGGCAATGCGAAAGGCTTGCTGAAAAGCTCGACCGTGCCATCTCTCGTGGTCAGCGCCAGCATTTGATCTTCATTGTTTGTAGAATAGTGAACTTCGGCCTTCTGCACCTCGCTACCAGCAACTAAAGTGCGTACGATTTTCTTTGCAGCCAGATCATACACATTTATATACCGGTCCTCGTCTGCCGCTAGGAAAGTGCCGTTGCCTTTCGAGCCTGTACCTGACCTGAATAGCGAATGCACAGGATGTTTGAAAGAGTCGAAGCTATCTATCTGCACGTCGTCTCCGACACCGATAGTTATTGCATGTGGCGTTCCAGAAGCACAAAGTAAATGTGGTATGCTCGTCGAAGGCGCTGCTAATGTTGCTATCGACGCATCAGCTAGTGATATCGTCCTAAGTAGCAGTCAGTACATGTCCATAAAGTATGCTGCAGACAAACACAAACCTTGTAACCTGATCCTTGCGTAAATCCCACTGCACTAGCTTTGCATCGTCACCAATACTCCACGCTTGTAAATTGTCTTCGGATACGAATCTGAAGTCCTTAATGGCTCTCTCATGGCCTTTGTTCAGTGTACCGACAATGTCACCTTGTGATGGTGAGAACATGCAAATGTCCCCAGTCGAGGTACCATATGCAACGACTGCATTCTCCTGCTCATTGGCACGTTTGCGCTTCTTCTTACTCGATGCTTTATGTTCCCTGTATGCATTTCCATAGTAGCCCCAGTCTAAGCAGGTGATATTCGAGCCAGCAGAAACGGTATGTTGCTGTCTGAGACGACCGTTCGTAACATCGTGTATGCGCAGCTGTTGAGATTCGAATGATTGTATGACCGATGCAAAAAGACGAAGTTGAAGATATGATGGGGCGAAGGACGATTTCAGTATCGAAGATCTACCCGAGCTTGTCGACTTTGAGGTTGTGGTCAATGCAGAAGCGGACGAAATCTTAGAGGTGGCAGCGGCACTCGACCTCTTGCCCATTTTGGCGGCAAGATTATATCGCTTGATTAGCGGTTCAGGAAGCAGCGACCGTGAACGAGGAAGGTAGAGAATGTCGTGCCTACCTGTACATCCCCTTTCAAATCTGCGACACAGGCTTTTCAGTGCGAGAGCAGAGCATTATTTCGGCCATTGACTTGCTGCGAAACTTTTTGGTCAGGCTCGACCAAGCTACACCGATATAGGACTAGTCTATTTAGCTAAATCCGCATTAAAAATCCGATATCTTCAACTCTCAAGCATCTGTTCATGTTTGCTCACAGAATGACAGCCATTTCGTAGTTCGAAATTTGGCACATGGCGGGAAGTCGGCCTTTGTTGAGGCATTAGACTTGTCGCATGTACGGTTGATCCATCACTTTCACGTGCAGGAAGCAGTATCAGTGACAACCACCAGTCTCTACACGGGGTCTATTGCACGTACATCACGCGCCATTCACAGCAAACGCAAGAAATTTGGTTCCGGAGCATGATACTACCACAACTTGGTGGTGTTTGACGCACTCATTTCGGATCCTGCCTCGAGCCATCGGATGCATGCATTTCAGAGACAGAGTACGAGCACTCTTACCTTAGCAAACGCGAACATATTCAGTCACGCATATTGTTCACCAAGGTCTTCAGCCAATGTTTGTCAACTTCATTCATGCTGATACACAGGGCGCCCAAAACCGAAATTCGAATAGGGCCTGAGGCAAGCATAGGACGCGGAACCAATCAGCAAAGCTTCAGAGATGGGAGGAATGTTTTTGATTGGTCAGGTGAACTTCAACGGCGAGGTTGTGGCTAATGCTAGGTGCATGTTTTTCGCAGGCATCGACGCGTCGCTGTGCTCTGTTTGAAAAAATAATAGGGGAGGCAATATGCACAGCGAAGGCAGAACCGTTTTTACTGGTTCATAAGCACTTTTGGAGAAGCACTACCCTTGGCATACTAGCTAGAAGTGGCAAGGTGGATGCTGTGTGGGCTCTCACCATCTGTTCTGATCTGCGGGTTTCGCGATGGTTTAAGTAGCTTCAGCCCCTCGTAGGTCTTCTCGCACTCGATTCATCACTTTTTCATCCTGAAATCAACCTCCAACCCGCGAAACACGCCAAGACTTAGTCGCGTCACAACTTTCGTCACGTCACTTGATCACAATATCTCCAATCTTTCATCATTGGTCTATCACTGTAGACTGTCGCGTTTGTTCTCTGACATCCGCGCATATCTCAGAATTACCGCGCTTTGCGACGACCTGCCACCGAGGTTGCCGACGTGTTTGATGCTAGCGAACCTTCGGCCGAAAGTGGAATACATCTGCAACCAGTCTTGGCATTTTTCGCAGAGTGTCGCAACTTTGCGATTGTCAAAGTTGTTCAAGGTCGTCTGCCTGATCGATTCACTTTGAGATCTTCTTGCTCTCAAGTGGTTATTTCGGGTCGCTGTTGCCACTTCACTGTGTCGGCAGATTGCACCTTCCTGTCCTAACCGACAGAGATATATTTGCGAGACAGGTCTTCATCGACTCTTGTTTCTCGTCGTCGCCTTCTATCTTTGGTCGAGACTATATACTGCCAAAAGATATTCATCCTATTTAGATCGGAGTCGGAGGCCACTCGTTGTCGCGCTGCCATCCGCTCAACGCTTTAATCAATCCATACAATTTCGCCTGTACCTGTTTGCCGGTTTTCGTGATACATCCCTTACGACACTATGACTGATGTGGCGGCACAGCTTGAGGCTAATGGGTGAGTAGATTGTCTGTTCCGTGGTCGAATGTCACTCTAATGTTGCTTCAGGCTACCTACCAAATTCGAATCCTCCTCGAACGCGCCAGAGGTATCGCACGCTACGTCAAATACAGCTGCCACCATCTCTAATGCGGAAGCATCAACACTGAAACAACAGGCGCCAGGCCTCGAAGTGAATAACATCTCACAGCCTGTTCGGCCTGTCGAGCCTATACAAGATCACCACGCAGCGCCTGAACTTGTAGCGCCTGAAAATGACGTTTCGCTGCCACAAGATGGCCCTATCTCACAGGAAGAGAATAGCGCAAAAGTGAATGGTCACGCGTCTGAACCCTTCGAAAGTATAAAACATACTCAAGACGCCTCTGTTCTCTCGAGCTCGATATCCGAACCACAACCACAAAGTACCAGTACTACCGATATGACCCCACCCACAACCCAAATACCCACAGAACCAATCCAGATAGCCGAGCAGGCTCCAGTCTCTGATTTGCGGTCGGCGCCGCACTCGGATGCGCTCTCGCCTGAAGCGGTCTCGCAGGTCGAAGCAGCGAAGCATGAGATGGATAACAATGCAGCCATACAAACCTCGGAAGCTGCGCCAGTAGAGACCACTACAGAGACACCTGCAGTCGAGGAGACTGGTCTTAGAACGCCTCAATCGCCTCCTTCTGTACCTGCACCTGTCGAGCCAGCAGCAGAATCACAGAATGGCATTGTCGTACCGTCAATCGAAGCTGTGGACACCACTATATCTAGCGAGCAGCCTGCAGACCCCACACCGACTCCAGCTATACCAGCGACTGAACCACAGGATCAAGAAATGACGGATGCACCTACACAATCTGTTAAGCATGACCGAGACGAAGATACTGCCGAGGAACCGCTAGCGAAGCGTGTCAAAACAGAATCCGCTATCGAGAATGCTCAGCAGCCCGAGTTCAAGGTACCAGACAGCCCTGCGCCAGCCATTGCACCGGCGGCAAATGCTGCTGATGCGGAGCCGACTGATGCTGAAGACATTGTCACACCAATCAGACTGCAACACATGAAGAAGATCATCTCCAACTTGAAGAAGAGTAACTCGTCTGTGCATTTCAGAACTCCTGTTGACTACGTGGCACTGAACATCCCCTCCTACCCAAACATTATCACGCGACCCATGGATTTGAGTAAAATAGATGCCAAGCTCAAGACTTCCGATCTCAATGCAGCCTACAAGTCCATGCATCAGTTTCAAGATGATTTCAATCAGATCGTCATCAATTGTGTCACTTTCAACGGCCCCGAGCATTCAATCACACAGCTTGCTAGAAAGATGGAGACTTCGTTCAAGAGCCAAATGGCTCATCTGCCACCTGCTACGGAGCCAGAGCACAAGCCAAAGGCTAAAGTCATCAAACAAGAAGCCGTACGGGCGCCGCAGCCTCGGAGATCGTCTGTTAACAATAAGGCTAGTTCTCCTGTTACTGCACCTCCCGTGACGTTTGCGCCAGGTCCAGATGGTGTGCCTCTGCCACGTAGAGATTCTGCAATGGACGAACTTGGTAGACCCAAGCGTGCAATTGTTCCCTCAAAGAAGCGTACTGAGAGTCTTGGTGGCTCCCGACCACGAAAGAAGAAGTTTGAGATGGAGATGAAGTTCTGCGACGAGGTGCTCAAGAATATAAGCTCTTCCAAGCATTGGCAGGCAAACCAGTACTTCACACATCCTGTCGATCCAGTCGCACTCAACATTCCAACATACTTCCAGATCATCAAGAAACCCATGGATCTTGGCACTGTTCGTACGAAGCTCGATACAGGTATGTATGAGCGAGCCAGAGATTTCGAAGAGGATGTTCGACAGATATTCAAGAACTGTTACAAGTTCAATCCCGAAGGTGACTACGTGTACCAGCGAGGTCAAGATCTAGAGCGACTCTTCGATCTGGAATGGAGCAAGAAGACAGAGTGGATTAAGCAGCACGAGCCAGCTTCCGACCCTGCTAGCGACGAGGAAGATGAGGAAGACAGCGAGGAAGACGCCGAGGCCGAGAGCGAGGACGATGATGCTAGTGATAAGCTTACTACGCTCCAGAAACAGCTCTTGGAAATCCAGGCCAAGATGTCCGAGCTCGAAAAGTCGAAGAAGAAGCCTTCACCCGGTGCACCAAAGAAGAAGGACAAGAAAAAAGACAAGAAATCAACCCCGACCACCAAGTTCCCAGGTCTTCATCCACAGAAGGATAAGGCAAAGAAGGACAAGAAGAAGTCGAAACCAGAACGAGAACGATATGTCACATTCGCAGAAAAGCAATACATCTCCAATGGCATTGCCATGCTCCCTGAAAGACCAATGGCCGAGGCGCTCAAAATTATTCAGAGTAGTGTCCCGACGCTAGCCAATAGTGATCAGGGCGAGATTGAGCTCGATATCGAAGAGGTTCCAAATCATGCTCTGCTCAAGCTACTGAAGTTTGTCAAGCAATATGCTGGTCCTCCACCAGAGGAGTCCAAGGAAGAGCAGTATGTGCCTTCTCCGACTGTTACCAAGACCAACAAGAAGGCTAAGTCTTTGTCAAAACATGAGCACGAGCAGCAAATTGCCGAGCTCAAAGGCACACTTCGTGATTATGACGCCGCCTCACCTGACGCCATTCAGTCAGTCGAGACTGGTGGTGAAGACTCAGATGAGGACAGTGATCAGGAAAGCGAAGAAGAATAGGCCACAATGTGTATGCAATGATCAGCTGAGCCGCAGGTCTATTGCTTGGCAGTCATAAATTCGGGCAGCGTTAGATGCATGACGTAGCCTCTGTGTTGCTGCATTGGCCAGGCTACATGAGTATGGCCACAGCCTTCACAACTCTGCGTACCATCGTATCGAGGATGGATCGTCAGTTGTGTGGGACTTGAGGGATGAATTTTCGAGCAAGCGTGCGTGCAATTGGTACATAGTCCGTCTCGAGAGCGATCTTGCGGGATCATCATCGAGGCAAATATTGCTTTCTCGCTTCTCAGATCGATTTCGTGGACTTGTCTTTATGTTGTCGTGTACATCCTCCGGATGATCTACCGCTGTCTCTCTCATCACTCTTCTGACCAATTCCTGACCGTTTTCCTGGTCCGAGCTGCCCGTGGCTATTTCCAGTGCCTTCTTGTACACCAGAGATGTAGACTCTAGCATCGCCACCAAGGACGCGACTGCCTCAAACTTTCGTGCCTCGCCATCCATTCTGGAGCTGGCCCCAAGAGGACGACGATACTCGTGACCATTCTCATCTGTGGGGGAATCGCCTTAGCGATTAGTCACTTGTGCAAGCTTTCTGTACAATCCTTCGAATGCTTGTTTTAAGAATGAGCGTCTGCTCTGTGGACGCGTGTCCTGCATCGATAGCAGTGCCATGCCTCGCATTTAGATGCTGTATCTGGTTGTGGTACCGCAATCTGACCTTCATATGGCTGTCTAGAACAAAACACCGTCGTCAGACACGTCATATATTGAGGTTGATATCGTTTCCAGAGTGTATGTTCTCACCGCGATTAAAGGCAAGCCTTATTCTGCTCACCACCACAGTACCACCGAAAGCAAGTGCTACGGTCGACCGTGAGACAAGTTGCGCAATTCCCACTTTGAAGTTCATTGATTCGTGCATGCGGTTAAGTAGTAGATGATAGAGAGAATTACTTATATTGAACCAATGTACAAAGAATCGGCTAGCGATTGCGGTCCTTGGAGGTATGCACGAGATTGTTTGGTTGAACGCTGGACTTTGATCGTGCTGAAAAAGTGTTGCGACAGTTGTCTGGTCCACGGGCACAACTCATATTCTTTCCGGGCTCAAGTATAGGCACCGAAGCTCGCAGAGGCCCCTCAACCCAGGCAGGAGCGCTACAAAATGTCGGTACATCGCTCGACTGAACACCTAGAACAACTCGCGCAGCCGTTCAAGTTCGTCAATGTAGATCCGGATTAAGTTGTCCCTCTACCTGATATTCAAGGCTTGCTAGAGTGCTCAGAGTGCGGACGGCATAGCCTCACCGTTGCTATCCCATATCTCTGGAGTGTCCGAAGAGCTTCTCGTAGATGGCTGACTAGAACGGCTCCTTGACTCCTACTCAAGGAGAGCTTTACCTTGTCAGTCTGCCCCACGAGCTTTCACTGAAACCGATTCTGCTATAAATGATCGTCAGCATCTTCCTGTTGCCCTGAGCTTCTCTGCTTGCTTTCATATCCATGTATATGAAATGATAGCATTCTTGGTACTAGCCAAATTAGCTTACTGAACAGCATATCTCAGCACTTCTGCCTCTAATTCCACCACTCATAAAAGCGTCCATGTCTTCACAGACCAGCAGCGTTGGGACGGATGGTAAGCTTACCTTTGATCATCGCCGTCTTTTCGACTCACTTGATCGCCATATGAATCGTGAAGTCTGAACGACTTGCAACCGGAAGCTAATCTGGGCTAGGCAGACCTTCCAGCTCGCCATCTGGCTCAAGTGTGATGGAGCACTTCTTGCTCGCAGGTTCTCATGGTGATGCTTACCTCGCTGGCGCCGTGTCGTCGAGGCAAAGAGCTAAAAACGTCGTCACCGCTGTTGACAAGGCGCTTGCTTGCTTCGAGCAGGGTCAAAATCGATCCAGATAGAGTCCGGAATTCACGATCCTTTTTTCTGGTGAGTAGCACTGCCTGCTGTGATCTATTCACGATTATTGAGATCGTCAGCTTTTCGATATGTCATGCACGCTGAAGCACGGTCGTGGGTGTTCATATTTCGTTTTCCTCGCTCGGCTCACCCCTTTTTCGACCATTTCTCAACAACCACTCGTCGGTATCACGTCATACTGAAATACAACCATTAGGAGGACGAATGCGCAAATAACTTTCGAAAACATCATCGACATGCATTACTTGAGCAAGACACATATGGTCTCGGGTTGCTTTCTGTATGTTAGGATGCTGTAATATGTGCACGAGAAGCTTTACCAGAGCAAATGTAGCAGACATGACGCGAATTTAGCAGTTTCTTGGAGAAACTCAAGCGATCGATTTTGAGCCTATCAAAAAGCTCTTGGCGTGCCCCACTGTCTGGTGTCAGTAAGATTTTTGGTGGTGGTAAGTACATGATTATATATCATAGTAGATCTCGTCGGAGATCTGAATAGATCACTGAGTACTTTCGAGTTGTACTCTCTATGAATTCAGCTGCGGAAATGTTGATTACTGACGTGGAACCCGGCCAGTGTGCCTGTTGGCTTCTCGAAAGCCGGCGAGGACAGTGCAACGAATCAAGCCACAGCGCTGATTTAAGCATCAAAACTGGGTGCCAATCAAACTTGCAGCCCGAGATCTTTTGATACACTACCTTAGTAATTCTTAGTCGCTGTCGCGCTATACCGCATCTGTTCGAGAGCTCTGAGCAAGTACCATGGAAGGTCCTTGAGTGTTGCGAGCTAGAAGTCCAGCTCTATTTTTGTATAGCTACAAACTATTTCATATTATTAGAGGTCCTGCCTAAGACAAGGTCTATCAATGATATACAAATATTCGAAGCAGCGGAGGAAGTATTCCTATATGAATACTAGAATCTTTGTTAAGACATTTCCGCGTAATCTACTGATTTCGTGGTTGAGAGCGTCATGATATCGGTCGTCGTCTCAGCACATAAAGGTAGAACGTAACAAGTTCCGCCTGTGCTATTAGATAATGGCTGCCATGATTTGGCAGGAAGAGCCATCGTAGCAGTCGTACCGAATTACAGTCTTGATCAGAACACGGTGTCTAGATATTGCCATAGCTGGTTGGTCGCGGTATAGTGTCCATTGTAGCGGTCTTCGTAGTGCCATGGCCAGTCGTAATTGTAGTGCTCCCAGAGATTGGAGAAACAAGAGTCCGTCTAGTCGCAAGGCTCAGGAATGCCAACAGATTGCGGATTTGAACATTTGGGTGGTGGCTCAGCCTTTCGTGGCCATGAGTCACCCTTTGCAGTCTTGTCCCTGCAGCTCGTCAACCAGAGCGCCAGACAGCACATTACGCGATCGCTTTCGACAGTGCCTTCATGCAATTGCCTCATCTTGCCCTTTTCAGATATCGACTTCATCCAATCGAAGCAGGTAGGCGTGAAGCGGCAACAATTCTCATCGTAAGGGAATACTGCAGGGTCGTTCCTCGTATCGAGTGTCGATGTAATCGCAGTGAAGTTCAAATAGGCGTACGGGTCCTGTTCATACTGTCAGTTCCCATGTTCTTCATCGGCTTCTGCTTACATTTCGCATAAGCTGATACTGCTGCACGAGATTTGGTGTCTGGCTTTGTAGATGCTCAAAATCAAGCCCAATCTCAGGAATCAATTCAGTGGCACTTTCTTCCTTCATCCCAGTCACCGCTCTCTTCCATCTGCCCTTGCCATAGCAGTCATGCTTGAAGCATGCTTCTTCGGGGAAGATTGCCTTGCATTGCACTTGTCTCATCGTGAGCGCGCAGTCGCCTGCACGGGAGCTACGTGTCGATATCGCCAATGCCAGAATAATCAAACACTCGCATATGCAGATACCATCTTTGACACTATACCTTCTCACCATACCACAGATCGACTGCAAATGGCAGCTGATTCGAGGTGTTCTGCGGATCTTAGCATAGATATCGTCTTAATGAGCACGTTTGTCCGAGCATGTTTTGCGACCAGAGAGTACAACAGTACCAATACTTAGATGATTCCCACTACCGAGCATGGCCTTGGCATTACCAAAGGTTCGACTTGCACCAACACCATGATAGGTGTGCTGATTGTGTGAGAGTGGCAATAGTCTCATTTCCTCGACTCCTCAACCAGATAGCCGTCTCTCTCACGTCCGCCACGTGCACGTCTGTAGTTTAGTCACAAATCGTCCCATACTCATTGACTGGTGATGTTTCAAAGTAGCCATCGTTTCCGAAGCCGGCAACTTCGAGCTGATGCGTTGGACGCGTCTTAAAACTGGTCAAGAGGATGACTGATCAAGCTCGACGCGTAGCTTAGTATCACTCCGGCCGGGCGCGTTGATTCGTGTTCGATTTAGATAGCGTCCTCGTGAAATTGTAAGATTACCGCAATCTGTATAGATGTGCTGACTGATTTACGACGACCGACATCGCGATAAGGATTGACCTTAGACTCGTCTTCTGCTCATTACAGAGACATCTTGTGCCTGAGCAATCAGTCGATAGGTCACCTAGCGATTCCTTTTTGGGCTAAAGTTGGCTCTTTCAGAATCGGCTCCTGGTATCGCAGTGGTCAGTATACGTTCTTATGTCATACTATTCGACGCTGAAACCCTGATCATAGTCGGTCGATGTATTGCTTTTTTGTTAGGTAGTGCGAACCTGTCAACTATTACCATGGAAGCACAGTAGAGTCTCCGTGATCAACACATGCTGCAAAGAGAGGAACCCGGGATTCACCTTTCTTGACAAGGCGACAGATCAGGTCTTTGCTTAGCGCGAGATGATCACATCGGCCATTTTGATCGACGTTGTCAATCTGGGTGGCTTACGTGTCCCGACTTTTAACAAGCCTCTGTTGCTTTGTGACTAGTAACCGACGTTTGAAACAGTCCTGAAGGCGAAAAAAGATTCACCAAAGACAACATGTCTCCGCGACTGACACGATCACAGTTCAAGCTCCGGGCTGATGTCTAACGTTCGGACTCTCGCCGGAATAATGTGTGTGAACTCGTGATGAAATCTCGCGGTCTCGAAGGGTTCGCCGTCCACGCCTCGAAAATAACGCAAGGGTTGCTGGCCGCGTTGCCCGAACATCGAGCTTGCTTTGAGTTTCCTGTCTCTTTGAAGTTTGAATCTGCCAGTTTAGGACGAGTCTGGGAACCCACCCCTAACCCATAGCCTTTTCCCGGACTGCGCTCCTAAAGTTGCAAGAGCAGCCACTCCAACCTCCCAGGCTATGAGGGCCTCTACTCCCCACCAGGAGACGGGATACGCCAGAGCCGCTATGCCCCAGTCAGTCTGTGACCTGACCGACTGGCGGGATTCCACGCAGAGCCTTCTCCTGGATTTAGTCGATCTCCTGCTCCTCGTTCGCCACGCTAGTCAGCTGTCTAGCTCTTCTCTTAGAAGCAGCTAGAGCTGCGGGTGCCGCAGCGGAACCGGACGACGATGAAGGCTCGTCAGAATGCGCCAAACCACTTCCACTGTACACCGAAGTGGTTGGGCATTCTGACAGCAGGCGATCAAGTTGCTCCCGATACCAGGCCAACCTTCTCTGCTGCTCCAAGGACACATGTGGCATTTCAGCCAAAACAGCTATCTTCTCTTTCAATAGCTTGACCTCGTGCTCATTCTCCCACCACCAACACATGGCAGCAAAGCTCATTCGAGCAAACTTGTCCCAGATGCAGGACAAGCAGAAACAAAACAGGGCAACAGCCCGGCAGCAGGCCAGCAGACCACCAACGCAGGACAAAAAGACAAGGGCATTGAGGGTATACCCCCAGCCAACAGCAACCGAATCTTTAGCCGGCAGGCCAAAAATCAAACCCTCGCCATCACTAAGTCCTAGATCAGCTAGCATTTACTATGATATTCGCCTCACTTACTCTGCCTCAGCTATACAGACATAAAAGATGTATAGAAAGAACAAATTTCGAGCAGCCATCGCTCCCAAGTGCGGTTATACAGAGACGAAACTGAGTTTGAACTAGAAGTTGAAATGAGCCTACCGTGAGCTGGAACCGAACTCGAACTGATTCAAACGTCTTCACTCTAGCCTCATTAGTGCTCAAGAGACAGACAAGCACGAAAATCTGTGACATAGGAAGCCTACGACCAAATTGCATGAGGAAGGCACGATTGCGGGATGTATGGTCATTCCCAATATTGCTCAGTGGTCATTTCTTAGTCTAGTAAGTCCTGACTCTCACCATTCACCTGCTTATCATCCTTCGAGTTGTCTTTTGTATCCTTATTACCCTTCTTCTCTGCAGACTTGCCCTTTCTTGCATAAAACTCATCCAGTACCTTAGCTGGTATCCTGTTCAACAACTCCTTAGGGAAGATTCTGAGTAGATTCCAGCCAAGATCAAGCGACTCGTAAATAGTCCGCCTCTCATACGGTCCCTGATTGATGAAGTTCTTCTCGAATTTCTCCAAGAACTCAATCGAGAGCTTATCCTCAGATGACAAAGCCTCCTCACCAACGACAGCCTTCATCGAAGCAGCATCTCGACCAATGGCGTACTTGGCGTATAACTGATTCGAGACATCACCATGATCCTTTCGTGTCAAACCCTCACCAATCGCAGATTTCATGAGTCGTGATAGGGACGGCAGCACATTGATAGGTGGATAGATACCCTTATTCGAGAGTTGTCGATCAACGAAGATTTGACCTTCGGTAATGTACCCTGTCAAATCCGGAATTGGATGTGTGATGTCGTCGTTGGGCATGGTCAAAATAGGTATCTGTGTGATTGATCCGTTTCGTCCTTCCACACGACCAGCTCGTTCGTAGATTGTTGACAAATCTGTGTACATGTAACCAGGATAACCACGACGACCTGGCACTTCTTCTCGAGCAGCAGACACTTCTCGTAGAGCGTCACAGTAGGAGGACAAATCTGTAAGAATGACCAACACATGCTTCTCTAGCTGGTAAGCATAGTATTCTGCTGTTGTGAGTGCCAATCGTGGTGTGATGATACGTTCAATGGTAGGGTCGTTGGCCAGGTTCATGAACAATGTGACACGCTCCATAGAGCCGTTCTCTTCGAAATCTCGTTGGAAGAATCTGGCAGTCTCCATATTTACACCCATAGCACCAAAGACAATCGAGAAGTTGTCTTCGTGGTCATCATGTACACCTTTACTTACTTGCTGCTTGACCAGACCTGCTTGTCGACAAATCTGAGCTGCAATTTCGTTGTGAGGAAGACCGGCAGAGGAGAAGATAGGGATTTTCTGACCACGAGCGACCGAGTTCATGCAGTCGATGGCCGAGATACCGGTCATGATCATTTCTTCGGGGTAGACCTGTGATCGTATTAGCTTCTTGTTTCAAGTTCAGCTTGTTGAAACTCACTCTCGAGTATGGGTTGATAGGTGAACCGTTGATATCAAGATAATCTTCTGCCAGCACCTTCGGACCTTTGTCTATAGCTCTTCCTGATCCATCAAAGACACGACCCAACATGTCTTCTGATACACCAAGTTTCAAGCTGTGGCCTGTGAACTCGACTTTCGTCTATGTCGCGTTAGCCCTGCTTCCAGTCTCGACATGGATATTGTACCTTCTTGACATCGATACCAGACGTGCCTTCAAACACCTGTACCACGGCTCGGTTGCCTCGTGCTTCCAGCACTTGACCGCTGCGTTCTGAGCCATCCGGCAGGGTCAAGCTCACGATCTCGTTGAATCTTGGGAATTTGACATTGTCGAGAATGACTAAAGGTCCATTGATACCACCAATGGTATTGTACTTCAGACGAGGCTTGATTGAGGTCATGCGTGCATCGAGGCCTGCATCATTGCTCGGTGCCATGTTCACGGTTCCGACTTGGGTCGACGTAGGGTTGTGACAAGGGAAAAGAACGAGTGGCGCTTGCACAGGTGCGGAATCGTCTGCAATCCGTATGGACACCGCAAGCTCAGAAGAAAGGCACAGAGAACGCTGTAAAGGATTAGGAAAACGACTTGAAGAGTAGTAGGCCAGAGATCAAGCTTCCGCTTCAAGAATGATGCGCATTGATAGAGCTCGAAATCTGATTGGACCCGGCCACATGATGCAGCTGCGGCAGGCGCAGCTTGCTGCCAAGCCCGGATTCGACAAGCTATGCCTGCCATACATGGTTTTTCGTGAATTCAGCATCTTCGCGCTGGAGATGAGAAGCTTCCACAATCAACGTCAAGTCGTCAATCAAGGCATGCAATGCTCTTTGGTAGACTCTACGGTATTGTAAACATCGCAATTTTCGGATTTATTGCAATGACTGCAAGGGCTAAACGTTCTACCTGACAATAATACGACTTGCGTCCAGACAACCTTGTTTCAGCTTTTTTGCCCCAAAACGGAAAACCGATAGGCCTCAATCGCTTACTCCCATCATTTACAAAGAAACCTATTCTGCAGCTCCTTTACGTGTCTGACTCCATCCCTATTGCGAAAGGACAGCCGTGACTCACAAACATCTTCAACACAAACCCCCGATGACATTCCTTGAATATGGAGGTCTTCCTTTAATTCGTCGGATCATCCTGCACAACACTAAGTGCTTTGACGTGTCGGGATCAATGTCGTCGCGGCCCATGTGAATCCACTGAATAGAAGACAATATAAAGAACCACGAGCCCGTGAAAGTAGCGTCTGTTTCCTGCTGAGTAGCTCAAAGACTCTGTAGAGAGTTCCGGCTGCCAGGCGATACGTTGAGACATGCTGTCCCAGAGGCTGTCTCTACATCCTGTGGGCTGAATGCCTTGAGGTGTCAAGCACAGTAGCGCCCCTTCCAGGAAGGTGATGCTTGAGGACTTGGTCCATTTGACAAGGTCTCAGCGGATCATAGACCACCGGGAATCGCTTTCTTAGCCATGACTGACAGGCTCCGGTCTGCTGGAGAAGATGATTTTGTACTTCACGATTGCCAAAATATCAAGCTGTTCAGTCTGATGCACAGTGGCTGCAGTACCGTTGTCAACAGATTCAGTGGAAGCTTGGCCACGTTTCGCGAGTACAGCCATGGGCTTAGACAACTTCCTTACCTCTCCTCCCAGTCTCTGATACTGGCCGATATACATGTAGACCTTTTTCATCCAGACACCTTCCTTGTCATCACGACCGTCATAAAGGGGAAACTCAAGTTTTCCAACTTGTACGCCATCGGCTCCTGCAGCTTTTGCAAACGGGGCATGAATTGTACCTTGTATCTCAATGATAGCTAGCCCTGCTGGAGTATGAAGTAGTTGTGGTAGAGGATTACGGGCATCATTCCTGTCTACCTCAGGGCTTACATTGATCTTGACAGCTGGCATGCTTGCAGTGGCGACGATACTACATATTGACGATGTAACGAGGTCAATGGGTGTTGTAAGAAGTCATGTTCTAACGCGTATGATTGAAAATGCTCGAAGCCTCAGGCAGCAAAACGCGTCAACCGCGAGCCCGAAGATTGCACGAAATTTCTCATAGAACCTAGGTATCCTCAACACCTCTCCATATTTCCTGATGTTAGCTTCCCCTAGGTTATGCCTCCATCATGAATCCAGCTCATAGCTACGGCTACTTGAAAACTGAACGAAATTCCTCAAATGTTACAACCACTTCTACAACTTCTGCATCAACCGATTTCCCACAAATCTTCGTCCCTGCATCTCGAACGATTTTGACCTATCGAATCCCTGGTTCGCCATGACTACACCATCGTTGACCGGAAACCAGTTGTTGGATAGATTCACGTACCTGTCAAGCGGCAGAACCACCTCGTTCCACTCTCTTCGACCACCATACACGGGCATAGCTTCTGTACAGGCAGGATTCTTTCTTCGTGCCCGGCTCGCGTCTTTTCGAGCTCGGATCGCAGCTTCTAGCTCCTCTTTGCTGTCTCTAAGACGACCTTCACGGTGCTGGAGATAGTCCTGAAATGTTCCAGGGAAGAAAGGCGAGTTGTGAAAGAAGGAAGAATTGCTGTTTGACAATCGTGCTTTGGTATGCTGCTGTGTAAGTCTTCGGTACTCTTCTCGAATCTGGAACTCGGGCGATGTGTACACTTGACTAGCTGTCCAATTTCCTGCTTGAGGTGAGGTTATGGAGTTTGCGGAAGCTGATGAGGTATAGACAGAGTCACTTGGTGAAATCTTTCTTGCAGCCATGTTCTACTGATATGAATATTTCGAGAAGTCGCTTGATGAGCATTGCACAATGTCCAAGGAACTTCAGCACAGGACGATATACCTAGCCTTTCTGTTTGTGAAGCCATCGTGTCGAAGGCTCTGCGATCGTGTTTGGCTTTTCTGTGTCCTTAGCAGTATCACCTATCGATTTTGTTTGTTAAAGGGGAAGATTCTGACGCATCAAAGGTCTCAGCCTTCATGTTCGTGCTGGTGACAGAATATGCTGTATGTATTTCACGGTCGAAAATGCATGCCAACTCTATCGCGAGCTTGTGTGAGTGCTATCTGTGCTTGTTTCGAGACCTGCATTCGCTAGCTCGAGCTGTAAGTTCGTAACAGCAAGGATGCTCAAAACTTGGTCATCAAATATCGCAAAGACGACAGACAAACGACCTTGGGTGTGAGCACACCACATATTTGGAACCCACTGCCACTTGCATAGATCGAAGTGATAGCACCATCATATTTGAGCGATCAGGGTCTGACCTATCCGATCGTAGGTAAAGACAATGGAGGGACCGACATCGTACATCAGGAGCAGCAACTCGTATCGAAGGGCAATCATGGTCAACGTCGTGAGCATCGTAGTAGATGTATTCCGGCCTTCCCCAAACATACCGGCACTATACCAATGCAGGCATAGCTTTGAAGCCATTTTCTGTCCACGTTTTGCGGAGTTGAGCTGGAGTCAAGCCACCCAACCGTCCTTTTGTGCTTGTATACCTCGGCACCTACACTTCCGACGAGGTCGCAACGAGACCGAGTCAGCATGGTCTCGAAAATGGACGCCTTGAGCGTCGCCCTACAACTGCTCCTCGCCAGCTTGTCTAAGCTGCAGCTACGATCTTCTGTCAATATACCGGCGACAAAGTATAGCTATTCTGAGCTCGACGAGCTCATCAACAGCTCATCATGGCTTGTAAGCACATTTACCACAAGATATGCTACTCTTCCTAACATTTCTAGTAACCACAGCAGCCGCCGTAACGGCTGGGCTGACCCTAGGTGCAATGTATGCGGACGCCAAATTCCTCATCCGCAACGACATTACATCCGGCTCGTTGGCAAGCATATCGACCGCCGCCATCAAATTCACCCAAGAACGCCTAGCCGCAAACCGGATGCTCGTATATCATAACTTTGAGTACTGGGCCACTCATACGCCCAACGCTTTGTTTCTCATCTTCGAAGGTCGAACCTGGACATATAAACAATTCTTCGAGCAAATAGGAAGAGTAGGAAACTGGCTGATCGAAGAGTTCGGCATCAAGAAACACGAGATCGTAGCCATAGACGGCGGAAACACACCTGAATATCTTCTGCTGTGGTTCGGATTGGAGAGTATCGGGGCTTGTCCGGCATTTATCAATTGCAACTTGACGAGCGGACCCTTGGTGCACAGTGTGAAGCTATGTGAAAGTCGGTTTCTGATTGCGGAGGATGAGGTGAGAGGACTAGTTGAGCCATGTAGAGAGCAATTGGAGGGGCATGGGACGAGGATCGCCTACTATAACCGGGAATTGTTTGAGACTTTGCAGCAATACGGAACGGTGCCGCCTCTAGAACGACGGCAGGGGATATTGCCTACTGATACCGCTGGGCTCATTTACACCTCTGGAACGACGGGCTTGCCGAAAGGGACAGTGATGTTGAGAGGCAGAGAGTTGAATGTGGGGAGGGGGACGAGTTTGTATTTGGGTTTGAGTCAGAACTCGAGGACGAGGAAAGATAAGGGCCCAGATCGAATGTATACTTGCCTACCGCTTTATCACGGGGCAGCACATGGCTTATGTCTGACGCCTTCAATACATGCAGGTACGACTGTTGTACTGTCTCGGAAGTTCTCGCACCGGACATTGTGGCCAGAAGTTCATGCTTCTGGCGCAAATATCCTGCAGTACGTGGGCGAGCTATGCAGATATCTGGTGAATGCGCCGCCACGGACAGATAAGCTGGACAGAACGCATCAGTTGCACATGGCGTGGGGTAATGGTATGAGGCCAGACGTGTGGGAACCATTCAGGCAGAGGTTCAACATAGCAGTGATTAACGAACTATACGCGGCAACAGACGGTCTAGGAGGAAGTTTCAATTACAATGCTGGTCCTTTCGGCGTAAACGCTATCGGCAAGCGAGGTCTTATATGGCACGTGCTCAATGCAAAGAACGAGAAAAGGATAAAGATGGACGTTGATACAGAAGAGATTGCGCGTGACGAGAATGGCTTTGCTATCGAATGCCGACCCGGCGAGCCTGGTCAAGTCGTGCATAGACTGGTTGATAAGAGCACGAAGGACTATATCTTCAAGGGGTACTATAACAACAAAGAAGCTGGAGAAAAGAGATGGATCTACGATCTGTTCGAGAAAGGAGATATGTGGTTCAAAAGCGGCGATATGATGAGACAAGATCCTGACGGAGCAGTGTACTTTGTTGACAGGCTGGGCGATACGTTCAGGTGGAAAAGCGAGAACGTGTCAACGAACGAGGTTGCAGATGTTTTCGGTCAGCATCCGCAGATTGCAGAGACCAATGTGGTTGGCGTGCAGATACCACACGCTGATGGTCGTTGTGGTCTTGCAGCGATAGTGCTTGCAGAAGGGATAACGGAAGACAAGGTCGACTGGGCCAGCGTGGCGAGCCATGCTATTGGTTCGCTGCCAAGGTATGCTGTGCCAATATTCGTTCGTGTCATGAAGCAACTCGATTATACCGGCACGTTCAAAATTCAGAAAGGTAAATTGAAGCAGCAAGGTGCAGATCCTGACAAGATCGAGGCTGCCGGTGAGAAGGATAGTATGTACTGGCTACCGACTGGTGGAAGATCCTATATACCTTTTAGACGGAAAGACTGGGACGAGCTAAAAGCAGGCCGAGTAAAGCTCTAGAGTACTGGAGCGCTGAAAAATCGAGAAGCTTTCGAAGACATCATCCTATGCTTGCCTCGTGCAATATTTGGTGCCGTATTCGATGCTAATTACCTAGACAGGTCTATCGTATGACTTGCTAAAATGCATGCAAGTTCAATGCGCTTCATCATGCACTTTTGCTGCACCTGCCAGTTCCGCAGCATCGCGGCCTTCGCTATGCTGTACATAATGGGTATACCGTAACATCATTAAGATATTTTTTCGCCGTTGTCAGCTAATAATTCTACATTGTGCTTGCATGCCATCCGCTAACCAAAGCACACCACAATCGAAAATTCGTTACCAGGTTCCACCACGTTAGGCTCATTCTATGGCCTTTCTCAGGTCAGTCCATCTTTGCTTGAGAGTTTCGTGATCAGCATTGAGCTATTAGACATCAGCTTAGATCCCTGGAAAGACTAGGTTAGAAAACTTACCTCAGCATACTTCATCTTCATGGCAACGAGCTCCTTCTCCATTTCTGCCATTTGCTCTTCCATATGCCGATTTTCGTTCTGCACCTCGATGTTGCGCTGCATCACCTTCTCAGTGCCTTCTCTCATACGCTCTTCGACAGTTGCTGCTTCGCTTGCTGCGACCTTTCGAAGCTCCTCGACTTGCCCCTTCAGTGTCTCATTCTCGTCTATGAGGTCCTGGTTTTCGACTTTGAGCTTCACGAGTTCGTTTGCAATTTCGATATGCTCAGCGTCCGATTTTTCCGCGCGTTGCTCAAGAGACCGGATCTGTGCTGCTTTGGTCACAGTGTCCGTCCTCAAATTCTCGAGCTCGGTTTCTCTTGCTTTTTCTGTTCGTGTTCTTTCTTCCCATTCTGAGGTATATCTTGCGATCATTTCCGGCGTTAATGGGACTGAGCAGGCGTCCTTGACCAACAAGTCTGCTCGATAAATGTCGTTCTCGGAACCGCCAGAACTGCCAAAGAAGCCGGACTCAAGTATAGACTTCGAGTTAGGAGATGCATCGATGTACGGCTCAAAGAGCTTCTCCTTTAGATAATTAGTCAGAGACTGCATGTCATTCATACCCAGCAAGGTCTCCGCGTTCTTCTGCATGAGAGCCAGGCCAAATTTGAGTATTGCTCCTTCTAGGCCTTCACATAGAATTAGATCGAAGACTCTCATTACAAGTTGCAATGGTAGTCGGTATGCGAAAAGTGTCAGAAACCACTGCGTAGCGTACAGCTTTGGCGTTACACTTCTGCGGTTCAGATGACAATAGAGCGTCGGCTCGAGATCTTCCAACAGGCGTTCAAATTGATACAGGTGCAAATGCAATCCAGGCATATCTTGTATAAACAGCTCTCTGAGCTGGTACTTGTTCATGAGCCTGACGAGCAGACAAAACGCTTCTTCCTCTGGCATGTTGAAAAGCATTGGCATGATGATGAAGTTCATGCCTTGCGGATAGCCGACGCCTTCATCGAAAAGCGCATAGGCTTTGCACACGTTGAACAAGCCATCTCCGAAGCCTGCAGTTGCCGCATATTTTGAATAGCTCGTCCGTGAGCCCATGTCTCTGCGGATCATCTTCTCGAGTTTCGCAAGAGCAGCTGAATCTTCCTTCGCCCTCTTAGCTCGATCTTCAGCTGCCTGAGCTTGTGCTCTGCCATCTTCGATGGGATCCTTGCGCTCGGCTGAAGGAGATGGTGAATTCAACACATTTGTGCTTGTTGCTGGCGTCGACCGCTCAGATCGTATAGACGATCGTGACGAGACCGTAGAATCTTTCTCTTTCGTGTCAGCAAGCGATTGTGCTCCAGCAGGTGGTGACGAAGATCTTGGAAGCTCATCCTTCGTTCCGCGCACCTTGAGTTCGCTGTATACAGTTTCCAAATCTTCATTCTTGCTGCTGGCAAGGACTTGCCATATGACCCCTCGAAGTGTTGGCGGTATTCCACTAGAGATTGCTGCTGTCAACTCTTCAGGGCTTGTCCTTGCCACCGCTTGTGGTCCTTCATACACTACGGATTGCCAGAAGTCCCAGTCAATGGGGGCCGCTGAATCCACAGCAGCGACCGAGAAGCCAGAGACTGTTCCTGGAGCTAGGTTTTGATCTATTGTCGGAGCGGGACTGGGAGGTGGTAGTGTAGGTGATTTCAGAGAGGCCATGCTCTCATCTTCGGTAGCGCCAGGGCTGGCTATACCTACCGTGAGACTGGTCGTTCGTCCAACCAGACCAGCAATCGCGCCTCCTTCTGCTTGTTCATCACCATCTACAGCTGTGATTCCGGCCTCTTCTCGCAATCGCAGCATTTTGAAACGCTCTCGCAGGGAATTGCGGTTGCCGTTCTGTTCAGAACTTTCTTCTATAGCTTTCAGCATCAGGTCCTGATGACTGCCTAATGTTGAAACTGAAGCAGTCGTGCCTCTCCTCGTATCTAGTGGTCGAGAAGGTAGTGGCGGAGATTTAGCAGTTGCAGCACTTCCGCTTGTAGCTCGACTGAGCCAACCAAATGCTGATGTTGTTCTCTTCGGTTGGTCTTTCGGTGGAGGCTGAGGCGAAGGCGATCGATCGGTCGTGGTTCTGGCTGGACCGCCCCATGGCACAGATGGTAGCGAGGCCGAAAAGTTGGCAAATCTGGAAGGTCTGGGAGGTGGTTTCATCATTTGTTCTTTGGCTGATGCATCCTTCTGGGTTTGATCTATCGACTGAGCTCGCGATTTCACGGACTGTGGCTTTGTGACAGATGACTGTCTCCTCTTCTCTGAGATATTGGAGATCTGAGATTCAGCTCTTTCGCGTTGTACAGGAGCAGCACTTGCGACCTGTGCTGTGCTAGCGGTCTCCAGTACCGCATCATCGTGGCTTACTTCTGATATACCAGTGTCTCCACTCCTCGGTCTGTCATTGTTGGTGTGCTCTTCGTCTGTTATCACTTCCCCCTGCTTGGACGAGGTAGGAGACTTCTGTGATTGTTCAGCGTCCTCAAACTGTAGTTCTGTCAGTGCGACGTCAAGATCATGTTGCAGATATGTATACGCACATCTTCAGCTTCCGAGAGATCTGTGCTTTTGCTGGGCACTACTGTATCTGCCATAGTGCCTGCGCCCAACTCCGTCCCCTCTGCTATAAGTCGTGGTTGTCCAAGCGATCAGATGCTCAAGTACATAGACTTCTGCAGACGAGGCGTGACTATTCCGACGAGAAAGCTGTGTCCTCGTGCTTCTGACACAATTGGAGAAGTGTCAACAAGTCTCACAGGGTTGGTCAATGTGCAGGTTCTCGATCGTGGATCGGCAGGCGACGATGATGTGCACAAGAATGCTGATCAGGGACAAGGTCTCACCTTCCAGAGGTTGCTCTTGCTGCCGTATGTTTTCTATTACTTTTGTTTGATACCATGTGAAACGAAGTCATGTGCTTTGTTGGAGTTTACGAAATGTTCTGGTTGCTCGCTACTTTTGACATTATTCTGTTGTCAGGCCAGAGCCCCGATTGCTTGCAGAACCAGGATCGGGATGGCTTGAACCTTCGAGCTTAGCATTGTGGGGAATGTGTTTAGGAAGCCAGTCCCGCTAGCCTACTGCCAAAGAGCCCTGGACTTTCCCCTGAATCCAACGATATCCAGGTATCGGTAGGTGCATTTCCGGTTGACAATTACCAACATAACTGATCGGAGACAGTGGCCGCTTTTCACTACGATCGTCCAGGCTCCAGTCGTGGAAAAATCTGGCCATGTAAACCCCCCATCAATCCTTTGAACACAGCTCACAAATTACGTCTGAACGGCTATGTGTCTGTTTACTCCGCCTACTCTTGAAACACCCAGCATGCATTAAGTGATCCTTGTGCGTCATTATCATATGGTACTATCCATGATGATTGTGAGATGTAATGCCCCTTTCTCATCACGGTCTATTCTAGATGTGACACGCCTGACGATATCAGAGCGGAATAAGCTGACCAGATGTATATGTACGCAACTGCTCAAGTGCTCTATAACAGCTTCACCTCGATGTCTTCCCACCTACCACGACGCAATGGATCGAGCTGCTTTAGCCTACTTAGCCACGATTGAATGTTCTCACGCATTTCCGAAGCCAGTTCCCCAGATAGTTTAGCCTCGATTAAAGCACACTCTATCAATTCCTGATACACCCACTTGCTGTCCTCTGCATCCTCTAGCAGATCTTCGATGAACTCTTGCTCAGCTTTGACATATGACAATCGGTCGTCCCTGGACATCTCTGGTGCCATAGACTTACCTGCTGTATCTGGATCAAAGACCGAGAGCAGATTCTGGTGGTAAAACCACAAGGATTGGTCATATGGATCAAAGAGAGCCTTGTGTATCAGCTTCAACTCTGTCTCTTTGTTAGACAAGTCTATCCAGGAGGAAATACTTACCATCATCCAGCATCTGACGTCTCTCCTCTGCAGAAGCGTTCTGCTCGTCGAGCATCTGCAGAATCAACCTGCTTCGATTATGCCAGGCGGAGAAATTGGATAAATTCTCGCCGATCTTCTTGGTCGTATAGTCATATTCCTCACACGCCATGCTCTTCCCGTTCAGAGCTGGACTTTCCAGATTTTCTATCACGGTCCTTCTATAGCCCCAGCCATGAAAGTTTCGACTGTCCCTTGTAAGCATCTTACCTACCAACTTGAGATCGTCCTCCCATAGAGAACGTGCTCGATCTGGGGGAAGGTATTTTGTTGCTTGCTGCAGCAACCAAACCCTGTGATTCCAGATCCAGTAGCATTTGGGATATTGTAGTAGTAGAGGAAAGATGAATTGTAAGTCGAGGTTCAGGATATCAAGAACTTGCGAATCTCTGTTGTGTTCAGACAGTTGTCCATCTTCATATTGCACGATAATATTGCCAAATTCGTTGTTGAATATTCGTCGTCGGATATTCCATATCGTGTAATACTCTGGATTCTTCCTCAGAAGGGATGAGGTCTTCTCCAGCAGTGCGGCTGAGAAATCTGTCTTCGAAACCTTCGTAAATCAGACCTATACTGGACTGAGTTTGAACTACTCACACTTTGCTGAATGTCGGCTACAAGTGTCTTGTACTGCTCGATTTGAGCGAGTTCTCGTTGTCTGGCTTCTAAGGAGCGTTCTTCCCTTGTTGAGGCTCGTGGGATGCCGTGCTGTCGTTCTGTTCAGCACCTTCATTTATGCATCACCTCAGGACTTACTCACGCTTGCCATAAGTTATAGCATTTACTCTGTCTTGTCGAGTTTCGTGCTCGCAGCTGCCAGGATTGAGCAGACCAATTTGTTATAGGAAGGTAAGAATGACAAGCACGATATGGAAGGCAGCACGGCTATTTAGGCATAGCATTTCCTACCTCTTCTTGTCTCCTACGTTGTATGCTGTCCTACAGCAGTTCTATCTTTTAGCTTTCACTTCTTAGCGGAGAGTACTAACAAGCAGCAACCACTACTGATGAATCGGAAGAATTACAGCTAACATCCCTACTTTTGCGAGTACGGCACAATGATTGCTCCACAAACTCCAGATAGACACACACCTCTACGCATAGATGATGCTCACTGTACACTCAGGACCAGTGTCAGTCCGGAATCGCTAACTCCGCAAGAGCGATATGTAAGACAGCGAGATGAGAGTAGAGATTTGTTCTCTACCCCAACAAAGATCAAGCCAAAAGTCAAGCATCAAGTCACAGCAAATGGCAACGGCATGCTAGCACCACATTTCGTGCCCTCCTTCGTGCATACTCAAGATCATACACCGCCACAAAGAAGCCCGCAAGGCCCACGGAATGTACGATATATTAGCATTGGCAGTGCATGGGCTGTCGGAGGTCGCGTGGCTGCCGTACCTACTCAACTACAAGGTATCGAAACAGGCACTGGCGAAGTCCTGGCAAGTGGTACAACGGCACCCTTAGTCGATGCAGCCTTCGCTAAAGTTGAAGCGCCAGATGCGAAGCTCAAAGCACATGAGTCACGTCTGGCACTAGCTCTCGACATCGACCAAGCTAAACGTGTGCTGCCGGTGAGTCCTCCTGCCTCACCTCGACCAGAGTCTCCTTAGCAAGGCGGACGAAGGAGCTTCGACTGGCACGACAATACCTGGAGTCCGAAGGATAATTCACCTGCGAAGAATATTGCTCGGAGTCAACCAGTCAAACCAGAGAAAGCCGTACCTTCAGTGGCTTTCCGAGTCCTTGATGCACCACGGCTGAAAGACGACTTTTACTGCTCAGTCTTGGCGTACTCATACACATGTCGCACTCTGGCGGTAGCACTTACCCATCGCGTATACCTGTGGACGGAGCAGAACGGCGTAAAATACCCACCTCTTGCTCCTGTAAGAGCTGCCAACTATGTCAGTGCACTAGCGTTTTCTTCGGACGCGGGTGGAAAGGCCATACTTGCTGTGGCTCGAAACAGTGGTCATGTCACACTATGGAGCTTGTTTGAGCAGAAAGCACGTTTCGAGGTACCACATCCTTGGGCAGCTTGTGCTGTTGCGTGGAGACCCACGCTAGCTCAACGCAGTGTAATTGACAAGAATGGTATGCTACTATGTGAGGATCTTCTTGTTGGCGATGATTCTGGTTGCTTGTACTACTATTCTGTGTACTGGCCAGACTTTGGCCAAGGACAAATGACTTTGATCACAAAGCTGGACGCTCATTCACAAAATATATGTGGACTGGCTTGGTCACCAGATGGCAGGACTTTTGTCAGTGGCGGCAATGACAATGCAGGGCTGTTGTTTGAGGTAGCAGACGTACTCACGAGCACTGGAGCTGAACTTGAATTTGAACGTGGCAATGAACAGCTTGATACTGACGAAGCTAGCGCTCCATCCATACCTTGCACCAGCACTGGTCTGCTTACTCCACCACAGTCTCCATCAAGTCGCAGAGTGTCGAGTCAGCCCTATATTGCTGGACAACACCCGCTTATCGAGCAATTCGGTGTACCTGCAAATCCAGTGCTCACCGCGATCGAGATAATGACGCCTCCAATGAGTCCCAACCGAGGGCATGAGCGTGGCAGAACAGTTGAAAGGCATCCCAGGCTTATCGAGCAGAATGCCAGCTCGAGCCTTTCCACTACTAGCAGATCCAGACCGGCACAAAACCTAGAAAATAGACTTGCCAATCCTGGTGTCAGTGGTCGCCAAATGGTGCACAAAAGAGCGTTCTACCATTCAGCAGCTGTAAAGGCAATTGCGTATGCGCCCTGGCAGCCGACATTGCTTGCAACTAGTGGTGGCAGTAACGACCGACAGATACACTTCCACCACACTGAGTCTGGGTCGACATTAGCAGTGATCAATGTATTCGCACAAGTCACTAGTTTGTCGTGGAGCTTTACAAGACGTGAAATCGTAGCGACGTTCGGGTATGCTCAACCGGAGCACGATATCAGGATCGCGGTGTTTGCGTGGCCAAGCTGTGAATGTGTTGTCAGTATACCTTGGGAGCGCAAGGCGAACGGCGAGATCGGTCGGGCTCTGTGGGCTATCCCGTATCCTGGAGGACCGAATGATGCGGCTTTGGACATCAATGAAGAAGAAACCGATGTTGGCTTTCAAGCTTAGGAAGCGCTCCAAGCTCAAGAAGCCCGAGTCAGAGAAGCAGCAGGTCTGACTACAGAAAGACCATCAGTCCCAGCGGCTGCCAACAGTACATCACAGCCACGAATGAATACTAAGGCCAAACGCAGGTGCAGAGCACGAGAAGCAGGACGAGGAGAGGGCGAGACCTGGGCAAGCAGGACTGAAGAAGAAGGTAGTCTAATTATCGCCTGCTGTGATCAGACTGTCAAGTTCTTCGAGGTGTGGGCAGGCAAGAGCAAGGGTCGAAGTGTCGGCATAGGTTCGAAAGCGGGTGTGCTAGGAGGAAGCAAAGTGCTTGAAGGATGGTGTGAGGGCGTCAACATTGACGAGGTGAGGGAGACACACAGCATCCGCTGAGGTTATCCAATTCGTTCTTCGTGACGCGTAGTCATGGTGATGAACAAGAAGTGCTATTGTTAGATGTGCCTTCGCGACCGCAATTCATATAGCGCGATTTAGATTGAATATAGTGGTACTCAATTACTATATGGTGGTGATGTCGCATGCCGATTCCACGATTGAGTGCAGCAGAGATTGTGCGCCGTTTAGTCAGTACAGTAAATGGTCAATTGCCGGCCACTTGTTGCTAGTGTCCTTTGCTCGATCAGCTTAGCTAGTATTCTTCTACAAGCACAACATCACGCCTCGAGCAATTCAAATAAAACTCAACTGTAGCTATGGCATCTCATCGTGCGCTACTGAGACCTGTCAGAGAAGTTGCGTATCGTTACAGACCACAAGCATGCAGCCAGATCCGCCACAACAGCACCGAACAAAAAGTCAACCATGTACCTCCCGTCAACGAGGAAGGTGTGAGAGCTGGTCCCAATGAGTCGCAACTGCCGCATGTGACAGAAGAGCAAGCAGCGATGGACAAGTCGATGGGTCAGACACCACCAGATATTGATCAAGGAACGCCAGTGCAAGATGTACGGTCACTCCGCACAACCACTATTCAGCACAAACTAACGAATATTAGATGATGAAACGTGACAAATCCGTCCGGGACAACGCACCACAAGTCATGAAAGACCAGATGAAGAAGACAGAGCAACAGAAACGATCATATAGTACGAGTGCACGCAGACCGGCCGAATTGCAAGAGCAGTCACAATCGCAGCATGAGAATATGGTCACAGTCAACGGCATGATCAAAGGCATGGAATATCCAGACGCTGGCCCGGGACACAAGTTTCCAATTCCAGATCTACAGACCATCGGCTTTCTGAACCACTTAAAGAGACGGTATGATCCAGTGGTAGATCAGGTGACAAAGAGCTTGATGAGAGATGGAAAACTGAGCGTGGCGCAGAAGGTGAGTGAATAGCTTTGCAGTCCAATAGCCGAGGATTGCAGACACAAAAGTTCTTGTGGTTTCATACTGTATCCATAATCTATTCCTGCTATATATTCCGATAGTTCATCATGTGTCAAAGCTCTCTACTAACGTCCACAGAACATGGCCGAAATCCTGTCCATCCTCCAAACTGCGCCAGCACCAAACGCCAATCCTGCTTTTCCCCAACGTACCTTAATGCTAAGCGACACCGGCTCGACCCAAAAACTCAATCCAACATCCTCTCCATCTCAGCCTGCTCAACAAGTCTCTCCCCTAAGACAGTCCCAGGTGACTCTCACCAGCGATGCAGCCGCCACTACGCGTATTCCGCGCGCTGCTCTGCCTCTACACCCAGTCGAGTACCTCACCACGATAATCGACTCGGTTTCCCCGTTGGTCAAAATCCGACAACAAGCTGGTTTGGCTGGTGGTGGTAAGAGTTTACCTATCCCTGTACCGCTGGGAGTGAGACAGCGGAGAAGACAAGCGATACAGTGGATACTTAGTGCAGCCGAGAATCGACGGGAGATCAAGTTTAGTGAGAGAGTGGCGAGGGAATTGCTCAGGGTTGCGGATGGGACAAGTGGTGTTTGGGAACGACGGGCGATGGTGCACAGGCTCGGTGTGGCGAGTAGGAGTAATGTTAGTGCTGGGGCGAAGGCGAAGCAAATGAGAAAAAGGGTGAGGTAGAATGGATAGTGATTAATTCAGGTCCTCACCTTCACCTCATTCTTAGATTGGCTCCACCACGCTAGCAATTTCGCAAACCAATGTTTGCTCCGAGGACCTGTAATGCGACAGGCAGCAGCCTAATCCGTGAGATTGATTTTGCGTATATAGGCCCGGTATCGTCGATACTTTTTCATTCATCCTCACAACCATATCAAAAGATCATACAAGACTCATTCAAAGTTCATACAACTACTACCAAACAAGATGAATAGACGGCAATTCACTTCACTTGTCTCTATCGACGAAGATACACGAGATGACTTTCTCATTACACAAGATTTGCTCGACAGACTCGACATCGCAGACAAAGATCAATCAGAATCTGCTGCACTGCTCAAAAGACATTTCTCAATCAGATCAGTTATATCGACAACGTCGTCAACAGCAAGACGACAACAAAATGCGACAGAAGCCGAGGAGAGCCAAAGCTATCAGATGCTTGGTGCAGGTACATGCGGCATTGTATTTGAGGAGCCGGGACAGCCATGGATCATCAAGAGAGAAAAGGATCACTACTACGAAAATAAAGGCCTGCTGAATGACTTCAGTATCCATCAGAAGGTCTATCAAGCAATTGAGAAGTGGAAGAATGAGCTGAACATCGACATACATGTCCCGCAGCCACTACGATATCAACTCAAGCTGGATGCAACTTTCTGGGATGAAAAGGCGCATCTATTTCCTGAGAACTGGCAGGAACCAGCAGATCTTCTGTTTGCCGAAAGAATATTGCCCATGCCGAAGAGGATTCGGGATGCCTTGATCGAAGAGTTCTGTCCAGCTGAACGACGACAACGAGCTCTGCTTGATCCAGGGAACAAGAGCTGCTTGGTCAGACTCTACCTAGGAAAGCAAAAGCAAGCACGAGTATCGAGACTACAAGCATTCACACTACGAAACTTCCAGTTGCATGTTGATGAGGCTCAGCGTCTTCAGATCGAAATCAAGCCACTGAGCTATGCCATGGCAGATGCACTAGCTGTCATGCACTTTGATGCACAAGTCGACGCAAATGATGTCGAATTTGTGCTCGGCACCGCTCCATCATGGGAGCAGATGAGCCATCGATCGACTCCAGGATATAACTTTGAGAAGCGAGAGGTTCATTTCTGGCTACTTGACTTCAACCAGGTCACTTCCATCACGATGGATGAAGAAGGCATGAGAAAGGCCGTAAAAGCTTTTAGATCAAATGATCCATACTATCCTCGACCTGGTCAAGGCCCAGAGAACTTGTGGAATGAATTCAAAGCTCGGTACCTTGACACAAGCGCGAAGATCATCGGCGAGGACTCTGAGTATAGTCATTTGCCACATCAATTCGTGGAAGGAGTGGAGGAGATGCAAGCAGAGAAGATAAGGAAGGCAGCAGAAGCAGAAGCACGGCTGCAGGCACAGGAATTGGAGGATTGATTCCAGGAATGGTTGAAGCATTCGTTTCTTTATTTGTTTCTGATGCGCGTAACATACAATGCAAGCTTGTTGTTAGTTGCTGCAAAAGCTTTGCGTCTTGTGGCTATGGAATTGAGCAGCATAATCGGAGCTGGAATATGAGATTGTTGTAGTAATGTCATTCTATATGTGAAGGAGCATACTCGGACAGAATGCGCCTGACTAAATTCCAGGACGTCACGCTCATCGCAGACATAGATCAACACAATGCCGATGCTCAACTGGACCAAGCACACTCTACACCTACAGCTTGGCTCCTCTGCTAACATCCAGACTTGGCAGTAGCATATCCCTAATATCACCTGCTGCCTCGTTAAGGTAATGTGACATTCTTTCGGACCCGAGGTGTTTCGACACAACATTGAACTGTATGCTGCGAAATATTAGCTTCTTTGTGACCATACTATTGTCGTGAACTCACCTGTTCGCATTTATCATGTAAGCAATACCCCAACCTCCGTCAATAACTTGACTCCAGCCATACCCATTGAAGTATTCGGAGCTCAGTTGCGAACTCGAAATATACCAGGATGAAGAGTACGTGTATGCTGGATCCTTGTATAGATCCGGCACCTCCTCGCCATCCTTCAAGCACTTCTTCAAGCCAAACAGATGTCGATCTACACCATAACCATCTGATGCGAGCTGTGTGTATTTTACGTGTGCATCAACGGCACGTCTGAAAAGACTTTCGCATTCGGATCGACCAATTTCCGGGTTCGCCATTGCGTCGCAGAACGCAACGGATTCGTCTGATACTGTTCTTGTCGTTTCTGTCCGTCCTAGCTGGTATTTTCTCGTTGCCGCGGATTCATAGGTCGGTCTGTTCTTGCCGTACATCTTGTGATATGCTAATTGGATGATCATCTGTACATATGCATCGGGTGAGCACTTGAACCGCTTAATCAGATTCTTGCCATAGCCTTGGTATGCTTGGACTCGAAGCTCATGCGCGGCAATGACTGTGCCGAATTGTTGTTGGGCGGAGGAAAGGTCTTTGATGACTTGATCGTCGGTATCAAATCTTACTGCTACCGGATCTGGTATCGTGCTCCTGATTGATGGGTTGTCGAAGTCGAGTCGATTGTTTACGATGAGCGCGTTCACGGTATCGCACAAACGATGTGTAGGTGTGCCGTCCATCATGGAGTGCTCACCCTGGAAGCCCGCTGTGCCGTTGTCGTTGACGATGAACTGAATCGGCTTATCATACCACCTGTTTGCGCCATCGCCGTGCCAGTATTGACGCGCACGTTCTTCTAGAGTTACGGGAGATGCGGTGTCGAGACAAACGACGAATGACGAAGCTTCGATCTCTTTCAGCGCGGCAGCATTATTTCTGGAAGCGTTTAGCAGGTTAGCTCGGGCTTTCGCGCCTTGATCTCGTGGCAGAGAAGTCAGGCTGCCAATTGGAGCTGAGGTTTGAGCTGCTTTGTAGACCTTGCTAAAAGCTTGCTCGAGTTCGCTCGTGTTCAGCGCCTTGCCGTCAACATGGGTAGGGATCTTCCAGAACTGGTTGTGTCGGATAGCTATTATATATTGATGTTCGTTGTTCGGATATGAGATCGGGTAGTCTGATGGCTCGGCAGCAACACGAGAAGTATTGAACATGTATTTGTAACTTGACATGGCCATTGGCTTTTTGCGCATATATTCTGGTTCAAGAGTGCCGTTGACGACTTCCTCCTGGAATTTTAAAGCCGCGGTGACGATGGCAGCAGCTCTTTTAGCTGGGTTACGTCTCTTTCGATCGTCGCGAAAGGAATAGAAGTAGGATACGTAAGGGACGACAGGATCTTTGTAGCTCAGATATGCTGCTTCGTTCCACCATTCTGCAATCCAATTCTTGGTATCTGGTTTCTCGGCGTGCTCGACCAATCTGTCTTGCAAGGACGACGCTTGCTGTTCGAACTTGCCAACAGATTTCTCTGAAGCAGCGTATTCCTCTGGCGTCAATAGTGGATGGATCGACTTAAGGTATCTCTGACATGTCTCGGCAAGGGTAGGTACAGGCAATCGTGGCAACGAGTCTTCGAAACGTAGCATTTGTCCTTTCGAGCTGTCCTCGTTGTATGCTATCACGCCTTAGCACAGGCGTGCATTTCCATTGAGCTCTCCCCTACCTTCTTGTGACTTGAAGGACTTGCCTGTGAACTTTCTTTTCTGTGCTGGAGCCATTTTGAGAAGCTGTTGATGTTTTAGTTGTCGCTCGTTCCACCTCAACTGAGACATACCTGTGTTGTTCTGGAAAGTCGCGTAGCTTTATTGAGACCCAGCAAGGCAGTAGGAGTCGGCTTGAATATCGACAACATCACCACCATCAACGATGATGAACAGCAACAAAAGCACAAGCGAGTCTTTTGAAACCTCTGAACCAACGTCACACGGCAGGTTCGTTAGACTGCTGCAAAGTATGAGCCGCGGTAGTCGCTACTGGCCGTTACGAGCCTTACACACTAGAAAGCTGGGTGAAGATTGGACAGAGCTCGTCTGGAGACTGCTGTCTTCCGTCACAGTATCCGGACACACGGCCCACCAGCAAAATATCGCTGAGCCGAGGTACAAAACGAGTTAGACCCACAAATCTGTGGCTGGCGAGCGTGGATTTGGGTGCAAAATTGTCACCTGGGAGCCCAGACACGCTTTCTTCCCGGCAATTCTCGGGCATATGATTCGGGCGTCGTTTTCCTGAACTATTGTATGGAGGACGAGCATGACTGCATGAGCATCGACAACAAGAATCGTCCGTTCTCGAGGACCTGTATCTATACACATGGGCAGGACTATCTTACATACTCATGCCATATATCTGGTGTGTGAGTGTGCTTTGCACTTGATAGAGCAGAGACAACGCCATTGCCTTCTCTCCATAACCTGCTATCGAGCTCCTCGAGACTGGTCAGGTGTCGCATGGTAGGTCGGCCATGGGGACAATTCCATGGCTTATCAATCTGACCCATGTGGTCAAGCACAGACCGCATCTGTCTCTTCGACAATGTCTTGCCTATCATGATGCTTGATCTGCATGCTCGCATCGCAAACATTTTACGTACCTTGCCAGGTCGTGGTACAAACGCCGAGTCTGCACTTATGTGACTCTCCGATAGGAGATGAATCAGCTCCTCAAGATCTCTTGTATTGAAAGTCACTTCTTTACTCAACGGCAAACTCAACAGTTGACATCTTTGACCCACTGGTAAGTTACCGGACAAGTCAGCATCGATCATGAAACCGTTCTGCCGGAGAATCGCTCCATTTTCAAGCACGACTTCTTCTTCCACGGCTGTAAGATCGAGTTGGATAGGATGCACGAGTCTCTGATTACCAACGATTGTTTCTGCTTGCAACCTCTCAAAGTTATACTTTTCGTCTGACGCATGTTGGTCTATAATGAACAGTTCGTCTTTCTGCCTGGCGATATCATGGCTGGTTTTAGGTCGAACAGCTATGATGAAGCCTAGATTGAACTGTCCAGCGATGTGCATCCTCTCAAAATCCGGTTTCGAAATCGTGAGACTCAGACGCTCCTCATCGCCCACGTTCTGGTCATCCAGAATGACAAGTGGGGACGTGTCCATGGCTTTCGATTGGGCTTTATATGCACTTGCAGCACCAAAGATGTCACCAAGCTCTACATTGCATACCGCCACTGTACTGACAGTTGAGTGTTTCAAGCTACCTTTCATTGCCTGAACCAAACGCCTTTGATGCTCCTTGCTATTGACGTATTTGGCACTTTCCGCCATTCGAATCAGCTCTGCAACGCGATATTCCTCCTGCGTACGATCAGCATCGGTGCCAGCGTCCTTGGCAGCATTGAGTTCTACAGCTTGCGTGTCTGTTGGCACGTCGCTAATCAAGCCTAGTCGGTCCTCAATGACAGGCCGTAGCCGACTCCCAGATTTCATGTCTGTCCACGGAACGGCTGCATGCGCAACGCCGTCCGTGTCGTTCTTGAATGGCGCGTAGCGCGGCATTTCTGCCTCATCAATATCGCTATCTCGCTCTTCGTCGATGCTCTGGTCTTGAACTTTGCCCCCATCCACCATATCGAACTTCCGAAGTCTTTGGGAAAACTGAGTCAAGGGTTGGGTTGGTACTTGCCGGCCCTTCTCGCTCTGCGTGTCTGTCTGAGGTGTGCCAATCGTTCTTGTCACAGTCTTATCACCAATAGTAATGACTGCCACCTCTGGGGACGCCTTTCGTGAGCGCATGCTGTCAAAAGCATTAGGGACAATGCCAACTTCATCTAGCCGCCGAATACGTTTTACGTTCTTATCAAAATCACTGCTGTGAGGTGTAGTTATCGTACTGATCTGCTGAGTATCGTCCATTCGTGTATTGAAGTCACGAACATGTGTATGTACTGGATCATGACCTGACTCACTTTCTTCCATATCGTCCCTCCACTTTTCATTCAGCTCTCGAATGTCGTCGTATTCGTCGATGTCATTGCTTCTCTTCCGTGCTTGGTCCACAGCCTCTACAATTCTAGCTGCCTGTTTCTCCTGAGCTTTCTGAACTCGTTCAGGGTCACTGAGTTTGCGCATCCGGGGCTCTTCCCTAGTGCTTGTAATGTTATCAAAATGTGACTTGAACAGACTTGGAGGAGTATTGGCAGCTTCTTCTACGTCGTCGTCATTATCATCTGTCCCAACAAGAGCCCACTTCTCTCTGTCCATATCCATGCTTGGCGATGTCTCCTCATCATTCTTCGAGGCGCTCCTGGATACATTAAGTGGTCGAAATGCAGGCAGTCTCGAATTTGACATTTGTGATTGAGGAACAGTCTGATCGGTTAGGTCGAACTTCTTCGTAAGCTCATCTTTGAGACGATCAGTCAAAGCAGATGCGTCGTGGAGATAGATAGTCCTTTTGTCCGGCGAAACATTCACATCATAGCTGTTTGTATTCATGCGGAAGTCAGCAAAAATGAACGGCGACTGCGACACATTGAACGACTTGTAAACCTCATTTATCGCTTTTGCGAATTGCGGCAGACCACAAGGTCGACCATTAACAAAGAACATTTGACGATCAGGCGTTTGACGTCCTTCACCAAAGACCGGCCTGGAGATGTGGCCGACCACATGTACTGTTGCCTCAGCGTCAGCGTCATCATCCTGTAGCTGAGTCGAAGTGGAGTTCAACTCGAGTCGCAAGTCAAGTGCGATCAACTGTGGCAAAGTCTTCGCGCCGTAAACATTAGCGATATTGTCTCTGGTTGTCGCATTGCCCTTCGTGGAGAAAACCACCATACTACGAGCTTTCGGCACAGTGTTTTTGACAGTGAGTTTGACCCGAGTAGAGATGCAAGCATAAGCATGTAACAAGCTTAGCACTTTACCATATTCTCGTTTGACATTTTTACTCAGCTCTTTCTGTCGGACCGGAAGTTTGTTGAAAAGATTCTCCACGGAGACAGTCGTGCCTCTTGTTGCCGCGACCAAGCTGGTTGATTTTAGTTTACCAGATACCTCGAATTCGAGCTTTTTGCCTTTTGGTGCTTCATCAGCTTGTGCAGTGATTATGACGAGCGTCGACAGAGCACATAGCGATGACAAGGCTTCACCACGAAAACCGAAGGTCTGCAGTCGAGCCAAGTCATCGAACGTGGCTAATTTGGAAGTGTAATGCTTCAGTCCTAGACCTTCATAGTTGCTTTCAGCTATTCCTGTGCCATTATCCTGAACTTCGATAGCGTCTAGGCCATAATTCTTGAAGCGAACCTCAATTGAAGATGCATCGGCATCCAATGCATTTTCGACTAGCTCTTTTACCACAGAGCACAAGTCAACGATAACCTGACCGGACTGGATCTGGTGTACAGAGCTTGCCTCTATGGGCTTGATCATGTTGGCCATAGCAGCCCATGATGAAGATGCTCAAACGTTGCTTAGTGCATGCAAAGGTCCCGCCAACCTGATGACTTACGGCATAATCGTAGTGAAGCGAGCAGGCAATGAGTCAAAGGATGGATTGGGAAGGCACCCAATTCGATAACGCTGCTAAAAAGCACGCGTCTGAACACGCTAAAATATTGCCAAGCATGACGTCTATTGGTACTTCTGTTAAGCATGGTGAATATGGAAAGTGTAGCTGCATTTATTATTGCTCTAGATTTGCTTTGACATGACCTGAAAGGATAAGCAGAATTACGATGAAATATACTCTCGATGCGCTGCCATCAGAGCTGCTCGAGTACATACTTGAGCACTTACCAACAGCACTTGCTATCACAAACGTAGCACGAACATGTCGTAAACTTTACGAGGTGGTTACAAAAGGTGAGAGCACGATATGGCACCACTTTCTACAAAGACAGTTTCCGACGATTGATATCGATCCCCCATATGGCAAGGCCGCATTTGACCTGACCTCGAGATCGAGGGCGTTTGATAGACGAGCTTTCATCGCTCGAGAATGTGTGCCACCACGTTTAGACGGTGATAATGCTGTGGCCAACCTTCGAGGGCACCATCATATGGGATTCATGCCGGTCATAGACAGTTATGAACGAATGACTGAAGGGAACAACTGTGAGGTGCTAGCTTGGGGAGCTGCTGGTCGATTGAGAGTTCGTACTAGGAGAGGCAAGGAAGTGAAATGGTCCACCTACAGCATTGAGGATGACGTTGCACCCCATACAGACATTCTGGATCTTCACCTGCTCAGACCACATCAAAACAGGAATCGATTCGGCGAGTCTGTGCTCATACGGCGCGCTAACCGTGAGCTGGTGCTCATGCATGCCATGCCAGAGGCCGATAATTGGGTAGTATCGTCGGCGTATAAAGCAAAAACCGAAACAGCAATTGACTGCCTTGACATAAGCCGAAGTAGCAATCCACTACTTGCGGTGTGTGAGAGCAAATCAATACAACTCTTTTCTGTGCACAACGGCCAGAAGCAGAGTCGAGCTGATCACGTCGTGCCATTGGAGACCGTCTCAACTACAAAGCAGCGCAAAAGGAGCGCCAAGTTCATGACGGAGAACAAGCTCGCTGTCAGCAGTCAACATTTGGAAGGCTTGCAGCAGGCTATAATCGAAGTTTTCGACGTCAGCGCTGCTCGCGCAAGCACGACGCCCGTGGCTGCATTAGAGTCGTTTTCTGCTGACAGAAAAGGGCCAGTCGGGCGGATTGGCGCGAACGTTCTTGCCACAATCAATCACAACGTGCCTTCTGCAAACGGCGGAACAAATCTCTTGCTTTCGGGCTGGTCTGACGGCCTTGTGAGAGTACATGATCTGCGGGTTGGCAGCAGTCCTGTGAGGACTTTTGCGGATCCAGTTGACGACGGACAAATCTTCTCGATATTGCCTATCGGACAAGAACGATTCCTAGCTGGTAGTCATCAGAACGCGTGCTTGAAGATCTTCGACATGAGGATGGGAGGACAGGTGTACGATTACAGACGAGCTCGGAACATGACGTTGTCGTCACCGAAATCGCCCACGAACATCGGACCAGCACCGAGGCTTAATCCTGCTGCCACAACATTCGTGCCATCAGGATCTTTTATACCGGACCTTTCACAACTGTCCATTGCCAGACCCCTGCCACCTAGATCGAGTCGCGGCACTAACATATTCTTGGCGTTGACTGTACATCGTGCAACACAACCATGGCAGCCACTTCCAGGTAGGCAAAACAATGCAAGACTACCTCGTTATCGAGGCAGCATTTATAGTCTTTCCTCACCTTCACCGAGCTCAAGGACCGTGTATGCTGGTATTGAGAATCATGTCATCCAGCTTGACTTCGTCAACACAGACGATCTCGTCGACAATCGAGGTGGATTAGCGGAAGTGCTCGATGATCGACCTGTACTGAATCTTTCGTGCTATGAAAGACCTCGTATGGGCTATGAGAGCACGGATACAGTTCTTCTTCGCAAACAGCTTGACATTGACGACCGCTCTCGCGGCTCTGTCAGGTCTGAACCGGGCTGGGATGAGCGATGGCAGCTCGAACAACAGCGATCGCGAAGAGGCATGGCAGCCAGTTGGTGGCAGGGTAGACCATAACTTTGTCCCTGGTTAGGGTGGTGTAATAGCTTTCTCCTTTTTCACGAAGAAGAACTTGCCTTTTTTGCGCGACTCTTTTCCATCACCTAGCTCGAAAGGATCCCAGCCGCTATCTCTGATCATGTCTGTAGGCTTCTGCCTACGTATCGTGCCATTGTTTCCCACCTTCTCCTCCTTGTCCAGGTAAGGCTGCAGGGTTTCCAGTGTGATAGTCGACTCTTTGATTTGCTCGGCTGTCTCATCGCGGACTGTGACCAGAGGTTCAACATTGGTTGTGTCCACATTTTGGATGTCTTTCACAAAGTGGATCTGTGACTCCAGAGTCTTCAGCATCTTGTCCTCCTCTTGCTGTGACTTTGGCAATGGCAGAGCTGAAAGCTTTAATAGGTGGTGAAGCTGCTGCTTAGACACTTTCGTATCTCCTTCTACTGCCTCCGCCGGCAACAGTGACTTCACGGACCATGATGGTTGCGCCAGCATCTCTGCAATCTCTGGTTTGATCTGTATTCTGCCTCTATTGACATAATTTGAGTCTCTGATGGACGTTCCGAAGATCACTCGTCGCACTGGAGGACCAGCCTTCTCGAACATAGTTCTAGACACGCAGAGGATACGTCCCCTGTCCTTCTCTCCCTGGTCCCAGCGAACGAGGTGATCGCAAATGCGAAATGCTTCCTCACGGGATTGCGACGAGCTTTGGATCTCGAGCATGCCGTTAGCAATGGTACCCACCTATAATTAGGCGTTAGATGCCTAGGCTGGTCCCGGCCAGGTGGTACGGCGCCTATGACGCAGCCTCTATGCGGAGTGAACGATTTGGCATTCATTGTCAGCACTCAGCACATAATAACACGTATGTCTACCAGGCTTCAGACTCTACTACTCCATATAAAGAGCTTGATCTTGGGCCTCCTCCTCAATCTACCTTTTTACCCCGATTCCAAATTACGAGTAGACCGAAAATAATAGCATTGTGATCCGACAAGCATGGCAGCTGATCCACGAGCATTGCTCCAGAAGGCCGACAAAGCTGCAGCCGGTGCAGGAGGAGGCTTCAGCTTTTTTGGCGGAAGAGCAGAGAAGTGGGAGAATACTGCTGACCTCTACACACAAGCTGGGAATGCTTTCAGAGTCCAGAAACAAAGTAAGCCTGACAGGTCGACCTGAGAGTGCATGCTAATATACTATACCAGATTACGAAGCGGGACAGGCCCTTGAGAAGGCGGCAGCCATACAGCGCGACAAGCTCAATGAGCCAGGTGACATGGCAAATACCTTGACCGAATGCTTCAAGGTATATCGCAAGGACTCTCCACAGGACGCCGCAAGAGTACTGCAACAGGCTATACAACATTACACATCATCGGGTAACTTCAGACGAGCAGCAACACACCAGCAGAATCTGGCAGAAGTGTATGAAGTTGAGCTGGGTGACCAAAAGTCGGCATTGCAAGCATACGATCTCGCAGCGCAATGGTTTGAGAGCGACAACGCAGAGGCACTGGCGAACAAGCTATACCTAAAGGTCGCAGACTTAGCAGCACTGGAAGGCGACTATCAAACAGCCATCCAGAAATTTGAGGCTGTAGCGAAATCCAGTATCAGCAGTAATTTGATGAAGTGGTCAGTAAAGGACTATTTCCTGAAAGCAGGCATATGCCACCTTGCACAGAACGATACAGTGGCCACTAAAAGGGCTTTACAACAGTACACTGAAATGGATAGTACATTCCAGAGTACGAGAGAAAACATGCTGCTGAACGATTTGGTGCAGGCGGTAGAGCAAGGAGATCAGGATGGTTTTACAGATAAGCTCTTCATGTTTGACCAGCTGAGTAAGCTGGACAAATGGAAGACGACATTGTTACTCAGAGTGAAGGACAATATCCAAAAAGAGGAAGAAGACTTTTCGTGAAGTGGCAACTTGAACAATTTTGCTGCCAGTGTATTCGCAAGGATTATCGAGATCGAGCATTGGCGTTCACCAAAATAGAGCTCTCCAGGCTGGTAGAGAAATCACGATTGTCCACGATCATTGCACTTTCACCTTACTTATTGGTTTAGATAAGCGCTCAGAGAAGGAAGTCGCGACACGTGACCTGTCGCCGACTCACCTTCTGAAAAAGAAGCTACGCTTCGATTATATCTGCTCTGCTAATTCTGTTTGGTCAACATGCCGGCACCTCCAGACGTGCATGACAAGGAATTAGACTTCACAGCGCTAGCATTACAATACCCAGAATTCGCGAAGAAGTTTGGCAGATAATCAGTCATGGGCGACAATGCTGACGGATGCAGGTTGAAGCCCAATGGCCAACTCGATTTCAGCGATCCCGAAAGTGTCAGGTACTGCCCGATGTGCATCGAAACATGCAGAATCAGCTGATAGACAAGAGGCAGCTGACTAAATCACTCTTGCTCCGAGATTTCGACCTCCAAGTTGATTTGCCAGATGATAGGCTATGTCCACCAGTATGTTGAACGATTGTTTAAAGCACAATCCCGGCTAATACTTGACTAGGTGCCGAACAGGTGCGTTGCATGGAACTTGGGTTGGGATTGTGTTGACTGAAATCGAAGGTTGAACTACATACTTTTTCTGCAGAACTTACTGGATTCTACGTCAGAAATTTACAACGACAAGCCAGACAGTAAGCGGAAAGTGGTCGGATTAGATATGTGAGTCCGGCAGACTCGGGAGACTTACTTACTCTGACTTCAATGAAGTGGCACGGGAGCATCCGCTATATACCCGCTGCTGGGATGTCGGCAACGACCACAGTGGCGTTTCCTGGCCACTGAGGTCGATCTCATCTCTAAGACATACGCTGTCAACAATATCAAGAAAAATGCGATGCAGGACAGGATCAAAGTCCTCGACACGCATGAGACGAGCTCAGAGATCATCCCGTCAGCTCAGCTGCAACGATTTGACAGGTTCAGTACGTCGCAGAGTGTCGAATAGGAGCTGATCCATCTTCAGAATAGATTTTCTTATGACGAATCCGCCTTTCTATAGCTCCGAGGAAGAGCTTCAGACACTAGCAAAGAAAAAGTCGCGGCCTCCTAACTCGGCTTGTACCGGTGCACCAGTCGAGATGATCTGTCCAGGAGGCGAAGTCGCCTTCGTCAGTCAAATTGTTGATGAGAGCAAATCACCAGAGAACAAGGAAAAGATACAGTGGTTTAGCAGCATGCTCGGTAAGCTGAGCAGTGTGACAGACATTATTGATAAGCTCAAAGAACTCGAATGCACGAACTACGCTGTGACTGAATTTGTGCAGGGGCAGAAAACTCGACGATGGTGCGTTGCATGGAGCTGGATGACGCTAAGACCCACGCTAGCTACAGCTAGAGGCACAGATGCAGTCAATAAGAAATACCTGCCTTTTCCCACGGAGCTCGAGATAGCGTCGCTACATAAGCAAGAGCTCGTTATTGACACAATCCAAGCTGGATTATCTGAACTTAGTGGTCTACAATGGCGTTGGAAGGACGACATCAAAATTGGTGTCGGCAGAAGTATGGCAGGAGATGTTTGGAGCCGACATGCCCGTCGTAAGCAGAAGAAGCTCAACCTAGAGAAAAGCAATGCCATATCAGTCGAGAAGTTGTCAATATCCGGACAAGACAACGAAGAAAGCGATGCAGACGATGAACCAAAATTTGCGTTCAAGATTAGTTTCAGACCAACGCCGGATACTGGACTTACAGGCTCCGTGCTGAGTCTGCGCTGGCTTCAAGGAGATAGTTCTACTTTGTTTGAAAGCTTTCATGGCTGGCTAAAGCGGACTACTACATGACAGCATCATTACAGATAACGTTCACCAATCTAGGATGAAGCGAAGACTGGCTTACTATGTCGCATCCTCCTCAGCAATGGCTTAGGCTTCTTCGCCTTAAGCATTCTCTTCACAAACGTGTTGTCCAGCTCTTGTCTGATTCGACCAGACTTGGTAAAAATCCTGCTATCCTCCTCATAGTCTCTGATACGCTCTCTGAGCAAACGATTCTGGCGGCCAGCCACATCATTCATCCTCTGCGCCTCCGCTAGCAGCAGATTCTGCCGTGCAATCTTTGATTTGGTCGGCTTATTTACCTGTCTGAACATATAGTTGTTCAGCCGAGTATAAGCGCGCCAGACCTTGGTCTTCCTCTTCGTCACAAGTTGTGCAGGTGGTTGCCGAACATATTCGGCGTCAAACAATTCCTGACGCACTGTGTCGTCAAGTCCGGCGATTGTCCGGCCATCCCAGACCGGGTACTGATTCGACATATTCCACAACCACTCCGAATATGCTTCCTGCTGGCGATGGTGACACTTGTGCCAATTCTCGGTCCTGATTTTACTGTCTGCAAATTGGAGCTCGGTATTCTCATCGATGTCCTGCAATCCTGGTTTTGATTTCCGGGCAGCTCTGTACTCCTTGCAAGGTCTGAGCCGTTTGGAATTAGGATCAAGTCGTGGGCTTGCAACTATTTCTTGCTTCTTCGTTCGCCATTCTGAGACCCATTGACGTCGTTGCGCGAATTGACGTCCAGAGAATGAAGAGTAGTGCTTGTCTGACAATGGACCGACATCTGAACCTGGCATTAATTGCAGGCTAGACATTTTCGAGAGCTTTTCGAGGTCCATTGTGGTGCTGCGAAAGCCCATTACAACGATCTTATGGTTGTGATGATCTATACATACGAGGATTACATCTTTTGACGCGACACCAGACGTTATATCATATGGTTTCTTTCAGGTCCTCTTCGTATCAATCACATGCTGGAAACCATCTAGCCGTCTCTCAACCTGCGGGACCAGGGAACCAACCTTTGATACCAGGCTACCACAAACCAAACTTGCTCACTCGAAGTATATGATCTTGGTTCTGCCCCGTTCTCTGCACACTTCTCTCTTTTTCCCAGACCATCGTCTCATTCAACTCAGCCTACCAACAAATCAAGAATCGCCGCAAGATGAACGCCACGGAATCCTTAGTCAACATGAATTGCCATTGTGCGAGAGATCTTGCTGAATACCAGCTGCATGTGGTATCAGCCGGATATCTCATGGCCTTGATCGTCTTGGCGTGCTTGATGTGGTATCATGAACGTACTCTGAAGTGGCGAGAAGACTCCCTTGCTGACCTGGAGGTGTGCTGGTGTGAGTGTGCATGTGGAGGAGCAGAGGAGAAGGTACAAATTGTTGAGGTGGAAGAGGGCTTGTTGGAATAGGGGAAGATGGTTGCTGCGTATGCCGATGGGCATGATTTGAAGACGAACATGGCAACTTCAGGAATTCGCAAGGAGTTTAGGAAATGAGGACAACATGTCTGAGATGTATTGCGGGAAGGGGAGGTTGCTAATCGGTACCGGACAAATGTGAGATAGGATCATCTATCGAGACGAATGAAGCCAAAGAGGCTTCCGCCTAAGTACGACCATGGACAAGATCAGATTTCTCAATTGACAAGGACAAACATCGGTGTGACGTGTCCCGAATGATGATGATAATATACACAAGCTCGTTTCGCTGTTGTTACTATCAGCCAGCTTGCCATTGAGCAGTTGAAAAGAAAATAGGCTGGCTTTGCTGGCCCCTCCCACGAGCCAGAAACGCCGACATTAGCGGGTATCATCACAACAAATCCTTCGTATAACCATGCCAAACGCCAGTACTAAGAGTAAATCATTACACATCAATAGGACCAACAACTTCTTCACTGGCCGCTCTTAAAGTACTTTGACTTCTCGCACTTCTCGTCTCTTCATCACTTAAGATATATTGATCGTTTTCGTCCACGATGGGTCGTTGAGGTGGTGAAAACTTCTCATCGGGTAATGACTCGTTGGGTAGTGATATGCTTAAGCCATTGGCCGTGTAAGCGTAGTCATTCGTCTGAATCGGTTCTCGATCACCGAACCAGTACTTTGCACGCTTTTGTGCTCCAGCTTCTGAAGGCGTCAACCACCCTTCAGACGAGGAATCAAAATCTCGTTTGTCCTTAATCGGAGTGCGCAATGGTGTTTCTATGCCGTCTTGCGATGCCAGTATGCTGATGCCACGCAGGTACAGATAGCATACTCTCTTCCTAATCCTATTAAAGAAGAAGTAATTCATCGACCACATGTGGCCGGCTTCATCGTCCTCGAAAGGGTCAAATTCAGTAGGCGAATAGCTGTAAACTGTGCATTCTCTCAAATTCATCTGTTGATCGATCAATCTCCACATACCTGGACCCCATTGTGGTGCTGTACTGGATGGGTACAAATATGCTGAGCCAGACTGCACCGACGATTTGGGTATCGAAGACATTGCAGATCTAGGTCGCAAGTTGTACAGTGTGGTGTCGAACGTGTTGATCACCTTCTTCAAGCTCTTTTCGCGATGGAAGTCTGACGGTCTAAGGACGAGTGAGAAATCGTAGTCTGGATGGCTTGCGTTTAAGGTCGCAATTAGATAGGCGTAGGTGCGCCGCGCACTTACTGCTCCAAGATTGCCAAACGCGCTCTTCCGGTCAAGATTCAGTGATTGTGCAAGTACATCTTTCTGTGGCGGAGACAGACTCCTAGAGAATTGGAGGTCGGAGGCGTGTTGTGCCTCGAGATCGCTTTCAATATGCTTGTAGAGTTTCTTATCTCCTCCTGCGGCTTTAGTGGTGTACAAATCACAGCCGCCTAGTACGTACAGGTCCGGCGTCGTAAAATTGAGAGAGGATGTGATCACATCAAAGTCCCGATGCGCGACGAACTAATGACGTTAGTAAAGCGTCCGAGGAAAGGCCTCAAATCGCATTGACCTTCATGTAGGACATCAGCATAACGTAGCTTTTTCAGCTCGAAATACAGAGTGCCGTTTCCAGCCCGTGCAATTTTCAGCAAAGACGACATACGTACCTTCATGATTGATATTCACCAGATTATTGATCCGCAACCGTGAACGCGCGTTCCCTTGCTCTGTGAGCCTTCACCCAAAAAGCCAGCCAAACTTATAGACCCTGCTGATCTTCGCCCAGCTTGATGGTTTCCAGGGGATTGAGCTCCTGCCAAACGACGAATACTGAATGTTTGCTTGTTGCGCGCGGTGCCAGGAGCGTCCAAGTTAAATTGGTCCGATCAAAGAGTTATCCAGGCTGGCTGCAAAGACAGCTCTACTGTGACACGTATTGCTAGGCGTGACCGCCTAACAGATCGCAGCGGTTTGTGTCGGTATCATTTCGTCTATATGGTTGCAATGTTGTCGTGCCGTAGAGGGGAAGTTGTTGAGGTTGGTCAACTGCGCCAGCTCTGGACTCGGTCACGTGTTAAAGAGGAGTTGTCAGACTCAGGCACCAATAGAATTCCACGTTGTGGTTTCATTGGCCAACGCAATATCACAAAGCCATGGCAGTACGCCGTAAATGCCACAATCGCAGAGCAGTTTACACTCACGTGTATCAAACATTCCTCGCGTAGTTGACGGTCGATGTGCTATAGCTCCTGCACGGAATGGTCTTCGATGTTGTATCATGGTTGATAGGACATCTGTAGAGCAATAAGCCAGATTCGAGGTATTAGCATCGCAGGCTAGCCTTGTAGCAGATGGACGTGCTTCATCTCGCCTCGATAGGCAGCCTTTGTTTCAGTCGTGAATGAAACCCGACTTCTTGAGGTTTTGCACAATCTCGTCGTCGGCCTATGTTACGATACCCATCATGTCAGTCATTGCAAAAAGCAATACAAGAAAGAGATTCATGCGTGGTTGAGGAATCTGTTGCAGCTTGGAACTATCACATGATTTTCGTGACTTCTTCCTCGACCTGTTCAATTATTGAATATTAGTCGCTATAGGCTGGAACGACCAGAACGAATTCAGGCAGGGGCAACAGGAGGAATGTAATTCAACCATCTTTGTTGAAGTAGCATTGCAATGAACCAAGCGCAAGATGGGCGATGTGTGTGGCTTACCTCCATATCTTCGAGGCTGTCTTGTTGACTGATGACTCTGAGGACGTTCTTCTTGCTGCTTTCTTGCATCTCGCCAGCTAGAATGAGCTCGTCGAGGATGAAGTATGCCTTCTGAAAATTGAAGATTATGTCAAGCTCGCAGACATTGCCGTAGTATTTGTCCATCTGTTCGACGTATCGATGCACGATTTCGAGGGTGATCAGTTCGTTGTCGGTCGAGGCACAGCCTGCAATAAAGAAAAGAGAAGCATAGCGACGATACACTACTTTAGTGTCTGTATTGCAGTGTTGTGTCAGCGAAAGGTTCATCATGGACAAATCATGCAGTCAAGTAGGAGAACAACCTTTGTATTCGAGAAAATTGCACATTCTTGTGCGTCTGGAGAGAACGAGTTGAGAAACATCTTTGATGATTTTGGCCTTCTCTTTGGGAGACAAGGTGATGAACCATTTGGCTAATCTCTATAATTTTGTGCTCATCAGCTCGAGTTCAAGCACCAGCGCAGAAAGGTGGGCGACAATTGGTGCCAACGAACCACTTTGCCTTGCCTTGACAGGAGAATGAGATAGCTATGAACAGTTGTCAGTTCCAGTCTCGATAGAGCAGTTGAGTGAGCGTTACTTGATAGCCATAATGTCGTGTGAGATAATACACAAGAAGATCGAAATTTGTGTGCGCAGTCACATCGAATGGTGATGTTGCAGTAGTGTAAATTGCAGATGGAAAAATACCCACCCTGCGCAACGGCCATTGGAAGCAGCCCCCACCATACCGAAGAATAGGCGTGAAATTGGCGCGATCGCCGTCATTGCACCTACAGTGGCGGTCGTGACTGCCGGCTGAGGATTAAGGACTGCGACTCATGAATCTACAATATCGCCAGCGAGAACGTCCACGACTCACGAGCCACAAGCTGGTGTATTTGCAGCAGCCATGAAGCTGATACTGTCTACCTCGTAAGAAGTGGTAAGAATTTGAGTATGACGCTTGGCTCATCAATCTTGCAGAAATGTAATGTCCTCGGGACAGGCAGTCGCTCGTCGACCAGTTTATTCAAAGTCCAATGTCGAACTTGTGAACGGCCTACGCGCGAACTTCTCTTCGTATCAGCATCATTTCTCTGCTTCAGGTGGTGCTTCTGATGCCTACAAACAATGGACAGCACAACAGGGCGATTCACTGTACATTCCCATCATGCGACCGCAGGCCCTATCAGAACCTAGAGAGCTATATGACATTACAGTGAAGTTGTTCTACCTGCCTGGCATACCTGCGTCGAGAAGATGTAAACATACCCAAGAAGCTATTGACCTTGTGTTGAAAGAACTTGGGACAGACCGAATTGATCTACTGATTGTAAGCTTTCCAGGCGTAAGTTTCGATGCAGATGACGACGGTGAAGAAGAAATATCAGAAGACGAAAATGCTAGCATGAATAGTGACGAGTCGCAAGGACTGGATGCACAAGTCAGGTCGTGGAAAGTGCTTGAGGACTATCACAATCGTGGGATAATAGCACAACTAGGTGTCTCTGAATTCAGTTCGGACAGATTGGACAAATTTCTGCCAGAAATCTCTGTAAGACCCACAGTCGATCAGATCAACGTGAAAGACTGCTGTGTCGTGCCCAAAACTCTTATTATGTACGCAAAGGAGAAGAAAATCGAGCTACTGACACACAATGATTGCATGGACATCTTACCGTGTGGCACCACACGAGAATTATTAGGACCAGGCGAAGGTGGTGCGTACATAATTGCCTCCGCAGCGGATGCACCTGAGTCTGAGCCTGGGCTGAAAGGTAATATCGAACCACAGTGGGTGGTCAAATATACAGCCGTGGTCAAAGACCGCGGCGTGGTTGAAAACAAGGGCTACTTTGCAATGGCGCAATTAGGCGATTGCATTGAGAACGGAGAAGGCTCCAAGTCAAAATGCTAAGAAATACAATGCTTCGAGGTCGATACCTGATATTCGCTGCAGCGTCGTTATAATGCAGGCGAAATCCAATAGCTGCAAGTCGTCGATCAGCTTGCACTTCTTTACGCGGCCGGATCTGACTACAAGCGTAAAGAGCAGTGACGAATATCGCCCTCAGATCTGCTTCGCAGCGTTCGAACGAGCAGAATGCGATATACCGGTGACCAGCAGTACTAGTATCAAGACGAAAGCGTATCCGTCGTAGAAGCTGGAAGGACCGGTCCCGATGAGTGCTTCGATGCGAAGTTATTCTCTTTTAACGAAGAATCGGACTACCCCTCGGCGTTGTGTCTTCTAAACGAGGTGGCTGTCTAGTCGCCTACTTCTATACGGACGTACTCTTATACGTACTGATGCCACAGCTGCGTAAGGGAGATCACATCAGGACAACACCAACGCGAACAAGGACGTCGGATGGTTCGATCACGAAGTCCGCTGAAGTCCAGGCCGTGCTTCCACAACGCCGACACGGATGCACAATCTGTCACCCAATAACACTTTGAGGCCTTGAGAGCATATCGAAGAGCTTGAGCTTGAGCTTTCGAAGCTTCTTACTGACCTTTTGCTAATTTGCCGTCTTCTGCATCATAAATACTTCGACAACTATGATTGGTTTCTGCCATATTGTATCGTCCAGGACTTACTTCAAACCTTCGTCAGTACGACTCTGGCCAAACCCCATTAAACTCGTTCGCTCATGGTTCCGATCATTGGATCACGAGGTATACTCGCGCTTATAAAAGACTCGCTGCATCCAGCATGTTAGCTGAATTTTGTTTCAGCAACGATAATTGTTGTCGCGGAACATGAAACAGAGGTATGGAGATATCTCTCCGGATGGGGATCAAGTCCAGGGGCAGCATGTTCCAGGCATATTTCTTAGTGCTCTGCGCGGCAGTCCGGAGTCCCAGGTGAAGGCAAGAGGATGAGCTCTCGGCCTGTTGGGCCAGACAGGTAGCCGTCCTCCGAGGCTGTACAGCCAGCAGTATATCTCCCACTTAGAAGAGAGCAATTTTTCGGCGCATTGATGTATAGCTTGAAAAGGTCAACCTTTCACCCAATCATGCTTCGCTTCCTGCCTCGTAGTCGTACTTCCTCGAGTCTTTTGAGCACAACATTTGCGCCTTTGTAGACACCACGATACCCCTCCGTATGCTGCAGGACTTCTGCATCAAACCAACCTTCCTGCTTTGGGTGCGTAGAACCAAAAGCTCGTTCCAGCACGTAGAGATCAACAGCGCGATCCTCATCCTGAATAGACTGAGTAGCAAGACCAAAATCAATAAGGACAATCTCTCCATCAAGATCTGGCGTCTGAGGACCCTCAGCATCCTGACCTCGACTCTCACACTCACCATTCACATACTGTCCTTTCGAGTACTTCCACGGCCTCACCATGATGTTACTACTCGTCAAGTCCCCATGCACGACACCACCCTTGCTGTGCATCACACCAACTGCCCTCCCTATTCGTCTCAGCAGACCTCTCACGTTCTCCTCCACTGTCTCGTTGTCCCCATCTCCTGCGTCACTGAGCCCCTTCATCCACTCATCTACTCCTCTCATCAACTCCTTGACACTCCTCCCGTGGATAAATTCCATCAATATCCACGCTCCCTGCGCAGCAACCTTTCCCCGTACTTCACTTTCGATCTTCTCACCCTGCAAATCCTCGCCCCTTCTTACCTTTACTACACTCTCCGCACCGCCTTTCACCTTCCGACCTACATCCCATTCCAGCCCCAGCACAGCAGGAACATTGAGTTCTTCATCCTGCACTCCACTGAGTTTCACCAAAACTCGAGCTTCCGCAAGAACTCGTTGTTTCGTCAGCCGGGCGTCGAGTGTGGGATGTCTGTATGCTTTGCTGGGTCGGAATTTCAAGATCGCGGGAGTGGTTGTGTCCAAAAAGTGGGTGCGGTAGACAAGAGCTTCGGCGCCTTGGGTCAGCAGGATCGGCGGAGGATTGGAGTTTGCGAAGGGCGTCGGCAGGACGTGAGTTGTGGTTGTTGGTTCTGGCATGGCGTGTAGGACGCAGCGGGAGTGTGCTACCGTTGTGCGAAATAGCTTATTTGGGCCATTGGGCTCATACGATAACACCTTATGTCATGCAGTCGCATCAAAGTGGGAGTAAACGCGTATGTGTCGAACAGTGCTAATTGGGAGAGAGGGTCGTCTTCGTTGTATCAAATGTTACGTACATCGATATATGGGTTCGATGAGTCCATCCGTTCTGATATGACGCACGAAACCAATGTGCGGAAGGGACAAATTTATTCACCCTTGCCCAAATCGTGCATTTACTACCAGCAACGGGCTAGTCCTCAAATGCATAGCATGATTGACAGAGTCAATACGGGCTTGAGATGTATATGAATATATAATACTGCTTGAAAAGTTGCAACTTCTGCTATTGAGTGGCTGTATTCATATATCCAACCATGAGAATTGCGATAACCCGAATGCTCCTGCGCCACGCTCATAAACAATGTACAGTCCACAAATATGTGATAGGCAGCCTGTTCACAGCATTGAAGGGCATACTATACCATCTGCTGAATCCATACTTCCATCTTACCCATCTCACTTCGCTCTTTCCGTGCGGTAGATTTGACATGATTTAGAAGCACATCTAGATCATCTTGATCCGCCATGGTGATCATTTGACCTGGCTCATCGTCGAAGTCGCGCATAAGCATGCGCATTTTGCCTCTTATGCCGAACTTTTCCCTCACACGACTCTCAAATTCACCAAAATCTATATAATTGGAGTTCAGCATGATATAGCGCGTGTCGTCATCTGCATGCACTTTTACGCGTATTTTTCGCATCTCAACGCGCTTTGCTGAGGCTGTCGAGGAAATGCTTGGACCGCGAGAATGTGAACGTCTCTGTGCGCGTGATGCAGTCTCGTCGGGCGAAGAGTTGATGTATTCGTCTTCTTCATCCAAATACTGTTGTGCTTCTCGTGACCTGTGCTTTGATCTAGGTTTCAAAGACGACTTGCTGTACATGCCATATACGTCGTCGACAGAGTCTTCTTCTTGCATTGCTGCTAGTCGCGATTGTGTTGTTTCACCATACAGAGGACCGGACGTCCTGTGTTTCTGAGACATACTTCGATCGACTAGCACTTGTCGCGAATGTGGTCCTCGTGGTTCGGAAGCTGTTCGTACTGTTGGCGGTCGTGACCTTTCATCGGATCCAGAACTTCTCGAGTCATTCGAAAGTGGTGGCGTTATCTCAGCTTGCGTCCGTATTGTCAAGGGTTGCGGTCTGTAGTCGTACTGGCTCGAGGAGGCTGTAGGTCTATGTCCACCAGAGTTGCGTAACGACATGTTCCTGCTTGGAGCAGCAGAGTTGAGGACGCTTCGATTCGCCCCATCTGGTGGCGGTGTAGGAGGAAACACGTTTCGTCCCATGGTTGGAGGGGCGCTCTGTTCCCTTCCCCCTCTGGTGCTCACAAGGTTCTTATTCACTAAATTCGTTGCTGCGTAGCTGATGTTCTCTGGTAAGCGATCATCCTTGGCAGATGACTCTAGCATTTGCCTTTCTTTCTGCTCAGCACCGGCGAAGCCAACTGATGTATTCGAAGTGGCTGTAGCGATAAGTCGAGCTTTACCAAGGTAGTCCTTTGTCTTCAGATTCTTTACCTTCGCCTCATTCGGTCTGTAGAGGACGCCAACAGGTATAGAAAAGACCGTATATCCCACTGCTCGCTCTCTAATCGCATCGTCTATCACGTCGTGGTCAGGCGTCATTTTCTCCTTTACCGCATACTGAAAGTCTTGCATGCCCGGCTTCTCCTGTTGCAAGTAGATATAACATAGGCCTCGATTGAAGAGCACTTCGCAGGAGTAGAGCTTGAACTTCAGGCCAAGCTGTTCATAGTCGATGTATGTGTTGCCTCTCAAATAGAGCAACGTGTCGTTGAAGTTTGCTAAAGCCTCTTCGAAATCGCCGACCAGGAAATTTGAGACGCCTTCCTGAAAGTATGCAACAGCTAGATATTGGTCCAGCTGCGTTGCCCTCTGATAACATTCGACCTATAAGTTTTATTAGTCATCGTTCTATTGCTCTGCTCAGACCTCTTACAGCTCGGTCATGTTCACCTATCGTCGCATGTATCACACCACAATTAAAAAGTATCTTAGAAGTATCTGCAATGTTGTCGAAGACTCGAAGGGCATTCTCGAACTCGTTGTGATCGTAATGGTTGAGCGCTTCAACCCACGTCTCGATTTCCTGCATACGAGTAAGCATGCTTGGCTGAGAAACACTTCTTGTGCGGCATACCTGTTTGAGGGACATCGTCGCACTGCTGCTACCAAAATCGGCAAATACTTTGGACCACTACTGATCCTTTCGAACACAGCCGATAGCGTAGTAAAGAGGTTGCATAGACTAGACTATGTCAGAGCTCCAGGACAAAGCCGCAGTACACGTCCAAATATCGCTTCGGTCGCCCGCAGAACGGTGGTTGCGATACGATTGCTGTGATCGCACCGCAGTCCAGGACAAGGCAGGGATTAAGCGCTCGCACAAGATTTGGTTCCTCGGCGCCAATGTGAGACGACCAGTCGGGATATTGCTTGAGTCGTGTAATCGGCCACAGCCGCGTGAATGGACGCGGCGCAGCACACTGGAAATACAGCTCTTGAAGCACGTGTGCAAACGAGTCACGAAGATATTCAGTAATGATCAATGTGCAAAGCATGTCGAATATCACATCCCAGACTTGTGACAACGAGCGGGGACAACTTGATCGTATCGAGTCTGCATGCATGGTGCTGCTTCGCTAGCATGAAAAGGGTATGGGTGTAAGCTGGCCCTGGCCATCACCACGGCTCTGGGTCCGATAGCGCGGACGGCCAGTGGCTCCAGCCTTTGTAAACCAAACTCTAACAGGCTGAAGCGCCTAAATGTTGCATCTTTCGCCCAGCCAAGAGGCGCATCACATTACGACAGCACATGCTGTCACACTCAACAAGAAGCTTGCCTCTTGTCGACGTAGTTGCGTACAACCAGCTCAAATTATGATCAGAGGGTACGTGCTGAAGAGTATTCGATGACATTTGCAAGCACAAAGCTGAAGCATTGGAAGATGGATCTTCTGTTTCAGATTCTGCTTGTTGGAGACCAGACAGACCACCGACTCCAAACACCTCTCCGGCGGTCGATGTCCGAGGTCACCTGCAACGGTCGCAGCTTCAGGGCTGTTTCCCAGCCAGATGCCCTGCCCAATGACGTTGGGTCCGCCAGAATTACAGCATGCCTTTCTTTTGCTGTTCCTTGCGTTCTTCCCAGACAGTTTTACCTGAACACGAACAAACGGTTTTGTCGTTGTCCCAGACTCCAGCACTCCTAGCTATCACACCAACTAAGGTGTCAGCATCGTCGCTGGCGAATGGGCCTTCGGGATTTCTTGATACGACCATGCTACGACCAATAATTTCCCATATTGAGAAAGGCTTTTCCAAGAAAGTGCTGCCTCTACCATCTTGCCCAACCTTCACTTCGCCAAATGAGCCGCGAGCAGCCTTAAACCCCGCAGCACTCTTGATGGCTTCCCATATACCCCCAGTAGACTTTGCGCCGTGAGATATGTCACCTCGCTCACGCACCGTAGCGTGATAGGTACCAGGTGTCAGACCTTTGATCGTAAGATCTATCAAGGTCATGCCGTTCCCGACCTCAACCATCCGTGCTAGGCCTTTGACAGGATCCTTGACGTCTGCATGTGTTTCCAGGATGCAGACTCCGGCACTATTGGACTTCCCGCTGCCTCTTAGAATTGCATCGCGCCCTGTTGCTTCTATTGTAGAGACTATCTGTGACGGAGGGGCCGTGCCTTCGATGTAGACCAGTTGATTCTTGAGATCAGCATCAACTTTGCTGATACCTACTCGACTCAACATATGAAACAATGACAGTCCTCTGCGAGCCTACCATTCAATTGAGTCAGTGCTCCAGAAACATCTTTAACACAACCATCGCAATGCAGAGGGACAGCAAAGGTCGTCTGGAAAGGCTGCAATCCTGTGATCGCCATATTCGTATATTTGATATCACAAGCTGTATATGTTAGCTAAAGTGATTATGATTCATCCTGTTTGTTTGATGAGCAGAAACCAACGCAAGGACTGAGTTACATCTGCGCTTTGAAATCAAACCACCGGTCCAGTAACTACCTATGACGGCATCGTTAGTGCTCGTTGAGCGACGTGATTTAGCCGCAGCAGGGGCTCGAAAGCTAAAGTTGAACCCTGTTCAAGCCTAAAACGGTCAGCTATCAATCGAATTTAAGCCAAACACTTGTTTGATTGACATTGTGTCGTATCCAAGTTCGACATTACGGCTTTTCATTCATGTGCTACTACGACGTCGTAGGCTCACTTGCCGTGCAGACTCGGTCTGAGCACGATGAGCTCTCGTTGGGCTGTTGACGAAGATGAGCAGCGAGCAGCAGCTACGGAGCGCAAACGCCAAAAGGATGAGAAGAGAAGGGCTCGAGAAGAAAAGCAGAAACGTGCAGCTGAAGAAACAGAGCGAAGGCAAGCTCGAGGTCCCGGGACACCACAGAACGGACCAAGCACTTCATCACCACAGGCTCAGGAAGAGACAGCAAACCTGTTGCGCTTTCCTATCTCGAACTTCGGCCGAACCAGAAGCCTGGATGCTTATGATGTGCTCAACAACATCGAAGAGGGCAGCTACGGCTTTGTCTCCCGAGCCAGGGAACGAGCGACGGGAGAGATAGTCGCTCTGAAGAGACTGAAGATTGAGCGCGGTTCAAATGATGGGTTCCCAGTCACAGGTCTTCGTGAGATACAGACTCTTCGTACATGCTCGCATCCTCATGTCGTCTTTCTGAGAGAGGTCATTATTGGCCCTTCGCCTTCGCAAGAGTAAGTCTGTCAAAGCCTGTTTCGTTTCCTGAGGAGTATTGGTACCAGACTTTGCTAACCACTTATCTTGTCTTGCTCCGATAGTGTTTACCTCGTCATGGACTTCCTGGAGCACGATCTCAAGGCTCTTCTTGAAGATATCGACGAGCCATTCTCCCCTTCTGAGACAAAGACGCTTATGCTACAGCTCTGTTCAGCTGTCGATTATTTGCACAAGAATTGGATCATGCATCGCGACTTGAAAACATCAAATCTTCTCCTCAACAATCGAGGCGAGCTCAAACTCGCAGATTTCGGCATGGCTCGATATACTGCCAATCCCCGGCCAAGACTAACGCAGCTTGTGGTAACCTTGTGGTATCGCGCACCGGAGCTGCTACTAGGAGCCGAGGAATATGGCTTCGAAATTGATGTTTGGAGCATCGGCTGTATCTTTTCGGAGCTACTCACAAGAGAGCCTCTGTTCCAGGGCAAGAACGAGGTCGGACAGCTTTCGGCTATCTTGACATTGCTTGGCAACCCTACTCCGGAAAGTTGGCCTCAGTTCAAGTCACTTCCTAACAGCAAAGCGCTCCATCCTCTGTTGAGCACATCCCGCAACATCAAACCGCTTCTTAAATCCGCCAGATATCCATATCTTACCAGAGCCGGGTTTCATTTATTGCAATCTATGCTGATACTGAATCCTAACAGTCGTCCTTCACTTTCTGAGATCTTGTCGCATAATTACTTCGGTGAAAGTCCAAAACCCAAGGCCAAGGAAATGTTTCCAACGTTTCCGAGCAAAGCTGGTCAAGAAAGACGTCGAAGACGTGAGACTCCACGAGGTCCCGATCGAGGCGAAGCACCAAAATTTTTTGCCGAAGACCTAGAAGATGCGTTTGGCACTCGTGATGATGAGTCACAGGGTGCTGGAACTGCAATACGTATGGGATAAAAGTGTTCGCAGGGACAGCCAATTCAACATTAATTTGGTACTACTTACGGACTCCTGGTCCAGATTCGAAACATCCTAGGCACCATCTCATAAATCGAGTGCTGCGCAGACGGGGCAGAACCAGCGGTCGGCTCGCCTTTGAGTGCACTCTCGTTTGGCGCATAAGGTCTTGCCGCAGCGACAGACAATTCTCAACTTGCTTTTAGTGACACCGCATTCATTACATGTGGCTGGATAGTCCATGTCGATGCGTGTCGTGGCCAAATCAATTGCTAGTTGAGGCACTCGTGATGCCAGGTGCAAGAGCGGCAACAAGTCCAGTGTCGAGCTTCCATCGCGATACGTTATCTCGATCTGGATGCTCCTGAGCACTGGATCCAGCAAGGCTCGGTCACTATCAGGTGCATGCTTGTAGACAAATTCTGCAAGTGCGCACTTTTCCTCGGTCATGTTTCGTCGGACTTCGACTTCACAACAGCCAGGAAAGGACGGCGCCGACCATCGACTTTCGTGGGCTAGCCACCAGTTCCAGGCAAAAACAAATCGAGATCGAAGTGCTTGGATGGTTTCAGCAGGCATGTGTAATTTCTTGGCCACGGCATAAAGTCTGACGTAAAGTTTCGCCGCCACTGACGAATTTTGCCAGGCAAGCTTGTATTTGTCGTCGATCTTGTGATAGTCCTCTGCATACTTGCTCAGAACATGCTTGTCGAGGAAGCCAAGACCTGCGGCATAGCCAACTAGCCTGATAATGAGGCAGGGCTCAAACTCCTCCAATCTCACCTTATACTTGCCGTCTGAAGATCTGTTCACTTTGATGGTGGGGAAATGGCTCTCGAAAACCGTTTTATCTATAGCTGACACAGATCGTCCGATAATCACGAACACTTGGCTCCTGGATGGCGTATGATGTGATGGCCGAGGTGTTCGTGATTGACTTCCCCGTGTGTCAGACTGCGGATCAGGAGAGTAGTATGAGCAACCATCAGGGTCTTCATCACTGAACGAGGGCTGAGACCGCCCACTTGAATAGTATCCAGAGTCAGAATAGGTCTTGGAACGAGACCTGGACTCATACCTGTCACCACGCCGAGAATAGCTGTGGTCACTGCCTGCATAGGCATAATCTCTAGGATGTCTATCTTCAAACTTGGGGTTGCTACCACTGTTGTCATCGTGCCTTGGTCGACGAGCATCGGAATAATGGTCACTCTGTCGTGCTGAGTAACTTCGTGAGCGGTGCTGTGACTTAGACGATGCAGAAGGAGGAGCTTGCTTGTGTGAGCCTGATTCTTGTGCTTTTAGGGCATAGTCATACCACATTCTTTGCTCTGCATCTTTGAGCACGTCGCGATAGCCGCTAAGCTTCTTGAATTGTTCAGCAGCTGCTGTATCGCCGGGCTTTTTATCGGGATGATAAAGAAGGGAAGCCTTGCGGAACGCTTTATCGATCTCAGAGTCAGCTGCTGATCTGGCGACAGCCAAAGCCTTGTAATAATCAGGTAAGTGCGGTATTTGTTCTAGGAATGGATTGTCTTGAGACATGCTTGTATGTCTGGCAAAGACAATGGTTGGTATTTGTGGATACTTGGTAGAGCAAACGTATTTCGAGGCTCGAAGAAATGCATTGCAGCTATAAACGCGGGACAGGATGTTGGGCAATGACTTGCAGTGCGTTCTGACCCGGAAAACGCGTCTAAAAGTGGCAACTCACAAAGGTGAGCTCGATAAAAGACAAGGCTCTATTGTTTTCACAAAGAGTCTCAGACACAGGACTTCACCTCGAGCTCTACTGGCGTCACGTGACCTTCCAAGTGATGATTGTTCAGCGTAACTGATTGCAAAGATGAGCTGGCATTTTTTTCAGGAGAAAGAGGAACTGCGCAATGAAGGTATCCACCATGACTGCGCAATACGGTCCTGACGCCAATGGTCGTAGCGTTCATCTTCACTCTAGGTACGATTGATTAGTCGTGCTTCCGAGGGAAGCTTTTCCCGATATTTGTGGTCAGTATGAGCTCTTTCACAACCTTCATGAGAGTGAATCAAAAGGCGCAGCTCCAAAGCGGTGCTTACTCCTGTCCGCAAGCGTCCTTGCTCTTCTGCGAGTTGGCATACATTTACGTGGTGACCCATGGACGATTTAGCCATCTTAGGCTTATCCTTGCTGACAACAGAAGAAGCGGTCAAACGAGAATATAGAAAGCTTGCACTGAGGTTCCATCCCGACAAAGCCGGTTATAATACGACAGCCAAATTTCAACTGATTCAAAAGCTTACAAACGTCGTCGACAGAACCAGTAGTGGAAGTCCATAGATACGCTTCTTTGCTGAACATGTCGATGGCGAATGTATTTGTTGTCGAAAACGTCTGAGGTGCAAGTGCTGCTGGGAAGATCGTACGAGGGAGATGTGCTTCTCGTAGTTGGTCTTGCTACATCTTATTCTTCATCTGTATATGCTATTGGAGCAGGTCTGAAGAATACGGGGCGTGCGGACATGCGTCTCGATCGTATGTATTCCCCCCTCCCCCTGCCGTTTTGTTTGCGGCCTTCCTATTTACTTGAGCATGAAGTTTTGAAAAGTATAAAACTGAGGGAGTTCGTAAACGATACAACTCACACTGATGACAGTGTTTACGTAAGGTCAAGCGTACAAGACGTATAAGTAAATCGGCTTTAACAACTATATATGTACATTTTTGAATAATACCTATACTATCTATCCCACAACCGGTATTTGATACTCTCTTCGACCCTTCAGCAGAAAAATCAAAGCTCCTACCGTCATCCAACCAGCTAGTACTACAGTACTGTAGTTCATGTTTGTCTCTGTAACAGGATAGAAATTGGGCCATGTGCTGAAGAACATAGCGACGATTAACCATACGACAGCGACGACGTTGACTACTGTGCCAGTGACCTTGCCTAAACGAAAGACACCTTGTGACGGACTGAGTCCTTTCCTCCCATGCGAAAGCATGTAGATGATTGGCAGAGCGTATGATAGGTACATACCCAGAATCGCCATCGAGAGTATAGCATTGAAAGCTGTAGTACTTGCGAGGTAGACCAGCCCGAGGAGGAACATCAACGCTGCAGTCAGTAGGATCATTCGTATCGGAAGCTGTGACGAAGGATTGACGTGCGAGAAGTACTTCGCTGCTGGTATAGCATTGTCTCGGGCGAATGCCCAAAAGGTTCTTGACGTCGATGTCAATCCGGCGGCTGTAGCGAAGGTGGCTATCAAGGTCGGTATAATTGACATGATACTGGCACCAGCCTTGCTTTCTGTAACGTTATAAAAGAGCTGAATGAACGGAAACCCTGTCGTTGTTTGCAGAAGGCTATCCAGATCTCCAAGACAGAAGAGGATCGCTATGCAGTAACCGAAGCCAAGGATGCCGTTGAAGACGACCGATCCGACCATTGCGATCGGGACGTTGCGAGCGGCATGCGGTAATTCTTCGGCCAGGTGAGCTGCAGCATCGTAGCTAATCTCTGTCAGCAACCTCTCGCTCAGCGAAGTTATAAACTCACCCAAGGAATGGGTATACTGCACTCAGCATACCTATCAACCACGCAAGACCATCGCTCGACCAGCCTGTAGCATTGCTAGTTTCGACGAACACATAGCGAGCAGAATGCTTTGGGGCCAGAGCGAGGAGCACGACGAAAATTGCGATGAAGCCGGTGATATGTAGTATTCCTAAATGACTTAGTCATAGTTGACAGAGAGAGCGCCCCTTAGCAAAGATCATGACCTACCTGCGACATTGTTGGTCTGTGGTAAGAGCTTGTGTCCAACCAGGTTGATCGCCAGTGCATATGCCAGGACGGCCCAGTAAAACAGCATGCCCTGCCAATGTTTGCCCAGATAGGTTTCGATGTTCAGAGCGACGATGCCTTGATACTGAAGGCCTCCTGCAAGGCACGCTGAGGCGGTAAGACAGATTTGCCCTCCAACGGAGATCCAGCCAGTGAACCAGCTAGCTATTCGCGACTGTCCAGGAGGAGCAAGGGCCGCGACCCAGTGGTACTGGCCACCTGCGGTCGGATATAGGCTGGCAATTTCGGCTAAAGACACGGCAATAGCGATTGTACCCAGAAATGACAAAATGCTGCTCACGGTCAGACTTTGAAGCTGGTGGATGAATGGCTGCTGTGCTTACTAGTTGTAGAAGAGACAAGGTGCGCCTCCGCTCGCCAATGCAAGGGCGAGAACAGAACCTAATGCTTCCCATGTTGCCATCAAGCACACGCACAGACTTCCCAATGACCATAATGAGAAGTTGCGCTGTAGCTCTTGCACATGACCAAGCTCTGCAAGACGCTCTTCATCGGTCTTCCACTTTGACAAGTTCTTCTCTCCATCAATGGAAGGCGCTTCCATCCTGAATTGACTCTTCTCCATATACTGGCTTACGCGAATTCAATCCTGGTATACAAAACACCGTCTCGATGAATTAACCTGTGGTGTCTTACTGTGAGGATTAGACATCGGAGCCATGTTCGATCTTGGGGACCAGCCTTTATCTTGTCGTACGCGTTCATCCTACTGCCATTGACTGAGAGCCCATAGCACTCCCGACAGCCTAGCCGCCGAATCTGAAGCGGAACTTGGGGGGTTAGCGGAAATCACGCGCGACTTGTGGCTTCGGCTTATTTTTCTTATCTTTGAGAGAGATAGCTGAACGGATATCGGTACATAAGATCTTTGGTATTGCTAAGAAGCGCATTGCGAAGGTAACAAATTGTACTATTGAAAGTCGTGAGTTATTGCGACATGTGTTGTACTATGCTTCATGCGTTATTGGGTGATGAAGTATGGCGGCAGCGCTCCAAACTCGGATACGCTGGTAGGTAGTTGAGCTTTGTTTCAATCAGTGCTAATGTGTGGAGAAGAACCCCACCAGAGCCCCCATTCGAGTCTTCTCCGCGACACCCCGGGAAATCAACAATCACTGGCATTTGCGGATTTGGGCTTGCATATGAGTTCCGCGTTAGAAGTCTGAGTTTTGAGCCTTGGCACGATGTAAGACACTAAGTCGACAGTGTAAGTAGTCTGGCAGAAATTGTTTCAGCATTTGGAGGTGAGCCTGAGATGCATAAACGGCAACATCCTGCCTGATACTCGAACGGAACTAAGATTGCTGGACTTATTTCGGATGTGCTTTAGCATTTCCTGAAATCCAGCCTGGACATTGTGTACGGAGACGAGATGTTCCTGGCATCGAGCTTGTCCACGAGCCGGAGTAATTGGCTGCCGCGTGCTCGTCGTGCCACGAGGGCTTGGAGTCGCAGTGGCTGGGATACTTGAAGCACGGTCAGAAAGGTAGACGCCTTTTGTTGCATCTAAGTCGAGACCCGAGAGGTGTGTATATAAGTTTCTAGGAGAGAAAAGCCAATACAGCAGGAGCGGCTTCAACTAGCTTGCTCTTGCAGCCGTCTGGTAGATGGCACCGCCGTGATTCTCACGCAGGAAGTCATGTGACCATTGGCATTCGCGGTCCTTGGTGCATGGACCAAGGACGAGCTTCGTAAACGCAGAATAAACGGTAAGCGCCAGACATGGCGGCGGGTCCTCATGAGATCGATCCATGAGTCGAACCTGCATGGCTTGATTCCAGTATCTTTCAATTTGCTGTGGATATGTGTTGCAATATACCACGAAGGTGATGTCGGTGACCACATCTTGATGATGGTCTGCACTGGTGTGAAATAGTATATTCAGCGCACCAAGGATAATGACCTTCGCTCTTGAGCACTATTCTTATTACCTCAGGCACAATCACATTCGACATTCGATTGGAAGAGATTCGTACATCGCCTCTCAAGCGAGCGTCACTGACCTTTCACAATTTTCGGTTTAACGTGAGTGAAACGAAGGTCAGGAGTTGCTCTGCTCATCACGCTTCGGTCTTATCTCGTTGTCAGCTCTCAATGTTCGAAGCTGACCGTGTCCAGCTTGAAGCAACACACTTACTGATATTGACATTCTCCGTCGTGAGCATCGCTAGAGCAGGAATGTCACGACCGTATCAAAGGACTGCCACCGTCAGTAAACGATGTGTCTGGTCATGCTGACACGTCGACGACGGCGAACACGTCTCATCATTGGACAGAAATGTTCACAGGCACTTGCCAGATCTTCTTGGTCTGACCTTCCATGAACCTTAGAGCTTACTGGTACTCTTCGAGCTCAACACGAGGTCGCTCTCTCAGACCTGGAGCAGGGGATGTGTCGGAGTTACAAATTGAGCAAAAGGGCTGTGGACACGACCAAGGCTGCCACGTTTTGTGACTCTTGCTAGTCGCAAAAGAGATACGAGACAGTAGTGCAGGCATAAGCGCCCACTGCTAAGATTAGCACACGTGTAAGATATTGACCTTCTCGAAGACTGCCCAAAACAGCTGGAGTACGCGAGACCTTTCCATCACCTTCTCCACAGGCTCACCACGTTCTTTTGACATCAACCATATGATTGGATAAGATGGAGCTCGAATCTATGTCTGTACGCGGATGAGTACACGAATACAACACGAAATGCTACCATGGCTGAGTCGTGTAGATCTACTTCAGCCACATTTTGATGCAGAGCCTCGCAAACTGTTTGGGTGGCCTGCAGAAACGTTCTTCTTTGGGGCGCTTTGCTTCGTGTGAGTCACCCACAATCACCGTATTTGTCGGAGGAGGGACATACAACCCACGTGATGTCGAAAAGTTGCCGGGCACATGGGCCTATTGAACGTATTCCTCACGAGACTTTGTAGAGAGACTGTGAAGTATCGAACTAACCACCTACATGATCTGTAATAGTTATGTTGATATTGATATCCAGAACTTCTTTTGCATAACGTTAGAGCGTAATGTTATTGGTCAAAGTCTAAGTAGCCATAACGGACAGCGTGGGAAGCCTCGGGCTCGGATTTTTGTGCTGGAACCGAATCCACAACAGGGGTGATGTAACAATTTGTGCGTGACCGCACGAGGTCTCGGGGCTTACAAGACATGGGCAAATTTTCGACCGAAGACGGGCAACTGTCGTGCCCGTCTTCAATTCTGATCCAGGCAACACGTTGCTAGGATACTACTAACTGCTATCGGAGATACGACAATTGATGCTGGATTTGCAGATGCCTTGCACCAAAGCTACGCTTCGATAGTCTATACGTGGCTTTTCAGGCTGCTGACAATTGTTTGAGTACTGCCTGAGACTTACCTTCGCGACACTGCATTATCCAGCATTAGCTAACAGCCAGCATCCGCATGACCATCGTGCCCAGGTGCTTTACGACTAATCCCCGAATAATGTGCCTGAGCGAGCCCTAAACATTGTTGATACAAGCTCGAGAATTATTTGGATGGTTCTAAGCTGATCAAGGAAGCATTATTTAGCATCCTTGCTCTGACGAGACACAGTCAGAGGTCTGGACTGTAATTTGCAATTTTGGTCATAGCATATCATCTTCTCGTAAGATGCTGGAATTGGTTGTGACCAATAGAGCACGCGTACGCGAGGGTAGCACTGACAGCTGAACTGCTAGCCATATCCGGAGTTCGCACCAAAGGTCTTCGCAGAGTCCCCTCAAAACTTTCCGGCTTACCAAATAATGGTGCTGATGCTGCTTTAGTACTCCGTACTAGAATTCTACAAGCCAACAAGCTTTTAGAAATCTTCATCATATGCGTTTATCACTCTATGGAGTCTGATTGTCTAAGCACGGAGTCATGCTTGGACATTGAGTCAACCTGTCGCTGATTGTGGAATGCTGAAGAAGTGTGCAAAGCACGTCTCCTTGTAACATGATCCGTAGATTGCTCGGTATCAATGTGCTCAATGCAATATTAAGTTTCTCGTAAGTTGCACTGAACAGGGCAGTAGGCCACGGAAATAATGTGCATGAATAATAACCGTTGTTGGTTGCGGTTACAAGAAAGCTGCAGCCTGTACGGAGGTATGAATTCACGAACTAACGTTTGAAAGCTCGAACGAAAATCATCTCGGGTCCGTTATGCTCACGCGCGGCGGATTGGGAAGTTGCAGAGAGCTGAGCGTATCAGAGAAAGGCAGGTGCGAGAAGCTGACGAGCTTGGACAAGGGGGTTACGAATGGAAAACGCACCAAAAGCGAGAACTCGAAGCGGATGTAAGCCAGTCTCCATGCGAGTCTTTAGGTTTGTAATGAGCGAATCCACCGCCGGCCTTACAACAAAACCGAGTCTCCACAATGCTATACGATCCGAATTGAATACAAGTATATGCCTTCTGCTTGGCCTGACTCGGTTCGTTTCTATCATCAGAACATTCAACAAGCAAAACACACTCAAACAAACAAGAGTTCCTGTATGAGTATAAGCAACACAGCGATTTCATAACAGCAAGAGACCCACCAAACTATCTTACGCCCTATCGATACCAGAGTGACTCAGATAACATCAACAAACAAAATGTCTCCCTCAATCTCATTTGCAACAGAAACAACGACCTCTCAGAGACGGTCTTCAATTTACTCACAAAAGAAGCAAAAGATGTCCATTACTCAGACATATTTCCTTGCTCACAGCGCTCGAGGTAAACTATCTCGAGAAGCTGCCCGAGCTGACCATGACTTGCGACTCTTGGTCGGTCATGCAAACATGCTCGACTCTCTTATGATCGATCTTGCCAATGCTGAGCAAGAGCAAGAGAGATGGTTCAACAAATCATTGTCAGGCGCACGAGAGGAGGAAGAGGAGATCTCCCACGAAGAAACAATCATGGAGGAGTCGGAAGAGGCTGAGGATGAAGCAAGCAGTGACGAGTCAGACTACGAAGAGGAGATCAAGCCCACGAATCAGGAAGACGACGTGGAGATGGATGACGAGGACGACGAGTCTCTGACCTTAACAAGAACTGCATCGAGGCACTCCCCACCAGAGCTCACTCACGACGACTCAGACTCTGAAGATGAGCACATGCCGCCATCACCACCAAACCTATTACTTAGCGATTTCACAGTCAAGTCACAACAGTCGCTCTTTGCACCAACGAAAGAAGCCCAAGAAATACCTCACGACGGATTCTATCTACAAACAAGTCAGCACCCGACCATAATCGCTGCCTACTAAAGCAGGTGTGGCTGGTGACACTTTTTGAATCCGATCTTAGCGACTTCTCAGCGACTTTACAGGTATTGGTGTTGGCGGATAACTACTACGATTTCATTTGCATATCATAATGGGGGTCAAGGACAGTTGCACAGATCCAGTCTGCTCAGGGTATTGGAAATGGCCTTTCATAAGTCGTGGTCTCGGCCAGCATGAAAGGTCATTTTCACTGCATCTGACCCAGTTGGGTCTGACAGCAACGTTCGATTGCTCATCATTTTCTCATCTCTCTATTCTGTATATCTACTAGCTAGCATAGCTCCCTCTCTGCAGGTTGAGCCTCCAATGAACAAAGTTCAAAAAACAATTCAGCTTCCTTAATTTCATCATCCACATTAACACCTACCAATCAAAACGTGCATTGCACGAGCTCCATCTCGGGGCCGAGACTGATTACTGAGCATACTTCGCTGCTGCTACGGCCGTTCGTGCCAGGTTGCTTACCCAAACTTTCCAGCTCGCCAAGAATGGCTTCGAAATCCATCTGCCTGACGCCTTCTGATTTTGATTACAAGCTGTCCACTTGATTACTGTCCCCTAGTCTATTGTTTGAAATCCATTCTCGTGCACCACACGGGTTTCGAATGAGTCTGACATCCATAGCAGAGACTTATGCAATCCTCCACTGCTCTACAAGGATCTTCGTGCAGCACGTGAAGACGTTCTGTGGCAGACTGATTGATGGTTTCGGGATATGGGAAAAGATCCTTCCGGATTTAGTACGAGTACTTTCGCGAAGAAAATGAAACCGATTCTGCGGTCAGTTGCGATTGGCTATTCTAGCGTAAAGTGTCCCACGGAGTCGGCTCTGCGCAAAAGCACGATACGTGCAGTCTTCAATACATGCTTTGTTGCTGCTTTTTTGTGCGGATTTTATGCATGTTACGTCCATCAGATAAGCCGACTTTGTCCGCGTTACTATGCTCTGAAGGGTGTGCTTTGAGTCTGCTGACTATACCGTCAGAGAAGTAGTATCGAGATGAGAATGCGATTCTCCACACAATGAACGGCAGGATGAGGCATGGGCGAAGAGTTCGTACTTGTGGTGATTACAGTAACGGAAGTTACCACATGCTTTGCACCTCAGGTAGTTGAGCGCTTTACATTGAAGCGCTGGAGCTATGGACGAACCGCAGACGCGTGAACAGGGCCACAAACCGTATAGGGTGAACAAATACTGATCGGTTACTGATCAGATAGGGGTTGGGTTTACTGCAGGATTGCTTACATGATCGATCTCGTCGCTCACTGGTCAGCCTTGTTGTTCCAACGAGATGCCTTACAACCGTCAGTGCGTGATGCACAATAAACGTCCACAGCTCAAGATGAAGACTCTCTGCCGAGTTCCGGCTAATGATTCGACATGCTACTCGGCATGGCACTGGAAGCCTCAACGTGGTTCGTGGTCTCTGGCATGGTGTACTGAAGATTTTCGTGGCAAACGGCAGGAGTGCTTTACGATTCTGCTTGCAAGCACTCGACCAGGTATGCTTCAAAATTTGGCAAGGTTGCGTACGAGAATATTCGAGTACCGTTAAGTCACATAGCATTGACTCACCCTTGGGTATGGCTCAAAGACACCGATCACCAAGTCAAAGTGCAGACCACATGCATCTCAAAGAGCAGCGCAATATGGAATTTGAGTCAACTATGCCCACTGATACGTCTACCAAATCCTTGCTTTGGCACATACTCAGGACACGAGTTTAGCTTCTAGTCTCGGTCTGTTAACATCCTATCTGCATGATCTGGTCAACAGTTGCACAACCAACGGTTCTCTTTAAGCCTCATCTCAAGGTCGAAGCTTGATGGTACTCACACCGCATTCAGCTAGACAGGTGCCATGCATGAGGTTTCATCCAGTTCATGCAGTATGACAACTCCTATCCCAAAGACATAGATGTACGTTTTCATACCATTAGTAATGTTGCTACGTAGTCATTGGTTGACAGATGTCCTGGCAGCTTATGTCAGATAGGGCTTTCATAAATCGCCCTTTAATGCGAAGATTGTGGTCTGCCACAGGTTACATGGTTGGTTTTCCTCTCTCAACCAACAATAGATCACGCACGACGACTCTCGAGATCCTTCTAAGGTAGAATATGGTCCTCAGCACGCTAAGTGATTCAGCGCAAACACTGCTAGCAATCGGTTGGCTGCCTAAGGGTGCATGTCATTTCGCGGTCTCGATAAGGGCTTCAGCCAGTCCAGAGTGCGGTCTGCTGAACGGATTCATGTGCAGGGTGTCTGCTCCACGTTCAGTATCGTGTTCGCTTTCGAATTTGTCTGTAGATCATATTCCGAGTCCTGCGTAGCCGAGACATCGCCACTTCCTTCAGTGCAAGACCCTCTATCGAAACTCATCTGGCGCATTTGCTTATCGATGGTGTACCTTCTACATAGAGAGAAAAAAGATCAACAACCGAGACAGTACGAGTTGAAACATCACATATACGCACGATGACGATGGCTCATACAATAGTATCTCTCAGAATTGCCCAGTAACAATACGACTCCTGCGTGGACTTCTGACTGTGCTAGCAGACTTTCGAACTTCAAGTGTATGATGCTCAATGGGCACCGTGCGAGGACCGTTGTTCTCTACATCACTGGCATGTAACTCTTCAGGAGCTTGGTCTAGATTTTAGGTCTCGGCTTGGGTGTGGTTTGAGCTCGTCTTTAGGGATATAGCATATACCCTGGAGGTATTATCAGTGTCTTCTACTGGATGTACATATCGTCGGTGCTAAAGAATGTGATTTCAAATATGAGAGTGCCTAGAAGCTCGGGTGTGGGGACTTGGAAGGTCACATAAGAATGATAAATAGTGCTCCCGGTATAGTGGCCTCGACAGTATGAGTCTGAACGATAGTCAAAGCAAGGTAGCGACAGACAAGACCGTGTAATCCTGGTACGCTCATTAATATTGATCTCTACCTATATTATATACATCATCTGGCAGCTATTGAACTTATGACTTCTTCTCATCCTCCTTCATACCCTGCATGATCCATTTACTTGATTCCTTCGCATACTTCTCAGCCTCTTCTGGGGACTTCTCCAGCATCTTCTTGATGTTCAAAGGCTTAGGCACATCACTGCCTTTCTTTACTGCCGGCCTAGCATACATCATCTCCTCCCACTTTTTTACATTCGGAAACTCGTTAATGTCAATGCCAGCCCAGCCAGCCCACATGACCCAACCGATGTTGGCGATATCGGCAATACTAACGTGCTCACCTACGATGAAACCACTTTTGCTGTTCGCAAGATGCTTGTCAAGAATGCTGTACAGTCGACGAGATTCGTTTTGATATCGATCGATGCCATACTTTATCTTCTCGGGTGCGTAGCGGTAGAAATGGTTTGCTTGCCCTTGCATTGGGCCAAGACCACCGTGCTGCCAGAAGAGCCAATTGTTCGCTTCGTAGAATTCGCGAGAGCCTGGCTGGAAAGAGATCTTGTGGTCTGGATCGTACTCAGCTGCTAAGTATTGCAGAATAGCCCCCCCTTCAAATAGACGTATCGTCTGACCGTCTTTGGCGGTGTCGGTCATGGCAGGTATGCGTCCATTGGGATTGATTTCGAGAAACCATGGCTCTTTCTGTTTGTTGGTCGATATGGAGATGTGCTCGACTTTGTACGGCTAATTCCCGTTAGTGGATCGCAGCCGGACTGACACGAAAGATGGGGACTTACCACACCAAGCTCTTCTAAAGCTATCGAGATCTTGATGCCATTAGGCGTCGAATCTGTGTATAGCACCAAATTTGAGTTCTTCCCCGACATTGTGGCTGTTGCTGTTCTTGGTTTTCCTATATGGTTAGCTGTCTGTCGCAATCTGCTCAAAGTTGATGCCATAAAATATTTCTACGTGAAGAAAAGTGATCCAATATGTAGTAGACTGCCTGCGATTCCGGATTGCAACTTCATTATGACGTGTATTTGACGATGCGGAGGCAATTGTATTGTTAGGCTTGAAGCAAGCGGCCACGGCTGTCGCGACAAATGGACTGCCATTCTTCGAAAGATTCGGCTTCCATCGAGCAATCGTCGCTTTTGGTAGAATTAAATGCTGGCCTGTATCGCAACACGTCTGCAGGCACCACCAGGCTCGTGGCAAGAAAGCGGCTTGCACGAGACGGATCCATCGTATCTAACACAAGTGCCACTCTCTGTAAATTCTGCCTGGGCAAATCTCACAGACGGGGTCGTCGGTCCGACCGACTTTTGAGAAATTCCCCACGATCGCATCCATATCGACTTCTGCTGGGAAATGGCGGGACATGATTGGACAATGGTAGCTAAGCATGTAGTGGAAGACGCCATAGCTTGGTGATCTTGACCGCTTCGAGCTGTGCGAGTCAAACACCCCAATGATATGGGACGAAAGCATGTCAGATCCATACCTAAGCACGGTGTTCGCATATGGCTCTTGTTTTAAAGCCCTTAAGTCACTATGTAGTAATATGAAAGACATTCCTTCGAAGCTTAAGAATGTTTTTGAGACGTCGAGCGTTTTTGAACTACTTTTCAATGAATAGATTGTTCTGATCCTGTCCGGTTTGTAAATTTTAGCTGGAGTTCTGAATCGCAGTGATCTTTACTGCTTAAGAGAGGGGCGATCATGCTTTTGAAGGACGAGCTGAGCAATGCGCCTGCTGCGCGGCCCGAAGTGTCCAGTCAGTCGGATGATACATTACTCGTACAAAGAACAGCCTCGAGACATTCCAGGTCTAGATCAAGGAAATCTTATAACCGACGGCGACCGTCGTTTCGATCAGAAAAGCCGTATGACGGCGAAGAACGACAGCAGCTGTCGCAGACAGCCTCACGCCAAAGTACAAGAAGACAGGCTCGATGGTGGAAGATCCATCTCTTCAAGGGCATGGTTGACGATGTGAAGAGGCGATTGCCGTTCTACTGGAGCGACTGGACCGATGCTTGGGACTACAGAGTTGTGCCCGCCACGACTTATATGTACTTCGCAAACATCTTGCCGGCATTGGCATTCTCCCTCGACATGTTTGTGAAGACGGACAACTCATATGGCGTTAATGAAGTCCTGTTAGCCAGTGTGCTAGGATGCGTTGTCTTTGGCATTTTTGCGTGTCAGCCACTGGTGATAGTTGGTGTTACAGGTCCGATTACAGTCTTCTCCTACACGGTATATGATATCGTGACCCCTGCTGGCTATAACTTCTTTAGCTTCATGGCATGGGTAGGAATCTGGGGCCTGATCCTTCACTGGCTGTTGGCTATCACAAATTCTTGCAATGGCTTGACGTACATCACAAGATTCTCATGCGACGTCTTTGGCTTTTATGTTGCAATGATCTATCTGCAAAAAGGAATACAAGTGCTCACCCGACAGGTACACAGTGCCGACACTTTCGCAAGTCAATATCTCTCCGTGGTCGTCGCACTCTGCGTTTTCGGTGTGGCGTGGTTGTGCGGTATTATTGGTGAAAGTCCTTTGTTGCACCGACACGTTCGAAAGTTCATCGAAGATTATGGCACTCCGCTAACAATCATTTTCTTCACTGGTTTTGTCTACTTTCCACACCTGCGGGAAGTCAGCTTGGAGGTGCTGCCGACCAGCAAATCGTTCTTCCCGACTAGTGACAGACCATGGCTCGTCAATTTCTGGGATGTGTCAGCTAGCGAAGTCTTCCTAGCTCTGCCATTCGGTATATTGCTGACTATACTTTTCTGGTTCGATCACAACGTCTCATCCTTGATCGCGCAGGGCACAGAATTTCCTTTACGTAAACCCCCTGGTTTTCATTGGGATATTTTTCTGCTTGGGATTACTACCTTCGTGGCAGGTCTTTTAGGACTGCCGTTCCCGAATGGCCTGATACCGCAAGCGCCGTTCCATACCGCAGCACTCTGTGTTACGAAGACTGTACAGGATGAGCATGGGAAGACGGTTAGAGTCAATGATCACGTGGTAGAACAGAGAGTCAGCAATCTTTCCCAAGGATTATTGTTCCTTGTGACAATGACAGGCCCACTACTAATAGTCCTTCACCTGATTCCTCAAGGTGTACTGGCTGGGCTCTTTTTTGTGATGGGTTCTCAAGCAATAGCTGGCAATGGCGTAACAGCGAAAATCCTTTACTTGTGTAAGGACAAGGAGCTTACCAGCTCTAACGAACCTTTGAAGAAACTCGAACGACAGAAGATGATCTGGATCTTTGTCGCCATAGAGCTAATAGCCTTTGGTGCTACGTTTGCAATCACGCAGACCATTGCCGCCATCGGCTTCCCAGTCTTTATCATTGCTCTGATTCCGATCAGGACTTGGGGTATGCCGAGGTTCTTCAGGGACGAAGAATTGCGCGCGCTTGATGCACCGACCGCTGGTGAATTTGTGATGGAGAGCGTTGGTGGTGCTTATGGCGAGACGCCAAGTGGCCAGGAAACACCGAAGGACGAAGAGGAAGGGGATGTCGCTGGCGAGTCTGGGCAAGGGACGCCGCATATGCCGATGATAGATAAAGAAAGATAGATAATGAGCTATCATGATAGTAGGGAAGCTATCATAGATTTAATACCAGAAGCACATTCAATTGTCCTTCTTAGTCCGAGAATATGTAAGCAACGGCATTTCCAGAGGAACTTCGGATCCTTTTTGTCAAGCGCCGCCGGGACTTTCGCGAAAAGATGTGGCTATCACAACAATACTAGAAGAGCTCTCGTGATCGTGTCCTCATCAGGCACGATAGTTGGTCGCCATGAATTTAAGGCAATAACTGGCTAATGCCCTCATCTTCAGGCACTCATTTTCAGGAAATTGCAGCGCTTCCTCTAGTCGACTTCATGATGCTATTTTTGAGCTCGGCGGTAAGAGCTCGAATCAGTACCCTGGTCACTGTCAATGACAACTTTTCAACCACTCAAACGGCTTTCCTGCAACGTTCATGCAAGCGTGTCGCTGCTGTCCTTCGTTCTGACCATCAGATTGGACATTTTTGCTTCGAGCGATGCTTCTTGTGGTAGACTCGCGTCTTGTACGCAGACTATTCACTCGCAGACCCATTCTATTATCCAATGGCAGACATGCTCTTCCTGCAAGCTCCCTCAAGTACATCCGAAAATGTAAAGTAGTTCTGGGCCAAGGTCACGAACTGCAAGCACGCTCTGGCGGGTGAGTGAGGCGCTTCTACGAATGCGCAGCATCTAGGTAAATCGAAACCCGTGCCGTCCTATCGTGCTCGTCGTTGTCTCTGCTTCAAACCACATTGCTGTCATTGCTGGTCATTGTCAGTTTCCTTTCGTTGATCTACAGCTTAATATCCTTGCCGTTGACCGGACTTTGCGCGCTACCACGACTTACGTTAAACCACTTATTGGTTAATGAGAAGGACAGGGCAAATGAACACAGAATAACAGAAAGACCTCTGGTAGGCCCACGAATAGATTGACGCAGCGCGACATAATGAGCTACCTACCATCGACAACGTACAATGCTCCTCCTCGGCTGGGCCGTGGTCGAATCTTGAAGACTATTTCCGAACACGAAGAGTGCACTTTCGCGCTGAAGAGCGACAGTGAAGGAGACGACAGCGACAGAACGATTGTTGCACGACCAGCTGGTTTGGACGCAAAACTTGCAGCAGCGAGGAGCAGGCTATCCGACCCTATCGATGAAACCCCATCCTCGCCCACAGCATCGTCACCTTGCAGCGCTGGTAGCAGCATCGACGAGTGCATTTCGCAACAAGGAGGCCGATTGTCCTATACTGGCAGTGATGTCGGAACAGTCTTCAGTGAAGATTCATGTCCGTCGCTGATAGGATCTAATGACACCACATTCTACACCAATTCAAGCCGCAACAGTGTTTCGAGTGATCAAAGTGGACGGGCTAACCGTAATCGATATCCAAGCATTCTTATTCCTCGAGGATCGTGGAACGAAGAAAATGCTATCAAAGAAGTCACCCTCGGTATGTCACCAGCTCAGAAGATCTTGCTTTCTCCGCAGGCGCTCTCGGCTTTGCCGCAAAGTGTCCCAGCTTTGAACGCACCACCATCCTTCGGCGATCGCAGTAGTGTAGCCTCCAGTTCACCAGGAATGCCTACGGTCAACAGTGCTCCGATCACCCCTGATATGCAGAACAACGTTCCTGTTCCCGGAAGTGTCTGGGGTGCTGGTGTGGCAGCAGAGCCTCAGTTGCCATCGACTACACCCATTGAGATTGCTCTTGACGAGGAGCATAGCATTCTAATTTCACCTCAGCAACAACAGTCTCTTTCCGATCGAGAATCCATTGGCTACACGACCGACTGGAGTGATGTTGTCGTCCAATTTCCGCAAGTCCCTGGCGGCACACCACAGCACATAACTCCAGTCGAGCTGGATCTGAGCGATCTAAGAGGATACGGCAGTCAAGCCGTGGAGACCGGCGTTCAGCTACCTACAGACGCAATGCGGCTCTTGCAAAACCTTACCCGTTCCTACAGCCCCGATTCGATCTCCCATCAATCTAGCACTTCGCGTGGCAAGATTGAAATGAAGGAGCGCAGTGATACGGGTAGTCGTCCCAGGAGTGCAGGTCCTGTGCCTGAAACACCGACATTGTCAGACTACAGCTTCTCTCAATTGAGTATACCGTCGCCAGGTGGATTCTTCAGCTCGTTGCAAGCGAGCAGTCGTGCTACTTGGTGCTTGCCCACTCAGTCGAGAGCTCCCAGTATGCCATCTTCTGCGGTCGCTGAGAATTTTTACGATCTACCCTGGCGTCGTGCTTCCACAACGATCGAAACGATCCTCGAAGTACCAGATCGTGAGTTGACTGACGGACCACCAACTGCCCGCCAAACACAGTTCGAAGTACCTGCCGCATACAATGCTGAACCAGAAGAGGATGACGATCTCTACGGTGGTCCTGTTCCGGTGCGTGTGATACCGCAGAAAAGAAGCCCCGCGTTAAGCTATGAGTACGAGGAAGCTTATGAGGATGGAATCAAACAAGCTGCAGAAGTGAACGTCGATCGTACGAGTGACTGGCTCTCAGCACAAACGACATATCTATCAGCGTTGCGGGAGAGCAATCCAATGAATGACCCTGCGGAATACATACCACAAACTCCTCATCCTTTCAACGCTAGTCCAACCGGAGAGCTTGAGGATTCGCCTTCGCGAAAGGCCGTAAGATTTCTGGAAGAGGCAATGAAGTTATCAGATAGGCCGAAGAACACCAAGATCGCCCTCACAGCACATCAAGCTGACCCCGTCTTTCTCGAAGCTTTCAAGTTCTGCGCTGCTGCCAAAGGTCGCAAGGACACGTTCCTGCAAGCTGCGACCCGGCTCGAATTTGTCAATAACGCTCGAATAGCGATGCCTGTACAGCACGTTCATGCTTTGCTCAATACCCACACCCCGCAATCCCTACACTCTCACGATAGGCCGAAATACAGAGGTCCTTTCGGTCAGAACCCTCGCGCCACGGGTAATTTCCAGCGAACATCTGAGCAAGTGTTCTATGCTGAAGCAGAACGTAAACAGCTTGCACTTGACCGCATTCTGCCTGCTGTCTGGGCAGCTGAGGCACAACGTCAAATTATGTACAAGGGACAGCTGTTGGCATGTCCCGCAGCCGTCGCACGTCTCAATAACAACTCAAAGAGGAACCTGCGTGTTCTTGATCTTGGAGGGGCTCCTGTTGGGTCCTGGTCCTGGACGATGGCGATCAAGTGGCCGCATGTCAAGGTCATCACCGCCCAGATTAAATCTCAATCGGATTTAGCACGTTGCTGGCGGAATGATCAGTCGAGATCTACTTCATCAGTAAGACCTGAGGGTCCTCCTAACCACAAGCTGGTCAATGTGCCAGAGCCATGGCTGCTACCCTTCAAGGATAATCATTTCGACGTTGTCTCTGCACGAACTTTACATATGCTGCTGAGATCGCGTCCTGTTCCAGATGTGCCATCAATTGATGAGTGGGATCTGACTCTGAAAGAGTGTTTGCGGGTCTTGAAGCCTGGAGGCACACTTGACTTCGTGATGCTCGATTCCAAAATTACCAACAATAACAGCGAGAACAAAGGCAAACACAGTCGCGACAACAGTGAGGAAGCAACTGCGAGCATAAGTCCCACTGCAGCGTGCGGACAAGCGCTGATATCACCGCCCCTTACAGCTACTTTCGGCACGACAACGTCCTTGCTGAACCCCAGCAAGATCAACTTCAGTCACGATTTGAAAAAGAATGGATACGATGCGGATGGTGGCTGCTCCAGAATCACGGAACGTCTTCACTGCACGGGTTTTGAGAACACTAGACGACAATGGATAGGCTTACCGCTCGGCAAGACTGGTGCTTCGCACGACAATGTCACAGCAAGCTATGAGGTCTTCGATGCTGCTGAAGCCGCTGAAAAGAATGCTAAAACAAAGCAGAACAAGCTCGAGCGCAGTAAAGTTGGCTCGATCTCCCATACTAATGGGCGTTCACGGACACCATTCCCACCAGCACCTAGACCGATATCGGAAGTTTCGACTATCTCACGCATACTCGAACAATACGCTAACGTCGAGGCTGTCCATGGACCGGTTGGAAGCACAGCGGATGTTTCAGATATCGCCGGTCTACTCGGCACACTGATGTGGGAGGAATGGCTTGTGCGACACAGACTTGAAGCACTCCATGGTCGATCGCACAACAAACCACGGCCTGACAACGAACAGATGGACGCTACATTCGAAGCGACGAATCTACTGTATGGTATAAATGATGTTCTGGCAGCTGGATACGCCAAAGGTGCCTGTTTCCGTGCCGTAGTAGGTTGGGCGCGAAAGCCTCGCCAAACGAAAGTGCCACAGCGTGAAGTTGCACTACAGGCAGAAATGGTACAGCAGCACTTGCCATTCAAGATCAACACAAGTCCATCAAGTACAGTTGCCCATCGTGAAAGCAGCTATCACAACCGTGCAGCGAGGCTGGCTCAATCCGATCCAGGTTTTGAAGGCTACCCGGTGGATGAGACGCCGACTACCGCTAGCACTATTACTCCCCTAGCCCATCAGTACTACGCTAGAAGCTCGAGGTTGCAGTTTCATACGCCGACTGAACAGACACGAAACGAACTGTCGCTGGACACAAGCCGAGCGAGCCTCAATAATCATGGTAGTCCGCAGTTTACAGAAAGTGCAGTCGAACGTGGAGAAGTAGGAATGATACCCATGATGATTGTGGACTGATATTGTCATTGGATTTGGCCAATACTCAAGCCCTTGGTTTGTGTTCAATTGGAACCAACTCTGCTATTGATTTACTCACATAGGTTGCTTGTGTAGATCTTCTAAGTTTTGAGTTATTAAGTGATGAAGCGATACAGACAGCATAGCGAAGGAGTTAAGAGGCGTAGATAGCGAACTGGTTAACAGCACAGAAGATACCCAAGCTGGAATCAACAGACAATCGAAATCTCCTAATATCGTTGTACTTCAAGCTTGTTTAGCTCATCGTCTGAACCCAGGTCCAGCCTTCAACGACCTCAAGATCATAGGAGCACCCGCCAACATCTGCTCAGCTGTCATCGTCTCAAACACCTTTCTGTACTCAGGCGTGCTTTCATGCTGTTTCATAGCTTCTTCCGAGGCATATCTCTCGAAAAGCACGAATTTAACGCCCTCGTCGGTGTTTACTTCGTACGATGAGAATTCAAGTGTTCCTGGCTCGTTCGCCTTGATCCATTCGATTGATTCGCCGAGGAGTTCTTTGAGCTGTGGGTTATTTAGCGCTGAACAAATAACTTCGATAGGAGAGTTTGGAGAACAACTAACTCTTTCTAGCTTCCCTTCTGCTGGCTGGATGATTGCTGTTATCGCGATTTCTTGCGACATGCTGTAAGGAACTGGGTTTGTTGGTTTTAGATGGATATTATATATTGTAAGGGGGACACGAGCATGGGAAACTGGACGGACGATTCACAATTGATACTTGGCCTGTTCTTGTTATACCTTGCATTGAAGTCCCAGATGAGCACATGGACGTCACTGCAACGTTCCGAGTTCAGGCCGTCAACTCTCTTGCCGAGACAGCCTGTCGGAATGTTTACTCAAGGTGTCGTGGTACAAGGCCTACGATAGCGCAAAGAACTCGGAGCTCTAATTAAGGCTTGGAAGTCACCGGCCTGGAGGATTCTTATTCCACAGTATTGGCCGGTTTGTTACCGGAGTTGTAACACATTTAGGCGCTGCTATAGGGACAAATACACCCACCAACTGAGCACCAGACATGCCTGCAGGGCCACGGAGATGGCGCGGAACAAGCAGTCCTCGAAGCTGTGACGATATCGGCTAGTATCGAGAACCTAGCCAGCATCGTCTACGAGCTGACATCTTTCAAGAATTAATCACTTGTCAACTACCCAGGTGGACGAGGTACCGATGCTCTCCAGTCTCGGTGTCCACATGAAGAACGGGCGGGAAAAAAGCCCCGTAATATATTATCTAGAAAGCATCCAAGCTTAAGTATCCTTTCGATAGTCGACCTTACCATGACCTCAGGTATAGATATATAAACCTGATCAATTCCTAACCACGAACTATACCGTAATAACCCCAGAAATGGTAGCGTAAGTTTTCGTTCGAGATGAAATGGCTGTAAAATCAATTTGTAGAGGAAGTCGCTAAAGCCTCCTTCTCTGCTGTTTGGTGGTATCATGATCCCTGCTTCTCATTCAGCTGTCTGAATTGCTTCGACAACAAGCCATTCCCAGGCTCAGCTGGAAGCGGAGAAAAGCCCCTATTAGAGCCGCTTGCACTTAATGGCGATCGCCAAGGGATTGGTGAATTCCGTAGAGGTGTGGTTGCTTCAAAGCCCGTGACTGGAGACAATGACCCGTTCAGCGTGCTATGTTCACTTGGGTTTCGTGGTCTACTGCTGGAGAAGTCGAACGACGACCTGGTATCTGCAACAAAGAAGCTGTGATCAGCAGATAGCACGGCCGATTTGTAGGGTTCTTTGTTTCGATCGAGGGCAGGTGGTGGCGTTAAACGCTCCTTGGTCATAACTCTAGCGGATGGCGAAGGCGAGCCTGATCGTTCGGGCATCAGGAAATCGTCCATGTCACCGAACAGTGATGGTGATCCAACTTCGAATGTGTTAGCTACTGGACTGCTAAGCGTGCTCTTTGACATGACACCTTTGAGCTTCGGCTTGAATGACTTCCAAACACTGAATCTAGGCTCGGGTAGATGGACTTCATTTCGAAGCTTCTCCTTCCCATCTGGGAACCGATTTGCGAAGACTATTCGGATATCATCGTAGAGGTAATACCTGTTCCTAGCTGGACAGCAGAACTTCAGATGGATAAGATAGCGCAGGATGTCCTTATTTTCGAAGGGATTGTTGACGGATTTCTTGTCACCAAGAACGTTCTCGATGATAGGGCCGGAAGAATAGCTCTTTTGACGCACAAAGGTCTTCTGGCCTGCTTCCAATCCCGTAAGATCGTAAGGCACTAGAAACAGCTTGACAGCGGTCTTGTTGGGGTTTTTGATTATGATCTGTAGCTGGCCTTGTTGCGGGACACGATATGCTCCTCCGACGTGTAACTTGTCCTCGTTAGGATCTCTTGCTAAGGCATCACTGAGCGCGTCATCTGCTCGATCCCCCTCATCATCATGCATTGCTGAGGCTTTCTTGCCTCTGTTTGTCACGAGATTTACAGCTCTTAGGTGCTCATCGAGATTCACCGTGCCAACGTATGGGCTGGGTGTATCGTCAGAGACTGATCTTGGACCAGCAGATGCTGGATAGCTGTAGAACACAGCTGGAAAAGGTACCGACACATGAGGTGGACATTTCAAGCTACTAGCGCACTTACCTTTGCCCATAACACCGATCTGTGCGACAAAGTCTAGTGGCTTTGATGGAGGTGTTGACATACGGCCACGCAAAATGGACTCTTCGAAAGAGCCGACCATGGATGTCCGACGTCTTGAGGCGATCTCTGAGCTCAAGGACTGTCTACGGCCATGATGCAGGGGAGTCTGAGGCCCAGACCGTGGTTGATAGGTGACTGAAGTAAGTGACCTCCGCGATAGATGGCGTTGTGTGGGTAAGCTGGCTTCCCTTCTTAGAGCTGGAGCAAAGGGGCGACTGAAATTGGGAGTCAGGGTTTCGATAGGAGTCATGCTTAATGCTTGGAAAGAGCTTGGTGGCATCGTACGTCGCCTCGGATTACTGCTGGAAGCGATCGGCTCAAATGGCCTTTCTGAATAAAGCCTCAATTCTAGATCTAAATGACTAGTGGCTTGTACCAGAGGGCTGGTCGGTGTCCTCATCACAAAGCTAGATGACAGGCTGCTGCCCAGAGAGGGAGCCCTTCTTCGAGATGCAACTGTCGCATGAATTTGATCTGCAGCTTGAACATGTGACAAAATATTGAAGGAGATCGGTCGAGGACTAGCAGAAAACCAAGATGGCGGCGAGGCATCCAATCCTGATGTAGATAATGCGAGCCCAGGCAAATCAGCCGGATCCGCCCACGAATTTGTTGATTGTAAGGAGTTTTCGTCAGCAAAGTCGCCGCTATGCAGGGCTGACGGGGGCTGTTCAACGATGTCAATCTGATCCGTGTCCTGGTTGCTCGAGTTGCCAATATGTGGATGTTGTTTTGGCTCATTTTGGGTGGTGTTCACGTCAACCTGTTGTGCCAGATGTTCTTCGTGTGACTTGAGCTTCCGGTTGGCGAGAAGGGCGTCTTCTTGATCTCGCAGTGCTTTGAAACCGGGTTGCGGAATCCACGTAGGTCGCTGACCTCTCTTGATGCATTCCATAAGCTCTTCCCTGCTGCTGGTCCGGACGATCTGAGATGGGTATTGGATCTTGCTGGTTCCATCCTCTGAATCCACGCCATTTCTCGGAGCGTGAGCCTGATGCCAGTGCTCGTCTGTTAGAGTACGGTCCTTGTACTTCGCCATGGCGGAAATGTTGTCCTTGTGATGTGAGATCTTGCGTCGTTTGTACGGATATATGTTCGAATCATTGCTCCCCAGAACGAATGGCATGCTCTGTCTATATGCCACAGCACAGCTTCACCCTAAGATCGCGAACGTTGCAGGTATGTCATATCGACCTAGTAAGATTGTCAGGTGAGCTGGTACATAGGGTCATGGCGAAAGCAGATCAAAGCAATGAGCAAGTTACACCTCGTGGAAGGCCAAACGAAGTTCTCAATCAAGCTGAAACATCGTGGAAACGACAGAACAATCGTTCAGTGCATGGCTATGGCAAACCACAGTGAGAGGAGCATAGGGTGTGCCATATGAAGGATTCATCCTGAAGTTGGACGTAACAAAGACCGAGGCGCGACGAGAGGAAGCAGCGATGGAGACCTTGCTCGTATGGGCGGATGTTGGATGCTGTGGTCTGTGTGCCAGATGACCAAGCTCATCAGCTGGTCTCAGGGCTTTCTTGGTACGTTTAGGCAAAGTCTCGGGCTGCATCCCTAGTGCTGTGGGCCTCACCAGCCCGATCAGGCGTCATCGATAGGCGGTCAAAGCCATTCTCAAGCACGTCAGAATCCACATTATCCCGTCGCGTTTACGAAAAGCTGGATTCTGCACCATTTGGTTTCATGTGCCAGTCTGGGTTGGTGAATCTCGAATATCTGTAGCTGAGCGACAATCGAGATCGAAATGAGCAAACGACAGCGCGACGATGAGGTCAATGAAAGGCCCGAAAAGAAGCGGAAAGGCTTTTCAGTTGGCCCAGCCAACCTGCCGGATGGAACATATCGGCGCAAGACACAGAAGATCAAAGATGACCTGATTCAGAAGGCCAAAGTCAAGAAAGCTTATGCCAAAGTGAAATCCCACGATGAGCAAGATGAAGTTGTTCCGAAATATGATCCTTATGCCGAGGTTGAAGATCCAGCAAGGCCTGCTGGTGTAGACAATGAACGCACAAACCGAGGCGAGGCTGCTGATGAGCCAGAAGTGTCGGGCGAAATACACCCAGATAGACAGGCTATGCTGGACGCACCAGAGCAAGGGCAAGAAATTGATGTCACGCGGAGAAGCCGCGATCGTGGGCGCAGGAAACAGCGAGATGGTCGAGATGGCAATCACGACAAAGATCACAGCGGCAGGCGCGATATTACAAAGTCTGTGAGGTATAAGAAGGAATTTGCTTTGGCAGAGGAGAAGGGGAAGCAGAATGAAGCCAGACAGGTAGCCAGGCAGCAGAGAGAAAAGGAGCGTAAAGCCATGACCAAAGCGAAGAAGCCAGGGAAAGACGGAAAGTTGAAATTAGGCAAGCAGAGTACTGTGTTACTCAGCCGTGTGCAACGACTTGTGGCACAGAACTAGTGACGGTCAGCATCCATGGTAAGAGGTAAGGAGATCGACAACGATATGGAATGACTTCTGTTCCAGTCGTGAAATGCACGCGTTAATGAGCCTACATATCATTTGCCCGTCCTCAGTCCGGTTGCTATGCAAACCGACTGACGAATCCTTGCGTTTGCAAACTTCTATAGTTGAGTCGTGAAACATGTTTAACATTGCTGCTAGATGTCTGGCTAAGTGACGAAGTTGTACAAGAAATGGGCGTGCAACACGATACTCCTCACTAATATTCTTCGAACTCCTTCAACTCCGGATCATATCTGAAATCAGATCGCTATGGTATATCGAACAAGGGCTTGAGCTTCTTGAGCAGATTCCATTCGTCTTTGGTAACATCTTCACGGTAAAATTCCTTCAGAGTGTCGATGGACTTTCGTGAGATCAGCGAGTATAGTACATCCTTCTCCTCAATCTGTCGACCGTACAGCGGTTGGTTCGGTCCTTCAATCTTGATAGCGACTGAAGGTTGTCCCTTCTTGCAGATCGGTATAGCTTTGTGTTCACGTTCAATAGATGTCCTGTTGGATATTAGCGCACGAATACCAGAAGTGATAACAATCAACTTACACTCTGCCGAGTTTGTGAATTTCCTTGACACCAGTCACAGGATTGTTCTTGACGATTGCAATCGGCGTCAATGGTCGTAAACTGCCCTCGACCACGTCCACTCCAATGACGATTGGATCTTTTCTCATAAAGACACTCAGAGGATTAAGCACGCATGGGAAGACTGCTTCGAGCTTAGCTTCTTCCTTCTTCTGCTCTCTGAGCTGAGCCATATGCTTTGTAAAGTCGTCAAAGAGATGGTAGATGATGTCGGCTGTAAAGATCTTGACACCTTGTTCTTCGGCATATGCTTGTGCCTCCTTGTCAACCTTCACATCAAAGCACAACATCACAGCGAACTGCTTAGCCTTCTCTAACATCGTTCCTGCCATCATGACATCTCTCTTGTAGACAGGCCCGATCGAAATATTGGCAACTGGAATCTTCATCTGCTTCAAGAACTCAAGAAGAGCTTCCAGAGATCCCAACGTTGATGCCTGTACACTGACACCTTGACGATCCTTCGACACTTTCTGCAGCAAGTTCTGCAAGTCTGCCATGACTTCGTCCTCGAGATCTTCTTCATCGTCTTCAGGTCCGACAACAAGCAATCGCGAACCAGCAATTGCACCTTCGAGATCGTTGGCAGCAATCTTGATACCAAGTGCAGCCTTGACCTCTTTGTTGTGCACGTACTGCGATTTCAACCGCAATTCGCGCAATGGTGCTGGCGTAAGTAGCGCCCGGATGTTTGTCGTTATGGCACCGTTGAGACCACATAGAACGATACGATCGCCTTCTCGAAGAACACCGTTGGACAGGACAATGTCAATCGTAGTGCCGAGACCTTCGATAACCTTGACTTCTAGCACAGTAGCTTCCACCTCAGACAAGTACATCAGGCTGCCAGTCATACGTTCTTGTGTGAGCTTGCAGATAAGCTTAAGCATGTCTGGTACACCTTCACCTGTATGAGCAGATGTTGGCACAAGCGAGACGTACTTAGCCATGTTCTTGTTCTCGTAGAAGACCTCGGCGTTGAATCCCTGTTCGGCAAATGCTAGCTTGGTCTGCTCTAGTCTGTCTCTAAATTCATTCTGCACGCCCTTGTTTTGCATGGTCAAGGATTCTTGGAAACCATTGTTGTCGATCTTCTTCCATCCGTAAAGACGATCAATCTTGTTGAGCGCGACAATGAAAGGTGTCTTTCTGTCTCTCAGCAACTTCATGGATTCCAGTGTTTGTGGTTCGAGACCGTGCATGATGTCGACAACCAGGATAGCGATATTGCAAAGCGATGAGCCTCGGGATCGAAGATTACTGAAAGATTCGTGACCAGGAGTGTCAATCACCAGTAGACCTGGCACCTTGAAATCGAAGCTGTTGTCTTTGTTCACCACAGCCGTTTTCTGCTTGAGTGCCTCAAGCGGGAAGTACGTAGCGCCGATCTGCTGTGTGATACCACCAGCTTCTCCCTCTTGTACGTTGGTCTGACGGATTTTGTCAAGCAGTTTCGTCTTACCTGTATCGACATGACCGAGAATGCAGCAAATAGGTGATCGCAGGTCGTCCTTGCTTCGCGCGGCAAGTGCAGCTTCGTGGGCTTTCTCTCTCTTCTCTCGAGCTTCGGCTTTTCTTTTGGCTGCTAACCGCTTGGTAGCCGTCATCTCTTCATCTTCAGAAGACTCTTCGCTCTCCGAGTCTGATTCTGTCTCCGACTCAATCGGCTTCTCTACCCTAATGGGCGGCTCTTTGGTGGTGCCTGCTACAGGCTTCGTAGATGCCCCTGTGGACTTGATCGGAGCACCATTTGTAACCATCGGTGTCTTGGAATCACCGTTGACCTGCTTCCTGGATTCAACAGGCTCATCATCAGAGTCAGCATCCCAGCTGTCCTTGACATCGCCGTCAGCCTTTGCAGCTTCTTGCTCCCAGTCCTCGAGCTCTTCAGGCGCATCGTTCATGGCAGATGATGCTTCGGCCTCAGCAGCCGCTTTCGCCGCCGCTTCAGCTTCCTGTAGCTTCTTTTCGCGCTCAGCAGCCGCAGCCTCTGCTTCCTGTCTAGCGCGTTCAGCGGCTGCTTCAAGGTCAACCTCTTCCTTCTTTGGACCCTTCTTGCGACGATCGCTGGCAGCCTTTTTCTTCTCCTTTTCTTCAGCATCCACCCCGAGGCCAGCGACCGAGACGCCTGAAGCCAGCATCTGTTGCATACGTTGTTCTTGCAGACGCTTTTTCTTCTTTTCTGCTTCAGTCATGTATTTGCCCTCTTTCTTGAGTTGCTCTTTCTTCTCCTTTTCTTTCTGCTTTCTAGCTTCTTTTGCCTCCTGTCGTTTCTTCTCCTCTTCCTCTTCGAGTCGCTCCCGTTCAGCTTCTGCAGCTTTCTCCTCTGCAGCAAGCCGCTCTTCTTCTTCACGAAGTCGCTTTAGTTCTTCCTGTTGCTTTTGTAGAGCTGCCAACGCAGGATTGAGCTTCTTCTTTTTCTTGCTATCGTCCTTGCCGGCAGCAGGCACAGGTGTAGCCTCTTCAACCTTTTCAGGTTCCGCTTTCCTCGCTGGCTCTGGCTTCTTTTCGGGTGGAGGTGCTGCTGATTTCTTCTTGGCCGCCTATTCATATATCAGTATTGGGTTTCCAAACGCTGAGAAGAGCACTAGATCCTACCTGCTCCTTTTTCCTCTGCTTCTCGCGCTCCTTTTTCTCCTTCTCCTTCTCCTTCTTACTCTTCACCCCACCACCTACTGCTCCGCTAGCAACGGAATCATTGTCATCGTCGTCATCCTCGACTACATTAGCAGGGCTTTTTCCAGCCTTGCCTTTCTTGGTCGCATTCCCCGCAAACACATCGTTATCATCAAATGTGGCCTCTTCAGGTGCTTTTGCGGCCAAAGCATCATCTGTTGTGGCAGGTGCGTCACCATTGGCAAGAGCAGCAATATCCTCACCTTCAACAAAAGCATTGTCGTGTTTGCCCTTCTTCTTTCTTCGGTCCTTGTTCTTCTTGAGCGCCGCCAATAAGCCACCTCCACCCATTTCATCTTCTGGCTCAACGCCATCCTTAGGGTCAGGATTGTCTTCGGGTTCACCTCCGTTGACCTGAGCCGTAGTTGCATCTTCGCCCATTTCATTCTCCCAGTCATCCTGCTGCTTCTTTCCCTTCTTGCCTTTAGGAGCCATCTCGCCGGTTATGTATATGAGGTTTGAGTATGTGAAAGAGTGGTCGTTCGCGGTTCAGTAAAGGCGACATGAACGAATCCAATATGGATGAACGTATGTAGCAACTAAACGAATCCTGAAAAAGGAGGCGAACGCTTAATTCACACCACGTACAGCAAATTTGCTTGTATCGTTGCCACACGATTCAAAGTTGAACTTGTGATATTGCTCGGCGTTAACAAGAGCATACTAATGCGATAGTGGGGCTATGCAAGGTGAAGCGTCATTCGCTCAGCCGCCAAGACTTTTGGGGGTTTGCATGAGGACTAAAGTTTGTCAGGTCCGAGTCGTGTGCCTGAACCAGCCTGACTCACGACGATTAGATGGTGTAACGGAGATTTCGCCAAGTAGGGACAGGATCATGACTTGCGATCATACTAGTGATTATCAACTGCTTTTACCCAGGAGCAGTCTTTCTGGCTTCGAATCCGGCTTAGGCCGTGCTAATGCCCAACATATAGACTACCTACCTAGGTATGAAAGCTCACGAATCTCAAGGGTTTGGTCGGCAATTCTGCTTCACAAATTGAGTCGCAATCGCAGTCGCATTTGCGCCTTGCTCGGAGTACTGGTAATCACCTGGCTGCAGCGAAGGGAGACTATCATGGACGCTGTTGTCTCATGAAAAGAAGATTTTGAACTTTTTGAAAATGTGTTAGGTCAGTCATATCATATCAAAGGTACATTCAAAATCCTCCTCAACCACAGCACAACACTCTGAACAATGTCAGAGCTTTGACCCACGATTGGCACCGCATATTCTCTCAGTACGTCCAATTCGTCTTCCTCCTTCACATCATTATCCTCCTGCTTCACCTGCTTCAATAGCAGGCTTTTGATGTTATACGGCCCGGGCTCAAGCATGGCTCTAAGCACATCTCCACGAGCGTGACTCGGCTTCAAGCTTGGTATAGCAGATCCTGCAGACTCGAGCTTTTGCCGATACTGCCGAGCAATAGCATGGCCGAGTACGCTAGCGTCCTTCTGTGCTCGCGTTCGTCGCGGCTCCGTCAATCCTTCAAGGAAGTCTAGAAGTCTTATTTCTTGTTCATTCAAGGTGGTGAAGAGATACATGGTGCCGTCAATTGTCGTACCGAGAAATCTAGTGCGTTCGTCTGATACACGTGAGCTTCGAAGCACGGTAAGACGATCCATTGCCTGCGGGACGGTCGCTTCAAATGTAGGTTCGGTGCCTCGTACGGGTCTGTCGGCGAAATTGAGAAGTCTGCTTCCATTGTCTGATACAAGATTGACCAAAGTCGAGCTCGTGCCGTATGGAAGAATGCTGCGTGCTTTGCCAGCATAGCTGTCACTACCAATCAGCTTGAATTTGTCCTCTTCGATTCGCAGCAGCATAAAGGAATGCAACGATGTAGCTACATAAACCACGTTACCTTTCTGTCGAATCTCTGTAGCCTTCGAGGGCAATTCGAAATTGGCAGCATAGATCCATGCTTTTGCTGTAACATCCAGATGAACAAGGTAAAGCTTGCGCCCTGCGCCGATGACTAGAGATGCCCGACCAAAAGAACATATCGCAGTAATGTTCTCACCATGATATTTCGCAATCTGCTTCGGCGCAACACCAGTCTTCGGGGACAACATCTTCTTGGTTGTCAAGCATGTCACTCGACCGTCTTTTCCGACGTCAGAGCCAATAACAATAAACTCGTAGTGTACATCGTTCGTGCTCGGCTTCCATTCAAGGAGAGCTTTGACCTTCTCACTCTTTTCACCAAAGTAAAAGCTAGATTTAGTAGCATTATTTCCTGTCTCTGCTCCTGTATCCGTATCATACAGCTGCAAAGAGGGCCTGTCGAGCTGGAGCCCGTCTCGAGCATCCGAAGCATAAATCTTGCCCTGATGTGAAGCAACACACTTTTTGAGTGAGGCGGAGAAGATGAGATGTTTAGTGGCATGTACATGTCGTATCGGCCGTGGCAGCATAGCTACAGGACCCAGGCTTGCGAGAAGCAGCTCGTCACCGGCTACACATACTAAGAGACCGCTCGGATTGAAAGAATATTGGTGCGGTAGTTGGCCTATACGATCTATACCAGTGATTGCAGATGGTGCGTAAGCGGGCATGCTCTTGTCTGTCAATATGAGAGAGTCTATGCTGAAGTCCAGTCCTTGGTCGTTGTGGTGCAGCAGAATTCGAAATGAAGACGCTCCGCAAGTGACGAACGCGCCCTTCTCAAATTGCGAGCAAGTGTTTGATTCCACTTTCGTTGCCACAGCTGTTGTGCCGAGAACGATTGACCGGGACAATATGATGGTAGCCGCCACTTCTCGATCATTTGGTGTCGGAATACATAGCTCGAGACAGAGCAGCTGACCAGTCTTCAACCCACAAACAAGCAGGCTTCGATGAGCTTGCGGCAGTGACAAAACCGAGATTGAAGAAATCTTCACATCCGCAATGCTCGATACAATATTACTTAGAGACGTGGTGCTTCGATGCACGAAACGCTCGGCTGATTCAACGGTGTACACATGCAGCTCTCCCGTCTGCGATCCTGCTATGCACACTCCTGTACTTGCTATTTCGGCCAGAGTCAAGCATATAGGGACGAAGTCAATGACAAGTCCATGTGGCTGGGTCGCTATCCTTGGCGTTTCTCCGTTATGCGTGATGACTCTACCGTACAGTAGCTGCATTCGTTCGTTCTGTTGTCCAGCGACTGCAAAGACACCACTCGAATGCACATCAGCGCAGACGATGCCATTTTCGAAAGGAGTGATAGAGCAATAGTGCTCGGATCCTCTTGCTGCAATAGCACGAATATTCCTCGAGCTGATCTGAATCAGAATGTCACCGGCAACGCTTGAAGCAGCCAGCGTAGCTTCGGCAAAGATGATTTGAGGGTACAGAGTTGCATCGACTATTTCGACACCAGGTTTAACAATGTTGTACTCAAAAACAGTTGTGTGCTCATGATGGGAGGCAAAGAACAGTAATTTATGTTCAGCAGCTCTGGAAAGTGCCCATATTCTGTCGATAGTAGTGCCTTCTTTGTGTTCTATAGCTATCTCTATTTGACCTTCCAGACCATAGCGAAGCTCGGTCAATGCTGCACGGCCATAGACTCCTGTGGCTGCTATGACTTGTGGTGAGGTGTGGGCACTGAGAGAATTGCGCCTTGACTCGACGTCAACAATGTCATTGATGGGGCACCAATTTGGTATGGTCTGCAGCAGTTTGGGAGAAGCTCTTGCCGCAAGATGATAGACGCCGCCTTCTGTGGTATCACCGCAAGCAATCAATATGTCGCCGCCCATCGTTGGTGGAGCAGAAAGTGTACACACAGCTGTATCGACGTTGATTCGCAAGTGACCAGGTTCGAATGTTATCGAGTTACGTGCGTCGAGCTTGTGAGACACTACTATCGTCTTGAGCAGGCCATCTTCACGGACAAGGATGATGTCTTCTTTCTGCTTCTTATGCGCTTCATGCCTAATAGGCTTAGCCCACTGCACCCACTGTTTGTCGTTCTTTTGCAAAGCATCCGCGGGTATCGAGACTTGACTTCGCTTCAGGCGCTTCGAGCTCAGGTCGTCGTAGAACACTACTTCGTGGCCGGTGACTATGGCAAACGAGGTCGATCTGCACGAAGGTATGAGAAGAAGTGGAAACGAATCCTTGTCTTGTAAAGGCTGCCCACTACAGCGGAGCACTTCGATCTTCGATACTGGCTGCCAGGAGTTCCAACGATACAGTAGTATCCTCGTGATTCCTTTGTTAGCAATTATCAATAATAACACGACTGACCGAGGTTCTGACGCTGGACTCCTCAAGAAGTCCATCCGTAGAATGAGACCATCGACCTGTATGAACCGTGACTACGGCTCATTAGCATGTGAAGTGCTAGGCGATGCTCACATACCTCTTTGAAGGGCACTATTGAGTTGGGATTTCGGGGATCCCAGTTGTCAATGTCCGACTTGATCTCGTCAACGTCCTTTAATGCCATTATGCCAAAACGACCTTTGGCTGATGCGACAGCCAGAGCACGAGATCTATAACGTCAGCACGTATGACAGCGATTGATTGAAGTCATACTTGGTATCGATAGCAAGATGTTTGCCGCACTTCCTTGGCCATTGCAGCCCACTGGTGTGTAATACCTGCCTCTTAGCATACACGAATTGCGCCGAACCATTCGGCAGATTCTTCGCGTATAAAAAGATAAGTTCTCCCGAAGCTATGCTGAGAACCACAATCTGAGGTGGCTGTTCTTCCTCGCAAGGCTGTCCTTTGATCTTGAACTGTACCTCATCACGACCGTTCTCGAGGATTGCATCCTCGGTAGTCAAGATATGTGCCTCCGCAGATATGACTTTAGCAGACAGGATCTGTACGCCTATTTCAAGTCCAGTAACGACGTTTGTAAGCTGCCCATTTTGAGTGAATTCGCGAAGATGGACGGAGCTGTGTCCAACAAGAACCACATCATTCAACGAGGGACTTCGAATTCTTGCTGACAGTATAGCCTTGATGCATGGACTTGAAGCTAGCGTTTGCGAGAGCACACCTTGGTGATTGTCTCGTTGCGTGTCCATCTGGTAAACTGATGTGCTATTTATGTTTCCCAGATCTGGCATGGTAGCGATGTCTCTAGCAAACTTCGTGTCATGCAGAAGGAGGTCACTCGGCGAAGCGACAACGCACTGTTATCAGCTGGAGATACGGATGACGACGGCTTCACATGCTGCGACAAATCCAAGCAGTAAATGATATTCAGTGATCAGAGAAACGTGATGATGATCAAACTCAGCCATTCAGACTGCAAGTGACAATGGCGGGCGGCCGTCACTCTTGATGGTCAAAAGTGTGCAAGCGTGATGAAGAACTGCACTCTTAACAAGCATAAAAGCCAGCACTAGGATAGACGAGTTGTTCCTGGACCAGTGCAACGAACTTTGAATCTCGTATACAACTGGTTGTTGAGATGGTGAAGATGAGGAGTTTGACAGGGGTGAGCTTGGTTGCTCCGGCTAGCCTGACGCCCATCTTTCTTGCAGCCCATGTAAACAGTGCACATACCTTCTTGATCGATCACAAACGCGACCACCAGGTTTTCTTAGTCTCACATGTAGTCTGGTGAATTCATCCTCGCTTATTGCATTTAGCATATTGTGCGCCATCTGGCAGTGCTACAACTATTTAGCTCAGAGTCGCATATTTCGTCTCGAGCCGATCATTGACCCGTGGCTAGGACACTTCTTCACGAGATTCGCAAAACCCGATGACTACAGTCATTCCAAAATTTGGGAAGTAGCTATATTCCCTGCGAAACTCGTGTCACTCACGACTTGTCATCTTTTGACACACTCCATTTCTGACATCAAACACCCCGGACATCCTGGTTGGCAGGCCCGGCTACAATAAGCCGAAAAGCCGTTGAGGTGACATTTCGAATTGGACTGAAAAGGCGGCCAACTGGTCAATCTCGAAAACCAAAAAGCTTCAGATCAGTAATGACCAGATCAAATAGGGTTTGGGTTGTTCTCGACGTTGCGTCTCTATCATATGACGGACGCCACATGCATGGAAAAGGACGATGTGCAGATGAAGCATACTGAGCTCTCGAGCAAACATGACCTGATAGCAAACGCCTGTCTCGTCGGCAATGTTGATGAGCTCGTGAAGCTCGCTAATTCTGAGGGCGGTTTGTTAAACGACCAGCTACGTGTCACAGCATGTAAGTGCTCTTTCCCAGCTGCAAAATGTTCATGTTTGACTAATTTCATAGGGCCTCTGTTGTTAGGCTGTACGAAGCAAAATGAAAGTTCATTGGATGGCTCTTTCTGGCAAGATCTGCCTGCGCATTGCGATGAGGAGCAGGTTCAGAAAGACGTTGATCGTGCTTTCGTTTACTATCCTACCAGTGAGTCTGAATCTTGGTCACAGACCTCTTCTGACGTTAAGCAGATGAGAGTGAAAAGTCAATGCAACACAAGAAAGCGGTACTGTTCGACCTGATCGTCCACGTGCTTCGAGTGAACCCTATGCTACACTATTTCCAGGGCTATCACGATATTGCACAAGTTCTGCTGCTTGTACTTGGCGACGACGCAGCATTTGCGGCTGTTTCAAGGCTATCGCTGTTGCGCATCAGAGATTACATGCTCTCGAGCCTTGCACCAGCTGAGAAGCATTTAAGACTAATCCCAGCCATTCTAGAATGTGCGGAACCCAGTTTGGCTGCTCATCTCGGACGAACTCCACCATATTTCGCCTTATCAGCTGTACTCACTCTCTATGCTCATGACATACAAGAGTACACCGACATTGCACGGTTGTACGATTTCATCTTGGCACACGAACCGGTCATGACGGTGTATCTCTTCGCTTCCTTGATCGTCAGCCGCAAAGAGGAGCTGCTGGACATACCAAGTGAAGATCACGACATGCTACTTTTCGCACTGTCAAAATTGCCAAACCCACTCGATCTCGAGGGACTGATTGACAGATGTCTCGCGATCTACAGATCGATCCCACCTGCAGAGCTGCCAGGCAAGGCTTGGCGCAATGTGTCTGCATATAGCGTGCTCAAAACTTCCAGGACAGAGCTTCGCACTCAGTCCCTGGGGGAAGCACGAAGATTATTTCAGAAGCAGACTCAACAGCTGGCCAGGGAGGAGATGACTGCAAGGATGCTGAAACAGCTGAACAGTAATAGGCGGCCTATACTTTCCTTCGGTGCAACACTACTTGTAGGTGTATTGTCGTACTATTTGAGACGTGGAGGCTACGATAGGACCATCTGGACACTGCTCTGGCGCACTGCAGAGACGTTTCGTAAATGATAGGCAGATCTCGCAAAATTCTGTCAGGACATTATCGTACACCTATCAGTTTCTCGTGCTATGACAACGGTTTGTACAACACAATAGTAACCCTGATTTAATGCTTGCAAAGAAGGAGCACTTTTGCGCAGCGTGGCCACTATTTGCTCTTTTAATGCCTGGGGCATCAATTGACAGGCACATGCTGTTGCACCTCATGTTGCGCGTAGCAAGATCAACCACGACAATAGTTCTGTCAATAGATCAGATCGTGGTATCCCGATGGCCAATCGTGGCTACGATGTCGTGGTTGACATTGACACAGAGGTGAGGATCGTATACCTTTCATACGGTACCAACCTTGTGACTTACACTACTATCAGGGTGACCTGGGGCATCTGAATGACCTTCAAGATGACGACTTAGAATTCCACTCCTCCAGTAAGCTTACCAAGATATCCTCTCGTACACCGATTGACTCGATCTGCAGATTTCGAGAATCCGTCCTCGCGCAAAATTCCACAAGACAACACACCATTCCTGAACAATAGCGCAACGAACCCAGCCAATCTCCCGAATGACCCTACACACCGACCACAAGGAAAGCGCTACCTATGGTCAATTGGTTTTTACGCACAATTCTTCGATGTTGACACGGCCATGGTGATACATCGTTGTCGATCGGCACTGCTACCATTCCTACCTGGCGCAGCACCGTTTCTGGACACACTTGATGGCACGCCAGATCTCTATGGTCCAGTCTGGATCGCGACTACAGTTGTGGTCATTCTATTCTTGACAGGTACGATAAGTCAGAAGCTCGCATCGGAGGGCAAGCAGCACTTCGAGTATGATTTTCGACTGCTGAGTGGTGCTGCGGGATTGATCTATGGCTATACACTCTTCGTTCCTGCCGGTCTATGGGCTGCACTACGCTGGTTTGGCGCTCAGTCGCTAGAACTTGTCGAGTGCTGGGCACTGTATGGATATGGGAATTTGTTTTGGATTATCGTTGCGCTTGTGAGCTGGAGTCCATTGAACGGTCTGAATTATGCTCTTGTCGCGCTAGGGTATGGTGTCAGTGTGTTCTTTTTGGTAAAGAACCTGTATCCTGTCATCAGTGCTACGGACAAGAAGACAAGTCAGATTCTGCTGGTCTTGGTGGTGCTGTTGCATGCTGGGTTGGCGATTGCAATCAAGATCTTGTTCTTTAGTCACAAGAGTCCTGCGAAGAAGGAGAAGGACGATGATGATAGGAGGCTGTTTCTGTGACGAACTGTATTAGTATGTAGAATCAGATTAATTTTCACGTTGGACCACGCTCGGCGCCTCTGAGCTGCTTACTGTGCGACATTGTTGTGCATTTCACTATCTCACACATGCTGCAGCATACTGACACAGGTAACGATTCACGTACGCTCGAGGACGTTTGGCAGTGGCTTAATAGTATAGCAACAATTCAGTTGTGCTAGGTTTTTCATTACTCAAGTGATGATGAAAGTCTGCACAACGCTATGGACCCATAACAGGCAGCAGGTTTCCGACAAGACGTCCGCAACCCTTGGAATATCTGAAAGTGTGACCATGCTTCGGATAAAGCGTGCAGGCCGTACATCCTCGACTTCTGTGGCGACCGTATCGCCCATATCGAGACCGCTGTCCAAAAACCATGATTTCCACCCACAGATATAGCTTTCGTCGAAATCGACTACATTATTCTGGCTCGGTTGAAAGTACCGGAAGGTCTCACCATTCCTGCATCTTGATGCCGAAAGTTGACGCTGCCCATAGGCGAAATAAGCTAGTTACATGCGCTTAGTTGTGGGCGGTGCTTGGTGGCATGTGCATCTGAAGGGAGGCGGTACTCTCGAAGCATGATGAAGGCCCTCATATTGGGCAAGAAAAGGTGAAAGGTAACCTGGATCACACAGATCTTTAGAGTATGGGATGATATGTGAGAGGAAAGAGACCTGTGCTTTATAAGATCTCGGGTAACGATGTTCAGACTCGGAATGATCTCAAGCTGATTGAAATGCTTGACGGCCTTCGTGCTCATTTGCAGATACCTGCACACCAGTCAGCTTATTGAGGCATTCTGCAATGCTGTGCGTCTCATCAGCCAGAATGTGTTGTATTGACATTGGCCATCTGGCTAATCAACAACGATGGATCGATGCGCCGTAGGATGACATGGTGTTGCAAAGTGTAACAGCTGGGAACTGCAAAGATGGAGATATCTGAACAAGAGAAGAATTTTGCATGTCGGCTTCATTCTTTCATCGCAAGGATCACTTTACCCAAGGCATTGACGCCATTTGTCCATATCGCCACAGACTCAATGGCTGTACTGTATGCGCATTTCTTCTTTGCATCATATTTGCCATTTGATAGCATAAAAGCCACGGCACAAAATCTTCTTGAGACGAATAGCTTATTTGATCTTCTTCTTAGGTCGGAGCTGGGCGGTGTCTGGCTTGAATTAGTAGGAGATTGTTGTAACAATGTCAAGAGTACTTACGACCACATTTCTTCTTTCTGCAGTTGGTTGCTCGAGGTGGCAATCTGGCATAACACTTTCTACCTGTGCTTTGTAAGTTCTTGCGCGACTAGAGTCAGACCAGGAGAACCCACAGATCATCTTCTCGCAGTTGTACTTGGAGGCAAGGGCTTTCAAAGATGGCTCAATGATACCACCTCGAAGTCGAAGCACAAGGTGAAGAGTAGACTCCTTCTGGATGTTGTAATCGGAGAGAGTTCGGCCATCTTCGAGCTGCTTGCCAGCGAAGATCAATCGTTGTTGATCTGGTGGAATGCCTTCCTTGTCCTGAATCTTGCTCTTAACATTGTCAATAGTGTCTGAGGACTCAACCTCGAGGGTGATTGTTTTGCCCGTGAGGGTCTTGACGAAGCTGCGATTCAGTCAGAATTTGGCGCGATAGTACAGTGCTTCACATACATCTGCATCTTGACAGTACTCTTCGTATATTGGCTGTAGAATCAACGACAATGCGTTGCGGTCGTGGTCGCACAATTGAGACTAAGTTATGGCTTGTCTTGGCAGGCGAATATTTCTTGCCTGAGGTATTTTCGTTGTGATGCCCTAGGCAGCAATTTATTTCTGTAAAGCATCACATGTCGCAGGTGTTTGTCCCATCTGCAGATTGCGCCGGACAGCGTTGCGATATCCAAGCCTATCTCAAAGGGCCGAGTCTTTGCCAGCTCGCTCGGCACCACGTCCAGGCGAAGCACAATTCGACTTCTGCGCTTCAAAATACTGCTCACATCGCGGCAATCACGGGTCGTATGTGATGGCGAGCAATCACAGAGCAGCTCGAGCTCTGTGTTTCATGCAGCAATGCAGGCAACGAGCATCTGGGCCTAGACGCCACGAACTCCGAATATCTCAATACCAAGCACGACAATTCAGCGGGCAGTCTTTAGACCCTGAAAGCTTTGGCAAGAAGCTACGATTAGACGAAAGCGAGACAGTTGAACCAATACCAGAATGGCGTCTTCCAAAAGCAGACCCAGCCAAAGCTCTACCAGCACGTCCTGCACCACGACCCAGTCCCTATAACTTCCCGCGTGCTCGTGACATGGACATTCCCAGATACAAACACAACCCAGCAGTAAAGCCGGGCATGTGGAGCTTCATAAAACACACCATCATGCGGATACCAGAACCTCCGGATCCTCGATTGGCTTCGAAACCTTCGTTCAATGTTCTCACAAATCCATACCGTGCGAAGAAGCCATGGCCTCCAATATTAAACCAGATGCCAGAGATCGAGCAGTTTCATTATGAAAAGAAGTTCCGGCGGAGACTTCTGAATAAGACGAAGAGCATGAGGACAGGATGGAACAGGAGCACACTTTTCGTCCAGAGAGCGATGATAACCTTCATACTTTTGTGGTTTCTTTTTGCTTCTGAGCCAGGCAACCAGGACCAGCGTCTGCCATCTGATTCGTTCAGATACTGGTTCTATGGACAGTTGAGGAAAGGGAACGATACTATTTGGCCGCAGAGATTAAGTAAGTGGATAGAAGAGCAATATCGTTATTATCTTGTCAGGCACAAGAGACAGTGGGATCCTTACAATCATGATGGTTGGGACGAGACAAGATCGAGGAACAGTTTACCTGGTATGGCAGGACCCCCAACGCAAATGCCTCTCGAGCCTCCTATCAAGGATTGAGCACATCTTATGTCATCTCTTCACTTTAAGGTAGGGATGAACGAAGGGAATGCTTTACTCCGTCGAGGAAGAAGAACAGCTTTGACACCTAAGTATATAACATCTATTACCCATGTATCAGTCTGGGAGCGGAGGTATAGGGTGATCTCAAGGTAAATCTGGTGTTTTGTAAAGGGTAGTTAGTGGGTGGTGAGTGGGGTGAAACTAGTATGTATAGGGATTTCTTTGTCTGAAATTTCTATATACTCATCAGAACCTAGCTAGCCTTTATAGAAAACCAGGCCGTACTTGAGTATTGTCTTAGCTCTGAACTTTCGCTCTGGGTCAGTCTCTACACTGTATACTTTACATAACATGTGTTTTGAAAAATGGCTTCAAGATGGAACAATTCACCGTGAACGAGGCCCCTTATGATTTGCCCATCGCTGCCAAGACAATCAAGGATACGTTCATGACGACCAAGCAGAGCCAAATCAAACCTCCGATGATGGCCACAATCCAGCCATTTCTCATATCCACTCTGCCAACAGCGTCTTCTGGCCCTACACGTCGGCCTTGACCATCACTTGAAACAGTCATGATACTGCTCTTACACGTGAACCATAGTAGTGGAGCTGTGACAAAGGGCAAGGCCACACTGAGAGCAACTTGACTGGCTGTTAGTGCCTGATTGAGCCCGTTACGCCCTATTGCAGCGGCGATTATGATACTTGGGACGATTGATATGCCTCTTGTGATTAGTCTGCGTAGTGCTGGCTTGATAGACCAACGAATCATGCCCTCAGAGACCATCTGACCGGCCATAGTACAAACTATACCTGCACTTGTACCTGACAAGAGAAGTGCTAGGGCAAAGAGCACACCCGCTGCAGGAGCGACGGTTTTGACCAGCAAGTCATGGATGCCAAAGAGGTCTGCCTCGGCAGCATCAGTGTTCTGCAAGGAAGAGCCTGCGACGATTAAGATGGCTGAATTTATGAACTAAACCACTGTCAGCTTGTAAACCTGAAAAGGTCCACCGCGAAGTTTTGAGCTAAGACAAATGTACCACTACAAGGTTCTGAGAAGACTTACGAGTGCAAAGGTAAACAGGCTTATGGCCAGCTCGACGATGCTGTATTTGAGGCAGGAGCGGATTGCCCTGATTGTTGGACGGTATTTTTGATCGAAGTTCTGCGTGACATCGTAACCAATGCTTGATGTCCGTGTGGTTGTTGATTCCTGACGTTCTTGTTCATCAAATTGACGCAGTCGTGGTTGGACCACACCACTGCCAAGGAAGATACTATGTGGCATGACTGTGGCGCCCAAGATGCCGCAAGAGAGGTAGACGCCGTTGCCGTCAATAACCGCTGATGACGGGAGGTAGCCTCGAAATATCTGACCAATGGAGGCGTCCTGGATGTAAGATAGCTGGATACAGAAGCAGATCATGACGCCGAGAACCAGGAACATGACAAAATATTCGAAAATGCGTAGTCGTGCCATACTACCATCAGGGTTGTAGAAGAGGAGAAGTAAGAAGACGTCAACCAGGCTTATGGCACATCCTGCTACCAGAGGTACATGAAGCAAGAGGTTGAGCGCAATCGCAGTTCCTATTACCTCAGCAACGTCTGTTGCTATGATGGCACCTTCTGACAGTATGTACAATGGCCAAATGGCCCATCTCGGCAATTCGCGTCGACAAATCTGCGCCAGATCTAAGCCTGTCACGCTGCCGAGCTTAATGCATAGGGATTGCAAGAAAATAGCAAAGAGGTTGGACATTAGAATGACGAACAGATGAGCATACTTTGTCGATGCTCCAGCCGCTACATCGGTCGCGTAGTTTCCAGGATCGATGTAGGCGACAGCAATGAGAAAACCAGGACCGACAAATTTGGCGTATTTGATCAAGACGTCGGTGGTCTTGCTTGCTGCTCTGCGATGCCATGACCGTCCACCGACGGTCTCCCCGCTTGATACAGGGAGTGAGACTGTGCTTTGGCGATCCGCTGTAGCTGACACAAGTGACACGTCTTTGGACGAGGTTGGCTTTTCTGCCTCTTGAGTTTGAGGTAGGCCAGTAGTTATCGCTTCGTTTTGAAGTTCGTCAGGACTTATCCCATCATCGTGATCTCTCTGTGCTCTCCTATTCACCACGCCATTCAAATCTGCCCTAGTGGTGGCGTCAGCATTCAGCGATTGTGGATTCTGATTCCAGTCAGGATGCTTCTCAATGTCATCTGGCCTACTTGGGCAGTTCATTGCGAAGGCTATCCTGATTTGACTGCATGTAGGAAAGTTGGAGAACAACAACGACTGTGTATACCAAACAGCATCAATAGTATATGAAGAATCCTCGAATTAGAGTTTGCGGTTTATCCCGATATAGAGGAACAAAGAATTCGAGTGTGTCAGAACAGCAAGATCTGCGGAGTCGAGGTCTTGGTCAACTGCAACACCAAGAATTTGAAGATCGGGCTTCTACCGAAAAGTGCGAGTTGTTTCTTTATACTTTGGACGTCTCGAAACTGATCAATGCAAGAGGTGTCAATACTCGATGTTGACGGCCTATCAGCACTAAATTGTCCCTGCAAATAACTTAGGAGGAATATCTGACCACCATGGAAAGATGCATGGTCGATCCGGGGTAGGCCAAGTGCCCAATGACGTAGTATATGTCAGGTTAACGGCGTTATTGCCATCATCGTACCTGCCATCACAGTGACATTACATGATCTCTCATCGGTAATCTATACTGACAGGAATTATGAGTATAGTCTTTTTGAGACATACAGCTCTTTGGTCTCGATCGATGCAGTAATCAGCATCTAGGTATGTGCGGTGCTAGACAAGACCTCGACTTTTCTGAACGTGGCATTGTTTTAGGGAGCCACTATGCAGGTGCCCGGAGCTTCCAACTGTCACAAGCAGCTTCTCGAGACTTCGAGTCCTGTGACAGCTTGTACTTATCATCCCCTGATAGTTTTACACAAGCAGGCCAGTGGGTATGGAGACTGTTCTTGATTTATGCAAATTCTATCTTCCGTGGAATCTACCACGACATATTGACAAGTGGCCTCGAGCAGAAGCATCAAACATGCTGGGCATGAACAAAGGGGTTCCTTAGTGGCGTCGAATCTGAATGGGGATTCTTTTCTTATGTCTCATCATCGAGCATGCAAGGCTTTACGTGTTTTATCAACGCCTATGTAGAAATAAATAACCAGATTCAGTAAGTTGTATGAAAAGAGCTCGTGGTTCGGTTCGAGCTAGGTACACTGTAGCATGCCCAGGTGATCCACAAATCTGGGCTATTTTAGCCCTCCACAGTTGTGCTCGGTAGGCCGTGCGGGTAAGCCCGGAGGCGAGATGATGCGCTATCGAGGCTCAATAGACGTGCTCTTCGATGTTCCTGCACAAGGACTGCATGTTCAGGCGAACCGTTGTCGATATAATCTGATTTTGGAATAAGGTCGCTCGAGATTTACGATACCAGTGCGATACACTGGTCGTCAACGATATTCGAGTCAAGCTCTTGCACTACAAGAATTTTTGTCGACATAGCACGCCTTCTTCCGTGGCATAAACCACCACTGTGCTATACATAAACATTGGGCGTTGCAGCGCGAAGAATTTCCAAGATTCGTGACATGATGGCAGGGTGAAAGATTTGGGAAGTCGAAGGCGTAAAGTCGCTTGTCGCCAGATGACCTATCACAACAATCCTAAGTATGACCGACTGGGGCGCAGGAATCAAACGAGCAGGCAGGAGAAGGTCGACCCCAACATCACCAACATCGCCTTTGCCAACCTTCCAACGCAGAAATGGCAAATCGCAAGAGACCAACGTACCAGTCTTCTCACCTATCCAGACCTCCACTAGAGGTACCTCTATAGCATCCCCGTCTATAGACCTGACTGTTCCATCCCCTACTTTCGACCTGAGCAGCATCTCGCCAGCCTTTGACTCGGTATGGGATAACCTTAGAAAGCAGGAAGACAACAGATTCTCAGATGATCTTGCCAAGAGACCACAGTTCACCATTGATAATGCGCGGCCAGCAACGAGTGGCACGACCACGAGATCATCGCGTATACAACAGGATAGGAGCAAATACTCTCCCGATGCAACAATTCTTCGGGACTCCTTTGGTCTAGGAAGTGAGAGGACGTCGAATGAAGCATATCGGACACCATCGAGTCGTGAGGCCCCGGATGCAGCGTCCTTACAGCGAGCCGTCACATTCTGGGCACAATACGACCGGACGAATGATGATACAGTGGTGAGCAAAACACAGCCAAATGTCAAGAAGAGCCGCTTCAATCTTCTCAATCCAATGAGCTTGCTTGCAAGGAGGCGATCGTCTCAGAACACCAACAAGTTAGAGGACACAAGCCTCAATGTGAACACAATGCATGTGCCGGCGATACCTGACAATGTTACACCCAGCATTCGTGGTCACATTGTGCACGACTTCTCAGCACCAAGGACTCGAAGAATGAACAGCGATTTTTCGCCTCGACCGGGCCCAGCTTTGAGTCCAAACTATCCTCGAAGACCTTCAGACGTTGTATCCCCTCAGATTGATACTTCCATGGGCACGCCAGCTTCATCACATAGCCCCATGTTCAAGGAGCACTTTCAGGACAACCAAAGGCCTATACAGCCTGCAAACACAGCTTACTTGCATTCTCAAACACTCCATGTGCCATCACCTGGGTCCTTGCCATCATTTGCCAAGAATCTGCCGTTGACCTTGCCTGAAACAGGATCCTCGACACCGATGAGTGAGCAAACCGAAGACGTACAGAAATCTGTGCCTCCAGAACCAGAAATGGCCCCACCACCACCTCCACCGAAAAGGACTCCTTCGCCGGTAGTTGACTTGCATCCGACCAAAGACTTGCCAAAGCACATGTTGAGCACTTCTTCTCGATTCAGCTATCTCGGTCAGCAGGGATCTCTTGCACAAGAAAGGCTACTGGAAGAAAGGCACAAAGAGCATGCCATGAAGAATCCTGCACCTCTTCGCCAATCCATGACGTCCGTTGACATGAATGATTTTGAGTATGACGATGTTGACGATGAGGACGGTTTTGACACTGCAGACATCACTATCAGAAACATAGATATGCCTTCTAGCCAAACGAGAGTTGACCCACCGCCCATTCTTGAGGAGGAGGACTACGGGTTTGACGACGACTATGACAATGATGCAGACGAATTTAGCACAGACGACATTGTGGTCAAGGACATCAATATAGCTACAAGCAGCAATGATAAAAACAGTACAAATGCAAGGACGACAGTACCTGGAGCAAATATGAATCAGCTCAGTAATCAATTGAACCAGCTAAAGGTCGACACTAGTGGAAAGAGGAAGTCGTTGCAAGCTTTGCACTTCACGCCACCTTCTGCAACCTTCAGTCCAACGGCAGAATTGACATCGCAGTCTACACCTCGAGACATAGAAGGCTTGCCGATTGGCACGGCTGAGCCTTATGTCCCTTTCCCGAAAGCCAAAGACAACCTCACGAACTGTGTTGAGACCACTTTCTTTGAAGGTCTAGGTATAAGCACGCAACAACTGACAGGAACTCCTACAAACGTTCCCAACATGCGTGAAGCATTCGATGATTTCGACTTCGATGACGGGGAGTTTGACGACGATCCAGCTGAGAGGGGTGGTCAATTTGACGAAGAAGCACTCGATGATGCTCAAAAGATCAAGGATATACCAGCCGAGAACGCTCGGAAGTACGAAGAGGCTTTGCAGCGCTCTTTGCCAGGCGAAAGTGTAAAAGTCGTCTCTGAGGATGTTCCTCATGTGTCATTCATGCGTGCGGAATCACCAAATTCAACCTCTAAAGAGTCCATACCTACATCCCAGACAGGATTGACGGAAGTCAACCTGGCAGCATACCACGATGCTCTGGCCATGGCTGCGAACAAAGCAGCTGCAGATGGCAAGTTTAATCGAACCGTGAGCTTCAGCCAGGTCTCCGACGATGAGGGAGATTCGCCGTTCCATAACAGCATGCCTGGCGCATCGTCACGAGGAAGCAGGTATAGTAACAATCTCATCAGCTCGGCAATATCAGATGACGATGGGTTCGGCTTTGATGACGACATGGACGATGAGGCCATGATTGCTGCAGCTAATGCTGAAGCACTAGAGAACGATGATGACGGCTTCTACGGTCAGGAGTTCGGCTTCTATGCACGAGCACGTACGAAAGAGGCTGTAGAATACACAAACGGGGGCTACTTTGCTTCGAGGGGTTCCAGCGGTCTCAAACGAAGTCACAGCGGCAAGAACAATTTTCAGGAACCAAGCTTGACTCCCATCACAGAACGCAGTGAATGGAGCACGAGGAACTCAGTAGCATCACTGCCACTACATACCGGCATTGGCGGCGCACAGTCTTTGCCAAGCCCGGGTATTGCTCAACTGCTGGAGCGCGATTCCCCTGTAGTCGAGAACGAGATGAGTCTTGAAACGCTTATGAAGCTCAGAGGTCGAGCTTTTGGAGGTAGCTCTTCGAGCATTAACAGTCTCGCGGATCGCTACCATTCGCAGAGCTCGCCACTTACACAGATGTCGGGCTACAGTGCGTTAGGTGATAGCTTTGGTGGTAAGCTTCCTGCACCCGGCTACAGGAACACCATCATTGCAGAGTCTGAGGACGAGGATGACGATGGAAAGCCCACGTTGACGCATAATACGCCTCACAAAAAGGCTGTTCTACCTACGCGAGACACCTCCCACTCGTCTACTGAGCAAATGATAAGCTCGCCCATAAGCAGGAAAGGAAACCACAGTCGGAACAGCAGTGGCGCGGAAAGCGTGAGCTATGCTAGGGACGAAGATGGTAGGTGGGTGCTCGAGAGACGGAGAACTGGCGACGACGGCGAGCTCGAAGTTATTGGACGTGACGTGCTCGATGGTATGCGGATATGACGATCATGCTTCGGGCGAGTAAAGGGCGGAATTTGGTTTGATCTTATGATACCCATTTAGCAGGAAGAATACCTAGGTAGGTTGGACGGTATTGGTCGGACTGCATGATTTTGAGCATATACATATGTTCCATGAATAGAACGATTCTGCATTTTAGTATTTCTAGCGTATTTGTGCAAAGCTGTTTGCTCGGCCACAGATCGTGCTTGCCGTCCAGTCGTGACCTCTTAGTAGGCGAGTGGACCCAATAAGGACAAGCGCTATTACTAAAAGCTCAGGGACGACCAATAAGATTAAGGTAAGGGCGCGGCTGCTTGGACCGCAGCTTCTAGGATGAGGAGCCTGTAACTTGTGACAGCTTGGGGTTGTGCAGGACTTGCAAACGACCTTGCTGTCGCCTTCATCTTGATCGTTCGTCATCCTAGAATCTTTTTGTCGCAATCTTTGCGCAGTAACCGGTCTTTAGTCATCGTTCCTGAGGTCTTCGTTGGCCTGGCCAGAGTACTCGAGCTGGTCTTACGCCTATCTTGTACATTAGTTCGATCGGCTGCGTCCTCGAGCCCGAAATCCACATCCTATGTACTACCACCTCTAAATCATTCACACTCTCTCCTCCGCCATGTTTCGAGCCACATTAAAGGCCAGCAGGCAGCTGGCTCAGCCATCGAGAAGATGGGTGACAACGCAAACCGTGCATCGTCCTACTGCTACGAGCACCGCCAGAAAACCACTGGCATTCACGTCGCAGCGGAGAGGTTACGCCATGGCTGTAGAAGACACCAACAAAGGTGTAGACCCGAACGATTCCTTTTTGCAGGGCAACACGGCCAACTACATTGATGAGATGTACATAGCATGGAAGAAAGATCCATCCTCCGTGCACGTTTCGTGGCAAGCATATTTCCGCAATATGGAGGATGGCTCGATGCCTGTATCGCGCGCTTTCCAACCGCCTCCAGGCCTCATCTCAGAAACGGGTGGCGCCAGTGAGATAGCTTTGGGTGAAGCTGCTGGTACGAGCACGGATGTGGGCTCGCATCTGAAAGTCCAGCTTCTTGTGCGTGCATACCAATCTCGTGGTCACCATAAAGCGAAGACAGATCCTCTAGGTATCAGACGAGAAGCAGAAGAGTTTGGCTACAGCAAACCTAAGGAGTTGCAACTGGACCATTATGGCTTTACAGAAAAGGATCTCGGTCAGGAGTTCGAGCTTGGCCCTGGCATCTTGCCTCGCTTTGTGAAAGAGAAGGGTCAGAAGATGACTCTGCGCGAAATCATTGATGCGTGTGAAAAGACATATTGCTCATCTTATGGTGTCGAATACATTCACATTCCAGATCGAGAACAATGCGACTGGATACGAGACAGGATCGAGGTGCCACAACCATTCAAGAACTCGGTTGATGACAAAAGACGCATATTGGACAGACTCATCTGGTCCTCAAGCTTCGAGTCATTTCTAGCTACAAAGTACCCTAACGACAAGCGATTTGGTTTGGAAGGCTGCGAGACTCTGGTACCTGGTATGAAAGCTCTAATTGATCGAAGTGTCGACTATGGCATTAAAGACATCGTCATTGGCATGCCGCATCGTGGTAGATTGAACGTCCTGAGCAATGTCGTCAGAAAGCCCAATGAGTCCATTTTCTCCGAATTCTCTGGCACAACAGAAAGCACTGATGAAGGTTCTGGTGATGTCAAGTACCATCTTGGCATGAATTTTGAGCGACCGACCCCTTCTGGCAAACGTGTGCAGTTGTCGCTTGTCGCCAACCCGTCGCACCTCGAAGCTGAAGATCCAGTCGTGCTTGGTAAGACTCGAGCTATCCAGCATTTCAACAACGACGAGAGGAAGCATGACACAGCGATGGGCGTCCTACTACACGGCGATGCTGCCTTCGCTGGTCAAGGAGTCGTGTACGAAACCATGGGCTTCTACTCCCTGCCTGCTTACTCCACGGGTGGTACCATTCACATCGTCGTCAATAACCAGATTGGTTTCACCACAGATCCTCGGTTCTCACGATCAACACCATATTGTTCCGATATCGCTAAAGCTATAGATGCTCCTGTTTTCCACGTCAACGGTGATGATGTCGAAGCTGTCAACTTCATGTGTCAGTTAGCGTCAGATTGGCGAGCCGAGTTCAAGAAGGACTGTGTCATTGACATCGTATGCTATCGAAAGCAGGGTCACAACGAGACGGACCAGCCTTCATTCACTCAGCCACTTATGTACAAGCGTATTGCGGAGCAGAAGCCAGTGCTTGATAAGTACGTTGATCAGCTCCTTGGCGATAAGACATTCACAAAAGAAGATATTGATGAGCACAAGAAATGGGTATGGGGGATGCTCAATGACAGCTTTGAGCGAAGCAAGGATTACCAGCCAACTGGTAAAGAATGGCTGACCTCTGCTTGGAATGGTTTCAAGTCACCCAAAGAGCTTGCTACCGAAGTTTTGCCGCACCCACCGACAGGTGTTGACGCATCTATCCTGAAAAGGATTGGTGACAAGATTGGTGGTGCACCAGAAGGCTTCACTGTGCATCGCAATTTGAAGCGTATCCTTGCTGGCCGCAAGAAAACGATTGATGAAGGAAAGAACATCGATTGGGCTACAGCTGAAGCTCTAGCATTCGGCACACTTGCTCTAGAAGGCCACCATGTTCGTGTTTCAGGTCAAGATGTAGAAAGAGGTACCTTCTCTCAAAGACATGCTGTTCTCCACGATCAAGAGACTGAGTCGACCTATGTGCCGCTCAACGCTCTGGATGAGAACCAAGGTCGCTTCGTCATTTCGAACTCATCCTTGAGCGAATTTGGTGTCCTTGGTTTCGAATATGGTTACTCCTTATCATCCCCTAACGCTCTTGTGATGTGGGAGGCTCAATTTGGTGACTTCGCAAACAATGCTCAATGTATCGTCGATCAGTTTATCGCTTCTGGAGAAGTAAAGTGGTTACAAAGATCTGGTCTGGTCTGTTCGCTACCACATGGTTACGATGGCCAGGGTCCGGAGCACTCTTCCGGTCGTATTGAGCGATATCTGCAGCTTTGCAATGAAGAGCCAAGAATTTTCCCGTCGCCTGAGAAGCTTGATCGACAGCATCAAGACTGCAACATGCAGATCGCATATATGACTACACCTGCTAACCTCTTCCACGTTCTGCGAAGACAGATGAACAGACAGTTCAGAAAACGTAAGTACGCAAGCTCTGTTGATCGACCTAATGCTAACTGTACTAGCACTCGTCCTCTTTTTCTCCAAATCTCTCCTTCGACATCCTCTCTGCCGCTCGGACATCGAAGACTTCACCGGCGACTCTCACTTCCAGTGGATCATCGAGGATCCTGAACACGGCAAAGCCATTGCAGACCGCAACGAGATCGAGCGAGTAATCATCTGCTCAGGCCAAGTCTACGCAACCCTCCACAAACATCGAGAATCATTGGGCGAAGACGGCAAAAAGACCGCAATCACACGTATCGAGCAGATCAACCCCTTCCCATGGCAGCAGCTGAAAGAGAATCTTGATTCATATCCAAACGCACAGACGATTGTATATTGCCAAGAAGAACCACTGAACGCTGGTGCTTGGGCGTTTGTGCAACCAAGAATCGAAACATTGTTGAACAGCACCGAGCACCATAACAGACGCCATGTCATGTATGCTGGACGAGATCCTAGTGCTTCAGTAGCCACTGGTCTGAAGAGCAGTCACACGAAGGAGGAAAAGAACTTTTTGGATCATGCTTGGACGGTGCGGCAGGACAAATTGAAGGGTGAATGAATCCATTGATGCATGGTATCGTCAACACGAAGATTTATAACGAGGACATCATCGCACGACGATGACTAGAGGATTAGAAAAGATGGTGTTACGATCTACAAAGAGCACTGATCAAGCAAAGCAATGTGAAATGTTTTATCGTTTTTCACCTGTCATCAATCCTATTGGGAAACTCGCAGAATTCATCTCTGTCTGACCTTGTAGCCGTTGACAGCCTACTAAATTGTATCTTCACAGGCACTCCAACCATCGACATCAAGCCCGTCCTCCATGACTAATGAAGATTCACCTGAAGTACTAGGACCTTCGTCTATCTGAAAGATGCATATATGATACCACGGTCTCGCCGAGGTCAAACTCGCTTACGTCCTTGGCACTGCAAGCATCAGACCACAGCCGCAGATTCAAGTAAGACGATACCTAATCTTGGCACATCGAATGCTACATCATTCGAGCCAATTCTTCCTGCAGACGCTCGCACTTGCATGGCTCAAGGAGCGGTGTGCTGCATCTTCCTGTCACGTCAAGGCCAGCATCAACTTTGGGCAGGGCAACATTCAGTCCACAATGACCACAGATCCTAGATCAGCCGGGCCATGATGCAGCTGTGCTTTTCGATGTCACCATATTGCACCACGAAGAATTCACATATGATGTTTCTCCCTGTTACTGCAAATCTACCATTTTTTCCATCAAATCTTGAGCTCATCTCTCAGTAGCTTTATATCACCTTTTCGTACTTACACCTATTCCAAGTTCAAGATGAAATTCTTCATCCCTCTCCTACTTTCATGCGCCTCACTCACCCTCGCCGGCACATGTAATCGCTTGTCGGATTGCGAATGGACGAAAGATTGTGCTATCACCTGGGCCAAGAAGGGTGACTGCAATGCCCTCACAAGCAAACGATTAATCATATCGACGGAGAAATCGTCCATCGAAGACTTGTGTGCAACTGGGAAGGGAGGACATGCGCCAGACTGCTGTCAGGGTTATGGAGAACATTGTCCTGGACAGAGCTACAAGGAGTTGTGGTGTCATGTGAGTACCTTTAGTGGATTTATCCTTTAGTGATGTTACGGAAAGGAAGGGAATTAGTTGAAGATGCTGCGATAGAGCTGACGATGAATAGGATGTCAGGTGCCGTAATGCGTTTGAGGCGACGGAAGAAGCGGAGGTGGTTTGGGACGATGGTGTTGAAGAGCTGTGATGGTTGTGGACAACTTTCCTATGTGGGCGAGACACAACAATGGCCGATTCTGCTAGACACAGTTGATTCTCGTAGACAGCCTATGCTTTCCAGGTTTGGTGCCTAGATTTTGGGCTCAGCCTCACTTGTGGCAGGCAATGATGTGGATTCTAGAATGCAAATAACGGGATGCTCTTGAACGCGACCACTCTTCGAGCAGGGGCATTTCCTTTCCGATGCCTCTTAGGTGAGAGCTTCGGTCTGTTGCAGCGTTTGATGGAGTAGAAAAGACCTACTTCTCAACACTGACAATGTTCAATCTCGAGATGATAGAAGTAACTAGTATTTCATTGTAGAAAATGATGGTCTTAGAGCCAGCGTCTCACGTTCTACAGTACAACAATTCTGCCAGCTAACAATGATATCCAAAACGCCAACGCTAATTCAAAAGCAGCTGGAGTTGATGTAAACGCAATCTAGCCCTCTTCCTCGGAGGCTTCGTCGTCAGTAACGGCATTGCTCGATACAGGAGAAGGTACATCCACCTCGACATCTTCATCTTCCTCCTCACCACTGTCTTCGTCCTCGTCTTCATCGACGACTGCATCAGGGTCATCAGAGGCATCGCTTTCTTCAGCAACCTCATCATCCTCTTCGTCCGATTGTTCGCTGCCCTGTAATGACTGGTCCGCTACTTCTTCCTCTTCGACGGAAGCAGCATCCTCGCTCTCAGCATCATCATCTACATTCTCAGAATCAGCATCCTTACGTTTGGCTGGAACTTCAGAGGTGGCCTCGGTTTCTGCGTCATCCACTTCCTCGTCCTCGTCTTGCTCTTCACTAACGTCTGTAGCGATGATCTCGACCGCTAGCCCACTACGCCTTCCACTTCTGCGAACACTTCCAGGAGCTCTATCAGGTGTTGAGGCACGACTACTGCCTTGTCCAGTCGTACTGCCATTAACGCTGCCTGCTTTCCTCGGCGAGTGCCGGACTGCCTGCGGTGTTGCTGGTTTTACAGTAACTCTGCCATTCGGTCTCGGTGTTCCGGTCACGCTCTTTCGCTTTATCCTAGCAAGTCTGATCATGGCGGCAGGGATGGGCGGATCAATCTCGAAACGCGTTGCTGGGATCTTCGCAGTCACGTACGTTAGCGCGTAGCCGCTCAAAGGCTCTCCGGCAGATGCTTTGCCTTTATCTGCATGACCATTGACATATATATCTTCGGCTGGGGCTTCAGCGGAAACTTGCACACCATCCGCCAAGATGGTTGAGGGTGGTCCAGGCGCAATATTTCCGCGCTCGTTCAGTAAATCTGGATCAATCAAATCAACAGAAGACGGTCCCGGTGGCGGCTTCTCGCTCGTCCTTGGTGATACACGATCAAATTCAACTTCAGCTTGAGCTTCAATGATATCTTCTGATCGCTGTGCTATAGCCTTGACAGGCTGAGCGTCGAGTGTGGCCGCATCACTTCGGCCCATGATATACGGCGTCCATATCAGTCGCTCTTCTCGGATCTTTTGGAAGCCTTTGGACTCGTACTTCTCGACGATCGTCTCATAGAGCTTCTTGTCATATCGAATGGCGTATGTCTTCGTTATCGGGTCTTGAACAAATGCATACAGCCTCTCAAGAGAATGAACAACGTCGTCTGCCGTCATCCCAGTTTTGAACATGATGTCCTTGATGCTGAATGGCTGGTCATGCAAGAGAAGTAGATGCTTCGATATTGTCAGATCCCAGTACGATCGATAAGCGGTCAGACCCATGTCGCTCAGAGGCTTTTCGGGACTTCCTTCCTTGCCTTCGATGCGCGTAAGGAGGTATGAAAACTCGATTAGAAATGTGGCATAACCTTTCCGTTGGTGTATTGGCATGACCAAGATACAGCTGACGTTATTTTGACTGGTGGGTCGCTTCTCCTTGCTGAAGTATCCTACGAAGTGATAACCGTACTCATCGTACTCTGTCAGGATGTAGAACAAAAATGGGTCTACATCATAGTACAACGTTTTCGAGCCGAGAAAAAGCTTTGCCATCAGACAAAGACACTGACAGTATTCTGTCTTCTTTCGCCCATCGACCTCCCATATGGACAAGGAGCCATCCCGGTAAATCTCGTCTCCTGGGGGATGCTTTGCGGAGCATTTCAACTTATGTCTCCAAGCGACAAATTCTGAAGGCAGATATTTTAGACAAAATTCGCAAATAAACAATCGCGATTCGTGGGAATATTCCTCGGGATATGGCGCAGCGTATGAGGTGTCAATAACGTGTTTTCCGAATTGTATGCACTTTATTTTGCTGGGTGGTCCGGAAACAGTTCGCTTCGAGTTTGTTGTATTTGCTCCATCATTTGTCGTTCCATAGATCTCCGCCTCCGCCTTTTCTGACGCTCTTTTCCTTTCTTCTTCTGCCTCTTTTCTGGCAGCCTCGAATATTTCTCGGTCACGTATCTGCGGTAATGATCGTGCAGTTTCGGCTTCACTCTCTGAAAGTATACCACCATAGGGTTTTGCATTTTCAGCATTGTCGCGATCGCCGAACATGGTTGGGAAGATGAGGTTGTAAGTCGGTAAAGCTGGAAATTTCGGGACTGGTGGTTGGTAAGGAGGAAGGACTGGTATCTTCTTCTTCTTCTCGTAATATCTCCTCCTGTGAGGTTTCGGCGCTTCTGCTAATATTGCTTCGATCTTGCTCTGATCTAATCTGAAGGCAAGAATGAACTTGTGGGGTGGCGGCTTGTGGAAAGGTCGATGTTGCAGTATGCGAGCAGTACGAACTGGAGCCAATTCTGGGACAAGCTTCTGGCTTGACCTCCTAGTGCTAAAAGTTATAGGATCAGGCTGGGCTGTCGCTACTGCGGGTGTAAGCGGCTGCATCTGCTTGGGCTTCTTGTTCGTTCTCACAGATCTTTCATCGTGGTCTGACTTTCTCTTTCTAAGAGCTCTGCCACCTTCCTCGTCCTGGATAAGCGGCTGTGCGAAGATCGAGTGGGCACCTGGCTTTTGCAAGCCTCGGGATACAGGTAACAGGTCGCGGACAAGTCGGGAAGCTGACTGACGAGGTTTGCTAGTGGTTTCTTTCGGCGAGGTTGAGTTTCTGTTTGCGATACAGCTCGGACACTGCCAATGATCCGGATTCTTCATATCGACCTCGTTCGATTCTGCGCACAAGTGGTGTGCTGGCATTCTGCAAATAGTGCAAGTCAGATCTTCTTTGTTCCCAATGTCTGTAGGCTCAATCAAGCCACAAAACATGCATAGATCAGTCTCTTCGTCAGAAGCATGTTCAGTGTCACTATCACTCTTTGCTTCTCCGTGCTCTTCTACGGTGCTCATAGCATCACCTATGCCCGCATCTGTCGCATCACCGGTCATCACAGGCGTAGCCTCCTCAAACTCTTCGTCCTTAGCCACATCCTCAGCCAGACCACCAGGCGCGTTATCGAGCTCTCTGTGGTCTCCTTCGTCGTTGGAAAGTCGATCGCCAATACCTTCGATGTTCTCATCAGATTCAGCGTTGGTCTCTAGTTGTCCACCAGTCTCAAGAACTTGGGAATCTGCAGCTGCGCCTTGCTTCTCATCTTGCTTCTCATCCTGCTTTGTTGTTCGCGAAATAGCATAGTCTCCTTTAATACCGTTCCGTGTCTCGGAAGATTTGTTTCTAGCTAGGACTAAGTTGTTCCTGGCAAACAGCACCTTATTGTGTTCCACGTGCCCTTTTGCAGGTGACCCTGCTTCTGCGTTATCAAGCCCATTATGCTTCGGGGACGATTCTAATGCTGTCGCCAATTCTTGCTCTGTAAGAGCAGGCATGATTGCTCTTTGTTTATGTTGTTTATCATTGCAACTAGATTGGCATGGTCCGTCTTCGTTTATCCGCCTGACGTAGCAGGTACTTCGTTGTTCTAGCGCGCAGTACGTTCATTCAGAGGATGACAGAGAGGGGCAGGTCGCGTTCGTTTGATGTAGTCCTATTCGCGATTTCACCCAGACAAGAATCAGTGGCAGCTTGGACGTAATCGTCGCGTATGACGCGTGTCAAATTGATAATATACGACGTGTATATCCAGATTCGCGATGCCATACCTGATGCACTCGTAGGTGCAGTTGGACCGCATGCTGCTCACGTGACGACGCCGGTCACAGTTTCCTCCAAACCTCTACTATCGTCACTGCTTCTTAAGTCTGCCCAGTGTCTTGCCGACTACTCAAGCACAATATGGGTGTCCCATTCGAGACTCTGCTGCCGTATGGCATCATGGTCGCCCTGTTCGGTGTGACAGTATGTACCGAGCGTGTTTGAGCTGCAACAAGCTAAATGTTATAGGGTGTCGGCTTCGCTGGGATGGAGTATATCAGGAATTCAGGCAAGAGGCCCAGAAGAGGGCTTGACAAATGGGACAGACAAAGTATGTACTGGTGAACTGTCATTGGATGCTTTACTGAGCTGGGACAGTGATGCAAAGAGATCAACGGATAACTGGCGCATTCAGAGCACAGTCCGATCAGGTCAAGGCACCAGTTGGGTTCGAAGTCAGCAATCCGTGGTTTGTGAGTGAACAGTCGGAAGGCAATCATGCTATATATCCTAATCTTCCACTAGGCTGAGCCGAGAATATCATAAATACTCTAGGTCTACACAGGTGTGCTACTCATGGTTTGAATTGGTACATACAAGCGACAGTCGAAGCCTTACGCATAACCTTGGTCGTGAGCGAAATAGTGCTGCACAGCTGCAGATACAGGTCATAGACAAGTTACAACCCGAGCGGTGGGCGAGACAACCATATGGTTCAGACAGTGTTTTCCTTGTTGACTCAATAGTCCCATTGCGCGCGATCGCCGTTGGAATCCTATCATATCCGAGGATACGATTTGGTGTGTCAGTTCGAGAAGTTCGCTGACCCAGCTGGGTCGAGAATGTTGAGAATTTCGCTCAATTCCTCAAACATTTATGTGCAGACCTGATTGCCGCTCCACCCTGCCTCACCTACTGCCTACTAGCACATGTATCCTACTCGAATTGAGAGAGAAACCACGTTCCTCGAAGCTTTACATCTTTCATGCTCGTATTTTGATTTCCAAGAGGTGCAACTCAACATAATCTTCAGACTGGACAATTCACAAGAAAGTGCCCCAGACTATGATCGTTCTCGTAGCATCGTAGCGCTTGAATATGCGCTCGGAGCTCTAACGACCCACCCAACAGTCCCTGGAGGAATGCCCTGCTGCAAGAGCTTTTAGTTAGCTGCAGACGAAGACAAAATCTTATTATGCCGTGCAGGATTGAGACACACCAAACAATTTTATACAGCATGTTGTCTGTGCACTTTGGGCGACACCAATCGCATCGAACAGCTGCTATATCGACGCGACAAGGTCTTAGAACGCGTGAATGCTCCGTCTGCTTTGCGAACATGGGAAGGACGCTCGGAGAGCAGATCGAAGCTCTCAAAAGCTTCTCAGCTTGCGATATATCAGATGCTTTGCTGAAATTAGAGAAGCCAGCGAGTGGCAGACCTGCTAAGGCTGGCTTCCTCGCAGATATTGGTACTTGCATCGTCCTGAACCATTTCTCATCCGGATTCTGATAGTCTGAATAGCCCCGTTTGCTCCTTGTGCACCATGGGCACCTCGATCTGGCCAGCCCACAATTATCGGCCGTGTAAGCACTTTGAAACTCGTTGACAAGCTAGATACACTCACTCTAGCATTTGATGATGACGACATGCGTGCAATCCCGAAAGGCAGTCACTGGGCGGACGAAACAGAGGAAGGTACGATCCTTGTCATCGAACAACCATCACATCAAACATGTGCTGCTGTCGGAGGCATTATGGCTATGCGAATGAAGGCTAGAGGGCTTTTTGGCTGTATTGTGGGTGGCAGAGTACGTGATCTCACAGAGTTGAGCAATTCGGGACTGCCTGTAAGTCTCACGCATGTATTTGTTTTGGAAAGAGCAGCAGTCAACCGAGCCTGCTACTTTGTAACCCCTGCTTCATGATTTGGTGTTTGCTCACTCTACCTTCATTTATCCACATCCATCCAGCAATCATTCTCTACAAAAGATTTACTGACACTTTTTCAGATCTGGGCTGCCGGACAATCTACTGTCGGGTCAGGTGCTGAGGTCAAAGTGCATAGTCGCAACGTGCCAGTCACTATTAATGATGTCACAATCTGTCCAAACGATGTTATATTTGCTGATCCGATCGAAGGTGTAGTGGTTATTCCGAATCAGCTGGTAGATCAGGTCATCGAGCTAATGCCAAAATTGGTAGCTGCAGACGAAAAAGTGAAGGAAGAGGTGGTGGCGGGAACACCAGTGAAAGTCGCATTCCAAAATCATCGTAACTAACACGTCACTACGCAAGATTTTGAAAAGATGTATTCTTCACCGTCATACCCGGAACCTATGACTTCTACTCGCCATGTCAAGCACAAATATGGTCGTGGTAACATGACGAACGAGTTCTTAGCTTATGCGAAGACCTTCGGTTCAGATGTCAGACCATGCGCAAATGACCGCAAGAGATTATTTGAACCCAATGAAGATAGCGAATCGGCCGAAGTGCGCACAAAGAAGTCTTGCTTCAGGAACAATCGACCAAGTACAAGCAATAATTTCGCACCCTCTGCGACGTTAGAGCCAGCTACAGAAGCTTCTCCCAGAACCACGAAAATTATCGGTGCAGGCAACAACAAAGCGGCGCAGACAGTTGTCGATCCGTCTGCTTATAATCGAACTGTGTCCGCTACAAACAAGTCATCACCAAATCGTACCAAAGCGGGGCGCAATCGTTGTAAGAGGGCGAGGCAGAAAGAGCGCAAAGACCAGGCGCGACAAGTAACGGCTGAAGCGAAGCAAGCTACACCTGCTGCTAGAAACAAGCAGCAGCCCTTACCTACACCACCACCATCAACTCGTGACGCAGACTCTCCTATATCGCTGATGAAGATGGAGATCGAAGTCTCAACGGCAGAAAGCACCTGGACCAAACGAGTGACGCCTGAGGCAGTCATGTATGATGAGGACAGAGACTCAAACTCCGGAGCGACCGAAGTTATCGAAAGCACGGTAAAGGCCAGCGGAAGAGCAATCGGAAAACTCGACCATAAAACCTGGCACAACATTCTCAGCAGAGTAGTTCAAACTCGCAGAGCCGTCAAGCCTCATCTTCGCAAAGGTATGCTTGGCCGTGGAATCATGTCTCAGTCGACGGATGATCAAGGGGTCGTCAGCTATTCTAATGTTGACTTGTCATTGTTCCGGACCTGCAAGACATTCGCAGAAGTCGCTCGACCGATCTTTTATGGACAAAACATATTCCGTTTCGAAAATCCGCACAACTGCATCTAGTGGCTGCAGCGTATAGGAAATCTGAATTTTTCACTTATCAGGAGCCTTGTGCTTGAGATTGGCACTGATTGGATGGAGTCACGAGCGAAAGGTCATAATTACAGATATGTGGCGCAAGCTAAAGATGCTGTGGACAAGCCTATCTTTACTGATATGTGCTGTGAAGAGAAATGGTATGTCGTATTTTCTAAATACATACAGCCACATCATCAACTTGTGAACCTCAACATCGAACTGATGGGCTGGCATGAGATTGAGGTCGATCCCAAGTGGTCAAGCTGGCTCGATGATCGCGAAATGACACTCCGTTCCGATCGCTTGACCTTACAGACGTGGCGAAGCAGGTTGATGAACTTCCTGGACGACCATATGAGAGGAATCAAGCACACCAGGATTTCGTCGACCTACGGCACGAAGCCCAATCCACGCTTCATCCAGAGACTTACGATGAACATGACCCGAAATAGAAGCACAGCCGAGCCACGACCTCGGGCTTCGAGAACGCTGGGCGAAGCATTACGCGCAGTTCACCTAGATGCAAAGAGACGAGGTGGCTGAATGATACACTTTCTCCCATTCACAAGCAGCATAGGTGCGCGCCAACCGGTATCTGGTATAGACAGAGAGCATAACTTTGGAGCTGCTTAGCTACTTAATGCCCATCTGCTGTACTCGAGGGCTGTCGCACTTCCTTTGAAATGGGCGTCTGTCTTCGGTGTGCTCCGTGTTTCGTCTTACTCCGTACGTTTACATATTGTTCTTGGCAGATCTGTCCAGAGCTTGTTACTATCTCTGCTTCCCCCGACTTGTACTTTGCCTCATCAACAACGTTACCTACCAACATACACTAGCCTTGTGTATACTAAGGGTCCAAGTGACCAACGCGTTCATTCTAAGCTTATCGCATCTACCTGTCCGACCACATCACAGGCTACAAATCCGATAGGGCGGCAATGAGATTACTCAGCGACCTTGAATGCCTTCTGCCTCTGCTCCATAAGCTCATCATCTTCGGTGATATCCAGCTCATTGAGCTCACCCGTACCCACTTCGTAGATAACACCGTGAACCTGAAGACCCCTCTCAACCATAGCATCGATCACGACAGGATTCTCAAGCAGTACACTGACGCTCCGTCGTACATTGAGATCCACCATCTTCAAACCCCGCTCCTTCTCTGGCAAAGACTCGAGCATCTTGAGATTCTGCTGTCTCAAGTGTCTCAGTGGCATCAACCACGTATCGATCAAACCCAATTTCTTGTTCTCGAGAGCAGCAGCGATACCACCGCAACTCGTATGACCACAGACAATGATATGCTTGACTTTGAGGTACTGAACGGCATATTGAATGACTGAGAGTGAGTTCAGATCAGTTGGGACGAGGATATTGGCGATATTTCGATGGCAGAAGATATCTCCTGGTTGCAGGCCAAGGATGGTTGTCTCCGGACAACGAGAGTCGGCACATCCGATCCAGAGGATCTCCGGGGATTGACCTTTACCGAGCTTTTCGAAGAGCTCGGGCTTGAGCTCAGCCAAATTACGGCGCCATTTGGAATTTGATTCGAAGGCGACCGAGAAAGTATCTTTGCTTGATCCATTCGAAGCTGTGAAGATCTAAGTCAGCAATAGAGTTCGTGTATCGTATGAAGACATTTGTGTAACGTTGGTAATAGCGAGTTGGATGTAGCTGAATTTCGTAGCTAGGCTCTTAATAGACTATGACAGGCAGACCTATAGCATAGACTAACGCTTAATCTTCTATTCGATGTTCTGTAGGATGTTCCTGCACCTACACGTTGAATTGTATTCCATAGGGAGTTGTAGCGTTCGACTTCACCACAATTCATGGTGGTTGCAGCAAGATATGAAAATTTCGAGGCAACGACTTACCCATACTTCCTTCTCTATTCTTCAGCTTGAGGAAAGAGTCCTTCTTAGCAGCTTGACTGGTCGCAACAGCAGAGTGATGTTTGCTTCTATCGAAAGCACTGATAGCTTTCGGAAGTTTCGCGGAGTTTCTTAGGTGATGATTACGTCTCTTCTGTGCACTAAGGTAGAAGTTTGACTCGGGTTGTAGAGGCACTGTTTGCCTTGTCAAAAGAAAGCCAAGCGAGCTTCGTGTACGCTGAATTCTGGTAGGACAGAGGAAAAGTTGACTTTGGCATGCCATATCTTGTCAGCTTGTGTTATCCGAGGATTAGCGAGAATAGGATATGCAAAGGAAAGCACTACTGCATCATCCGGGTTGATTGTGATTGGATGGAATTGCTGCAAAGCACAAAATGGTTGGTTTCGTTGAGCAGTTGGGGAAGCAGGAGCAGATCGGCCAAGAGCTTTACTGCGCGGTCGATCCTGCCAGATGTGGCTTGTGCACGGTAACGGCTACAAAATCAAGGTAAGATCGAGGAGCGGATCAAGCAGACAACAATAGCGAAGCATTGTTGCAGAGTTTTGCTGAATGTCTATAGCTGTGGAACTGGCTTCTTTCTGCATGCTAATCAACAGGATCCTCCTCCAACAGTAACTTGAAGCTGAATGGCTCGAATGTGATACCCTCGCCAATGAAGTGTTTGCTCATAGCCTCGACCCAATGCAAACGCAGCGAGTGCAACATCGCACTGGTACCTTCCATGATACACAGAACGGCAATGGTCAAGACAAACCACATGAAAAACGTGACCACTAACATGATGATCCGCACCGCTCCTGACATACCGAAAGCATTGCTCAAGGTCATGTCCCACAGCACAACGGACAGCTGTTGGTGAGCCAATGACAGTGCCCATAATCGCAGATAAGATGCTGTATGAGAAACACAGTTCAGACAGAACTCGATAGTGTCTAGATTGATTAGTAAAAGAAGGTATGGGATATGTAGGAGGACTTACGAATAGTCTGGTGAATCATGACCTCAGAGAACTCGAACTCTTCGTGCTCGTCATCAGTAATATTTTCTGTGATCATAGCTCCCTCGTCGGTGTCGGTACTGGGTCGTCCATTCATATGTCTTGTGTCTCCTTCATCGTCATCGTCAAGTGCATGCGTGACGTGGCTAGTATCGCCGATGCCTCTATAGCCCTTGGCAGCGGTGCGATTGTGTTCCCAGCGAAGATATAATGGTTTAAGAAGTAGAAGTATTGGAACGTTTAGAACAGCAAGTAGTACCAGAAGGACTTGAATGGTCGATTGGCCAGAATATAATTGCTCCTCAGGATCGACTGTACCAGGAGACAAGAACATCTGGATCAGCATATTCAAAAGCGAAGGTGGATTTCGACCTTCTGCGTACCAGTCGACTGACCACTTGTAAATGATACAAAAGGTTAGATAGCCGAAGATGGACTGAAAGAAGATCAAGCCTGGAACAAAATTACCCCAGATATCGATCTTTGACTTGAAGTGGCGCGCATTGACTAAGGAGAACATCAGTGCATATGTCATATGAGCCCAACCCATCAGGATAGACAGCTTCATCTTGAAACTGTTGCTGAAAAGGAGATCATTGTCAGAGCCATGCCATGCCCAATCAAGGCCAAATGGATACCGATAGCTGCCTTTCAGGTGCCCTGTGACATCCGGACGGCCGTCTTCCGGAAACTCCCAGGCAGACTCGAAAGGTGTGAAACCCTTCGAGAAAACATCGTTGTAGATCAACCCGGTAAACATCGAGTACGTGCCCATCATAAGCATGATATAACGACCATAGAATGCCATTGAGAAAAGTTCATCCTGCTTCGACCGAGACAAAGGCTTCTCCCAGTATATCATAGCACATGCTGCCATGAACATCAGCGAACCATGGCCAAAGTCACCAAACATGACTGCGAAAAGAAATGGAAATGTGACAATGGTATAGAGTCCCGGATTGACTTCCTGATATTTCGCAGTACCATAGGCATTGATGATTGTTTGAAAGCCCTCGGTGAATTTGTTCGTCTTGTTATAGGTAGGTGGGGTCTTGTTCGTCTTGATCTGATTGACAATCGTAGGGACGGAAAGACCTGCACGGTCGTTCACGTCTTGTAAAGTCGCTCGGATCTGTGGCAGGGAGTTTGTAGGCACCCAGGCTTCAGCTATGAGTGTTTTGCGAGCTTGGTCGTAAGAGCACATATTCAAAGCGTTATACACAGCCTTCTCCTTCTTGATAACAATCAGCCAGGCCGCAAGCGATCTCGCAATTTGCGTAAGTTCAGCATCGAGCGTGTTCTTAGTATTTCGCAATACACTTGCTAGATCGCTGAGTCTGGTATTGACCTCATGAATCTGGTCTCGACGTAGATCACTATTCTCATCCACGTTGTAGAGATCAGCTCCTAAGCTCTCTGAAATCTTTCGAATTTTGGCGATGATCTCCTTGCCATGTGCGAAGATAACAAAAACGTTTTTCCTGATCTCTTCGTTGTCCTCAGGGTTGATGATGGCTTCTGGGATCTCTGATTGGTTCATGTAGAGGTTGCCTCGGAGTGTTCGCCATAGGATACGTTCGAAAGCTGCAAGGCGCTCTCGGGGAATCACACCTGACACAAATCCAATGTTCATGACTGCAAAGGACTGCTGTTGTTGACCGACATCGCCATTGGCACGCGCCTCCTCGGCTTCAGCATTTCGGAGTAGAGGGGCATCGTCATCATCGAGGCTCTGTCTGATATCTTCGGTCTGCCCATGGGCACGGTCAAAGAAATTGCCGGCTTCTCTCAGAACCCACCTCCACTCTGTCAATTCCATTTCTCGCTTCTTCAGGGTTTCATAGCTTTCGTTGAGGTTCTTAATGCGTTGTTCAAGACTTTCCGACCGATCTGCAAGCTCGTCAATTTCCGCGGCCTGTGGAGCAGCAAGCATGTCTTCGTCGAAATCCCAGTGGCTTCTCATAGAAATATTGGCCTTCTCCATTTGCGACTTGAAGTATCGCAATTGACGCTCGATGTTGTCCAGCCTGCGAATCTCTTTCGTGAATGTGCGTTGAAAGGCACTTGTATCGCTATTGAGGTCTCTGAATTGAACGACTCCCAGTTCGCCTAACGCGGAAACAACCTCACGACCTATTTCGTTGGATATGTAGAGCTGGGTCAGCGACATTGAGGCCGACCTGAAAAGCGTATCTTTCGTGGCCATCGTGGGCAGTGACTAAATGTCAATTGCCGCCCAGGCTAAAGCAGAAGGAATTGTTGGTCGACAGTTGAAGCACCGCACAAGTGCAACGCTGTTTAGATGGCAATATCAGATGAGGGAGGCTGCGGCCAAAGAGCTTGAAGAGTCACGGACATCATCGCTAGAAGAGGAAAGACATAATCACGTGTGTAGGCTAGTGCTTCCTGCCTCGACACCATAAACACTTTTCATATCTCTTGGCCGTGTGAGAAATTATTGGCTAGGATGTTATAGGTATGCTGCAAGTATTGACGCACAAGTTTCCTTCATCAGTAAGGCATCAATGATGTTCTGCGAAACGTTTGGCTGTGGACAGAATAAGGACTACAGCCTTTGTTAGAACAGTTGGTCTACGCCATTCATGCACAAGAAACCGTATCTCTGACCCTTTGAAGCACACTGTGCGGAAGATCTGGCAAATCATTAGCTCAATCTCTGTTCGCTTTCAACGTTAAAAAGGTCATGCTGATTGCGTGTCATTATTAGTCTGAGCTTCCACGTGCTCGTGTTCTCGCCACGGCACACACCGTGTGCAGCTTACGATCTCTGGGAAGGGATCGTTCAACATACCCCTCTGCACCAGCATTGCTCAATCTACCTAATCATTATTCTGACTGCAACAAAAGGCTATTGCTATGCCAGGTATTGCTCGTGGAAAGCACGCGGCGTGATCACACCGAAATTTCCTACCTAGAGCTTGGACGATCGCAGGCACGAAGTTCGTATTATCTGCTTTGCGATTCGCAGGAAGTTTGAAGTCTTTCCGCTTACCGAAGATACTGTTATGGGTAAACGATAGTGATCGAATCGGGCAGCAACAATGCAGACACGGCTCGCTTATGCACAGTGAATGTGTCGGGAGCTGCCGATCTCGTCCTCGCTTAATGACCCGCGAACTCTTTGAGACATGGTTTGGACCTGGACCAAGCAGTCACTAATGCTATTACCCAAACAGATTACGTTGCAGCCATACAGAATGTCGAGGAGCCCAGAAATCTCCGAAAGTCCCTTCCTGTACTTTGCTGTCATATTCCGAAGTATTACTTGGAGGCTTGACTAGTGACAAATACCTGAAATACTGTGTTTATGTGATTTCCCATAGCTTCCTTAAGACTACCACATTGCTGAATATCCAGTAAATCGACATAACCTTGTTCCTGCAAGAACAACCTTCTGTGACAATCTCTGAAGCAAAAGGTATGTTTCATTGACGATCTCGCAGCTCGATATTCACATCTAACCGCCACGATGTGTGGAGCATACCCTTGCACTCGCTAATCAGCTTCTATTAATTTAAGGACAGAGTAGCCTCGAAATGGCATCACAAACCAGGGTTATCGAACAATAGAGCCTGGACTTTTGAAATCATCGGAAGAAATTTTAGCCCTGATGTCAACTCGTATCTACACATAATATGTATACTTCCACGTCAACTCTATACACTATGCTAGCCCACTCCTACAGACGGCCGTGACATAAAAAGGCTTAAAGGGAGAAATACCTGTATGAAAAGTTGGTGCAAACAGATTCAGCCTCAATATGGAAAGCATTGTTTGGTCGCAAATGAGGTTGTTATGATCACCATTCTTGAGGCAATACGGTAGTCGCCAGGTGATGTCGCATTATGATTGGAACTCTTTACGAATTTAGTTACAATAGATGGTGTAGGTGAATGATCTCTACATGATAGAGCACATCCATGACGATGAAAGTGTAAGTGAGTCGACCGGCGAGATGTTGCCAATAGCCATCGCCGGTTTAGTTACCAACTGTAGTCTGATTGTATAAGCCAGGATGCAACCATGCAAGTCAATAACTTTTTGGCTTTGTTGGGAGTAGCTGTGATATAATACGAGCGTCAGCACAGCTGTTGGTTAAGTGAACACGATCTTTCGGGTATCTGCAATCTGGCTAGATCGCATTGCATATGCACTGTCAAGGCTTTCCAAGATTGACAGCTCCCACGTGGGCGCTGAAGTCATGGAAAGGTATCTGCAGCTGCAGTCTGACGCATGTACCCCTTGACAGCCAGTGGCAGAGGTACTAGTTCTGGACACAATGGACTAAGCCTGCAACACGGCTGTCTCGGTGCCTTCCATTCTTCGAAGATACCATGGCTATTGGTGAACAAATACACAGCATATGATCTATTCATCACCGGACGCGCGAAGGTAGGATGGGGAGAATAACTTGAAGAGGACTACTGACGCACGATACAAGAAGAAGCAGATGAAACCGAGATCCTGGACTTCGAGCTAGTGCTCTAGTGTTGCGCCACAGAACGTGGTTCTCGCATGACCTCGGCTATGGAATCCCTGTCGCTTCAAGAAAGAAGAAGTGGTGTGACTTTTCGGTAAAAGAACCCTTCGCTACTCAACCCTTTCTTACGATTTCTGGACAACATGAGTACGAAGTCTGGCTACTCTTTTTCAAATATATCACTGTCATAAACACTCCTTTGACGCTTGTGGAAAGTGCATGTCAATCACGAATACGAGCATCCTACGGTGCTCTCAACGAACCTTTACAACTATTGCAAAGACAAGCCACTCTCGATAGCTATACCACAAGATAACCTTTGCCACTGAGGTCATCTGCTGTATGAAGTACCGCTAGCTCGTTCCCCATTCCCACATCCTACGCTGCAAATCTCGGCTTTGCATGCTCTTATGTGTCTTTTAGCTCAAAATAGGCTCAGGCTGTAGCATATCCGTGGCAGATTCACCCGCAAGCGATGCGCAATGCTGAACTCAGAGGACCTATGGTCCAATGATTGATCAAGCAGACTGTCCCGTATGTCGTGTGGGTCGTTGCTAGCCGCGCACATGGCTACCTTGTCTTCGCCAACATGCCAAATGCCACATGGCAAGCACATGGCTGACATCGTAGCTATACCAAACAGGTACGAGTGTCTCCTTCTCATTGCATTGAAATTGACGCGGCGTGGACTTCTGCTGAAAGCCACAACTTCCCGAAACGGGACCTTCGTTGACTACGTTGCTGTGGTTGGCAAGATGATTTCCCACCATAGCCTCGAAAAGGAAGGCTAAGGCAGAATGATGTGCTTAGGGTTCACGTTCCCACGTTTGAGATGGTGATATGAATGTCCACCGCATCTGTCACTTCTGCCCTCATCGCAACCATTCGCTGCTTGAGGTATCTAGGCGATGGGAGTGGTGTTCAAGCATGGCTGACTATCGCGATTCTGCACCATTCGGATATTCACGATTCAATCTCGATCACCTTTCGGATAAGTGGAAGCGTCAGCTTCGGTTTGCGATCGGCCAGACGTTGCAATCATTCATGGTTGAAGCAAAGAGGATCGCCATTCAAGCATAAGTGACAGGTGTTCAACGTCCTGCTGATCTCGACCGGCTTCGAGGATAGAATCTCCAGCTAGGCATTTGTGCAACCTTCGGAGCAGTGTATGTTGTTGATTTGGAAGCAATTTGAGCTTCAGAGATCGACTCTAGAGCATCTGTGTATGGTGCAAGTTATCAGTCTCTAGGGTACATGTACTTACACATGTCCGATTGTCGATCTTCATCGAGCAAGACGTTATACAGTTTGACGCAGTGGCGGTGTTGGCACCGTAAGACTACCTACATTCATCGTCAAGATACACCAAGCTTTCAGTCTGCAGACCCATGGCATCTTACATTACAGCGACACAACAGCAAAAGCCAGTGCTCGAGCAGCCTTGATCACAATAGTGCTATAGAGCCTGTCTAATCTGTCCATCGAGTTTGCCTCCGGCTTTTCGCAAGTGCCTACCATCGGCAGGCGTGCGCAGGTTTACAGCTCGCACTTGCCCATTGGACATTTGCACACCTCGAATCCACGGCAGTACATCTTACGATACATTGAACGACTTGGCCAGCAAGCATAACTGTTGATGCACAGTCATTTATTCGAATATTAACACAAATAACTGTAGCCTTGAATTACTTGTGAAAGATCTATCTCAACTCAGGTGGAGCCAGTACCGTCGTGTTGGTACATTGTGCAAGAGGTCGTCCAACCACAACTCATTGCACCTGCGGAAGCTTTAAACCGACTCATTCATGCGCACAATCTTGCTCGATCTGCGTTAACGATTCGACGAGTGAACCACTGCTGGTATAATCATCAACGTCGTATCTGCCCTTCTTCTTTGGCTTTACTACCACTTTGTCGGTGCGAAGTTGTACTTTAATGTGGTAGAAGCCAAGATTGGGTCGTGCTACAGCTCAGAGGCGAGGCAGTAGTTATGGAAGGAGGAATAATGTCTATCATTCGTCAGCTCAACCCCGAAGTACCAATTTCTCATACTGACAGACCACAAGGAGTAGGGCAAGAGCATGGCTTGTCCGAATGCGAATCAATACGAAATGTGCCACGCCAAGAGCAGTTGAGCGTCGACCTAGTGTCTCAACCACGCTTCTGCGAAGCTCTAGAAAAACTTCCAGGATCCCCAAAGGGCAAAGCCAACCGTGGCAAGAAAGAACCATGGCCAATAGAGCCTCTGCCTGTCCTTGAGGTCAAAGTGCTCAATGGCGATAAGCACACCGTCAATGCCATGTGTGCCGAACCAGAAAGATTCGTGATGGCGACGTTACTGTCAGGCGATGGCAAAGTCATTGAAGGTGACTGCCTCCAGGGTAATAGAACAACATCGTTCTTCGTGGCTCAACAGCGCGCTTTCTTCATAATTCGTGATTTGAAGATCAAAAATCCTGGCTACTACAGACTTCGACTCGAGATGTGTCAAATGGTCTGGGCACCAGACGGTGACAACATGCACGTTGTGCCAATAATGGCTATTGACACGCAAGTGTTCAGAGCTTATCCTAAAGGTCAACAACTTCCAGCAGCTGAGCCGCTGTCACAAACCATGGAATTTCTTCAGAAAAGTGGCGCAAAATTGAAACTCAGGAAAACACCAATCGCTCGAAAGAGGAACTCCCCTCACTGGGAAAATACTATGGACAATGTAATGCACAACAACGTACCAGGACAAATACTTGATCCACGAGGACGAGGACGTCTCTCAGACGCCGCACCAGTGATTTTACAAAGTCTTCCATATTCGCATGACATTTCAGGTGCCAGTTCGGCACTGTATCCAACACATTCACAGGCACAAGACATGCTGACCGCCGGACCGTCATCGGTAACATCTCTGCTTGGGCAGGGAATGTATCAGCCAAGTGATTGGAGTCTTACTGCTGATCAGGCTGCAGCTCAAGCAGCCTTTACGGGGGCTGGATATCATGGCATTTCATGGGGTCGTTCAGATATGAGTTTCGCTGGTCAGATGCCAAGACTTACCTCAACACTTTCGATGCCATCGTTCTCGACATCTCAGTCTGTGATCGGTTCGAATCAGTCGATGCAGCTTGATAACACGTATCAAACTGTCAGCAGCTTTGGTGACATGCAGCAATCTGATGAACTGGATCCGACTCTCGAAGAGTTGTCCTACGGGATCAATGTGCAACCTCCATACCATAATCCTCATAATCCTTATAATCCCTATCACCAAGGCTAAGGTCGACGCATATAGGAGCGCGAGGATAAAATCCCGGAAAGATCCTGCTCGGCACAAACTCAGGCTAACTCTTGTGCCATCAATAGTGGTGAAATAACAATAAACATAATCGTTGTCAGGGAAAGAACAGCAGCCTCAAGCTGCCGGTCATGGTCGTTCTGGAAAGTAGAGCGAAAGCTTGTTCCACATTTGCACGTGATAGAACTCTTTCAGGTAGAAAATAAAGGCCTTCAGGCTTCTTTGTTCACAAGAGGCAAGCGTAGCTGTTTATACGCGTTCGTTCCATGCATTTTCACATTTGGCTGCACCTGCTTGCGTGCCCGACGATGTGTTCTTGTGAATGACTCCATGTGCTTTCGAAGTCGTGAAAGTTGATGCGGCTGATTTTCGACTAGCATCTATCGTGGTCAACCTTCCCTTACCTGCCTGTGCGCATTGTTCTAACGAAGACGACCAAAGCCCAGCTACACGAGCATTACCGATGTCGCTGAGAATTAGACAGAGTGTTGCCGGTTGTGCCAGAAAGGTCGAGCATCTGTGCGACTTTATCGAATGCTCAATTCATTTGTGGTGATTCATGCTAAGCATTGACGTGTGAAAGAAGGCAGACACGACAAGACTACTTATACTGCAAATCTCGGCACGAGGGATTGTAATTTCGGTTCATGACACCAGAAATCGCGGTCTGGTACAGCCACAATACTGTTGTGGTTATGACCATAGTCCATATTTGTACCAGAAGCCTCAAGGTACAAAGCACTCGCAGACAGAGACATCTGTCCGTCTCTGGAAGAACACCCGCAGGAGCATCCGGATCAATCGGTTACAGCCCTAAAAGGAGACGAATATTCGCAAGAAAGACGGTTTCAGACTTGAGGTACCAGTGTCTTTGCAACAACGGCGCGTACGAACCACCACCGTGCTAATCGTAACAACAAAAGCTTCGGGTCACGATTCAGAGAAACTCATGTCTTAGACAAGAGGTCCAGCTCGACATTCTTTGGCAATAGGCGGAGGAGATCCTGAGTGGCCATCGGGTCGAGTCTTTTTGATGGATCGACGGTTATTCGCGCGTCAACAATACATCGATATCTATCATCAATCGCGAGACTCGCCATACTTGACCATGGGTGAGTAGCAGAACTTTATGGGGTTGCTGTACTATTCGCTACCAGTGCCATTCAGCTGCGCACTTACATGCCGATCTTCAAGTGGTGGGGACTTTGTTATTGACAGTGGTGAAGAGCTAATAGACGTGTCTAGTCAGCCCTTCTCCAGAATGAGTAAGCCTGTGGCAGGGAACCAGCGCCAGTAGTCTGCTTGAACTATTGGCCGAAACGGATAGCAAAAACTCTGCAAGAGGCACAGCTGACCATCGTTTCAACCGAACACATTGGGCGGAACGTGAGGACTTATTACCGAGAGATAGTGTCGTTGATCGCTCGACTCATGCTAACCACATCTCGTAGGTAAAGCACCTTGTGACTAACTCTTTTGTGCCTCTCATCATCTGCCATACCACTGAGGCGCAGAAATATGGTAGAAACTGGAAAAAAGCATGGCTGATTATCTTCAGCAAAGAACTATCAATGGTTGAAAGCTTTTGGCATGATTTAGACTGGTCCGACTCGGTATCTAAATGTACATGTGATAGCGGAATGCTCGAGCGTCTCGAGCATGTGCGACATCGAATCATGATCAATTGCAAGCGCAGTCTGTTACCAGCACGACCAGGTGTCCCATAGGCCAACTTCCTCTTTTACAATGGATGCATGAGCTACGTTGGTCATCATGTGTAACTTGCTGTGGATTGCCACTTACATCAAGGTAACATCGCACTCTTTCTCAGCATATAGCTTGTATATGCAAAACAGGGCAAGCTTGAAGTTGGAGTGGGTTTGACCTGAACCACAAAGCTACCACTGAACCCTCGTTCTCTATGACGATTGCATATCCATAGCCACAAGACGCAAAGCTTTTGCAGCAACTAACAACAAGCTTGCATTGTATGTTACGCGCATCAGAAACAAATAAAAAACAAACAACTCCTCCTGACATGCTATGTGATCGCAAAATCGTACCCGCGAAGCGTGCGAGATGGTTTGGGAGGATAAAGTCCCAGTATCCAGCACGATCACTTTTATTTTCAGTCATGCAACCGGTTACACATATTATCCGCACACGTGCTACACTAAGCCGTGACATTTTTAAACAACAATAGCAGAATGTTTCGAAGTAGTTACGCCTGTGAAGACACCTGTATGGTATAAGCTCTTACCTACGGACTTCTCTAGCGTTGTATGTTCGTTGTTGTTATCCCCAGAATGACCCAGGAGTAATGTCACCAATGGTTTGCACACAGGACTACGACTACGGCTGATAATACTTCCGCCAGTCGTGCACATCTTTATATCCCAGCACGTCCCTGATCTTCTTATTACTCAATGGGGCCTCGAACTCTCCCATGTCCCTCGTGATAGGTGTGTTCGGACACGACTTCTTCAGGAATTCTATTGTTGGTATGGTGGTGGTAATAGTATCGTTGGTCGCATTGAATACCTGAAAACCAAGCCTATCTTTCTGAATGCAAAGATCACAGATCTGCCCAAGATCTCTAGCATCTATATAGCTCCACGCGTTGCGCTTTCTTGTCTCTGGCTTTCCAACGTGTCTCTCAAAATCCGTCGCATACTCATGTGGCTCAATCACGTTCCCAATTATCAATGCATAAATATCGTTGTTGAATCGCCTGGCGAACGTCCGAGCAATTCGCTCACCAGCCAATTTGCTACATGCGTAGCTGTCCATAGGATCGCGGTCGTAAGTGTCCTCATTCAGCGGAAATGAGTGGTAGTCTGAATCTCCTTGAGTGAAACAAACACCATAAGTCGTTTCGGAGCTCGCAATCACGATCTTCTTCACGCCGAGCTTGCATGCTGATTCAATCACATTGTAAGTACTCATAACGTTGGCACGGAAAGTCTCGCTATCCGGCACGATCATGTTACGTGCATATGCGGCGAAGTGAATGACAGCGTCTGGTGGGCCAGGATGCTTTTCCAATGCATATTCGTCCATGGAGAAGAGGGATGACAAGGCATTAAAGGTTTGAGCACCATCCGTAAGGTCGCATTTCATGGTGTAGACACTCTTGCCTGGCGTGACAAAGTCCTTGGGAAATTCATTAAAATCCAGGTTGAGGACCTGGTGGCCCTTTTCGAGCAGGTATGGTATGCAGTACCGTCCTGCTTTACCTGAGCCACCTGTGAAGACCACGCGTTTGGTTGTAGACGCCATCTTGCGTAGAATGCGGTTCATGTGATGCCGGACGAGTTTTGATCTGCTTAAGAAAAGCCTTCCCTCCTTCTGGCGCTTGCGACTTCAAATTGGGAGCTACCAGTACATTAGTGACAGCTAGGAGTGATGACGACATAATTGGAGGTATATTCAAGCGAGCTGGTTTGCTTCCAGGTTGTTCATAGCAGATTGATCACTTCAAGGGTTCTTGCCATTGGTACTCCCATGCTTGAGCCAGGCGCATGATCTGTTCCAGGCTCTTGAGGCGACTCGCAAGTGCAGTACATGAACAGTTCAATCGAATCCCGGGATTGCCGTACGCTCGCAACATATAACATTCGATCCGGCTTAAAATCCGTAAAATCATTCTTTTGAGTTTGGTCTTATCGTTGTGACCATAGCCTGACCTTACTGTGAGCAATCAAGCTCGTATGCAATCACTGTATCTATCCGAAAGTCATGCTTCAGTGACCATTCGATGTTGGATATGAGCTGATACTGAACAGCTTTCCCCATTGCTCTCACGCAGTTAAATACTTCTGAGTGGTCATTTTGCCTGTCACGATTTCAGCTAGGCCGAGCACGTTTCCACAGCATCAAGTGCACAATCGATTGCAGAGGCGTGATGCGTCAAGTCCTCCTTGTCGAGGGGACTCTGGTAAGGTAGGAGCTCCATGAAGCTAGTTCGCTACACACGCCTCTGAATTTCAATTTGCAGAATACTGAGCTGCCGGAATGTTGAGAGAAAAGACCTTTAGTAGTGTGCAAAGGTGGTGATTTGTCTGACTGTATACGAGGTCAGCGCTTAGATTGAAGCTAGCGAGTGCGTATCCTTGAATTCTATATCTGAAGTGTGCAAATGATATTTGTTTCATTCTGCTACCCAAACCGCCGCCATTCCCATGCCTGTGCCTACACACATACTTGTTACACCAATTTTCTGCCCAGTCCTTCTCAGCTCATTCAATAGTGTACCGACTTGTCTCGCACCGGTACATCCCAGCGGATGACCAAATGCAATCGCTCCGCCTTTCGGATTCACCTTCTTTTGATCCAGCCCAAGCTCGTTTATACACCATAAACACTGACTGGCGAAAGCTTCATTAATCTCGAAGATATCAACATCGTCCTTGGATATGCCTGCCTTCTCGAGAACCACTGGGATAGCTTTCCAAGGACCAATGCCCATAAGCAGTGGCGGTACACCGACCACTGATGCTTGCACAAATTTGCCGAGAACGGTCTGGCCTAATCTTTCCGCCGTGCTTCGCTTCATCAACAGAACTGCCGCAGCACCATCGGATACCTGCGACGCGTTACCAGCATGTATACTGCCGTCTTTTGCAAATGCAGCCCGTATTTTTGAAAGCGATTCCGGTGTGATTCCAGTTCTTACGCCGTCATCTTTTGACACTGTCACTGTCTTCTCTTCTTCCGTCTTGGGATCAGTATACTTGACCGTAACAGGCATTATTTCCTCATCAAAGAGTCCCTGCTCTTGCGCCTTGAGAGCCTTTTGGAAGGAGCTTGCAGCGAACGCGTCCTGGTCTTTGCGGGTAATTTTCTTATCCTTTGCCATCTGCTCTGACAGGACACCCATGGGTACCTTGCAATTTGCAGCCTGCATATGGTTCTCTAACAGATCTGAGAACTCTGACACCGCACCTGGACCATATTGTGTGGACATCGACTCGACACCGGATCCTATACCAATTTCGATCATGCCCGTCTTGATTGCGTTAGCAATATCGACGCATGCTTGCAAGCCCGACGAGCATTGCCTGTTCAAGCTCTTGACAGCAGTAGAGTCTGGAAAGCCAGCTGCAAGTGCTGCTGCCCGAAACTCGGTCGCGCCGCCACCTGGTGCCAGCACACATCCTGTCGCAATGTCTTCAACTAGCGATGGATCAATTTTGGATCGCTTCAGGAGATTCTTGAAGGTCAAGAGAAGTAAGTCTGCACCCATGGTGTCCTTCAAAGGTCCCTTTCCTCCTTTCGTAAACGGGGTTCTTATTGCAGCTGTGACAACCACATCGTCGGGAGATTTGGATAGGAGAGCATCTTTGCCAAGTCCACTTGGTGGTAGACTCTGCTGGTTATTTGATGCGAAGTGGCCAGAGACCTGATTAAGGCGCTCCTTTGCTTTGTTTGGTGCTACAAGGTCATCAGATGGGACTTGATCTGGTGGCTATACACTTACCTTGTGTCATCTTAGAGAAGCGCTTGTGGTGGGAAATATGTGTTGCGCAAGAAAATCACAGGTACTGGTAACAACAAGCTCGAGACAAAAACGTCAAGCTCCTGTAATGAATGATTTATTATTGCTAGATCACAGGACTGCTGCGCATGCTCGTCCTTCGTGGACGCCAGCATGTGCATTTCGGCGCACCGAGGCACAGACGTCATTGAGCACGTGACCCAATAGTCAGCCTTTTTGGTAAATGCTGTATTTGGTGCAAGCTCCGAAACAATATATATCGTTACATGTTGGCAACTCCGTTAAACAGCGTTGGTAGATATATTGCTGAAGTATACACATCGACATTTTGCGTGATCACCATTATGAAGATCATCGCACGACCACTGTGATAAATCTTTATCTCAAGTCCAAAGAATGGGAGTGATCGTGTCCTTCTGTAACTTTAATTCTTGACCCATCTATTGATGAATGTGTATGTTGAAAATAGCGTCGAAGATACGTGAGCTGTTACGCAATACCTCTTCTGTCGATTTTGTAGCAGTTTGGGACATCTTAGGGAAGACCCAGTTCCATTGAAACGCTTTCTTTCCTGACCAAATTCAGCAGTGCATTGAGGATGGCTCGACGGCATTCTACTGCGGGAGTAAGGGTTGCGGTCCGTCTATAATTCAAGTTATCGCAAGTGGTGTGCGTACTGTGAGATCCCTCACAGGTGTTCACATTCATGCCCAAGTTGTGCCAAGGGTTCAGTAAAGGTTTAAAAAGAGACACCCTCTGTGTACCCAAAGGTAGTCGGTCTTTCTACGATCTGGTAGATAACTCAGATCTCACCTTTACAGGTTCATCGTGCTTCAGCACTGCTGGATTTTGTATTACAGTAGCAAACCCTTCGCAGACAGATATCCCTGACGGACTTTTTTTGGTTTGTTCCAAGCAGTGGACTGGTTATAGTGCATCGTGTTTACAACCAATTCATGGTTTGTGTCTTCTACCGTTCCTCGTAACCCACCAGCTGAAGCCTCGGAAACACCTTTGTTTATCGATGCTGGTCATCATTCCGGTACGTGGAGAAGGATATACTTGTAGGTCCTGTTCATCTTACACCAGGAAAGAGAAGTCCAGGATATAGCTCTCAAAAGCAAATTAGGTCGTATACGATGTATTCATTTTATAGTGATGAGTGCATCGAATCGTTCTCCCGACAGCACAATGTTACTCAGGTATAGTCTCGCTCATCTCAACAAGACGTTCCGTAATGGCACCTGGTAGCTATAGCACAATAGTACTCCAGAAAGTAGAAGCTTTCCAGTCATCTCAAAATTGTACCTGAGCCAGAAGACCGTTACGGAGCTCCTGGCAAGCCTTCAAGGGATACCTTACGCCACAAAATGCAGCTAAAAGCTTCCCCGGCAGTAGTTGCTCTAACACGGCACGTATGTCATCATTCACCTTTTCATTTCACAAAGAGAGGTTGACTGGTATCATTATGGTGGATTGTTTATTAGTGGACGAGAGCATTTTCGTGACTGAATCGTAGGCATGCATTTTCTCGATAGTAAATTGGCAGGCGCAGGTGGTGAGCTAGCAAGACAGCAAGACAGGTTGTTGTCGTGCAACACCAGGAACATACGGCTAGGGAACTCGCTGCCACCAGAACACCATGCATATTTGAACATGAAGTCTCTGTCTTGTTCTCGTCAATAACAGGACAACATGCAGCATAACTTCTCGTAGTGCTCAAGTCCTGGATGTGTCCAGTCTTGAGTCAAAAATGGTTTCACGCAAGTTGTTACCCGTCCGGCAGACAGAATAAGAAGAGCCTTTGACAGATGCTAATGGTATTGGCACATGACACCAAACGCAGTTGCTTCATGGTGCGAGAGTGGTGTACTCGAGTCATTGCGGCTTGCATGATCGCCTATCAGTCGTCTCAGCCTGATTGAATACAGAACCAGAAGACTTGTCGAGGCAAACAATTTGAGCCCCGTAGCTTCGTCCGTCGGTAGAAACCTTATCGAGCTTACGCTGGTTTAGCAAACAACATGTAAGAGGACGGGGACTTAACGGAACAGCTTCTAGCAATGGAGTAGCAAGATTGCTCGTCGTCCATGTAGTTGGTGAGAGTGCTTGAATATTGGAAGAATACTTGTACTTGGAAGCCGTTAATAGAGGGGAGTGGCCTAAGCTCTTTCTAGCTGAGCCGGAAACTTTACTGGACCGCACTAGCAGGCAGGACTCGATCATCACCATCGTCTTTCTACTGTCCTGTTTTATTTTCATCAGCTACTGTCTGTCGTTGTATATTCTTTCTGGGCCGTATTTGTTGTGCAGTGCGGTGGCTAGTTTGTAAGGTTCAGCGCGGAGTTGGTCGGTTCGTGCTCAGGTCTGTTCCTTGCGACTGCCACTGACACATGCTCATCGCTGACTAGTTGCAGTATATACCTTCTGATTTTCGTTTTACCTTCCGAGATCTATAAGGCCATTTGAGCAAGGCATCCAAAAAGCAACTTAGGAAAAGCACATCGTATTAGTATGGCGGGAATGACTACACAAACGCCCATCCAGAATTATCTGGTGGTACACATCGCAACCACGTGCGATGAACATGGAGTTTATGTAACAAAAGACTCTGCGGAGGTCATAGAGATCGGCTGGGTGCTGCTAGATAGCAAGAGCTTGGAGGAGGTAAGACATTTGCCTGCAGCCTCAGCTGGAAAGTGCACAGCTAATCACAACGTGTCACAACAGCTCGCGCGAGACAGTGTTCTCGTGAAGCCCGTAAACACACCCATAACTCCTTTGTGCACAAGTTTAACGACAATCCAATGGGAGTAAGTCGGATCTCCTCCTGCATTTCCAGTACAATAGCTCACCATTGCACAGACATGTGAGAAATGCAGGAAACTTCAAAGATGCCATCCAGGCACTTGATCGTTTCGTTGAGAAAGAGCTTACATCCAAGCACTTGGAGTGGGCATTCGTAACACTCGACAGTTGGCTCGTGCGGGTTCAACTTTGTCGTGAGGCAAGAGACAAATCAGTTGTCCTGCCTCCCTACATACAGCATTCTAGGTGCTTGTGAGCGTGACCATTCTATTCCTGATTTCTGAGCTTATCGTCTGGCAGTGATCTTCGTTCAGAATACCAGAAGTGGCAGCAGCGACATCCGGAAGCACTGCCGTTTTCTTCAGGTTCACTGTGAGTTTCGAGTGGTCGGTGTCTCCTTGAAGCAATATCTCTAACACAAATCACAGTGAAAATATATGCTCTGCTCTGGAGGCACGTTTGTAAAACCCTGTACGGTAGGTCTGACACTGATAATTGCCACAGGTGGAACCCATTTCGAACCATCGACCACTGAAAGAGGGGTATGTTCGTCTTCGTGCTCACCAGGATTTCTGCTAATATCCTTGCCGATTGCCCTTTCACCTCCAGGCACTTGCCGCAGCGAGCCCAAGACGTGCCTTGGACGAAGCTGTGACACTTGCGAGGGTCTTACAAGGCCTTAGACGCAAGTCTCAGCCCCAGCATGAACATCCCGACATCCTCAGTCGGCCAATGGATGCCAGAGCCGACGTAAATGCTTTCCTTAAGGAGAGGTCGAAGGTGCTCCATATGAGTGGGCTACCCCATGACACAACGCAATCAGAACTTGAATCATGGTTTACTCAATTTGGTGGCAGGCCAATCGCTGTGAGTCTTGTCTCAGGTCCTGGCAGACCTCCTCACGTGCTGGGCTATCAAAAGCCTTAAAAATGAGCTTAGGCTGACCTTTCTTCTTTCAGTTCTGGACGTTGAGAAGCCCTGAAGTTTCCAAACCAACAGGAACGGGATTTGCTGTCTTTTCCAGTCACGAAGAGGTACGTCAAAAACTGCATGGCCACGCATCCGAGAACAAGCATAATTGACACTTGATCGATGTTGTCCTAGTATAGCACGCATCCATGACTTGCAAGCCACTGACTTGATTGCATTAGGCTGCCGAGTCGCTCTGCATGAATGGGCGCGCCCTGAACGAGAAAGCCGTCGAAATTAGTCCCTCAAGTCATCGGGTCCTTGACCGGGCCCAGGACATTGTGAGTCTCGACGTCAAGCTGTCATTGTTGGGGAACTAACCTTTGCATAGCTAACGCCGTTCCCTCCCAGCAAGAACAGGTCAGTTCACTCACCCTAACTCATGTCATTGAGCTAATATCTTCAGACCGCGACCTGGAGACTGGAACTGCCCTTCATGCGGGTTCTCGAATTTCCAAAGAAGAACAGCCTGCTTCCGATGCAGCTTCCCAGCTGCAGGAGCCGGTGGCGACCCGTATGGTTATGGCTTTAGCGGTGGGTATGGGCCTCCTCACATGATGGGACCTCCTCACATGGGTCATGGTCACGGTATGCACCATGGACATGGCCGTGGCGGTGCTGGAGTGGTTCCTTTCCGTGCAGGAGACTGGCGCTGTGGCTCTGAAGGTTGCAGCTACCACAACTTTGCCAAGAATGTCAACTGTCTTCGCTGTGGCGCTCCACGGTCAGGAGCTGCTATGTCCGTGATGGACCCAAGCGGTTTCCAAGGTCCTCCCATGCACCATGGACCTCCCTCAGACTATGGTATGGGACCAGGTTCAGTAGCCAGCACTCCTGGTCCAGCTCCTTATGGCCATGGTGCTAATACTTTTGCGTCTGGAGCGGCGTTTGCTCAGCCACCACCTCAGCAATACGGCGGCATGTTTCCGCCGATGGGAGGTATGCAGCCTAGCTACGCTCCGAGCACTGTCTCACAGCAATCTTTCGGTAACCCTGCTGCTCAAGCTGCGTTTGCTGGGGCTGCCGATACGCAGCTTCAAGGTCAGGGACAAAACGGCTTTTACGGACACGAGCCAGGAGCAGATCCGTTTGCTTTTCTATCGGGCGGTTTGGGTAACATGCATCTCAACGACGAGCCCCAAGGTGGCCCACGAGGTCGCAGCAATGGACAGCCAACGAAGAGTCCGGCTTAGAAAGTTGTCACTCAGCGCGAATTTGGTTGGGTGCTTGATCGCAACCAATATATCTCATCACGAACACCTGCCGATAGCAAGTGAGCCGCCAGTCACTCTGGTACTGCCAGACGAGTGTGCACAGTTTTCGGCGTGCTCATATGACATGCGACGTGCTTGCCGACAATGAAAGGTCCACTTACGACCTTTCTGCGCTCTATGTAAGCACGCAGCCACTCCAGATGTGTTTGATTTACTCTTTGCGACTATCAGATTGTCATGTTTCAGCAGGTTAAAGAAAAAGTAATGTGGAAATGTTGTGCAGGAGATACATGATGTTGTATGCAGCACAGAGGGAAATGGCATATAGAACATATTCGGCTAACGTAAGGATCAGCATGGTGTTGGCTGCATGTCGACAGGGCTTGACGCATATCTAGGCTGTATATCTATAGATGGCTTGATACTGGAAAAGTAGGTAGTGTGAGATATAATGTGATACATGGAAAAGTACGTATAATCGACTGGTACGTTGCACAACGTGGCCTGATTCACTGCAATTCTCAGTTCCTAGATTGTCAATGCGTCATCGTAACTAATACCACGACATGCACTGGTCTAGGGTGCATGCTTTACCTGTATTGTTAGTTCGGACGGCTTTTCTTGATTTATCTAAGCAGACGGCATTAAGTCTCGCTCTCTCAGATCAGTATTACCTGTATCATCCACCACAACAAGCTCTTGGATATCACAAAACGGTAAAAGCTCGCTGGTTTGTCCTGATTAGGCACCGTGGTCTTTGCCAGTCAAAGTAAACATTTGTCACTAAGCAGCACTAAATCCGGAGGTAGAGAGGTCTATTCTCTATATCCAGCTTGTAGACCAAGACTCACTCTTACCACATGGGACGAGGTTCGCTCTTTGCACGTTTAGCCAAAAGCCGGACATGATGCATATATGTGAAAGGTACATGAGGGTTCCTGTTATGGCTGGCCAGCGACTCTACGGTACTACTACAAAGGGACTTCGAATACCCCGGCAAAATGGGCACTTTAAAGATTGTAATTGTGACAGGTGCAAACAGCGGGCTTGGATATGAGGCCATAAAGGCATTTCTCAAAGCAGCAAGGCCATATCACATCTTTCTTGGCAGCAGGTCTATCGACAAAGGCAATGCAGCTTTGAGACAATTGCGAGAGGAGTGCAAAGACGTCAAGAACAGTGTCGAGCTCCTTCCAATCGATCTGGCAAGTGATGAGTCGATTGATAAGGCGTACGAGCTCTTGAAATCGAAGCACGACTGTATTGACATTCTGGTGAATAACGCTGGTAGGCATGGTGGTTCTCATGAAGTTGGGTTGAAATACTGATGTCGTTCAGGCGCAACATATGACCTCGCCTATTTGAAAGGAAAAGTGTCGCTTCGAGAATGTTTCAACAAGGCATATGATGCTAACGTAGCCGGAACCAATGTGTTCACGTCTAAACTGATGCCATTGTTGCTCAAGTCCTCAGATCCACGTCTGATCTTCGTCACTGGTCTGTCGGACATTACTGGCGCGGCAAAGAAGTATTACCCGTAGGTCTTCCAGAACGCGTGTCGATATTCCTGTCTTGCAGATGAGACTTCGTGCTAGACCGTTCCAGGTGTACTGGCTGACGATGAAACAGCACCCCAGACTTGCCCGCGGGCTGGCCGAAGCAGCTCGAGTTCGAGACCATCGCCTATCGATGCAGCAAAGTCGCGTTGAACATGCTCATGCTCGACTGGAATCATAAATTAAAGGCGGATGGTGTGAAGGTATGGGCACTTGGTCCAGGCATGTTGGCTACCGTAAGTCTTCTCCTTCTTGGGAAATGACTCAAGTGTTTGCTAATACCACAACAGAATCTAGGGGGAGAGGATGTACCGGAGATACTCAAGAAGTCAGGTCAACTTGGCCACCCAAGTACCGGAGGTCAACTAATAATAGATGTGGTCGAGGGCGCTAGAGACGCGGATACCGGTAAGATCGTTGTCAAGAATGGTGGTATAATAGACTGGTGACGATGCCCAATAAATGATTATATGACCGTCAAATCAAAAACAGCTTCGTACCCATTGTATGCAACTCCTCGCAAATTCCATGTGCTACGTTCAACATCTTGAGTATTCCCAGCTTGATCGGTAGCTTTGGCAAATATTTTCTTACCTGCACCCCTCTGCATCTTGATCTCAGCATGCCAGAGAACCCAGGTCCATTTACTGGCCAGGTCTGTTGGACCATAGTCGAGCTTGGCGTCGACCCATGTCTGTCCTTCATCACCAGAGACTTGCACTCTTGTGACGGGACCATAATGACCTTGTGGCACGGCATAGCCCTCGGCTTCGAGCGTGCCGTGTTCACTAAGCTTGATGGTGGACTTGTAAGTTGGTATCGCACAGCACGCGTTGACTGGCATCTCCTGTGCTCACTTAGTGAACAGCGATTGATAATAAGAGTGGACTTACAAGCATAGCCGGAGTTTTGTCCCAATAAGCTTCAGCGTCCTTCATGGTGAGAACATTGGGCGGCAAGACCTTGTAATCACGCTTCTGATACACATTTTCAGACTCTTCTTCAGCGACGGTGATTCTATCAAGCCACTTCACACTGCGTGCTCCTAGGACCCCAGGTACGATTACACGTACAGGAAAGCCATGCCGTGGACAGAGCGGTTTTCCGTTCATCTGTATAGAGATCAGCTCTGCAGGTTGAAGTCCAGCCGATTTACCTTCAAAGCCAGTATCACATCCATTTCAGGATCCATGGCTCTTTCAAAAGGTATACTCCCACCGTACCATTTGTCGTTCTGCGTCTCTGTGCCATAGCTTGCAAATTGGACGTGTTTCTGTTTCTGTCGCTGAGCCGGACTGATCTCGCCACAGCCAGCCCAGTCATATAGCACGTCTGACAGCCTTGGGCCTTCCCAGACACAATTCATCACAGCTCCATCGTACCAATCAATGCCCGACACTTCTTTTATACGTGTCCTCATTGTATGCCTTCGATTACCGGCACAAGATAAAGCACATGCTATTCTATGCTGTGGGAATTTGGTTTGTAGTTCTGATAAATTGAGCTTGCACGGTCTTGCAACTAAGCCATCGATCGTGATCTCATGGTCCTCGCCTGCTTTATGCTGGATCGGACCATGGTTTCTAGCGTCCTTGATCAGAATTCAAATTTCTTCTAAATGTAGCCGAGGAAATTAGTGCTCAGAGGGACCACAGACCTACCTGTCATAGTGATCCTTGGTGGTAAGCCATGACGAGATGAGCTCATTTATCGGCGACTCTCTGTTGACAGGCTTCTCGACAGTGCCGTCATTACGAAGATCTACTGTGGCCTTGAAAAGTGGTAAGCAGAAAAACAAGCAGAAGCAGGCCAAGCAAAAGCGTACAATAGGCATACTATGCAGATGACTTCGACCTTTCCCTGGAGATGAATACCTCGTCCAACGCAATTGTGAGAGTGAAGACCACTTCAGTCAATGTGACTGCAAATATACGCAATTACAACACATGGACAGCACGTACCCTGCCCCGCAGATCCTCGTGGTCGCAGCTCCCTCACTCGGCACCGCCTGGCACCAAACAAACCACGCACGTCTGCCATCCTGTCCGGACACATAGTAGCATAGCAGGTAGTCACCTACCATTCAATTGGACAAAAATCCTTCCGGGCTTTCTTTCGGAATCCGCCCCGCAATGTTACCGGCTTGTCGGATGGCGCTTCAAGAGCAACAGGATGTTATATTTTTACGGCGACAGCAAGAACATTTGGTCGACAACAACGCAGCGACGATTTGAAGACAGGCTTCTAATCTAGTAATGATGTCAGGAGAGTCTTCTTCACGCTTCAGTCCACGGAAATACGCTAATGGGTGTTGACACTCTTTGATTCGTCGGATTCCAATCACGACATCGCATGAAACCTCAGGCAGTATATGTGCAGAAGAACACCGTAGTACTACCAGACATACCGACCACTCGTCTATTGATATCGTCACTATCATCGCACTGTCATTAGTTCACGACAGCTTCGCAGCTCATGCTGCAGCGCAGCTTGACGCGATGAGCACCAATTTTGCACATGCCGCGGATTTGTGAGTAAACTGGAATATCAGGTTGGGACATCTAGGAGCTTTGTTGGCCATCTACGACAGTTGGTGGTTTAAACCTCCAAGAGATTCGACACAGCCGGGATGATACCTTGTGTTCGATTGAGAATACATCCTTTCGCAAGGCTGCCATCCTCGCGATATCAGAAGCATCCATTCTCAACTTCCACCAAAGCCGAAGCTGAGTTTACACATTGCGTAGTCGGAGGTGGTGCTATAGGTCTGGCTATAGCTAGACAGCTTACGCTATCTCGAGCAGACACCAGCACGGTTCTAATCGAAAGACATGGGGCTGTGGGCACAGAGACTTCGTCACGTAATTCCGAGGTAATCCATGCTGGGCTTTACTATGGGCATGGCACGCTAAAGACAGATCTGTGCTTAGCTGGAAAACTCAAGATCTATAACCTCTGTCGGGAGCGTCGGATCCCGCATCGCAATACTCGAAAATGGATCATCGCTCAGGACGAGCAGCAGATGGGAGAACTGCAGAAAGTCCACGACTTCGCAAAGTCAATAGGAGTGCCTACGAAGTTTTTGTCTCGTGGAGAGATTAAGCAAAGAGAGCCTGATGTTCGCGCAGAAGCTGGAGTACTTGAATCCGAAAGCACAGGTATCGTCGACTCACATAGCTTTATGCAGTTCCTAGAAGGCGACTTTGTCGAGAATGGCGGCACGCAAGTACTGCACACAAGTGTAACACGGGTTGAGAGACTATCAAATGGGACCTACAGAATCTATATGAAGTCAGCCGATTCGGTAGGAGAAGAAGACTCGATCGATGTAGAAACTTTTATCAACTGCGCTGGCCTTGCAGCAATAGCTCTGTCAAACTCGATCTTACCTGCTAATCGCTATATCAAACCTCATTTTGCCAAAGGAACATATTTCTCGTATGCCTCCTCATATCCAAAGCCGAAGACATTGCTATACCCAGCCCCGGTTCCTGGACTAGGAGGCCTCGGCACTCATCTGACAATCGATATGACAGGGCGTGTGAGATTCGGCCCAGATGTTGAATGGATTAATTCACCAGATGCACCGGATGCATTGAAGCCAAATCCTGACCGTCTGCAAGAAGCTTTGGATATGATTGCAACGTACCTTCCTAGTATTGACAAATCTGCGGTTGACCTGGATTACTGCGGAATTCGACCTAAGCTGGGCAGGACTAGTGGCACAGCTGGGAAGACTTTCGCCGATTTCTATATTAAGGAGGAGAAGGACGATGGGTTTCCTGGCTTTGTAAATCTGCTAGGAATTGAATCACCTGGTCTTACGTCAAGTTTAGCCATTGCGGACTACGTCGAGAGCATCCTATATGGCAGCCAAACAGGGCAAGGTCGCAATCAAGACATTGACGAAGCCAAAACTAGAGCACGAGAAGGACAAACGAATTTTGATTTCCACCACTGAAGCGGTTTTCAACGGAACTCGTCGGTAGCGGCCACCTTGATCGACGTACGGAGAAGCGCGGGGCAGTATGATCGCCAGGTACTACTTCTGAGCGCTCCAAACATTTCAATGATCAATCTATGCTGTCCTCAACTTGTGAGCAAGACCTGAGATTTTGATATATTGACATGGCTGATCAAATGTCCTCAGATATCAAGGTCGACATCATAAGTGATCCTGAAGACGTTAGGTCTGCCTTCGATGTGGTATACCAATGCTTCGGAGTACAAGTTCCAGATGCAATCATTTTCGCGTACAATCCTGGAGTCGATACTCCAGAAGGCAGAGCTAGCGGTGCGCAGAGGTACGTCGATCGCTTCCAGAATTCCACGAGTCGCGATAAGCAGGGCAGACCAAATTCAATCTTCCTCAAAGCGACAGCAGACATATCAGGCCACCCGAAAATAGTAGGCTTCTGTATATGGGAACAGTTATCTGTCGTTCCTGGCTATGGTGAACCGCCTGTGGAAGACCTTAGTAAAGTCCTCGATCTGGAGAAATTGTACCCTGGAGATGTATCAGAACGGGAATTCGTGTCTAGAATGGACCGAAACTTACATCGACCACGAACGGAGCTTGTGAAGAGCAAGAAAGATGCAGATCTGCCTGCAATACTTGCTTTGGACCTCATGGTGACACATCCTGAATACCAAAGACGTGGAATTGCACGGCAATGTGTTCAATGGGGTCTTGATGAGGCAAAGCGCCGAGGTGGACTTGAATGCAGCACTGAAGCGTCGGTGATGGGTCGTCTTGTCTATACGAAAATGGGGTTTAAGCAGGAGGGTGGAGAAATTGAGTATGATGTTGATGGTGCCAAGTTTGCGAAACGTGGTATGCCGAGCAACATCTTCCTTCGAACTGGTATATAAATGTGATCGCCGTCAAAGTGCTCGGGAGAAGTCAGATAGCTCGTTGCTTCCTCCAGCTGGCATGCCCTAGGTCATGTTGACAAACACATTACTGAAGTGACTGTCATGATCGTTCATGCACAGTGCGGCTCGTGGTCTAGCTGCGGCGATGCAGAAGACGCTAGTTATAGCAGACGTGTTGATGCACAGAAGCTCACATCTGAAAGAGCTTGTACAAGACAGTAAGCTGTCTTATGCACGATTGTTACCACTCACTACTGCATATACTCGACGGTCACATCTACAAGCCTGGTGGACGGACGCAAGACCATAGCAACGCAGGCTGGAGCAATGGTTCGAAGAAGAAACTGATTGGCTCATGTGCTTGATTGTGCTCTCCATCATGTTCGGCCTTTCGTGGTATGGATGCTTGAAATCGGGTACGATACTGAAGACTTTCTCTATGGCCTGGTGTCTGTATCTATCAGTTCTACCTGGGCTGGGTGTGCTACTTGTCATGTCAGTTCGGCGAAAAGCACTCAGGGCTAGATGGCTCATCTTTGTGTTCTTCTTCGCCGTCTTTTGGTTCGGGAATATATGGTGGATTGTGTATTGGTCGTGGGTCTATGGCGTTGGCTTTCGACACTATGATACTAGATGGGATCGTTGAGTGTTCGAACAGATGAACAATGTTTGCTGCTTGATAATAACAGTCGTATGTTGTACAGTTCCTCAATCATCTACCTGTGCAACTTTGTCCACTTCAGTGGCTTCATAAACTCCTAACCCTGTGCCATGAATAGGATCTGGCTTGTCTTCTCTTGCCTTAACGCCTTGCTCGAATGTAGTGTCCGATGTTGAAAGCTTAATCGAAAGCTTACTTGAGCTTGAAATTGAGCTCGATTCCGAGAATTCTAATTTATCCTTCTTACGCGGTGCCTCCTAAGCCCAATCCCGCGTCTCAATCGAACTATCCTCGCTCATCATAGAGCCGTTGCGTAATGGTGAACCAGTACCATTTCGTGCCTCCAAGAAAGGCGACCTTCCAACACCACAACTGTATCCGTCCTCACGAGTCTGATGAAATTGCCGCTCACTCATACCTGCAGTCTCCTATGCCACAGGGTGAGAGAATAGATAGCTCACTGATTCGCCGTTGTGAGTTCTTCGAATCGCCTCTGCCAACACAGGCGCCACGTCGATTGTTTCAAGTCTGCAACCTTTCTCGCCTTCTGGGACCGTCAAGGCCTTCATCTTCTCTTCAGAAACTGGTACGGTATTTGTGATCACGATTCTCGATAATGCGGATTTTCGCAAAGTCTCTGCGGCGCTTCCGGACAGAATACCATGTGTTACCAATGCAACCACATCCTTAGCGCCAGACTTGATCAGCACATCAGCTGCCTTGGCTAGAGTGCCACATGTATCGGCCATATCATCCACCAGCACAGCAATCTTGTCCTTGCAGTCGCCCACTAAGGTCATTCGACTCACCTGACCAGGTGCGCTTCGCTCTTTATGTATGAGCGCAAAGCCTAGATTAAGCCTGTCCGCCATCGATGTAGCTCGTTTTGCACCACCAGCATCTGGACTCACAATAACACACTGATAGTGAGATTCGTGGTTGCCATTCACTTCCACGCCTCTGTCGTTACTCTCGTGCAGTAAGTTCTCTCGGATCCACTTGACACTGCTGGGTTCGGCGTAGAGGTTGTCGACTGGGACGTTGAAGAAGCCTTGAATCTGGCTAGCATGCAGGTCCATGGTGATCACATGGTTGCAGCCGGCTGTCTGTAGCATATTGGCCATAAGCTTAGCGGTAATTGGGGCTCTTGATTTGTCCTTCTTGTCCTGTCGAGCATACGGAAAGTTGGGCAGTATCGCAGTCACTCTTCGGGCGGAAGCGGTCTTGCAGGCATTTATGATTATCAATAGTTCCATCAGACCATCATTTATGTCGTTCGGCTTCGTGGATTGTAGGACAAAAACTGGATCAAGTCAATACTGCTATATTTGATATTCTGCCATATGCTCACCATCCTCGTCGCGCACAGACTCGCCAATCGTCACACTTGTCTCTTGATTCGAATACTGCAGGACCATAATCTTTGTAAGCTCAATCCCAAGCCTGTTTCCCATCAGTTGAGGCTCACGCGACACCAGCAAGCACTAACCTGGCAGCTACTGCCTTTGCCAAAGCAGGGTGACTGTTGCCAGTCAGAAGCTTGATCGAGTTTGACGCCATGATCGTGGAAGGCGTAGGATTAGGTGCTACCGAGTAACCATGTTGAATAGCATTCTGAGAAGAGAATTGTAGTTGACGACTCATGGTCTTGCACCAAAATTGTTCGGTAGAGCCTACTCCACACGTGCCGCTAAATTTGCGTCAGAACCCGTTGCCGAACATGTGCAAGGCAGCTACAGAAGTCAGGCAGTCACGACCGCGGCGAAGGCAACGTGCTGTGTTAGATAGATAGAATTGGTATTCATTGAGCCGGGAATCTATTCTAGCTAGATATTGGGCTCGCTTGACTTGTTTGTGCGATTGTACCACCTACAAGAAGATGAGGACAAATCGATCTGCAGCAATGAACACTTGGTCTGGGCCTCCACCAAATGTTTGGCTTGAGACTTGCCAGCTGGCAATTGGCCGTTCGTGTTGTTTTTGTGTCATGCTCGAGCACATGACCCGCTACCTTCCTCTCATTCGCGCCTGTCGTGCGGAATAATAACCAGGAAATGCGCCATAGTTGTACATTTGCATTTATGCCTTGCTTTGTCGCACGGAAGATGCTCGTCGCTTTCGGAGCTCAGATCGCTTCTCACGTTCCTCGTGGACTCTCTTGGCGAGAAGCTGGGCATACTCATTGGCAGCATCCTTGGAAGCCTCTGCACGTCTTCGCTTGACGGCGAGTCTGTGTCGCTTGTGCTGCATTCTCTGAGGAGTGACAAGTCGCTGGATCTTTGGGGCCTTGGTGTATGGCTTAGCACCCTCCTTCTTTGGCTGGACTTCTCTTCGGATAACAAATTTTCTGTAGACCTAATTAGACATGACCAAGCCCCAGCTAGAGCTTAACATACCGAACATCATCCTGCTTGCTGAGTCCGAAGAACCGTCGAATCTTAGTAGCTCGTTTTGGACCAAGTCTCTTTGGGTTGACAAGGTCAGTCAGACCTGGAATGTCCTGCTCACCCTGCTTGACGATGGACAACGCAAGGACAGACAGATCCTGACCAACGATGCAACCTCGAACAGACTTTCTCTTTCGCTCACCGGTTCGTCGTGGTCGGTAGCAAGAGTGGCCATCGGCGAGAAGGAGTCGGACACGGGTAGGTAGCATCTGTGGGACAAGTCTCAGCAAAATATTCTTGATGCTGGCGCTTCCAAGGAGGGAGTGAACATACGACACCCTGCTTCATTGGAAAGCCTTGCTTGTCATTACCACCAGTGATTCGGACAATCTATCATCGTGTTAGTGTTACAGCACTTCTCTGCAAGTTCAAAACCTACGTAGCCTTTCCATTCATCACCTAAAGAATCGGCTGGAACTTCGTTGCCCATGCGCTTTTCCATGAACACACGAAGTTTTCGGTCATCGTCGACTTCGATAAGTTTCTGCGACCCATTGGCCGGGTATGAGATATTCAACTTCATCTTCGCAGTTGTCGAGTAGGTCTGAAGTCGAGGCGCGACAACTTGCGATTGAAGACTAGCCAGCAAAGTGTGGGTGCGGACCTCGCCAAGCCTAGAATTTCAGCGCAACATTCCGAAAAGTCTACCGTACAGGGAAATCTTGGCACTACGCTGAAGCAGTAATTTCAGTATGGCAGTACATATGTGGACGACGAGGCAGCAACAGCACCTTGTCTACGCGTCTGGTTTTCGAGCAGTATTTTCAGAGTTCGAATCCGCCATTGTGAAACTTGAAAAAGCGTCTACCATGTTGTACATGGGTCTATGCATCCCTCCATCTAATGCATGCCATTAGCAGTATTGGGAACTGTACCAAATAGAGCGGCATATCTCTGTTCAGCAGAGTCAATTGTCCTAATGTTGGCGCCCAGCTTATTCATAGTCTCTATCCACTCATCATACTCAACACTGTCAAACACTATACCACCCCCTGCCTGCAGATAAGCGACACCATCTTTGTACACCATCGTTCTGAGAGCGATGCAAGTGTCCATAGCGCCCTCTGAAATCTCGCTGCCATCGACCGAAACATGGGAGAATCCAAAGTATCCAACTGCACCAGCATAAACACCCCTCTTTTCCTTCTCAAGCTCAGCAATCAATTCCATAGCCTTGATCTTAGGAGCGCCTGAAACTGTCCCTGCCGGAAATATAGATCTAAAGGCCGTCCATCGAGTTTCACCTGGTCTGAGAATACCGGAGACCTGACTGACAAGATGTTGTACATGGCTGAATTTCTCGACTACCATAAGACGGTCGACTTCGACTGTACGTGGATCACATACACGATTGATGTCGTTCCGCGCTAGATCGACTAACATGACATGCTCGGCCCGGTCTTTCAAACTGCTTCGTAATTCTTCGGCAAGGCGATCATCTTCTTGTGGATCAGCGCCTCGTTTGACCGTTCCGGCAATAGGATGTGTAATGATTCGTCCCGCTTCCTCCTTGACTAGCAGTTCAGGCGATGCACCTATGATCTTAAAATCCTCGCAATCGATGTAGAAGAGGTAAGGTGAAGGATTGACTGTGCGCAATTGTCTGTATATGTTGAATGGATGAAGCGATGTCGGTCTTGATATCCTATGAGAAGGAACTGCTTGAATTATGTCTCCGCAGCATACGTGCTCTTTCAGTTTTCGAACATGTGCTTCATAGCCAGACTGCCCGATATTCGACTTTGATGGTTGTTCTTGGACTATTGGTCCTTGTTCTGGGATTGGGATCTGCTCACTAAGCAATGTCTTGACCGTTCGTTCTATGGTTTGCGTAGCTTCTTGATATGCAGTAAATAGCTGTGACACGTCCTCAGGCACTTTGACGTATGTGATGATCTTGCAAACATTGAAAAAATGGTCAAATGCCACAATCGTGTCGTATAACATAAAGAAACTCTCCGGCAGTTTGAGCACATCTTTCATGGGTCTAGCCGTCTTCGGTTCGAAGTATCTGACACAGTCGTAACCCACATATCCGATCACGCCGCCCGTCAACGGTGGCAGCTTCAGCGCTGGCACAGTTGCAACTTTGTACTTTGATAGCTCCTTCTCGAGTCGTGGTAGAGGATCCTGCATTAGCCCGTGATCAGGCCCAGACTGAAATACCTGCAATGGATTCGCGCCTACAAAACTGTACCTTCCTATTGTCCCTGCCGTCGCCGCACTCTCGTACAGAAAAGACAGCCTTGCATCTTTAGAGATCTTCAGATATGCCTGTGTTGGATTGAGCAGATCTGCAGGTACTTGAGCACACAACGGCACGAGATTGGGTGCGTGTTCACCCTGAGCTGCCTTCAGAATCTCCTGAACATTGTCAAAAGAGGGTTGTATCGTGTCTGCCTAGGTCGATAAGCGCAAGCCTGACGAAGCGCAGATGTTACACACCATACTGTACAAAATGTATGCTGGTTCACTGAAAGAGTCACCGCTGCATTTGCCCTGTTCAACTTCGGAAAGGACAAGCTCCACTGGTGCACGTTTGTCTCCGAGTTATTGGAAAAGGTAAACACAACCTCTAGAACCTCAAATTCGTTTGCTACTCTACATTGAATCGTTTAGTCTATGGTCAAGTCGTGAATACAGTTGCACACGACTCAAATTGACGGCCTCGCTTGTGCCGAGCTTAGGTTCCTGCAGCTAGGGATTAGGGGCCAGGCCCCAGCTTTAACAAGGTTCCAGGCGTCGTAAATGCACACCAATAGAGCCCAGCCACTATTTTTAACGTACAAGTGCGCCGATACTAACCGCGCGTTTTCATGTGCAGATCTCAACTCAAATATCAACATTGTCCCATGATTGCAGGTGTCGCGTTTGTACAGAGCAACGTCTTACTTCGCAATAAGTGCGAAAGTGCAGTCGCACTGATGTAGCGATGTCCTCAGACGAGGCTACAGAAACAGATCGCCATGCCAGCCGATCTCCGTCACCCGTATCGAATGCTCTCGGTCCAGGTACCAATACTGCTACCTTGCACACGAGCCGACCCACGAGTTCTTACACTACTAATTCAGCCTTTGCTGACAGCGCAGTCGATGTCGAGGCGACTTCTCCAGTGCGGTCGCCAGAACCGCTTTTCAGATTAGACAGAGACTATGTCGAGCCAAAAGTCCAGCTCTCTCCCCAGCAAGTCGACCAGAGTCTGTCGGACAAGATGCGACGACTCGCTGCCGTAGCATGGACACTAGAGCAAGATGAAAATATGTCTGTTACAAAAAGAAGTGTACTCCATACTATGCTGAACCAGCTTCAGTCACAGCTTGATGCTGTGTCAATGGAGTCATCACCATGTGAAGCAGCGCAGGGCGTAGCAGTGTCTGATGACGGGAGGGGTATATCTTGCGAGCCTGATCCGCAGGTGGCGCCCGAAGAAGAGGAAGACATCTGGATCGACGAGTCAGATCTGATCGATGTGCGCCATAGGCTCGCAGCCACAGTAGATTCGATGCGTTTGCGGTACGAAGAACATCAGCATTTGCATCAGCTGACTGCTCGCAAACTGGAAGCTGTAGCTCAACGGTGTCTCGAGCACGAGCACCGAGCACAAAAGCTGCTGGCAGAATTTCGTGAGCTACGCCTTGAAAAGGACAACCTCCAAGCAGAGAACGATGAGCTGCGTGGAAGGCTTTCGAATCTGGGAAATGAAGTCAGTCGGAAAGAGGTAGCTGTTGAGGCTATGAGCAGCGCTGTCAAAGGTCTCGAAGGCTGGATCGATAATGGTAGTCCTTCGAGGAATTATACACCGATTCCACAGCTGAAAACAAGGCGCCTGAAAGTTGTGATAAGAGGCAAAGGTCGTTTTCGTGGTCGCTATTACGTTGATGAGGATGGCGATGAAGCAATGCCTTATAGCTTAACAGACCCTGCTGTTGAACAGCAGGAGTTGCACGACGGCGTTAAATCGTGGTTGCGGGGATTTAAAGACATGGAGGAAGTGGTTAGAGACCAGGATCCACCCAGATCCCCAATTGGTTCACGCTTCCGGAGTCGAATACGTACTCCAGAGCAGAAAGAGGTAGATGACTGGGGCGACTTCGAAACCCCAACATCGGTGTCAAACACGTAAATCTTGACCAGCAAGCAATAGCATTCTCGGTCTTCGTCCAGGCTATTTGTTGTACATTCAGCTGAACCAGGATAGGCCAGCTGCCGTCTTGCATGTTCACCTTTGAAAATTGATGATTGCGACTTGTGAGCCGAGTCCATAAGCCAGTCGCTTGCTGTCGATATGCCATGCGAGAGTATGATCAGCGCTGCTAGGACCATCACCATTAACGCTTGATCTGCCAGCTGCACTTGCCATGTCATCGTCACGTATTCCTGTTCCACGCCATTCAGCATCGGAACCTGTCCAATTCGCCATAAGATTGTATGCATGTTGCGCATTCCAGATACAAACTGTATTGTAGCTTGCTGCCGCTAAGTAAAAGCCGTCTGGTGAAAAGGAAAGGGACATGATTGGAGAGGAAGGCTCAAATTGAAGCTGTTGAGTACAATCCAGAGAGTCGTCTATTATTTGCCATATTTTGATCGACCCGTCTTCCGAAGACGTACAAAATTCAGGACTGTTGTATCGACCATTGGTAGGATCGCGTCTGGGTCGCATTTGTAAACTTGTTATTGGGGCATTGTGAGCACTTTCACGGCCTGTATTTCTTTGAGGCAACCATATAGTCGAACTTTCTGCTGCCACGACCACTGCAACCTCATCACGTGCAGAGAGCTTGCAGAGTTTAACGAACGTCCACGCTTGCCTACCATTGGAGCCATGCGATGACCAGTGCTGCTTGATGACCACTTCGTCAGAGCTAGTACACAGATAGACACCATCGTCACTGGCGACGAAGAACTCGTGACCCTCATGATTACTACATTCAATGTCAAAGATTGTCGAGGACAACTTTAAGACAACGGGGGTTGAAGTCCCTGAACCCGTGGTCAAGTCCCAGCATAATATCGATGATCCACTGTGACCGTTACTTGGTTCATTGGCTGCATCAGAGAGAGCGACCGCCACAAGCTGCCGACCAGCGGCATGCCATTCCAACATTATGATTGCTCGTTGCGACGCCGGCAGATGTTCAATCAACGATAAGTCCTGACCGTCAAACAGATGTACCTGTGCTTCCTCATCTGAGCAGATAGCTACTGCCAGTACGGACCCGGTTGGGTCCCATGAGGCTGCTGTAACCAGGACGTCCTGAGTTGATGAAAAGAGGGATCTCGCTGTGGGCTTAACACTATGCGGTCGTAGATCTTGGCCAGAAAGGTTCCACACCCCGCAGAAAGTTTCGCCCCGTGCTATCAGTGTCGCGGTATCTGTGGGCCGCCAAAGTGCTTGGCTAATTGTCTGTGTTGGTGCCACGGACAATATCGCGCTTGTTGGCGCAAGCTCGGCTGCTTTCACAGGTGCGACCTGAACGTCAACACTCACGCCATTGGTAAGCGTTGGAATTAGGGGTCTGAATTCATCGGCACGGTCTTCCATGACAACATCACCCAATCCTTCAACATCTTTGTCAACGTCCATTTTGTCGTCGTGATGTCCATTTGTTGTAGGTTCTTCGAATGCAGGTTCTGGTATTGAAGTCGGCGAGATCACATTTTGGTGGTTTGCTTGTTCATGGTGTCCATTGATCGACTCTGGCTCGCTCGCACCAGACACTTTCCGCACATTCAAATTCGATTTGTCTGCTGGAAAACTTTGTGCCGGCTTTCGACCTCGCTTTGCTGGTTGAGTGACGGTATCTTCTGGTGCCGCCGAGTGTGTGTCCCTTGTCTTAGCTTTCGAGCCATGAGCAATTGTACTGGCTGGGGACACTCCTCGCACGGAGTCACTGGCTTTGAGCAGGGATTCCTTTTCTTGACCAGTAATATCGATGCCGGCGCTCTCTGGGCCAAAGAAGAACATCGACGGAACCAGCGGTTTGGTTTGTTGACCATTTTCATCCACGGTAAGAGATAAGTGGTGATAACGTAGCCCTTTCTGTACAAGTGTAACCAGTGCTTGACCTTTGATGTGCTTCGCAAACGAAAGTCGCTCGGGCTCACTTCCAGTAATTTTCCAATCACGTTGGAGTTTCACAGCCGCATCTGCGTAGCCTAGATCTCCATTAGCCACAGAAGCGCACGACTGCCAAGAAGAGCATACCAGCTTCTTGTAAGTATCTAGAATACACGTCAGCAGCCAGCTTTGGTTTGGCTTAAAGTCGTTCGACTGACCTCCATATAAGATAATTCAGTTGATCTGAACTGAGGGGTGGGGGCTTGTGTGCTACCTCAGCAGGATTGTTCTCGGCGTCCATTGCGACATGGTCCGAGTTTCAGTCACTCTGGGCTAGATTCGCGTTTGTCCTAAAGTCGCGCTTTGGCGATAATGGCAATCGAGCGAAATAGTGTTGACAACAACCTTTTCACTGGCCGTATCTACCTTTACCTTCGCAGCCAGAAATTTCGTAACATTCGCGATGCAGTTCTTGCTGCTTACAGTCCAATGAAAGTACACTGAAAACAACTCAGGTTGAAGCAAAGTCGCGCGAAACAAGCTATGAGACTAGCCCGATATTTTAGTGCCGCACTCGTGACTGAACGCTCCAGGTTGAGATCCAGCGTCAGGAAGATCACCTCCAAAAGCTATCAACGCGCAGTCAGATCAACATGAACTAGCCAAGCGCCGCGAGCCCTTGCTGAGAGACGAACTATACGTGACGATGTAGGAACAGAAATTGTTGATAGAGTCAACCATGTAAAAGAGTCAAGGAGGGTCGAGTAGACCTAGAGCCCGGCTGCTCGTCAAAACTTGAAGTTTGGCTCCCGCATACGCTAACCCGCTTGGATCACCACTAAGTTCTGCACGCTCGCGACCTGAACTTGCATCTGAACGCAACGATGACTTTCAAATTGTGGTAAGTCTTCATTAGCGTTGAGTCATCTTCTTTGTCAGGCAAGTACAGTTGACAATACTACGCTGCGAGCCCCCAGGTAGACCGAGACCATGTTCGAAAAAATGAGTTTTAAGGTTGTTGTTCTGCAGGTTGTGCGGCCACGGGCAATGATAATCGTGCTCCAGCCCAAGCATGCGGATTGGCGTCTGCTCACACGATAAGCCACCTATGCGTCAGCTCTAATAAATCTGTCCATTTCAGGTGATAAGCACCTACCCAGGTAGCCAGGCACAACTGTAAGTGCAGGGAGCGACCCCACAACATCCCAGCATCAAGTCTTTACGAGCAGCTGCGTTCGAAATGCAGCAAGCTCGCGATTTTCAAATGCACCTGCCTGCATCTCAGGTCTCGGAGTCCGCGACTCAGCAGAACGTGCAAGCGGGCCCTAAAAACACAGCCACCTGGTTCACGGTAGCATGCCTCTGCAAGCATTATGATCTTCCACGCGCACCATCAATTGACGAATGATGAGGATTAACATACCACCAGTGACACGTTCGCTGTTGCTGGCGACGTTTGCTTTCACTGTGCTCTATGTTATAGCGAGGTGGAATGCGTCCTCCGAACTGCTACGCGAACCCGGGCCTACCCCTAAATCATCGATACCTTACTTGACTCTCGTGCCGTCGCAGTCATTGTACTACCCATGGACAATTATAACGTCAACCTTTGTTGAGCAGAATGTTCTCAACTTAGTGGTTAATCTGACGGCGGTCTGCCTAAGCGGGAAGTACTTGGAGAGAGCATGGAGTTCGAAAGATTTTGCGATTCTAATTGCCGTTGCGGTCCTTATTCCAAATCTGCTGGTTGTTATCACATATGTCTTATGGGGCTTCATAACGCGCAGTACTACACGAGCAAACACGCCAATCGCTGGGGCCATATCACTGCAAGCAGCGTTCCTGGTCGCTTTCAAGAATCTTATCCCAGAGCACACAGTCGGCCTGTATAAAGGCTTGGTTAGAGTCAGGGTAAAACACTTCCCCTTCATTTTCCTCGTCCTGAACAGCTTCGCTGGCATAGTCTTTGGCACAGATACAGCACTGTTGCTGGGATGGTATGGGTTGATGACAACTTTCATATACCTACGGTTCTACAAATTTCAAGCGGAGCTTGGCACCAGGGGCGATGCTAGTGAGACGTTCGCTTTTGCAACATTCTTTCCAAATGTCGTTCAGCCCTACGTTGGTACCGTCTGCAACTGGATCTACAAGCTGGCCTTTCAAGCAAGAATCATAACACCTTTTTCGGGAGAAGCAATTGCTTCCGGGAACGAACAGGTGGCTGCAAGGAGTGGCGAGCTTCCATCAATTACCAGTCAGTTGCGAAGTACGCATCTGCGAGAGGAGGCTGAGCGAAGACGACAACTGGCTCTGAAAGCTTTGGATGAGCGATTGAACACTGGAAGGCAGCAAGCTTCTGCCCCTGCTGCACCAACTGCGTCTACAAATTTGTCAACAAAGAGTGAGCAGACGTGATCTGGAGTATAATGAAGCATTACTTGCTGCTTATACAACGTTCCACAGCTCAAGCCCAGTTTGACGACGGCTTCTTCAGTCCCGCCTCTGGCAAGGAGCTGTTGCCAATACTTGTGAGCTGACCAAGACTTTGAACTCGATGATGAACATAAGTTGCGCGAGTCACAGTCTTGACAGAAAACGAGAAGCACTAAGAACAAACCAGAAAGCTGGCTAGGTCGCAAGGCATGCAGCTCCACAAGGTTGTTGTAAGCTTCTTGAAGCTCGTCGAATCCCGAAGAGACCTGCTCGTCGGAGCTGTTCTTGCTAGACCGGAGACCACCGGATGCCTTGCATTGGCAACCTCAAAGAGCAGACTCTGCGATCTCGCTCGCCTATCATTTGTACACGGGCGTCTCTTTTCTGAGATCTGATTGCCACTTTCGGCTGCAGTGCGGCAGAGCCAAGACCTTGCCCCGGGAGGCAGGTGCTTCAGCGGCAGCTTCCTACTCGTCCAAAGCTTAGATCTTCGAGCCTCCACAGTCATTTCGAGCCTGTACCAACCCACCAATGACGCTTTTGTGCCTGGCCGAAATATGCTTCTGGAAATCGAGCTCCAAAGTCAGTTCGTCATACTAAATAATGAAATTGTTAAAGCTTCATGCACTGCGCCGAGTCGCTTCTTGCGCTCTATCATTCATCCCTTCAAGTCGTTACCGAGGATGAAGTACTCTGCCGTCGTTGCCGCTTCGGTGCTGACACATTTCGCTGCTGCCCAAGATCTGTATCCCGGCCTGAGCACAGCTAACCACACATGTGTGATTCGTACGTACAATTCGCTGAACGCATTAACCAGCTAACAACAGCAGAACCCCAATTGCGATCATGTCCTCCGCAAAACCCAATGAACGTTGACACCTGCTGCACAGAAACGTATGGTGGACTAGTGTTGCAGACACAGTTCTGGAGCACTTACACTGGTCTTGAGTCGCAAGGCCAGCTCTTGCCCCCGAATCAGTGGACACTTCACGGGTGCGTATCTGAATTCAAACGATAATCGATTGACTAACTCCTTAAAGCTTGTGGCCTGATTTCTGCAATGGCTCGTACACCCAGTATTGCGACTTGAGAAGACAGTACGATCCAGCACCTTCTCCAAACACAACGAATGGCTTGCCAAATGGTACAGTTGTTCCACCGTTTACCGGTCCTCCAATCTCGGATGTCATCACCAACTTTTCTCGTTACGATCTCTTGAACTGGATGAACACCTATTGGGTCAACCAAGGCGCGCCAAACACTGATTTCTGGGCTCACGAGTTCTCGAAGCATGCAACCTGCTATAGCACATTCCAGGTAAGTAACTCCATAAATACTCGTTGGACGTGTATCTGACATCACGCCAGATTCCGTGCTATGGACCAAAGTATGTCCAGAACGAGGACGTAATTGATTTCTTCGATACCACCATCATGTATTACAATCGCTTCCCAACATGGTCATGGTTGGCACAGGCGAACATTCGACCAAGCAACACCACTAAAGTTAGCTTGTCAGATGTGCAAGGTCAGTTGACAAAGATGCACGGCGCCGTCCCATATATCGGTTGCACAGGTCCCAGGTACAATGCAACAGATGCTGGTGCGGGCAGCAATGATACAGGTCGCACGATTATCAATGAGGTGTGGTATTACATGAATGTTTTCGGTCGACCACAAGAAGGCATCTCTATTCCCGTGAATGCAACAGGCTCGTCGTCCAGTTGCGCGAAGGCCAGCGGAGCTTTGCTCTATCCTGTGCAAGCCAATGGTTCTGTACGAGCTCACTGAGTGTGTTATGTCATCTGAATGAAGGTAATGACCTTTACGCTATACATATAATCAGTATAATGGCACCTGTTTCTGAGATTCGCTGCTCAACAGCAGAACCACTTATCAGCTCCTGCTAGCCACGGGATTTTTTTTAGCAAGATTCAAGCACCGAACTCATCTTACACAATTACCATGACAATAACGGAACTTGCACTACTCCAGCTTAAAGCTTCTAGTTCTCTTGCAAACCCCCAATCTATACATGTCGAGCCTCTTCCAGCATCTGAGGCTGAGAAGTTGCGTGAAGCGATCACGACGCAGGGAAGTACTCAAAGCATAGTGTAGGCCTCCTGCGTCGAAAATTCAGCTCAAGTATGACTCATTGAAGGCTAGAGCTTGTTGAGCATCATACGAGCGATTGGATCCTTAGCAAGATAAAGCAACGTTCTCTGAAGATACTCAGCGAGTGTATCGAGGTCAAGTCCATGATGCATATTGAGTGCGCGCCCAACAAAGTGACTGATCTCGTACATGGCAACCAAGCAGAGACCAGCGTCGTGGCCATGGGATGGCATTCTATGGCAGAGTCGAATATGTCTTTCCTCTTGAGCAAGAGCCCTATTGGTGGCCTCGATAAGAACGTCAGTGGTGGAATCAACATCAATGCAGGAGGTCGGAAAGTGGACAAGAAGTCTGAAGCAGAAAATGAACCCCGCCAGGCACACAACGAGACCGCTGTGGTCGTGATGTTCAGTTCATGGGAACCGGCTAATTAACACTTCGACTTCACAAAGACCAAGACACGTCAGCGATACAGCGTAATCTGAAAGCATGTAACAGAAGCAGATATCAGACATAAAAAGGTCGTGGACGTGGCTCAAGTGTCGAGGAGCTGCCAGTCAGTTGTAAGTTCGTAACAAGGCAAGCGGTTGCATTCTTTCTGGTCGCCAGTGTTTTATTTTGTGCAGTGGTTCGTTCGTGTTGTTCCTACTTGCTACCTAATTTTACGTGACATGCCCGTTTCAATATTGCGAATGTTCACATATCCAAGGTGGTATCAGACTTCCGCCAATTTCCTGCACAACAGGTTGATTTAATCATCCTGAAATGATGCCGTCATAATTGGGTTCGAACAAGAAGTAGAGATGCCTGGATAAGGTATACACACGTTATGGATTTCTGGGGGAATACATACCTAGGTAGGTGACACGAGGAGGGTGTGACAGCCCGTGCAGCCTAGCAGGCTTAGGAATGAGAACCATTGGCACTCTTCCCGGCTGCACTCGGGGACCGGGCCTTGACCTCTGGGCAGAGTTTAAGCTTGCATTTGCTACCCATTGAATTTCTAAGTTATACTTTAGGTACCTACCGCTGTGACCAGGACGGAAGATTTGTATGGTCAACTTTACTTCATACATGCTTGACGTTCGCGCACATAGCAAGGTAGATGTTAAAGTAGGCCGTCGGCAAAGCAAGCAGTGCTGCTAATAAAGCGGGATGGTACTTCGCATCCAATTCTACACTCTTGAAAATCAGCACGAACGGATGAACCGCATTGTGACATTAAGTCGGGTCTATCACCAGGCTGGCAGATAAAGTGTACTCTTGTCTTGCTTGTTACCTTGCAGTTATGTGCGTGTGGCAAATAAGAAGGTAGTGAAGGTAATGGCAGTAGGAGTTATGTCATTGCTTAGGACGTTCTGTGTTTCCGTCACGATAATGAAGCTGATGCTAAAGCCAAAAACCGCTAATGTTATCCTCCCATAATCATATGGTACGGCTGATGCTTGATGAGTGTCATTACAGAAGAGTCTGACCCGAAATGCCAGCCAGCATTACTGTGACTCCAGTCGATACAAGACCGTAGATGCTGTCTCTGGCGATTCTGCACATCTAATAATCGCAGGCAACTTCATGACCGATTGTATGGCTGGAGGCAATTTCCGTGACGTCGCGCAACGAAGCTAGGCAGGCTCAGATTTAGAGACAGTCGAGATCAAAATCCGCTTGTGCAAGGTTCACCACTAAGGTGAACGTGGCAGCTGCATAACCACGTGGCGTTCGTTATTATTGAGGGAAAGTTATTGTGTAAGTTACTGCTTCTTGCGAAAAATGTATACTTATTCTTGACGATGTGCTGTTCACCAGAGTACTGTTCACACCTACTGGTATGCCCGAAAAATCATTGTTATTACACGATCGAAGTGATTAAGCCCTATAAGAAACATTCGTTTCGATAACGGCCAACCCAAATGACTATTTCACCTGCTGGGATAATTTGGTGGTGGAAGCGATGATGGTGGTGACCCGCTGACGAATTCTGTAGTAGCTGTAGATTCTTTGGGCCGAACTCGACATTGTTGGCAGCGTTTCTTGGTGCAGTGTATGCATTCGTACCAATCTGCTTGATCTTGAAGACCACAGCCATTACAGAGCGGCAGTCTGAGACCGTGCCTGCCCCCATACGGTGATTTCACTCGATACATGACGTGCTTGTGACCATCATTTGGGCGACAAATCTTGTCGAGACCAGTGTTGGCTGGGTTGCCCTGGACGTGGGGGTGTCTCTGAGTCATGTTGGCTCAAGGCTGAATGCAGCTTGGAGAAGGAATTCTGGTCCCAGCAGCTTGGGACTGGATCGCTGGTTGTGTTTGCAATGATGGCGAAATCGATCTGAGCAAGGGACGTATACCCCAGTAGAATATATACTACTTTCCATGCGTGTCTGCTCTGTTATAACCTCACAGCCGTTCTCATGTGGAAGTCACTACCCACCAGGACTTTCGTAAATAGCATTCGCTATCTGTTGCTCCTCCAGTCCAACAAGTTCCTGGCATCTTTTAACGATGGACGTCCGGAGAAATCAGCTGGATACTTCAGGCTTGGGTTGACGAGGTTGGCAGATCTTACACGGGTTGTTCTTGAAGACATACATTTAGACCAGCCGGAACATTTACTGAGACTCTAGTGAACGCATCGTTGTCTATGGCGAAATGTGTCAGATACAGGTCTTGATCCATGTTCATCAAGATGAAAGTGACTAATAAAGACCTCATTGGCTCGACGTGCATCATTCCAAGATCGTGGTACGGAGAGATCTAAAGTCAGATCCGAAAGTCGATCTGAAATCGTCGACCTGCAGAAGTGTATGATGTCGTTCGGTTAAGAGTGTCTCCATAGTAGCATTTCGAGAATTTGTCACGACATGCAAGGTTGGAAAGTATTCGTTGCGTGCTTGATGTCCAACCGGGAACATCGTGGTTCGGCACATGACCCACGCGTGACTAGTCGAGAACAGCTTGGGCGTAAAGCACGATCTAAGCCAGGAGGAGATATGACTTTGTCCCGTGCATTATTACCATATGACTTTTATGGAATAAAGCTATTGCGGCTTAACGGAATCGCGATGAGCCGTGAGATCCTCAAGTCACCGCTGTAGTATTGGAGGGGCTGCAATGAAGTGGAGGAGATTTTGTGAAGATGCTAGTTGCATTAGTGCGATCTACCATGCGCGTACAAGGATCGCTTGTTCCAACAATTTGGGCGACCTGCATAGAGTTTCACGCTACGAACCACAACACTGGCGCTTGGTTAGTCGCACGCAGTTGTTGTTACTGCACCTAGATTGGAACATATGATATTTTTCAGCCTCGATACTCTGTACAGATCTCTTAGCAGTGCCGATGCTGGACAGTTTGTTATATAGAATTCTTTGACGTTGACTTCAATGGAAGACCTAATTTCATATCAAAGCACACGAGGTACAGGTTTGTGTGGAATGTAATTCACGAGTATGTCGTGATGGTCCGTGAGCCATGGACGATACTGCTTGTTACGGCCATTGGCTGGTGATATTTCGGAGGTATGAGTGTCCTTCTATCAGGCTAGAAAAGTGGATCGACCATTGGTGCACGATAAGCGAATGATAGTTCCTAGTCCTTCGATCGAATTTGAGGGTCCCAGTCCGCCAGATGTACTGTACGAAAGGCTCAGGATGGCAAAAGACCAATAATTAAGTGCCAAGTCTTAATCTCCATGAGTGCGTATCTCGGGGACCTAGAAATCCTTGCAAGTGCTCGAAGCGTGATGGTATTGAAGCAGAATGACAAAAACCGTGACCGTGAGCAGCAGCAAGGCGCTGATTTCAATGGCCAACAGATGCCACGACTGGTCGCGATCTGCGGTGCCATGCAGGACAGTCAAATTTGACAGGCCGGGTTGTCAAGAAATCCGAAAACAATACTTACACCATGGCCTGTCAAACTCCATCCTGTGATACATGCACATGTCATGCACGCCGTTGTGGCTGTCTGCCAGATCTCAATTCATCGTGTTCAGGAAATTGAACGCCATCACTGATCGACGTGCATGACTCGAGTGCCGTTTTGGGGAATTGTTTTTGGCGAACCGTTCTGTGTTATTAGTAGTGTATGGAGGGTCTATCCACTTCACTAATAGCGCAAGCAGGCCTCCTACTTGCCACAGTACAGCTGGAAAGCAGTAGACTACTGCCGAGAGATCATTGCAACAGATAGTCAACCACATCGGGATATGCCTACGATAGAGCAGGACTATGGTGCATTGCCGGTATGAAAATAGAGTTTATCACAAAGGACATTCGCTAAAATCCGCTTAATCTTGCATAAAAAGGCTCGACACGCTCTCTGGTATTATGTTAGTAACCAGATGTAGGAATCGCATGCTGTCACTTACCTCCATGGTGATTACGTCGAATCGATTCAGAAAGCAGATTTGACAAATCGATGAGCACTAGCTTCTTGGACATGGCTGCCCTCGTCGATTGTACCGGGAATGTATTTGTCACAACGATGTGGTCAATACAAGCACATTCTTCCATTTCCTCAAGGGCGCCTTCTCCAAACAGAGCATGTATGCCAATGCAATAGACCTTCTCAGCACCGCCGATCTTTACGCATGTTTCCGCAGCTGCTACCCATGAGCCTGATCGATCCATGATGTCGTCCATGATGATTGCGGTCTTGCCACGAACATTGCCAACTAGCGTGACAGTGTGGTCGAAGGCAGTAATGTCGTCTTCCTCGTCCTCGGAAGATGCAGCTGCATCTCCTGTGCCACCAAGAGCATGACCTCCGTGCGCAGAAGAAGCAGTAGAGACGAATGAGGAAGTCATTGGATCCATTGCGGGTTCGTCGAGCGAGTCGCGATCGGCAAAGCCAGAACCAGATAGGGCAGACAGCGCGGGAGACGGATGATTGTCCACTATATGTCCTTGTACGAGACGACCAATGACCACATCGCGTGCTTTTTCATCATGGAATCCTGCTTGTGCCTCGTATTCAGACGGTCTCCGTGCACTCGGTGCTGTCTCAACTCGCAGAAGTTCGTGGCCTGGTTCTGACGATGCGGGTGGCGATGCAGACTCCTGACGAATCGTGTGTACCAGCGGGCTGGAATTCAAGGTGACAGTGCGCGGTCGAACGGCTCTTAGTGCGGAAGGAGCAAGAGGCTGATCGATCAATGCAGCTGGTGCGGTATCGTTATGCTCATAGTCCTTATCGAGCTCGACGTCGGGGCTTCCATTCACGGGCTTGAAGGGATTTGTGTGCCTTGACTGCTGTACTCGGACAATTTGCGGCTCGATTGCGTCGAAAAAGACAATGCTGTCGCTCATTGTTGAGTTTGTATGATGAAGAGCTCTTGATCGATTCGTGGAACATAGTGCAAAGCTGAGTCGGAGAGTATCTGCCAGTGAAGTGACCCGCTTGCTGCCACCAACATTCTTGCTAACGATGACAGCGTCCTGCCACTCTGGAACATTGGCTTTGATCCAGCGGACAATAAGTGGTTCACAGTGGAGATTGTCTATGCCATGATGGAAAAAACCTTGCATCTGCGATGCATGAAGATCGACTGTGATTAGATGAGTGACCCCAGCGACAGCCATTAGATTTGCTAATAATTTCGCCGTTATTGCACCTCTATGGCTCTTCTTTTTCGAAGAACGGGCGTAAGGGAAGTAGGGCATCACAGCAGTGATAGACTTGGCTGAGCCACCCTTGCAAGCAGCTATCATAATGAGCAGTTCCATGACAGAGTCATTGATGTGCTTACTCCCACTTTGGACAATGAAGACATTCTCGTTACGTATTGAGGTATTGATCTGAACGCTGGTCTCGCCATTAGCAAAATAACCCAGATCACATTTGCCAGGCTGCATGCCCAGACGCTCACATATTGCAGCTGCAAGCTCTGGGTGCGAGCGCCCGGCGAAGACCTTGACACCTCTCATGATAGCTGCATTCTATCACAAAGTCATTTGTTTCCTTCTCATCCTGTCTAGAGGAGGAGAGAAGTAAGGTATACAAAATTATTGTGAATGCTTGTAACCAAACACGCCTAAGTGAAACTTTCTGACTGGTAACAAATCAGCGGCAAGCACGCCCAGGAGGAAAACTTTCAGTGCTAGCAATCAGGCAAATGATGGAAAAAGTAGCCGGAATTGTCAACTCTCGAACAGGCATGCTGATTCAACCAATCGGCATTTGACTGAAGCTTTGGCTGCGCTATCGATCCAGTGCACCTCGCCTGAAACTCTGCCCAGACTCCGGCTTCCATGCTGGTCCCGGGCACGATATTGCGGCAAGTGTATCTAGCGGCCGCCGCCCTGCTTATCAATTTATCACTGTAGTTCAAGCATGAGGTCATTGCGCTTTGTGGTATTTGGCTGCTCAGCATTATCTTCACGATGTCTTGCCATCAATCATGGTTACAAGCTATCCAGAAGTTCAAGGCGGCGGTTCGTTGATACTTGCATGGCAGATAAAGAATAAGAATGTCTTGGTTGTTGGTGGCGGCGAGGTAGGCTCTGATATGTCACTGTCCATTCGAAACATCTAATCGTTGAAAAGGTCGCTGCAGGGCGAATCCTCAATCTCCTGAATGCGGACGCGAAGGTGACCGTTGTCTGCCCCTTGGATGGGTTGAATGATGAGGTTGTATTCAGGATTCGACAGGGCCAGGTGCAGCATTTGGACCGGGTCTGGCTTCCTATCGACCTCGAGCCCGAAAAGAATGTGGCTATGGTCTTGACTGCAATCGACGACCCTGATGCCTCGACGCGCATCTGGAAGTATTGCAAGAAAGTGAATGTTCCCGCGAATATAGCAGACGTGCCACCAGAATGCGACTTCTACTTTGGAAGTGTACATCGCGATGGGCCTCTTCAGATCATGGTATCAACGAATGGTAATGGACCTAGACTGGCTGCTGCAATACGAAGACAGATAGGGAATATGCTTCCGTCCGGAACAGGCGATAGCATAGAGAAAGTTGGTCAGCTCAGAAGAAGGTTGCGCAGGATCGCTCCTGGTAAAGGTACAGATGATATCAGCCGTCGCATGACCTGGATGAGTCAAGTTTGCGATCAATGGTCGACCGAGAACTTTAATGATATGGACGAACAGGACATGGAAGAGCTTGTAAAATATTACGCGGACGGCAAAGTCCCGTCCTTCGAAACAATTCGTTTAGGTCAACAGGGAGGCGATATCGTCTGGCACTTCGATGGTTCTTTCGGCTGGATGTGAGAAGCCAGTCACGATGAAGCCAGCACCTCCTTCCCGTGCTTACGGTTTCGTAATCTTGGTACACGATTGAGCCTGCCTCAACACAATCCAAACAGAATAACGTGCAATCATTCAGAACATTTTTAAAGGTATTCATAGCACACGCTACTGGGGATGATCATGCCATCATCAGACGAAAACGTCAGATATATCCCCAGGGGTACAACTCCACATTTTCGGTCCTTCAGTCTGAACGACCTCGACTGCACACGCAATGTCAATCTTCTTCCACAATCCGGAAACCGTTGTCGATCGTCCTTGTCTGAGACAAGCAACTCCCAAACCACCTCTCACGGCTTGAGCTTTCCACTGTCTCCTTGCTATCCGCCAATGGTCCGCTCACCGACGCCTCCTGGATTGCCACCCTTTAGCACGAGAGAGGCGCAGGAACTTCGCTTGACAGCGCCCGGACGCCTTGAGCGTTTGGCGCAACTAGTGCAACGGTCGTTTGCAAAAGTCTCTTCCACGCAGCAAGTGGACTCTGAAACCTGCCATGAGCACCAACCAGGTCAAAGTCAATCTACAGTACAGCAGGCACAACTCAACACTACAGCAGAAGCACTTCGAAGATCAATGAGGTATAACGTACTCACAGCAGCCCCGTCACAAAGCAGCAACCCTGCTAGAATAAGTCTCCCAAAAGGCGTCAGAAGAACTTCTGTCGTAGGGGCTCTCACTTTGGCAGAAGACGGCTCTCAAGTGCGAGGACGGTTTGGGAATAGAGCAAGTGGACATGGCGTAGGGATTCGGACTATTGACATCCACCCCTTAGCCCGGCTTCGGGAATCCAGTGGTTTGCAAGATGTGATTGATGAGATTGAGAAAGCCTGCGCCAGAGAAGAGTGTCCACTAACAGACAATGCTTTGAGCATATCAGAAGCTCCAGTTCTGTACCAATCCAACATTATACGAGCACGAAGCCTAAGCAGTAGTGCTTCTGTTAGTGTTCGTCCAAGCCCGGCACTAGAGACGGCTCATGTACCTGGATTTGTCCCGCTGAATCCATACTCGACACGTCGAGCTTACCTCAATGAGCGGCGTGCCCTGAAAGCCTTGGAAGCAGAGCGTCGAGAAAATGCCGAGTTGCGAGTAAGATTGAAGGCACTACAGCATCGTGGTTGTGGTTCTCAGGATCAGGACCGCGTCACATCAGAAGGCCCAATTCTGTCTGACTCGACGAATGTCAACTGCGTAGATTCCGCCTCGCAGCCTGCAGCAGATCTCTGCAGCAGTGAGCTCGGTAGCAGTGAAGCGCCTTACAAGCAGACGCAAAATGAGTTCTCTGGTTGCACAATGCCATCAATGGAAGAGCCTTCTTTGTATTCTTCTTACGCATCTTTCTCGAATACAACAGCATCGTTTCCGGACAGCTTACCCAAACCCGACTACTTAAGTCAGACACAACGCCAACAAGGCAATCGCAGCACAGTCGAGACAGCGGAGACGATGCTCGAACAGCAGCAGCATGACCACGCTGAGCGTGTAGCAGAGCAGAGATGCGAAGAGGCTGAAAAGCGAGTTTGTTAGGACTGGACCTGCGGCACACTCTGTTGCTGTCTCAAATCGGCAAGATCCAACATCAGGCTATGTGTGTAGTTTGAACTATCAATATGATAATACAGGCTCCTCTGTCTTTGCCCGCTTCGCACTTTCCTCCTCCACATTTAAAATTTCTTCAGTCTTTCGTTTCCTGCTGTCACTTATATCGTCTGGATTGAGGCGAACAGTACTTTCGATCTGCTCCTGTATGAGGTCCCTACCTTTTCGTCTCGCTTCCTCTGCTGCAAAGCCTGCTTTGCCCTCATCGCCTGTGCAATAGCTGTTCTTGACAAAACTATGGCAACACCTGTAACCCCACTTTCCATCTCGCCACCAGCTTCCGAAAACAGAGGCATGGTTGCCAGGAAACACGTCCTCGGGGTATTTGCTCCTGGGTATTGGCTTTAACAAAGGTTTGTTCGTTTTAGGATCGAGCTCTCGTCCTGTCTCGGGGTCATATGTGGTATAGGCAGAATTTGATATCGCAGCAAGTTTTTTCAGTTTTGGGGCTTCTGATGTACCATAATTCGACTCCAAGTACTTCCTTTGTGCTTCTTTCTTCGCAGCTTGCTCTTCCGCGTGCTTTTTGACAGCTAACGCAGACGCTGTAGGATTGGCTTCGAGATGCATTTGCGATTCGGTGTCCTGTATTCGTGCCGCAGGCGGTGTTGAACTTCGTGGCGTGCCTGTTCGGTTTTGGCTCTCCCAAGCATATTTTTGAGCTTTCTCGAAAGCAGCCGCATCAGACTTGGGGTCGTGTGTAGGACGTACGAAGCCTTCTGACGCCAAGTCATCTCCTGCTTTTTGACTGTTTAGTGCCATGGCCGTCGTGTCCATTGACCTGGTCTTCGGGTCGTACTTGGCGGAATCCAAATTAAGATCAAGCAGATACTTAGCTGTATCTTCTCGCAACCTCAGCTGCCTCGTACTTGTAGGCTGATTCCTACCCATATCAGTCTCTTCAGCATAGTGGTCGCCATCAAGCTCGCCCGCATCGTCTTCAGACGCTTTCGGCGTGCCAACTGTCTTCTTCAACGCCTCCATTTCCTCGTAGTCTTTTACTACAGTATCGTACTCCCTTACATCAAACCCGTTCCACCTGTCTCTTTTCGCATCGTATCCGAGCTCTACACTATCGACACGTTCATCAGCCTGGATGTCACGACCGGTCCATTTTGCACCAATTTTCCGCTTTCGACTGAGGCACTCTTTAGTTTTATGCGTTATGGCGCCACAATTCTCGCAGGCACCTTTGCGGTATTTTGTTGCGGCTGGACCTTTCTTGGTGCCTCGTTCGTACCATTTTGCCTTGTCAATGGTATCCTTTGGCTCTGCTTTTGAGCGCTGATGAGTTAGATAGTCGTCATCTTTAAGTAAGTCTTCCGCGTAGAAGGGCTTGGCCGAGATGTACTGAGGAATATACTCATTACGGCCGCCATTTGTGTCTTTTGGTGGTGGCGGCGGGTTGCGTGACATGATCCCAGTGCTCAGGTGCCGCGCACGTAGAGCTTCTACCAGACTAGTCTAAGCACGACAAAATCTCCGGAAGCCTCGTAGATACTCCCAGGTTTTCGTGCCCTCGAGAAGCGCGAAGACGATGTCTGTGAGCGCAGCCAAGAAGAGTTACGTTGTCGAAAGCGTTTTGCTCGAATCGTGAGATGATCGTGTCGCTGGGACGCTGAATTAGACTAATTCACGCGAGATCGGAACCTTGTATCTTGCTCCTCGAGTCTGTATCTTCTAGTAAATTCTTATCGACGTCGCGATACCCACATTGCCCAATCCTCTGCTGTGTCCTTGACGTTGGATGGAATGTGCTTGCTTGTTACGAACAATGAAATTTGAAAGTGAAGGTTGTTCAGTGTTTTAGTGGTGATATGGCACTAGTGCAAATATAGTTAGGCTGCAACGAGATTCGCCTTAGGCTTCTAACTGTCCCTATACAATTTCGGTCGCGACTGAACCACAAGTTATACATTCTGTTCACAACTTCGCAGAATGTCGTGGCGCAACCAGGGCATCACTGGATCAAACAACATTCCACTCGGCAGTCGCCGTCGGTTTGGAGGTGATGATCGCGATGACTCGCGCAATGGCAGCTCATATGAATCTTCTCACGGGAACGATTCGGGCAAGCGTGGTCGCAGTCCCGTCAGAGGTACCTTTCTTTCCAATTTATCTTATGCGAGCACATGCTGACTCTTGCAGCTGATCGAGAACCTGAAGCCGATGGCGTCAAGCGCCGTAAAAAGCGCAATCGTTGGGGTGATGCGACCGACAACAAGGCAGCTGGTCTTATGGGCCTGCCTACCATGATCCAGGCAAACATGACCTCTGAACAGCTTGAAGCTTACACCTTACATTTGCGTATCGAAGAGATCAGTCAAAAACTGCGAATCAACGATGTCGTCCCTGCAGATGGTGATAGGTATGTCTTACAACGCTTCGTCGATGCTTTTGATACTGATGATTCTAGATCACCTTCACCACCACCGCAGTACGATAACTTCGGCCGTCGAGTCAACACTAGAGAATATCGCTATCGAAAAAGACTCGAAGATGAACGACACAAGCTCGTTGAGAAGGCGATGAAAGTCATTCCCAACTATCATCCGCCTTCTGACTACCGTCGGCCTACTAAGACGCAGGAGAAGGTCTATGTACCTGTTAACGATTATCCAGAGATTAACTTCAGTATGCTTGCTAACCTCCTAACCTTTCTCCAAGCCTTGAACTCATGTGGCCCTGCTGTGACCTCTGCGTTAAACACTAACGTAGAGGCTTCCGCTAACCTCATTTTGTCTGCTTTTCTACCCATGTTTCGTCCTTGAGTAACTCACATACTAACACTAGCTTCTTCTCTCACAAGTCGGCTTACTTATCGGACCTCGTGGCAATACTCTAAAGAAGATGGAATCCGAATCTGGTGCTAAAATTGCCATCCGAGGCAAAGGCTCAGTCAAAGAAGGCAAAGGTCGATCCGATGCTGCGCATACCAGCAATCAAGAAGAAGATCTCCATTGCTTGATCATGGCAGACACGGAAGAGAAGGTCAACAAAGCCAAACAGCTTGTTCACAACGTGATCGAGACCGCCGCGTCGATCCCGGAAGGACAGAACGAACTGAAGCGCAACCAGCTTCGAGAACTGGCAGCACTCAATGGTACACTTCGAGATGATGAGAACCAAGCTTGCCAAAATTGTAAGTTTCCAACACTGCTCTACCGGCCTGCACACTGCTAATGACAATTACAGGCGGTCAGATTGGACATCGAAAGTACGACTGTCCCGAGCAGCGAAATTTCACAGCGAACATTATCTGCCGAGTCTGTGGCAATGCTGGACATATGGCAAGAGACTGTCCAGATCGGCAGCGAGGCTCTGACTCCCGAAACGGTCCTCCAAGTGGTCCGCCCCAGCGTAAGATCGGCGATGCTGTTGACAGAGAAATGGAGAACTTCATGCAAGAGCTCTCTGGCAATCCTTCAGCTGGTGGTCCTGCAGGCTATCTCGAAGGTGGTCAAGGTGGCTACGATCCATCTGGCTACGGAGCACCAAAGAATCCATGGGATCGACCCTCGGCAGGTGGTAGTGCAGCTCCTTGGGCACAAGGCGGTCAAGGCCGAGGTGGCTACGACTCTAGTGCAGGAGCTGCACCGTGGCAGCAGGGCCAAGCTCCTGGTGGGGACTACTACAATCAGTATTCGGCACCTGGAGGCAACGCGCCATGGGCTCAGTCACAAGCTCCTCCGCCACCACCTGATCAGTACGGCTACGGAGGATATCAGCAAAACGGTTATGGTCAACAAGGTGGCTATGGTGAAGCACCTCCACCTCCGCCTGAAGGCCTCTCATCATTCTTACAGAACTACAACCAGACCGGCGCACCACCGCCACCACCATCCAACGACCAGCCACCACCACCACCAAGTGGCGATGCTCCTCCACCTCCTCCACCAGCTTAGGTGCTATATTGTTTGTGAAAGCTTTGACGAGTTGTTGCATAAGGACTCGTGCGTTTGCCGAGAGAAAGTATGTTCGCATACCACACGCGCCTTTCAAAAGAAGGAAGGGGAAATCCAATATCGTCCAACTCGTTGGACTAACCTGCAAAAGAAATTCATTACCTGTATTATACTGATATAGCTAAACAGCCTAATCTGCGGCATTGACTGTCCACTTCTGTGAGCAAGCTATGGGCCCTCAACGTGGCTTCTGGTTGCACTGCAATCGGGATCATGCGCAGCCGCAGCGAACATGCTTGTACTTGTTGCTCGATTGACCCTACGTATCTGACCTCAGGATTCTTTCGTTCATTACAATATTGCTTATCATCAATCTGAAAATCGACTCAGCTCATCGTAGCCGACAGTCTTAGTCTGCATGCTCATTTCGGGTAAGAAGACTACCACATCGAACAATTTCTAGCGTTGGCATGAGTGTTGCATATATCGCCAATCTAAACACCCAACGATGTTGTTGGCACGCGACACAGAAAAGAAAGACTCTGAAGCTCTTTCTAAAGCCTCCACAAGCCTCGGTCGAGCAATAACATCTTGCTTTTCTTATCTTAGCTTCGATGAGGTAGCTTTCGGAACAGCCCTGCTACCTTCTACTTATAGTCAAGCGCTCAATTTCCGTGCCCACATGGACAGGGTGAAGGTAGCATTTCAACGTCATTCTTCTAACAAGAACCACAAACTGGCAGGCAACGATCACCACAGCTTACTGGAGCTGGGTGGACAAGATGTCGTGCTACAAAAACTTAAGCTGCCCGCTTCTGATGAGTTTGTCCCGTATCGAACAGTACTTTTGCAATGATGTTTGCTGTGCTTCTGGTGTTGGTTGAGTTAGCTGTTGCTCAGTTCGTTGCTGAGCCTTCCAATTTTACCACCAAGACAGGTCACGCGGGCATTAATGTCCGATACAAGCAGGTTCCCACGGGCATATGCGAGCAAGATCCGAACGTGAAGAGCTACTCCGGCTTTGCAGATGTCTCTGAGAATGAGCACATCTTCTGGTGGTTCTTCGAAGCCCGCAATGCCGATCCTACCACTGCGCCACTCACAATATGGATCAATGGTGGGCCGGGCAGCTCGTCCATGATCGGACTGTTTCAAGAATTAGGTCCTTGTGGCGTCGACTACGATGGAAATGTCTATAACAACCCATATTCGTGGTCGAACATTTCAAATATGATCTTCATTGACCAGCCTACCACAACTGGTCTGTCATACTCGATACCAGTCCCGGGTTATACCGACAGCTCTACGGGCAGTCTCGTAGCTCTACCCAACGCTACTTGTCCTGACTATGCTGATCCATCCACTTGCGGTACTTACAATGTGTACAACACCACTTTGACCGCGAACTCAACAGTCGCTGCGGCGCCGAATTTCTATCTGACATTACAAGCTTTTACTGGTGCATTCCCACAGTATGCCTCGAACGGCGTCTTCTTCACTACCGAAAGTTATGGTGGGCATTACGCACCAATTTTCAGCAGATATATCCTCGAGCAGAATCAGTTGAACACGACTGGAACAGCTCATATCGACTTGCGCGCAGTCATGGTAGGCAATGGGTGGTATAACCCTATCTTACAGTATCAGGCATACTACAACTTTACGTCCAACTACAGCACGCAACTGCATCAAGGAGGTAACACATATGGCATACACTACAACGCCAGCATTGACTCCCAGGTTTTCAACAACATGTATGGGCCGCACAACTGCCTGACTCAGCTCAATGATTGCAACTCGCACCCATATGCGACCAATTCGTCCGATGGCACAGGCAATCAGGTTTGCAGTGCAGCCGATACTTGGTGTTATAATGAGGTCGAGTTGCCCTACGACAATGTCTTCGGTCGAGACGAGTATGACATCCGCTACTTGACCCCGGACCCTTTTCCCTACACTTTTTACGTCGACTATCTCAACAACGAAACTGTTCAAGCAGCGATCGGCGCATTCACGAACTTTAGCGAAAGCAGTAGTATTACATCCACTGCATTTGGCGCAACCGGCGATGATGCCCGAGAGATCGGTGTAACCGCTGCAGTTGAGTACATCATCGCTCAAAATGTCACTTTCGTGATGTACTTCGGCGATGTAAGTCTTCTCAGAAACACGTATTTGGTGCTCAGGCCCAAAGTGTTACACCGTCCCAAGTCTATAAGCTAACAATCAAATAGGCAGATTTTAATTGCAACTGGTTTGGTGGAGAAGCTTTCTCGTACACATTAAACAATACCGGAGCATACAAGAATGGTACCGCTGGCTTTGCTAATATCAGCACCTCTGACGGTGTGCTGCACGGTCAAGTCAAGAGCGCGGGCAAATTCAGTTTCGTAAGGATTTTCGAGTCAGGCCACGAAGTGCCTTTCTACCAGCCTCTTGTCGCGCTTGAGATGGTGAATAGGACAATTCATGGTTATGACATTGCTACTGGACAGACGCCTGTAACTGCAGGTTATGTGACTAGCGGACCAGTGAATTCAGACTATGTGAATGGAAATGCGACAGTAACTGTAGAGGTTTTGCCAAGTAATGCCACTTACAACATCACGACAGACGAGCCAAATCCACCTTACAACGTTGCGAACGAAAATAGCTCTGATAGTTCGGCTCCATCAAGACTGATGACGAGGATGGGAAGGGCGGATTTGGATCTTGAGATGAAGGCAAGACATATTGAGAGACTGCCATGGCATCTTGGCAGAAGAGTCGTAAGCAAGAAGGGCCGTCATGCGTTGTTCGGGGATGAGTCGCGCAGAAAGAAGCGTTCCTACAGGCGTTAACAGGAGATAGGAACGCTGACATAACGCTGGTGCTTGATCAAGGCTAGCTGTCCCAAGGACACCACGGCAGCTAAGCACGTGTAATCAATCCAGTGTCAAGGAAAGAGAATCGTCTTTGACTTCAGCTTCTGCATTTCTGGGCACGAGAGATCATCCCCACCTCTTCTACGATCAGCGATAGTCACTGGTTCGTTTCATCAATATGTGCATGTCCTGATAGCGATGTACCCCATTTTGCACACGGGCAGCGCACAGGTCGAAATCGTCTGAAGTACAACTTCCGCAGTGGTAATAGCACGCAGCGATATCTCCAAGGCAATGATCACACCGGACTCTAGCTGTTTCTGGTGGAGCTTGCCTTTCTAAAGCTTCGATGGACTTCAGTGATTGTTCTTGCAACGCGGCTAGGTCGCTATATTTTTCCATACTCCACAGAGAACGACATGATTCACCAAGGATGGTCGAGCATAATTGAATCAGGCTGCAGAACAGAAAGTCCTTGCAGCTATGCCAAATCATAACAGGCAGGTCAGGCGAGGCATGTCGAGCATACACAGGCTTATGTAGATTGCTGTCAGAGAACCAGGATAATAATCGTCAACGATTGCATTTGTGTGACTGCCAGACCTCACCTGCCACATGCAATTACGCCCAGGAAATCGCCACCATGATCAAAGCGCCAAAAGCCATAGCCACAAACTGCAGGAGTGTTCGTCGGAGCTCTTGCATCCTTGTGTTGCCTTTCTCGTTCTCGAGTAATTCAGGTATCACGCCTACCGTGCCCACATATAAGAACGTGCCTGCCGTGAAGGGCAACAGCATATCGCTCCATTGCAAACTTGTGCCTAGTAAGCCCTCTCTCGTACCACCACCACTTTGCTCACCACTACCATACTCCTGCACAAGTATACCAATGATTGTGCCCAGAAATGCGCCTACTGCAGTCATGAATTGAGCAGCCATAGCATTGCGTTTACTAAAACCACTTTGGATAAGCAGAGCAAAGTCCCCGACCTCATGCGGGATCTCGTGGAAGAATACTGCCATTGTGGTTGTAGCCCCAAGTGCTGGCGAAGAGTAGAAGGACGTACTAAGTGCTAGTCCATCCGTAATATTGTGTGTAAAATCCGCGATAAGGTTCAGGAGACCAGCGAGCTTCACGGATGGATTGAGCTCTTTCCCGTGGTTGCCCGAGGAAAGTGCTTTCACAGGTTTTGACTGGGTCAAAGAGGTAGTCTTTGTGATTTCGTGCCCTGTATCATTGTCGAGCTCATCATCGTCCTCATCGGCGTAGATGCTGACCTCCTTTTTCAAGGGCTTCCCTGAATTGGATTTCTGCCCAGCGGTATTTCGCCTTCTGACTTCCTGATTCGTGCTTGCAAGCTCGCTAATGATGTCTTTGACTTTGGTGTCTCCTACTACGCTATCGTTGTAAGGCTTCTCTGACAATCTGCGCTCATGTTGTTCTGGAGTCTCGTGCTTAGCAAGTGTTGGAAGATCGTTTGCAATTAGACGATAGTCCTGTTGGTCGATTTTCTTTGCTTGCTCGCTGATGTCATTTTGACCAGTGTGGCTATGACTGTGGGCACCACCTGTAGCGATACGAAGCGTCTTATCCATCGCCATGAAAGTTGCTAGTCCAATAAGGATGAATACCCCTAGTAAAGTGTTCCTGTTGGGCTCCAGGTGAACCAGTCGAACTTTGGAAACATCATCCTCACCAAGGAAAATTTCGGGTAATAAGTGGAAGAATGTATCACCCAGCAATCCGCCAACAGCGAATGCGACCATAATACTCAACGAGCTAGGATCAATGTTCGGTGGACATAGTGCTAGTAGGAAGTTAGGTGGACCGGAGATGTAGGCTGTGGCTAGTAAAGCATTTATAGCTGGTCTTGAAGACGGGAACAATATGCCGAACAGCTTAGCTGTAAAAGAGCGAGTTTTCTCGGCGTCTACTTGCTTCTGTGCTGCCAGACGAACAATATGCTGGATACTGTCCTCTCCAATGGAAACAAAGTCCGTGATGAAGTCGAAGGCGTGGGACGAGGTCTCTTTTGCTTTGTCCAAAACGTCTCCTACAGCCAGAGCAAACAGTGCCACGAAAACTATACTCGTCGCTGTCTTGTGCGACATGCGTTTAGCCATTGTCAGTTGCAGAGTGTTTAGAGAGTAGAAGATATGTGGTGTTCAGCGCGAGCACGCGACAGATATGTGCTCAGGGATAAGCCGGTTTCCTAGTTACTTTCCAAGCACAATGTTCGTCATGGTGGAGATAGCCTCACTCCTCTACCAAGATTTGCGCCAGGCAAACCTGCTTATCGATAACGTTTTCGAAGGTGTTCGCGATCAGAGACTTGCAGATCGTCGATTTCGTGACCAAGTCCCTCTCAGAAGCAGCGCACTTTGGCTATAGGTTAGAGAGTGCCGGCATGGGGCGGGAGTTGCAAAAACGAAAGAACAGGTCTTCGAGACCGAAGGTCAAACCAAAGGCTATCGGCCGAACAAAAGCTGGAAAGAAGAAGACCAATTTCCTTGGTAATGAGACAATCGCAAAGAATTGGTAGGAAACCCGCATTGGTGGCATATTCGCTTGCTAAAAGGGAATAGGGACAAGAGTCAAACACTTGAACAGAACTACAAAAGACTGGGGCTTTCAACGAAGCTGAATGCAAGCATCACTGGTCCACGAAGAATCAAAGGCAAGAAGTACGATAACGCCGAAGCAGGCAAGCGTGATAGCCTTGCGATTGCGCCAAATAACCTACACGCATCTACCAAACCTCAAGAAGTACAAGTCGAACGCGATCCTGACACTGGAAAGATTTTGAGGATAATGCGACCTGAACAGGTCGAGGACGAACGACAGCCATTAGATGACCCGCTGAATGACATTTCCGATGATGAAGAGACAGTTGGATTGCCAAAAGGGGGCACCATCATAGCGCAACTCGAAGCACAAGCTGCTGTCGAAGCTGAGATCGAAGCCAAGCGGAAGAAGCCTCGTCAGCAAAGCGCTCGAGAGGAAGACTGGATCGCCAAGCTGGTCGAGGCTCACGGTGATGATACAACAGCTATGTCCAGAGATCGGAAGCTGAATCCTATGCAGCAAAGCGAAGGAGACATCACAAGAAGATTAAAGAAGTGGCAGCAGAAGCATGCTTGAGCAATTCCGAACCTTGAAACAATAAGTAAAAGTACATTTCGAGATCTTCGCATTCGTAAACTGCCATTCATATACATATATGACAACAATATTGCTCGACTGTTGAGAACATGATCAGGGATGCCTCATTTCCAGCTAAAATTCTGAGAGTCAGGTGTCACTTCAAATGAGGTGGCTGGTATATACAGTGCCTACCCAAGACCTTTAACACAAGCTGCTCATTACCTATTGGTACCAGGCATAAATCCGGTCGCAGGCGCTGCTGACGCTTGAGTTCTCTGCACCACCTTCCCAGCTGTCATTCAGCTCACGCTATTGCATCATTCGAGGTTTACTTGGCAAGTACAGGAGAAGGAAGGAGCCGATTCCAGCCAACTTTGACCTTCAACGCTCGTTTCTCGTTCCTGAACAAAAACAGAAAGGAGTGATATGAGGACTGAAGCTGATGAAACCCACCTACCTTGGCCTTCGCGTACGCAAACGCAAGCCACCCCAACGATTCGAAGTAGCTATACTGGGAGCTGCCTATGATTGCTTTTGAGGTCGTCTCATTCGATCAACCGGGCTCATCGGTTATCTCGTCTGTTGCTGTGAGCCCTATGCGTGTGATCATCGCAACACTTGAGTGCTAAGCAGCTTCATCGAAATCCTCAATATCGAATCACTTGAGCATCACTTGGGCTGGCAGAAGATCAAGCAACAGATATTTGTGTAAATACACACCGCTGTTCCCTCCTTTTTCGGACTGCTACGACGTCAACAGTCCTTACTCAACCACCGTCACTGGTGCCAACAACAGCTGGGTTCGTTTAGTTGTATTCAAGCTTTGCGCTTACCGCTGTACGGTCTACGTCGGCATTCCAGGTCTGTATTCCCGTCGATCTGCTTAGCTAAGATGGTAGCTACAAGAAGCGCGATTCGCAATGAGGAGGCTGAGCTGCAGCGAGCTATTGCAGCGAGCTTGAAAATAGCGCCTAAGGCCAGGAGAGAGCCCAGAAAACGCAAGCCAAAACAGACGATCAAGCAGAAGCAGCAAGATGCGGCTGATAAGAAACCGAAAGCTAAATTTCAGTCGACTGCTGGTGTTCAAAGGGGAAAACAGCTTGGCACGAAAGCGGTCGTGGCATTACCCGAGAAAAAGAAAAAGCTTGTGCTCAAGCTTCGTGTGAGCTATGTTCGATTGCCATATAAGGTTATGCGGTCTTTCAAGTTGAGTTCTGCAAAACGAGCCAAGGACTTTTGGCCATGGCCTAGATATCCACGACTGAAACTCGGACATAATCCCTGGGCACCATATAATTGGCAGGGACCAACAAAAGACCAAGTACGACGAGTGCACAAAGCTTTGACAGAACATCACGCCAACTTCGAATTCGAACAATATGTCGACATGCCAGCGTATGCCACACAAGCTGCTTGCACTGTTGATGTCATCATCCAGACGATGTTCGCTCAATCGACTGACAATGCTATTGCTATCGATGTGCACTCACGACTTTGCAATGCGTTCCCATATATTGTCGCTGGTGAGAAACATGTCGGCAAAATTCCAAATTGGCATGAAGTCCGACATCTGCCCGCAGAAGAGCTGGAAACAGCATTACAATCTGGCGGCATGAAAGAGCTTCGGGCAAAAAGAATCCTGAAATTCTTAAACGATGTTTACGACGCGAATCTATCGAGGATACAAGAAGGTCTCGAGACATCTCAGCACGATGGAAATTTGATGGGCGCTATAGACTTCGTCCCTGGACTGCTATCGCTGGATTACATGCTCAAGGACGCTGAGGACAACTCAGATGAATCACTGATCCGGCGATTGACGGATATCGAAGGAATGGGGCTCAAGTCAGCGATGTGCATACTTGCTTTCGCGCTGAAACGTCCTCTCTTTGTCGTTGACACGCACGTGTTGAGAATTACTAAGCTTCTTGGCTAGGTGCCAGAAGAATGCAATGACATCAACACAGCTGCGATGTTCCTGCACGGCATCGTTCCAGAGGACATACGGTATGATTTGCACAATCAGATATGGACGCATTGCGCGAATGAGAACAATCGAGCTTCCGGTTCTCGAGCAATGATCTGCGGTGTCTGTGGGGCTTCGCCACCAGTACAAGGTAGCGATATTGAAACAATGTTGGCAAATTGTCCTTTGACACCACTGCTTCCGCCACTGGGGAAACGCTGGGGTAACAGGTACAAGTTGCAGGAATTACAAACGAGAGGACGAGGCAGCCTGCCACAACAACCAAGCATGATCCATGATCGCGGCAAGATATTGATCGACAAGGTCACAGTCGAGCCAATCACGCCTCCCACGACACCCACACAACCGGGAATCAGTATGTCCTTCAAGCAATCGAAATCCAGGCCGAGTCCACCTCCTTTCTCTCGGACACTATCGACGCCGAACAGCATCCTAAGCTCGCCGGAGAGTGTTGATCTACCGACACCAGAATCTACACCACCTACTGTGATACCTGTATCGACGACCAACGCAAAAAAGCTCGACCTTCGGCGTGCCTCATTTCGCTTCGAAGAAGTAGCCGACGACAAGATCCCCGAAGTTCAAGCAGCTGGGTATCTGCTCTGGGAGTTCCGGCCTATGGACAACACATTCATGGAAGCATGGGGAAAGGTGGACCAATTTCCACGGTACAGATGGGAAAGGCCAGATGTGATGGATAGGGATGTTGCTGTTACTGTCGAATATGCAAAAGCTGTGCTTGCCGGTAGACAGAAGCATAAATGGTCCAGGGTCGAGCCAGAAGATGTCGTCATGGCTGAGATCGCTGATGAGCATGCTATTACGGGTCGAATGGAGAGTGTCGACGCCGATAATGTATGATCCCGATATAGAGCATAGAATAAACAAGTAGATAAGGGGCATACTTCAAGATCAATGTTTGACATGCAAGTATCAGCTCATCAGTCTGTTCCCTGTTCAAGGTTGAAAGATCTCTCTGTATTATACCAATCATCTTTCACGACCGCACACAGGTAATGGTTAAGTAAAGTGGCTGGTCGGGATAAGTGGATGAGAGGAATCACCTAGACAGCACGCCTGCCAAACCAGGATAGCACGCCTGAACTTCTCCCTCTCAAGGTAGATTTAGGGCTTAAGAGGCCTAAAGCTCTAGCTGCATCAATTTTCCAAGCAACTTCTCACATCGGCCACTATTCGCGTCACGCGCCTTAATAATAAATCAGCTACAAGCAGGACTGTCTTCAGGTGCGAGGACTAAACCATCTCGTCTCACCTTACGACCAGCTCAATTCTCCGCATCAGTATCGTCCACAATCTGAATAAAACTGCCGAAATTCTCATAATTAACAACCTCATTGCAAGGGATTTCCGCCCACCTTCTTTTCTGGTCTTCAATGTATAATCTGTGCTCACGTTCTGCTGGCGTTTCATCTGGAATGATGTCAGATTGGAGTTGGTCCGGAGCATCCTCTCCTTTAGATATAGTACTTGTGTTCGACGTGCGGGACGCCTCGCTTATAAAGGCAGAATCTTTGGCTGAGTCTGACGAATGACTGCATTGATACGTGCTCATCGTGGATTCTAATCCCGGCTCATCGAAAGAAAAGTCACTGTCAGGATTGTCTGCTACCCAAGGCTTGTCATCGATAACTCGTGGACTAGAATCTGCTGACATAAACATAGCTTGATCACCCTGTGGTGGTCGTGCTTGTGGAATTGCTTGGGACGGTAGTACTTGTGGATTATTGTGTTGGTCAAAGGACGTTGTGAAGGTGTCAAAGAAACCAGGAACTTCTTGATTTCTGATAGCACTAGCAAATGTCGTTGGCACATCATCATGTTGAGCCGCTATTCTGTTGATGCTTTCCCAGCCGCAATTTTCAAAATCAATGGTGTCTGACGACAATCCGGACAGATCAAAACTGCTCGTGAATCCGTTGTTGCTGCTCTGTGGAGCAGCGCCTTTTGCCGTATCGTGAGCACGAACGTTCCGATCTGGTTTTGAGCTTGAGCTCGCTATGGTCTCAGCAGGCTTCACACTCTGGGTCACGTCAGCAGAAAAGGTTTTTGACTTCGCGAGCATTCTGTCTAGCGGTCCATCGTTTCGGCCTGGTTTGCATCCGGCCATCTTCTCCTTTTCCGTGCGACTGGCTGTACTCGTGGCGCCAGACGAGGCTGATTGCTTCTGCCGCTTTGCAGAAGAAGCGGTCGGCTTCCTCTTAACACCGTTCAAACAGCAAGGGTGTTTGCATTGCTTGCTGTTAACGGCACAGTCATGCTGACATGTCCAATTGCCATTTGGCAGCTGCTTTGGCTCACGCCAGCGTGACTCCTGGTTCTTACCAGCCGATGCCAAGCGTTTTGTACCGCGGTCCACCTTGTCCTTTTGCACCGGTCCAGCCTCGACATCATTAATATCGACAACCTCTTCTGCGGTCTTGACGCGTTCAGCAGCTTCAAGTAAATCCGAGTCATCTACGCCTTCAAGATCAAAATTTTCACCTTGGGCTGAAGGTTCGGTGAGCAGTGTAGTACGATAAGATGTAGGGTCAAGTATGGTCCGCTTTCGTTGAAACCAAGAAGCTGGACAATCGACGCTCACTTCGGCGAACCTATGTGTACCGGCCACATCGTCGCACATAACGTGACAACGGATCTTGGAATCTGCTTGAACAACCATAGCAGTCAAGAGTATTATCGCTGGCTCTCTCAGTTTGGTAGGCCAGAAACGCTGAAAATGAACAAGCTCTCCGTAGCTAGTTTCACACAGGAACAGGACATTGAACGGTTTCTTGTTGAAGGAAGTAGGGCGAACTGTATTCACAAAGCCTACTTGACACTTGAGCTTGACCTCTACACCTTTCTGGTCTTGACGTTTTTTGTCTATTGCTTGCGCGCTTACGTGCAGCATGGGAAATTCAGCGAGCTTTTTGAGCAATTCGTGTCCGTAGGGCGGGTGCTTGCTTAGGATGACTTCGACGCGACCCGGCTCTGTGTTGAAAAGTGCATCAATATTCTTGATGTTTGCTGCTGCAAGTTTCCGTACTGACACGTCGCCAAGCCCGGATATCTGCTTGAGCTGAAGCACAGTATCGTCCCAAGATCCAGCTGCCAAACTCCTTCTAAGCTCTAATGCGCTTCTCGTGGCAACTGAGTCACCCTTGTGGATCAAAATATCGACCATGCATCGAATCAGCCGTTTTGCATGACTCAACACACAGCTAGTATCTATTTGCAGCTGTCGTATCTGGGCTCCATTAAGCTTGTTTTTGTTCTTGTTATCCTTCCCAAGGGGTACTGCACCTAGCTTGGCCTGAATTAGGATCGATACTTTCTGCTGAAGATGTTCGACGCTGCCTTTGATTGGATAGCGGACCTCATTGCTTTGATTAATTTCTTTGTAGATCGTCTTCTCGCCGGCCTTCCACCTGAATTCCTGGAATTCATGCGCCTGGCATAGAGTGTCAAGAACCTCAGACAGCTTCGCATGCGCGGATAGAGCCATGAAAGCCTGCATTGACTCTAGCTTGACGCAGTACCTCGCCATGGCCTCGCCATATTCCGTGCAACGTAGAGTGCCGTTATTTCGTACTAGGTCTGACTCTTCGAGAAGCGCTAAATCCTTTTCGCACCAAGCCGCAAGTACCTCTTCAGGATTCGTATATCTATTGTCAGACTCGGCATTGTAATATTGTGGATTCTGTTGCAATCGAACGTTGAGAAAAGTGCTTTTGAGCCATGATTTGGCGGAATTGAGATCAGTGATGGTTCCCAACCCTATCTCAGCATTGAGGTGCTCTACCAAGTTCAGATGCAAAGAGCTCTCAAGCACTTCTTCACCTGCAACCATTTTTTCATACTTCTGTGCACGTTCTTTGGGGCACAAGATGAGCGCACAAGCCTCTGACTCTAAGCCGGGCCTGCCAGCTCGACCTAGCATTTGCATAATCTCCAAGCTGGAATATTCCTGCAATCCCGCATCACCGTAGCCCTGAGTGCCCTTCAGAACAACAAGATAACAGGGCAGATTGACACCAACGGCCAATGTAGATGTGCAGCAGATGATCGTGATATGGCCGTCCAGGTATGCTTTCTCTACAGCCTTACGATCTTCGACAGTAAGTGAAGCATTATGAAATGCCACGCCCGCAGGAAGCAGTGTCTGTAGCTGTTCATTCTCAACATTGATGTGCTTCTTTGGTGCATACTATGCACGCTGTACAGCAGCAGTGTGCTGCCAAACATCTGCCAATTTCGATGCTGTTTTTTGCGTCGATTCCTTAGTCATGCAAAAGACTAACACAGATCTCTTCTTCCCGTAACGAGCTATCAAGTCAGGCAACTTTGCTGTCATTGCAACGTCAAAGGCCCAGGAGTTGTATGGACCATCGTGGCCTACAACGTGCTTCTTCAGGAGCACAGGTCTGAAAGAATCGTCGAATATTTCGCGGCGTGCGGGCAAATGTTGCGCCTCTTGACTTTGGGTCAGCCAGGTAGCAATGTCATCAGAATTGGGAATGGTAGCACTGAGAGCAATGAAACGAATGTTGTTGCCGACTGACTTCATGCGAGAAACTATGGCCTCAAGCGTAGCACCGCGGCTGTCTCGGAGGATATGGACCTCGTCAACCAGAAACAACCTGACCATAGCCATTAGTTTGGCGTGGTCCTTCCACTTTCTTGTAACGCTGTCCCATTTCTCTGGTGTTGTTATGATGATGCTGGCATTTGCGACGCTATGGAGACTAGCACCGTGTGAGTCGCCAGTCAGCTCGGCACACTGAATATCGAAAATACTGAATTTATTCTGCCAATCACGATAGCGCTCGTTACACAATGATTTCGTAGGTGCTTGATAGACAGCTTTGGCTTTGCCACTTCTCAACTGCTCCAGTATTCGTAAGATGCCTAATTCCATAATCACTGTCTTACCGCTTCCCGTAGGAGCCGAGACAACAAGATTGTCATCAGACGCACAAGCAATGTGGAAGCACTTTGACTGGACGGCATTGAAGACTGGGAACTTGAATATTGTTCTTTGCATATCTGGAAGGAGGTTCGTAGGCACAATCTGGATACCCCTAACGATTGGCGGAGCATGCGACTGCGATGGTGCAGTTCGAGATAGCTGATCGGTAGACTGAAGCAGTTCAGGTTGCTCACTACGATCTGTGATGCCAGCAGGATGTTGTACTCTGGAGCGAAAAGAGCGCTGTTGTACCTTGCGCTTCTTGTTCCTGAGCACGGCTACGCTGGGGCTCGAATGGCCCATTAAATCGGGAGAAGACTCGGACGCTAGTCTCGGGGTAGGCAACGGCTCTGTGTTTGTGAGAACGCGATAGGATGCAGGGGGGCAGACTAACCCGAATCCATTTGTTGTTGTGCTCGTAGACCAGAGCTATTCAAGGTTCTGGTGAAACGAGGTAGCGGTGTCGTGAAGCCGCTGCGAGCGGCATGTGGTAAGTAACTAGTATTGCTCTCAGCCAAAAGTCGTCTATCTGCATGACTAGTTTAGTGTATGTCTACCATCCATCGTGCGGACTGACCAAAGTCATCAAGTTGCTGTGGTGGTTCTCGTCGGATTGGAGGGGCGGTGTTAGAGAACGAAGACGGCTGCGTAAAATAGCTAGAAACTGCAGGGTTATGGTGTTCACGAAGTGCTTCGTAGCCATCCTGGGTGTACTGTGGCGTGCCACCCAGCGATATCAAGCCATGGCCCCTCATAGTTGAATGACTGCCTGTACTGTGGTTGAGCCAATGTCACTTGCTTCAGTATTTTGGTTCTTTTTCAGTACAAAATGACGAATGGTAGTTGCACATTGAGGGGTATGAAGTGGTTGTGCCTGCCGCATGAACACTCGCAAAACGCAAGCTGGAGCGGAAGGCACGCGTGGTCTCTGTCTTGACTGTGACCCTAAGGTCGTCCACTCGACAAGATATTGGTCATAAATCAATTACAGTAGGACTATTAGCTCACGTATGAACCTTCGTGAAATATCCGAGAGAGTCATTTTTCCTCTTCTTATGAGGTACAGGCGAACCAGGTCGTGAAGTCGTGATCGTGGTATCATCAACACTCAGAGGTGTTTTAGGAATAGAGATTGAGGCATCATTTGCCTCCATAGGACTCATCAGCTTCTCCTTTTCGTGCGCTGAGTTGATCTTTATTATAGGTGGTCTTGCCTGTTTTGCGCCTTGCAAAGTGTATATGTAAGTTGAGAGCAGGACAATGGCCGTGCCGATTACAAACTAGGAAGCCATCAGTTCTTGTGTCAATAATTGCGGAAGTTGGGACTTACACTTGTGCTCGCCTGAAATTCAAAGAATAGTACGCTCGCGAAAGCACTAATCACCATGCTGATGCTGATAGCGAAATTCTTGGAGATATTGTCTGCGTAGAACATGCAAAATGCTGCGACTACAGCGCCAAACGTCTGGACCAAGATAGAAACGTAGACAACAGAGTTATAGCCAGCGAAGAATCCATTCTTTGCCACTGTCTCCCCGTCCAAGAACAAGACCCCAATAAAGAATGCTGGAAACAGCGAATACAAGGACAGTTGAACGTTGCGCACCCACATCGACGTCGCCTTTGGTGATTCTTTGATAACCTTTTCGAAGTATACACCTGCTAGACCCGAACACAGACACACGCAGAAGACTGCCAGCAGTCCGATTGATGCATCCATACCCGGCCCGTACATCGCAATTTCGTCCTCTTCAATCCCCTCGTATGTAGCTGAACGTTTCCTGAGCGATTTCTCCTGGCTCTTGCCGGTAAAGTGCTCGAAGAGTGGATTCAAGGAGCGTGGGAGGTAGACTCTCGTATGATGACTCGAATGCAAACGCTGCTCCTCCTGCGGCATAGACACAATCGCAACTCCGATCATCAGCAAGACTAGCGACAGCCACTGCCGACCGTTGATGGTTCGTTTCAGCATGTACACGCTCAATACGGCTGTAACGATGATCTTGAACTGGTATGTCACATGAAAAGTCGCTGCGTCCAGATTCGATATTGCGACATATTGCAGGCTGTTTGCCAAAGTGTATAGACCAGCAGGCATGGCTATTTTCCAACTATCCCCTGAGAATATGGCGTTGCCTAGTGCATTGAAGAGAGAGGTGGCTGGCATAGATCGTGGTATCGTTTGGGATATCTCATATAAAGCTATTGTAAGACATATCGCGAATCGTAAGAGTTCGACCAGGAATACGGCCGTGGAGGGAAGGTATCGATGTCCATCAGGGGTTGGCATCACTCGAGACCAGTGAAGTAACTAGGTCATCGTTAATTTAGATCTTTTGATAGGTTCGTCTTGTTCTTACCAATATGAATGCAGAAAATTGGAATGTCAGCTGTATAGATATCTGTCAGACCTCGACCCAACCATGCTACTGTAGCCTTTTCCTGCTTACCACTATCAAAGTCAGGTTTTTGAGTGGCACTCCCCATAACGCCGGCTGAGAACCATTACGCCTTTGTATCATGTTCTCGTCAGTGACGCGCAAGGCTTCAATCTCCTATTGCGCGTACGAGACTTGTTTCCGAAGTGTTTGACATGTGAGCCGCCCGATTTTGCATTCAGACCTCGAGTTCAACGAGTGCGGCTTGTAAAGTCTGGAAACAAAAAGGCACGATAGCCACAAGGCAACAATTGGCCTCTTGCAATGCTTACGAAATAAAGGAGCGTGTGATCAAATTCTATCGATGCGGTCTAACAGTGAGCAGTAGTTGTGGGCTTGTGATCAGATTACTTTCGGATTGCGGCCCATCCAACATCTGCATTGAATTCACAGCAGCTCCGCATTGGATAGGCGAAGAACTCCATCTGCCAGTAGTGACATCCATGGCTGATTATAGCCTTACAATGCCATCATTGGTGCGCCCTGGCACCGGTAGATTAGGTCCACGAAGCCAGGAATCTGTGGCTTGCGAAGGCCCCAGTGTGCTCAATTCTCGGTGTTTGTGGTGGTGCTAGACACAAGAAAAATCTTGGCTTGCAAAGCAGTCATCAAGTAGCAGCCGGCCAACCCGGAGTCAGTTCATGCTCAGTGGGTGTTTACAATGGTGCAGGTTGGTGTTGTTGTCATGGTTCCGACTTGCCGTCTACCAGAGGTACTCGTAAGCATGCTGAACTCAAAGGCAAAACTTCGCTCTGAAAGGATGGCCAGGGGTCTGAAGTTTTAGGGAGAAGCAAAGAATGGTGAGATCCACGTCCGAAATCCTGATCAGCACAACGCCGTGTTCGCAGCTAATCGTGAGTGAGAGCTTTTACCAGGCTCGCTGCGTGGTTCGGGAAATACAAGAGTACGTTATTCTAGGGAGGTGCTTGATTCGACATTGAGTCTTCACACTTGAAACATGGCAATCTTGAAACTATCCTGGGCATCAACCCAGAATGTTACATTATACACTGGCCAGGGGTTGCTGGTCATTGGACAGAGATATCATTATGTAGTGAACAAAAGAAACACGTTATAACCGGTGTGTTCTGTCCTGCGGAAGCTGGGAACCACTCAATGCGCCGTTTGCATGTTCGCTCTCGCCTCCCACCCAAGAAAAGGCGGCTCCATGAACAACTGAGAAGGTATCTCCTCCCTTAACAACTGTCGGTCCAGAGTGTCGAGAACAACCACATGACTGTCCCGTACGCTGCTCCTCGGCGACCATTCTGCAGGTGTAGCAGTTGATGTCAAGTTCGACTCGCTCGTCATGCCCGATAGGAATGTTTCTCGACGGTCTTTCTCAATACCCGGTCGAGCTGTGTGTTCCGGATCATGAATTGGAGAGCCTGTAAGAAGTCCATCTTTGGTCGAGTAAGGTAATTGAGGGTCCACCGAGCCCTCACTGAGATACGTTGCGACTGAGCTGCGAACACTAGGTTGCCGAATCGAGTCGGTCTGAAATGTTGTTACCGAATCGGACCTTGGCTGGTCTTTGGCTGCTTTTTGTAGTCTAGCTGATGGGAGGTAAGACATTCGGAGAGCAGCAATGCTATCAGCTTGGCTAAGTCTGTGGGTGTTTTCTGAAGGAACCTCTTTCAATGGACTCCCTGCGTTGTTGGTATCCAATACCTTTAGTGCACCTTCGCGGTGAGCCCTGGCTTGTGCCTTTCGCATGGCAATCTTTTTGAGTCTCATTGCGGCAATCAAGGTTTCTTCTTGCCGTGTGACTGTCATCAATTTGGTGCTGATCACGCTCTCATTATCCAAGAACGTGGGCTCTTGTATTGATGGTGCTCCTGATGGCGGTGCTGAGGGTGTTTTGAAGCTTAGTTCTGAAGGTGTCCGTGGGAAAGCAGCCATTATATCTTTGTTCGGCGTCAAGGTCTCTGTTGATCTATCCTCAAAATATGTCATGGGTATCCTGCTTGCAGCCCTAGGCGGTATTGGTGGCTTGCTAGTTTGGCGGGAGCGCGTTTTCTGGAGCACTTTCTCCGGCTCCTGTGGCGCGACAGCAAGTGCTCGACCGTACTCAACGTTGCTTTCGTCCCAAGAGCCGCTCATCAGCGAAGCCCTAATCTCCCTTCTAGCTTCTTCCTGATAGGTTGAAGACGAAGCGTCCTCGTCTTCTTCATCGTCAGATGATGACAAATTCAAAACGCTTTGCGCGTGCAAATCAACATTGGCGAATGGACTAGCTTTACGCTTCTTAGACATCCCATCCTGCACAAGCTCTTCGGTTAGCTCGACGATCCTCTGCATCCTCGACTCCTGTGTCACATGCATCGGGTGCGACTGCAGCGCAGTACTGCGGTGAATGGGTCTAGATGAGCTGCGTGGTGGGAACTTATCAATACGTCCATCCCCGAGAGCGGCCGCAACTTCGACTGCGAACTCTCCTCCGAGTCGAGACTCGTGTGAAATGCTTTCACCGTCGCTGGAGTCACTGTCGAGGTTGTCAAACCAGTTCTTTGTTCCAGCCTTGGGTCTCTTGATGTTGACTTTGGCTCGGGCAGGGTCGAGCGTTTGATTAGCCATTAGGCATGGATTATGTACATCTGTCCGATATTTGTTTGGTAGTGGAGATTGTGCCACACGTTTGGACAGGCTTCTAGTCACTGATGTTCTCGAGGTAGTTGATTGACCAGCATCTGAGTCTATAGACATAATGGATCTTGACGAGGAGATGGTGGGTGTGCCTGGGGAGAAGACTTGTCTATCGTTATCCTGAGGTTGCAATCTCCTTGTCGATCTTGAGAAGAATCGCAGCTGTTTATAGTGCTCCATCTCCTGAGTGGCTGTAGTTATTATAGATGGTGTACCACGTCTGAGAGCAAAATCCCTGCTTGACGAATTGCTTGTCTGTTGTGAGACATTCAGCGGTGTCCGACTCTTGTCATAGTATGATCTCAGTGATGTATTCGAGGTAGCAACTTGTAGACGTTCTTCTTGGCCTTTGCGGTTGCGCTTGAGCAGTACCGAGGGAGTCTTCCCACTCACTTCGGAGCGAGTATCGTCAACCGAATACTCCGTAAGACTACCTACTGAGACTGCAGCGGTTGTTGCGTCCGAGAAAGTTATGCGTGGTCGAGTTGTGGATGTCGAGCTACCGCTATGATTTCGAGTAGGCACATATGTAATATCTAAACCCAGTATATGTCGTGCCTTATCGTCAAGTGCTTCGCCCGCTCGTACTTTCGCAAGGTCGTCCTCTTTAGAAGACGGATATTTACTGCTCCTGAAAGCTCGTCTTACATCAAGACCGAATGTCATTCCGAACAGAGGATTGTGAAGTTGCTTCTTCTCTCCAGACTGCAGCTGGTTGTGTGGAAGGCTTGTCTCACTTGACGGGTGAGGATTCTATACCCGACTATCTCTGTATTACCTAGTAGTCCAAGAACACATGCCAACGTGCTCGCAGTGCCCTGGATTTTGCAGGGGGGCTTATTGCTGCTGTATGACGCTCAATTTGCGCACTGGCTGGCGCGGATTTATTTCAAACGTCCCCCTTGCTGTAGAAATTGTCGTTGTAATAAGTGACTGGAGAGACAGGAAGTTGCGTATCGCAGCGAAATGATAAACTACGCTTCAACCACGACATGATAGTGCTTGTCTGGACTCCCAGCCAACGAGATGAGCAAAAGGTTACTGAAGTCAATAACCAACTCCATGCATCAGCTGTAAGCGAATAGAAGCTGGCTCACACCAAGAACGAGCTTGCGAAGATAGCGCGGCACTAAGATCTTGGTCTCGCGTGCTATGAACGCCTCCACCGATTAGGTTATTATTGCATTGAACGGATCTGACAGTACTTGTACCAGATACCCTTACAAGGGCTCCTCCCGATTCGAAAGGACAACATTAGGTCATCTGATCCGAATCGACGAGGTTGCTAGTCGATGGGTTCGTTGGTAGTCCGAGAACATATAGAGCCTATACCCTGTATTGCTGGGTACACAATTGAGAATTGTGTATTTCGTTCTGTATCGCGCAAAAGCTAGTCAGGTCTAGTGCTCCACGACGGGCCTTGAATAAGCTCAAGTCTCCGTAAATCTGTGTGCCGTCGCAAGATGACGAACTGTTAGAGTTTGTTGTTCTGAGTTTTGCCATGCAGACAGAACGAGGCTTGGTATACGCCAGGTCGAGAACGATCACACTATTGGTTATATGCCTGTTGAACTAATAGGGGTTCCTATGAGGTGAGCACTTCTTCCAGATAATGGAAGCATAAGTACGATATCATGGTCGATGTCTCCTTTCTCAGGTAGATCCGGGCGTTCTGCGCAGTTTCAGTCGTGCGCCGGGTTTGCGAGATTGGACCACCAACGACAAGCTCTGTTAGTAGCTCGGAGTACCTGCTGTAGCGTGTTGTTAGTGAAGGGAATAATACTTTAGGGCTCCCAAATGCGGTAAATTTAGGTTCTACCCCTGATCGATGTACATAGTGGAGGCCTCATCTCGTCGATTTTACGAAATGCCGCTGACTCCAGGATTACAGTGTGAAGATCTTGTGGACGCCATCGTCGAGCACACAACAGATGTACTCAGTATGAAGGCTTGTCACCTCATGCTCATCCACCACAACAACGCTGATGCTTGCTGAAAGTCGATGAGTACAGGACAATACATGAGCTCGGACAAGATTATTGGCAATGTATAAAATTGAACGATCAGTACCGCACCCTCATGACTGTGCCTGCTCTGTGACGTGCAAACACAGCATGTACCTATGTATTGTAAGCGTGTCGCTAGACCGTGTGCCAACAAATGGGACAGCACAAATTACACCCCTCGTAGCAGCTACGTTCGTCTCATTTAGCAGTCGCTGTCGCTGTTACTGGTGATAATGAGTCCGAAACATCAATCAATCACAACTCCAAGCGCGTTGAGTCACTCCTGTGTGCACAGGTTAAGACAAAAGTATGATTGTCTTGCGCACAAGCTGGACGGCAAGGAAGAATGTTGCGAGCAGCTGTCGCATTCGCAGAGGTCCTGCTAGTAAACAACATTTCCCGTACACTTTCTTTTCTGAGTTCGAGACAGCCTAGGAAAGTACAAGGTGATGGAAGAGCTGTTGGCATGACCAGGGATTTCCTGGTAGACTGACAGAAAGGCAAAACGCGAGCGCATATGGCGAAATAGAGCAGCAGAATCGTTGTTTGCCGTCAATGTGCACACGGCTCACGGATCCGATATCACCACATATGAGGCACGTAAAGTGACTGAGCCCTTTCAAGCACATCCATGGGGTTGTCTCGGATAGTGCAGATGATGAGGCCAGAAGACTATGCATCTTCGACTCGGGAGAGCTGCGACGTTTACAACAGACCATTCCTGTGGTCTTACCAAAGTCAGCACGGAAGCTGGCTTAGTTATGTATTGGCGTCAACCCTTGTTGCTGATTAGAATCTGCAATCACGAAAACCGGGCATGCCCTTCTCGAAGCACAGTGAAGACCGTGAACGTTTCTCTTTCACCTTGCTGGCTACTTACATGATCTCAAGTGAGTGGTGGCGGTTCTTATATATATATAAGTGACGCCGAGTAGTGAATAATCCTCACCAGAGAACAGGTGGTCGTGGCGCACGTATATCTCTCGCCACGGACTTGCTAGGCATCCGATACATCGGACTAGCCGAGTGGCAGTTGAAGACAATAATTTTGTAAGCCGCAAAGACCAGGCACGTCTCAATGCGTGTAATTCTTTTTTATGCTGCTGTCTTTGCAGATACAAAGACACGAGTGTGAAGACATCTTATTCAAAGGTCTATTTCAGCAACTTGCTCTGGGACTGAGATCGGGGTTTGTACCTGCGTTCGTTGTTATTTGCCAGTGCCCGTGGGCAAGAATAGTAGGTGCTCTGACGTTTTTGGGTCGCAACCGCCAGTGACTCCGCCCTGCGCAGGCCAGCAGCCAATCGTGCCAATAGTTCGGTTGCCTTTGAAAGCACATCTCGATTCTCCTCTACATCAGACCAGTGTTTGGCCATAGACGTAAGGTGGTGGACAGACAGGTGCTACTTCACTTGCAACCAACCCTGTGCCCTCATCTAATCAGGATCACAGCATCGTTGGGACGAACAGGGTCGACACTTCTGCTACAACAACCAAGTCAAGACGTGTCCATCTCCACGACTGATCAGCCGAGCACCGTCGCCCGTACTGTCATATCGAAAGTCACAAAGACTCACGCAGCAATTACATGCTTGATGATTTGTGGTGGTCGGAAACATGGTCGACGATGTGGATGTGACATCCCCCCACCGAAGGAGGAGTGATGTTGATGTGAAAATGGACTCGAGACGAGAGATAAAGAAGAGAAGAATTCATAGTGAAGCTCCTGCTGCGAGCAGCCTGGGTCGCTTTTCTCTAGGACCGACGACTCAGACCACCGTGGTGACCACTACTACCACTACAACGACGAAGTTTCCACCTCTGATCCTGCCTAGTCCCCAACACGCTGCTGGCCTCGACCCCAAGCTATACCCTCTGGCTACAAGTCCTACTCCGACGGCACTTCGAAACCTCGAATTTTCCCTTGGTGGTCAGTCGGTCGTGTTCCGAGAGGCGGCCAATGCTACGGCAGAACTTGAACAGATAGCCAAGGAACAGACCCTATTACAAAGGAAGAATGGCATTTTGAGAAGTGTAAGGACCACCTCCTCTGGACCTCCACAAGTTAAAGGAGAAAATTGGTTACCCTCAAGTCCGTCTAGTCCATCCGCTCAGTTGCTATCTGGCCTCGGCAGCCGATCAGCATCACCAGGGTCAGTGTCAGAACAGATTATACATCAACAGGCCGAGAACGATGTCAGAGCCTTACGACCTAGACGTCATCGAAACGGGAAGCAGAGAGCGGTTCCTCCTATCTTCAAATCCCACCCCAGACTTCGTGCTGTGCAAGACGCCAATCCCACAACACCTGAGACGAGATCTGAGCGCAGGGTCGTGCAATACTCTCGTCCTCTGCCGGCAAATGCCCCAAATATACAGAATGCTCTTCCCTCACCTGTCACGGAGCAACACCAAACAACGAGTCGTGGGGACAGGCGTGCATTCGCAGAGCGTGCTACAGATGGTATGTCCTCGACAGGGTTACAACTTGACCTGTCCGGCCCGAGCAGGACCATTTCAAGAGCGTCCTACGAGAGCGTCGTTCCTACGCCTCCCATCGAACCAGAAGATCTCGAGGGCCAAACACAAAGGCTTAACCCAGATGCTCTTTCTTGCATACCGACCCGATTGCATATGTCTCAAAGTCCTTCTGTACACGATGGCACACTTCCTAGCCCCAGTCTATCACCGGTCACCGCGGGTGTGAACCAGCACCAAAACGAGTACTTCGCGGACGTCGACTCCAATTCAGACTACAGCAGCACCTGGGCGTTGCAAAGATCGAATCTTGAGGATACGTTCTCACACGCGCATTATGAATCTCCTGCTATGACCGAGGAAGCTTTCTCTGAAGACGAAGACCTCGAAACAAAGCATGAGTCGAATCCTTCATTACGAGACATACCCTCAATGCTTACTTTCTTCGAAACTTTGCCCGAGGCAATGAAGAGCTATGTCATGCACCAATTACTTCGAAGGTGCCCAAAGTCTACTTTGCACGTGGTGGCAGACGTCGTTAACCCAGTACTAAAGTGTGATTTCTTGACCTTGCTTCCCGCAGAGCTCAGTCTCAATGTCTTGCGCTATCTTGATGCACAGACCCTTTGCCGTGCCTCACAAGTTTCCAAAAAATGGCGCCAAACTATTAGTGGTGCCGAAGGAGTCTGGAAGGAGCTTCTCGACGCAGACGGATACGTCTTGCCCGACGGAGAACTACAACAAGCTGTCGCTCAAGGTTGGGGTTGGCAAGACCCTTTCGGAGCGGACGCTCGAGAACTTGACTTGGGTCAAAGTCCTTCCATCAAAACAGAGAGCGAGTTTGGGTCTCCTGGACTGTCAGTCAGGCGAAAATCAGTTGCTACCACATCCTTACGAAGATCAAAGCGTAAAGCTACGACCCAGATGACCAATCGTAGCAAGTTGGTGAAGCGTCAAGCCACTTCAAGAGAGGCTTCTGCGGACATAGATGTAGGCGACTGGATGGCACAGATGTCGACGGCAGAAGGACCTTACAATGCAGCAAATGCTGCCGTCCTTGCCGTGCCTTATCCTGATCTATCTATTCCTAGTCTGAAAGGGCTTCATTTGTACAAGTCGTTGTACCGTCGACATCATCTAATCCGTCGAAACTGGATGACCGAAGAGAGTAAACCTCATCATCTTGCTTTTCGAGCTCATGGTAGCCATGTGGTGACTTGCCTGCAATTTGATACCGACAAAATACTGACTGGCAGTGATGATAGCAATATCAACGTTTATGATACCAAGACTGGCCGTCTCAGAAAACTGCTTAGAGGTCATGAAGGTGGCGTCTGGGCTTTGCAGTACATAGGCAACACGCTTGTGTCTGGCTCTACGGACAGATCTGTGAGGGTGTGGGACATTGAGGCAGGACGGGAAACTCACGTCTTCAGAGGCCACACGTCAACAGTGCGATGTTTGCAGATATTGATGCCCACAAAGATCGGCGAGACTGCTGATAGTAAGGACATTGTGATGCCCAAACAAGCACTGATCATTACTGGCTCGCGTGATTCGACCCTCAGGGTGTGGAAATTGCCCAAGGCATCAGATCGAACCCACATACAAGCTGAAACCGACGCGGATCCTGAAGACAGTCCTTTCTTTATCCGTGCACTTAGTGGACATCAACATTCAGTTAGAGCTATTGCCGCGCACGCAGATACGTTGGTGAGTGGCAGCTATGACAGCTCGGTCAGGGTCTGGAAAATCTCAACTGGTGAAACTCTACATCGCCTACTTGGTCACAACCAAAAGGTCTACAGTGTAGTCCTGGATCATGCTCGGAATAGATGTATCAGTGGCTCGATGGATTACATGGTCAAGATATGGTCCTTGGAAACTGGTTGCGCACTGTATACTCTTGAAGGCCACTCTTCGCTCGTTGGGCTACTAGACCTCGCGGGCGATAGACTGGTATCGGCTGCGGCTGATAGTACGCTGCGCATCTGGGATCCAGAGAATGGTCAATGCAAATCTACATTGACGGCGCATACTGGTGCAATCACATGCTTTCAACACGATGCCCAGAAAGTCATCAGCGGTTCTGACCGTACGTTGAAGCTATGGGATATCAAGTCCGGAGAGTGCAAGAAAGATTTGCTTTCCGACCTCAGTGGAGTTTGGCAGGTTAAGTTCAATGATCGTAGATGTGTTGCTGCAGTGCAACGCGGTACAGCGACGTTCATCGAGGTAAGTAAGGCGCAAGCTTGAGCAGCGACGTCAGCTAATCAAAGTAGGTGTTGGATTTTGGCGCAGCCAGAGACGGCATACCAGGGAAAAACCGAGGGAGACGGCTTGTCGTTGACGAACTTGGTGTGCCACTTGTCGATGACGAAGAAATCATTGCTGAGGTCTAGAGCGTAGCTCTGAACATGTTGGAGAGAATGTTTGCTCTACGAATTACAACATCATAATGACTTTGCACACACCAGCAAAATGATCATGCATAGCCTAGCAGTCGCGAGGTAGATCATCACAGCATAAGCACTGCGCGACATACGCTTGTGCGAAAGGGCAGAGGTTCGACTACTGTCGAATCGTGAACGAGTAATGGAAGCACGAAATTACGGTCCGAGTATGAAGGAAAAGACTCTTCGAGTTGAGATTGGAGTTTTGATCACCCGTCGCTGGAAGCTGCATATATACCCAGGTCTCTCCTAACACACTAGTGCTTGATAGCTGTTCCGTTTACGATCGCATAGATACCATAATAGCATCTTTGAGCATGATATAACCTGAGTTTAGAACAAGTTGCATTCGTTGTCATCATTGTCCTGAATACCCATAGTCTTTCACCTGTTCCTCCTACTAGCAGCCATTCTTTGCCTTCGTGGCCGCAAAGTGCGAGTGGGAGTTGTGGATCTATCGCTAGAGGTGTCAAGGGATATTGAGGGGATGGTCATAGCCATCAGCTCTTCTATGCCAATGCCTATTTTCTGGCTGTGAACAAGCGGCTCAGGCGCGCCTTCCGCTACAGGCTTCTCAATTCTTGTGGGAGGAATGTCCACCTGGGCAGCACTGCTGACCGGCACAGCAACTGATCTTCCTTTGTGGTGACTCGCAGTCTCAGACTCGGACAGAAGATGAGGGGCCTGCTCGGCAATCTGCAATTTTGTACGTTGACGACTCGGTAGCATAGACAAAGCATACTCCTCAAGGCCAGTAGCACGAAGAATAGCCCACTGCACATCGTGCACGCCCTGCATCTTCCGTGCATTCAGCTTCTGGTTTCTCTTGCCGTCTCCCAGCCCGCCAACAGCAAGAATATCGTTGATAGTCATCAAGACTGGTGCCTGCTTACTGCCACCAAAATGCTTCTCCAGCTGTAGTCTTATTTCGTCCAGCCGCTGTCGCACTTCCAGGCTAGCGTGCCCATCACACTTACACCCAATAATTTGATGTGGAATGCCCTGTGTCTTCAACAATCGCAATATCTGAAATTCCGAATCTTTGAGTCCATGAAATGGGTTCACCAGCACAAAAGCACGACGTAACTGCCGCCGACTGGACAGATACTTCATGATCTGCTCTCCCCATTCACTGTGACTGCCGTACCCGAATCCAGGCGTATCTAGGACATTCAGCTTGGGCGCACTATTATCTGCGTAACCTTTTCGTGCACCTCGCCCAGATGGATCGATTGCAGCCAAACTCCACGCGTGCATGAGCGTTGTTTTCCCTGGTTTCGCACCTACGCGACACAATCCAGGGTCACCAAGAATTGCATTAAGTAGTGAAGATTTCCCGCTGTTGCTTCGTCCGAGAAAGACGACTTCAGGGATCAAGGTGCCGCTGGCAGAGTCTGTAGCACCAATTTTGCGCCATTCCGTTGCTGTCCATGATTTGGTTGGAACGTGTACTTGGAAGAACCCTTTGGCTGCTTGAATTTCGTGCGCTGAGGGTGGGACTGTATCTATATAGAGGGAGTCTAGGTTGTGTTCGTTGGCAGTGATATTTTGCGATTTGTGGAGCGATGTGGTTGCATGGTAAGTTCGAACATCCTTCACGAGAGGGATGTGCGCCTTCAAGCCTTTATAGATCAAGCATTTTGATGTTTGCATCAGTCAGTGCGACGCAGGCCATGTGTAACTGGCTTCAAGTTTGGGACTTTGGTGTTGCAGAATGCACATAGCCTAGCTTTTCAATGCGAAACCTCTACTAGGCCGGAGTTGATAGCTACAGGCGCAAGTTTGGAGGTGAGCATGGCCTAACTTAGGTACCTAGGTAGCCAATATGGTACTAGTACCACCTAGATGACCCAATAGAAGTCCCCACAATTGCTGAAGACATGGGACCACTTTGACACATCTGGCGATGATTTTACGAACATCTATTGTCGCGAAGTATTATACAAGCAGGGTGTGGTAGTCAGCGTCTGGACTGCAGCATGGTGTCAAGATGATCAGTGCGGTGCTAGTCTTTAACAACAATGGCCAGCCACGACTGACAAAATTCTATACACAACTGGCAGGTCACTTGCTTGAGAAGCTGGTAGTCTACTGACGCCGAACAGGATACCGCCACTCAGCAAACACTACTGCGACAGATATTCGACTTGGTCTCTGCAAGACCATCTTCGGCCTGCAATTTCCTGCCCTTACCTCCATTGTTGGCGCCTGCTGGCACAAGCGCATCACCAGATGCTCCCACACAGATCACTTACCGTCATTATGCCACTCTATATTTCATCTTGATCTCGACATCAACCGAATCTCCTCTCGCGCTGCTTGACTTCATTCAGGTCTTCGTCGAAGGACTCGACAGGCTCTTCGAGAATGTCTGCGAGCTAGACCTGATTTTTGGCTTCGAGACCATGCATGCTGTTCTGAATGAGATGATCATTGGTGGTGTCGTCATTGAGACGAATCTAGAGAAGATCGTAACTGGCGTGAAAGAGTCTGAAGGTATCAAAGGAAAACGCAGAGCAGTGAACGCATCTACGTCTTCGAGCTTGGGCAAAGCTTCAGGGTTTGCTGGTCTTGGCTGGCCGACAGGTGCTGGAAGTGCTTGGAGATGATAAGCTCGCACAGCTCGTGTCGGTATCACATCTTATCCAGTATGAGCGATATCCTAGCAATGCTGGCAATGAGACGGTCGATGTTCAGAACGTGATTCCCTCTTGCAAATCTTTCTAGAGTTGCTCCGTGCTTCAGCGAACTTCCTCTCAGGCAGTCACATTGTCACACAGCATCGTGTAAACCAACCGCGTTTCAACCTGATAGCTCAACGACGGAATGCTGCAGCAGAACAGCATACGAATAGCAGCAGTACCACATCACGAGTTTGGACAAGAAGTATGATTTGCTGGGTATGGTTGTCGTGTTAGATGTCACCGAGCTGTCACTGTTGTGACCATCATGCTCATTCGAGAATTCGACCTCAGGGTCGTGTTTGGTATTCAATCCTCCGATGGAAGAACCGCTTCAGGCATGGTCTGTCAAGCCTCAACCATGGGCCTGGATCGAACCCTCTGCCAAGGGCGCTTACATCCTCCCACTACTGCTCGCTTAGGCATGGCTTACTATCCACAATGCCTTTCCTTCGGGGCGCTAAGCGATAGCTTCGACAGCTCGACCAGCATCTCTCTTCTCATTTGTCGCGGGGTGTGCTTTTCTTGCGGACCTTGCATTTTGTTCACAGCTAATTCTGCCCAATCACCTCTACTGTCACCTGTCGACTTTCGAGCCATTCGAGGTCTTCAAACATGATGGCAGCAGCTCTTACTTTATGTGTCTTGCGGCACATTGCTAAAGCGCTCGCTTCATTGTCAGGGGCTTCTGTAGTTTCAACAGGCGCAGGATGATCAACATTGTGACTGAGGCCTTGTTAGATTGACCTCTTCACCAAACATGCGAACTGCTTTTCTGTCCGTCCTCGCCGTCCTTCTTCTCAACACCTTCACCTGTGCAGCGCCCACTGAGCACAAGAGCATTTGGAGCGTTTCAATCTTTCGTGGCCCTGCTCCATCGCCTGAGGACGGTCCTCCTGCTTCTGCGAACGCTCTTCGAGATCCCAGCAAGCGCAAATACGAAATTGTGGGCATAGTCGGTGCATATCTGTTCTGGCTCTCTCTAACCGGCATTGGTATACTCATTGTTGGATCACGATATCGTAGGAGGCAACAAGAATCGGATCGGACCCTCAAAATGCATGCAATCATGAAGCCAGCCGGAAATGTCACATTGCGGGAGATCGAGGCTGGTCCCAAAAGCCCTCACGGCCCATTAAGCCCGAAGAGTCCTGGCAAAATGGCTAGCATTAAATCGTGGGCTAGAAGTCACAAAGGACGAACATCCGAAGTCAGTGTCGAGACCATGAATTCGCGGATAGATGATAGGGTAGTCGAAGCAGACAGAATGAGGAACATGGATGATATGGCTAAGCTGTATGCTGCGGTAATGCTACATGATGAGGAGAAGACGAACAGAAGCAACAGCAGTTCCGATTCCTCACCAGTACTCGAAGACAATGTGCCACCGACACCACGAACACCCAGAACACCTAGGTCGCCCAGATCTCCTCAATATCCTCCTCAAAGGGCTCATCCCGCTTACATACCACCTGTGCCGCAAGTCTATCCTCAAAGTCACTATGAGCGAACCACTCAAGATCGCTATGATTCTATGCCACAGCAACACTATGATCCAATGCCACAAAGTCATTATGAGCCAATGCCTCCACCACCCATACCAGAATCTGACGAATCCTCATTACTCGACAACCCAACACAGAATACCAAAGCAATGTCGATATCGTCCATGACATCTCGTCTCGGATCGTCACAATCCAGCAAGAAAGAACGAGTTCGCCCAAGCGCTATAACTGTAGGTGGCCGAGCCATCTCAAAGCCACTCGGATCGGCTGACTTGCGACAGTCGGCCTGGAACGGCTCGCAGTCGTCCCTTCAGCCAAGCGTATACAGTCCAGGACCACCTCCTCCTACACCTGGCCGTAAGCAGAAAGTGGAAGAGATCGAGATGCACGGCCGGCCTCAAATGACCGAGATTGCAAGCACAGAGACCGTCAACACTACGACCTCAAATACCAAAACTCTTCCGTTCCGCCAATTTTATGGCGAATCACTAAAGAGTGCTCCTGCAACAAAGACGACATTCTTGGATAGAAGACAAAGTGCTATGAAAGGACCAGTGACTGGTGTACCGAAAACGCCTTATTCACCTTATTGTCCATCTACGCCCATGACGCCTATCACCCCGAGACGATTGCTGAATAAGCAGGAGATCAAGCAGAACAAGAAGCAGTATGCGTTGAAGGTCGTGGCAGAGAATGATATGGTGAAGGGCGACGACGATATGTGGGGAACGTGATTGAAAGTGTTTCAGCTCGAGTTTGGCGTCGTGGTGAGTGATAGCTGTACTATAGTAACGTATGATACCCCTGAACTAGGTGCCAAGCACGTGCCATCATCTCCAGTGCTGTAAATGTAGTATTGCTGTACATCGAGCATTGTCATATAAGCTGAATGCAGGGTCATGAGACGGCCCAGCCTCGATGGTTGGGACAAGAGAGCTCTACGTCAAAGTACGCATCCTCGTGTTCATAAGCTGATCTCACGACCCGAAAACCTAAGAAATTCTCTTCCTTCAGTCAAAGAGGACGATGAGTGGCCTGGAAACAACCACAACTTTGAACATCAACATACTTGTACTGCATTTGTGGTTATTTATTTAGGCCTACAGCGAACGAGTACGTTCGAGCGGACAAACCAGTTACGTAGCTCAGGTCAACTGTTCAGGACGGAGTAGATAGTAGTAGTACGCAACGGCTGTCTCCTGCGTCTGTGATCATTTACGAACTACACATGTTACGGTCATCCATCCAGAAACTTTCTACCTGTACCGAGAAGCATGTGCAACGAGGTTGTGCTGGGTCACTATCAGTGGACGATACTCGACCGTCCCAGCTCAATGACGGAAAGAACAAGCGGATTAGCTAATCAAAGTGGCGCGCTAATAATGGTAGCGTGTATCTTGCAATGGGATAGTATCGAGTAAAGGGTTTCGACCACTGCAAGAACCCTATCGAGATGGATTGAGAGTCTCAGAGCTTTCAATAGTGTACCAGGAAACGTCGGCTTCCAATTGAGTCGTGTTTAACAATGTCATAAGAATTGTCCAGTCCACAAGGATAGACGCACTATCTTCTGCAGATTACTTTGACGCAAGTTCATGAGCCCTGAGGCCCTGAGGCTGAGCTTGTACAGCACAATACAATAGCGCACTCGAGATGGCGCCTCTGACAGTGCTTTCAGATTCAGCTGTACTGGAGATATTGCTCGGACTCGACTACCAAGATGTTGTCGATCTCGGCCACAGCCTTGGTGAAGCACTTCACGAATACTCTACAGGTGATACCAATGCGTCATGTTGTGCAAGCTTCCAGCCAGCTCGCACCGTCATCAAGCGGAAGAAGGCAACTTCATTATTTATGCCAGCATCTAGCAGTACAGCTGTAGGGATGAAGATGGTGACGCTTGAAACGCCCGAGGTCTCTTCGAGCAACGCTAGTGTTACAAGTAAGAAATCCTCTATAAGCTCAGCCTCGACCGGCATAGAAGCACTACAGTTGACACCAGCATCCTCTATGTCTACTTCAGACTCCCGTTCATCGATCTCCGGTGAATCGTTCCAACCGCCCGCCTCTATGTCAAGTACGCAAACAACTACGCCGAAAGGTGTCTTGACTATTTCAGATGCAACTGGGAATCCGCAAGGTGTGATCAATGCTGAGGAACTGACCGCATTCCGTACGGCGCTCGGGACCACAATTGTGCTTCAGAAGCGAATCAATGTGCATACCATAACTGTTTTCGGGGCTGGTAAACAAGCATACTGGCACATTCGCTTATCGCTTATCTTGCGAGCAAAAGAAATCCATCATATAAATATCATCAGCAGGAGCTTCGATGGTGCTGTACGGCTCATGAAGCAGTTCCAACCGGGCAAAGGTGGTAAGGAAGAATGGGAACACGTCAAGTTCAGCGTGGTCACACCAGAATTTGGCGAATATGGTCGTCTGTTGAAGGACGAAGTCCGAAAGGCAGACGTAATATTTTGCTGTACACCTTCACGGGATCCTTTATTTCCGCATGAATTCTTAACGAGTCATGAAGGACGCAGGAAAGGTCGATATATCTCTGCCATTGGCTCGTATGCACCACATATGATCGAGCTGCACCCAGAAATCATCAAAACTGCCGTGAAAGTGGATCATGGGCATAGGCATTATCATAAGCATGCAAGGCAGGAAGGCGTCATCATCGTTGATACACTGGACGGCTGCTTGAAAGAGGCGGGTGAGATCATTCAGGCCAAGATTACACCTGAGCAGCTAGTCGAGGTCGGAGAATTGATTATGGTTAAGAAGTCCTCGATAAAAGAGATTGAAGCTGGTGGTGAAGGAGAGAAGGGACTGCTGGAATGGCTGCAGAAAGGCAATGTGATATACAAGAGTGTTGGCATGGGTTTGATGGATCTTGTCATCGGAGGCGAGCTGATTCGACTTGGTAAGGAGAGGTCGATTGGAACCGTCATACCGGACTTTTGATTGTGCAGGGTAGCAAAATCTGGGACTGTAGCATGGAGTTGAGAGGCCGGCATCATATCTGTTGTGTTTGCTAGCATGAATAAGAACAACAGAATATGTCCAACATTTCTAACCACATTAAAAGCGTTGAAAAGCAATCTCAACATTGGCGCTTGTGGATATTGGGCCGGGATTTTCTCAGACGTGGCCAGAGCCTGTATTTCTCTCTTATGCCCCGGACGAAGCACCTATTGTGTCCCGCTGCAGGTATTGCTCCTGCAAAGAATAATCGCTTGAAGCTCCTCTGCCACGTGCCCTCTGTCAGATGCAGGTACAGAAATTGTTCTGCACAATCGGTAGAGCCATCAACTCGCTCTCGTCAAGTTACACAGATATCTGGATTGTAGTGCGTCTCGGCCTTTCACGAATGATTGTGTCGTTGAGTCATGAACGACTGTCTGAGCATGTCAATACAATGATTGCGTGAAAAAAGCCATCATGTGTCTCCTCTTGTTAGTTTCTTCAGAAAATCTGGAAAGGAAACGATCCAGCCATAAAGGATTTTTGTCCCAGCGGCTCATCTCTCAAAACAAGTCATCGCAGGGCCGTTGCTTTAGCTTCAGGTTTTCGGGTATGCTTCAACGATCGGAGGTCGTATACTTCTGTTCTTTGGCGACCGAGCATTTCATTTGTCTTTTTCGATAAGCTTATCGAACCCTGATCTAGCCTGTCCTGCGATCGTGGGGTGCCGTTGGATACCCCAGACTACCAAGCTGAAGTCCACGATTCCATTAAATAGTCGTTGAGGTGTTGATCATTCTATGACTGACAAGAGGCTATCTGCTAAAAGAGCGGTCAACATACAAGCCAACAACAATCTTCAGGTGACCACAGATGCACTTGAAGCATTATTGTTGAAGCGTGGTGTGATAAGTCAGCAGCCGAAGACTGGCCCATGCCTCTTCTATCAGTACGTCATTTTGCAGTCCTTCAGCGTGCCCGTTGGTGTTCCTTGACCCGCGAGCGTGAGCTACATTTTGACCACGACCATGTGCTACCGACATAACTCGCGTCAACTTGGATGCCAACAGCAACTGACTCCTTCCTTCCTCATAGGAACGACCCGATCCTAGACCACATCCATACTCAGCCTCGACCTCAGTCTTGTTTGGCAATGGTCGTGCTAGAATGCCGGCGCAAACGGTCCATCTGCCCAATGGCCAAACATATACGGTAACACCCATCTTCGGTGGATTCACCTTTAAGAGCAATGACCTCGACATCCATCATTCGGCCATGCCACCAGGGTGGACCGTGAACATTACCACTGAAGATGAAGTGGACGACGACGACGAGCGCATACGGAGACGTAGCAGAGTGTATATAGGCCAGGGAGAAGAGCCATCGCAGTCGTTGCAAAAACACACAGTCTCTCATCGATTCACTAAGCCAACATTGCAAAATGATGCGCTATTCATATCATCTGTCTCGATGCCATCGAGCAGCGATTTCAAGACACCTACCTCACCTACACGACACATTGCAATGATGCTATGGGCGACATTGCAATGGTACTTCCACAAAGATGCACCTCCACCACAGCTTAACCTCGACTCGAGCACAACGGTGCCTGAATCAGGACGGCCAAAGGGCGATTGGCGAGTCAAAGTTCGCAGAGAGGGAATCTTCAGATCTCGTAATACCTTGCAGAAGCTGGAACGTATGGGATTGATTACATCTCTCGATTCTTCCGTCGGCACAGAAGTCGACTCACGCAATCCCGAAGGCTGGACAGACTGTTTTGTATCTCGAAGAGCATTCTGGCAGATCGATGCTAGGCTTTTTCTATTCACGCTGGCCCCCATTCACCACAGTCCCATGCTCGCTCAGTCACCACATCCTTCTAGGCCTAGCTCACCGGAAAGAGGTCCGACAGCAGGAAATCGACCAAGCCCTCGTCCACAATTAGGTCCTGAGCTCAACTCTGCCTCGGTCTTGCCAGAACTTTCTCACAATCCCGGCGTCTCTTCTCCAGGTGGTCCATTTACTTCTGGCTCGCACTTGCCCACTTACTATCCTGCTCCACCAACACAATACATCTACAGCGATCACATTCGGCATCCGATCCGCCCGAAGCCACCACGTCAGAGTGAAACATTCTACAGCAGGTATATACCATCACTTGAAAGCTGGCTGTCGTTCCGCGTCCCAAGTCTATCACAAAAGCCCGTACCTTACTTTGGCCCAGGCTCACCAAGAAGCGTCACAACCAATAACCCAGCCCACACAGCCCATACCGGCTCTATATCGAGTATCAGCGTCGCAACTTTACCAACTCTAGCCAATTTCTCCGAGCGTCTTCCAGATGTCAAAATCCTCAATCGCTGGATGAATGACCCTCGTGTGAACGCTATGTGGGGCGAAGCAGGTCCAGTGTCACAGACGACACAGTTTTTGAATAAAGCACTTGCATCAAAACACTCTTTTCCAGTCTTCGCATGCTTCGATGGTCGCCCATTTGCTTACTTCGAAATCTACTGGGTCAAAGAAGATCAACTAGGCAGCTTGCTAGGCGGAGAAGTAGGCAATTGGACTCGAGGTCTCCATTGCCTGGTAGGCGAGAACGAATATCGTGGTCCGCAAAGGGTCAAGGTTTGGCTCAGTGCGCTTGTGCATTATTGCTGGCTCGCTGATATGAGGACCGATTGTGTTATGCTTGAGCCGAGGGTTGATAACGAGAAGTAAGTTAGGCGACGACCAACGACCACAAAACTTGCTGACTTTGACACAGATTTATAAGTTATTTGCAAGCATGTGGGTTCTACAAGCAAGGGGAAGTGACATTTCCGCACAAACAAAGTGCTGTTGTGAAGATTGACCGAGATAGTTGGGAAGCACCTTTCTTGTGATCGTCTCACACAGCTCGTTCAAAATCGGAAAGGAAAAAGATCTAAAGCTCGGACTTGGCCGATTTCTTCGCACGCTATATTAACGACATTTGAGCCCAGCTCAATCTCTTTGGGTGGAATCTATTGCGCCATCCCGTGCAAATTGGGGGCGGGCATGAATCACTTTTCATTCTACCGGCCACTTTCGAATTTCGTTCAGTGGTGAACGCAAAGTTGCGATCATTCTTCTTGAGTTTGTCTCGAAGTTTCCCTTTTTCTCATTTCTTCGTGCCATGTTCCTCAATGTCGTGGGTCTCATCAGACATATCGCTGTGTCCCCTATCATTTTACGTTCTCAAACTGGAAAGTCGGCTTTCCAGGTTCAGCAGAATGTGCCTGGCCCGGCAATTCCTTGCCATCCGCCGTGACCTTCACGATTTCTATCTCCTGAGCACCGGTCTGCCTCTTCAAACCCTTGACCATGTGCTCGAGTGTCGAATGTTCGTCAAACGGTATATCTCGGTCGTATAGCGCCACCTTATCACCATTGAGTACTTTCTTCCTCAATTCTGAAACAAACGGCATAACTCTTTTCATATCCTTTCCAGCCATCTTAGAGACATTTTGGTTAACAAGTTTGTCGTCGTTGATCGTGGTTTTCTCCAAAGCATCCTTGAGCAGATCGATGTATTTATCCTGCCACTGTGGGAACGATTCAGCCACAAATACGGTGAGCTTTTTTGGTTGTCTCGGATCAAAAGCTGCGGATTTGCCTTTTGCCATCTTGCGGCCAGCCTGCGCTTCGGCAGAGGTAATGTTGCTGCTTGTCGCTTTGATATATTCTCTTTGCGCTGTTAAAGCCTTGTTCGCTTGTGGGATCTTCGGCCATCGAGCATTCTGTATTGTGTCCCTTTTACCTAGGACCTCGATCCACATGTACTCTGCCCAATGAGGCGCGATCGTGCTGATAATGACAGCTTGAAGCTCGATGTACTTGAGGATGATGGGGCGAGACATGGGTATGCCTGAGCTAGCGCAGGCTTCTCGGTAGAAGTCTCTGGCTGACTGGAAGTCGTAAAGGCCTGATTTGAGAGCAAGCTTGTAGTTTGTGTCTGCATAGTGGCCGTACGCTTCGTGCACCAGAAGATACATTTCGTCTTCAAAGAGATCGTCCCAGAGCACACGACCGTCATCTTCTGATCGCAGGGCACTGTCGGCTACTGTCTGATCTATCCATTCTTTCAAGGTATACATTCTCATGATTGCAGCATTTGCTCCTTTTTCCTCAAAATTGGCATCATCCATACCATCGCCTGCGTCGGCTAGTGCTATTCTGGTAGCATCTGCACCAAATTTCTGGACAGCCTGCGTAATGGTAAGGAAGTTACCAGTTGATTTCGACATCTTATCTCCGTTGAGGAGCAGGTGGCCGTTCGATCGCACAGAGCGTGGCCAGTACTCTTTTGGAAACAATGCCAGATGTATATAGAGGAAGAATGTGAGATGATTGGGTATCAGGTCTTTACCAGAGGATCGCAGGTCAAGCGGATACCAATATTCGAAGGATTTTCTCAACATCTTTAAATCTGCTTCTGGAATGCCGCATAGCTTAGAAGTGGCAGAAACATCGTTTGTGCGTGTGAAAATATAGTCCCATACCTCGTCTTTCATCTGGTCGGCCTTGATCGACAGTTTCCCTGGTGTCTTGCCAAATTTGTCGCCATGTAAGAAATGAGCGATCGTATAGTATGACATGTATACTGTGCTGTCACTGAGAGACTCGACTAAGAATTGTTGGTCCCATGGTAACTTCGAGCCGAGACCATATGTTCGAGCACAAGCCCACTGGTTGAGCCAGTCTAGATTCGCTTCAAATTGGTTTTGCGTATCCTTGGTATATGTGTTGAGACCGTTCTTGACATAATCCAGGACCGTCTTCTGCCATTCTGGATCATTCTGACCATAATTGAGGAACCATTGTGGGATATATGCGACGACACATTCGTCGGCGCTTCGGCTGATTACTTCACCGGAAGGATCTGCAAACGGAAAACCGTCTCCTGAAGTGATGATGTGCTGTCGAACCTTGTCTTTTGCAACTTCTACCTTTTCGCCCTTGAATTCGCCGACAAGCATCGTCCCACTGTAAAAGCCTTCCTTGTAGGCAATGTCTTTTGCTTCAGCCAGTTGCTTGTCGTCCTTTGGTGAGTTGATCTTCATCTGTTCCACCAGAGTCTTTGCAATTAGATTGCCATATTTTGGTGTGTCTATTAGCGGAATTATCTCAACGTCAGCCCATTCCTTCTTGATCTTGTAATACTCGGCCTTCTTAGCTAGTTCACGAATTGTGGCATAGTCGTCTGGAGAATCTGATGGCACACAAGTGACCACGCCTGTGCCCTTGGTTGCCAGAACAGTTTCCATTGGCAAGATTCGAACACCTTCGGTATGCACAGATAAAGGAGCGTTGATGAGTGTCCCAACAAAGGCAGAACCAGGCAGTTCGACTACAGCTGGAAGCTCTTTCTGATCTCGTGGAAAGTTGTCGAGATCGAAGAACTTGCCCTGGAAGCACATGTTCCAGGCAGCTCGCTTGGTGCAAACGAAGTACTCCTTCTCCGACACTTTGAAGATACCATATTTGATGTTTGGTCCTACGAAGCAGCATGTCTGGCCATACATAGTCTCGGGTCGCAAAGTGGCAGGTACAAAGTAAACACTAGCATCTGTAGGGAACTTGCCTTGTACAGCCTGCGCGGCTGTCTCTGACCACTGCTTGACTTTCAACTTCAAGGCAGTATACTCTGTAGGACCTACGCCTTCGCCTTTCGCTCTGTCGTGGTCCATACATGGCTGACCGTCCTTCGGGCTGTAGATCGTATATCTCTTGCCATACAAAATCTTATTGAGCTCTTTCAGTCTATTCATCTGCCATCGGACGAATGCGTCGTAGTAAGGATTGGCGTCGGTCGTGACGAACTGTCTGCGCCAATCCATTCGAGCTCCCAGGTTGATCAGGTCAGATTTCCATATTGGTGGGAAGTATTCCAGCCAGTAGTATGGATCTGCGAACTTGTGAATTTCTTCTCTGGGTATTCCCATAGCTAGCATGGACTGAAACTGGTAGTTTGTCTTGACATTTTTGGCGGTGGCCTTGCTCTTACTGCTCGAGAACTTGGTGATATCCTCTTTCTTGTTGATACCTTGTACAGGTGCTGGCACCGGCGTACCATTCGCTTGTTCCTCCTGTGCCTGCACATCCTCGAAACGCTCAAAGTTCTGGCCAAACTTCTCAATGTCTCCAATCAGCTTGTCTGCGCAAGCCTTAATTGGCATACCGGTGCAGTGGAAGCCTAGAGGGAAAAGGGTGCGCTTGCCGGTCAGTCGCTGGAATCCAATAGTAAATTCGACCTTCGACACAGTAAACAAATGACCAGCATGACCGGAGCCATTCATGTAAGGGTATGCAAAGGTACCAAAGTACTTGGGGTATTTTTCACGCAATTCAGCTGGTGGTAAATCATCCTCAGGGAAGTCTGACTCGAAGACGTGTTCATCTTGCCATTTTTGCTGATACTTCTTTTCTATAGCTATGAGAACATCGCGATTGTGCGTGTTCTCGAGCTGGAGCGCCATGTCGACGCATATATTCAAGCAGCACAAGACCAAAGCACGATTTCAGAATTCACATACTGTATCAAAATATTCCCCACGGCAGTACCCTTGAGTCATTGGCCGTGCTCAAGGTGAGGGCAAAGCTGCGACCATGAGAAAGTGGCCAAACACAACATCGGCTATCATTGCTTATAGGCACTACCAGGCCGACGTCTAGTGCCCAATGATTGGCACCAAAAGCGCCTTGCTCTTACCATAGTGGGGTTTCAAAAACCGGCCATTATAGCATGCCCGGAGATCACACCTGGACCAGGCATTATCGGGGGCACGATGACGTCTCACTCGGCACCAAATATACCGATTCGACCCCGTATCTCACAATTATCATTTACACAGTTCTATCACCACGAGCGAGTATCATCAGATGGAGGCATGCACAGGGTATGGCTTGCTCGGAGCTGCAGCTATGAGAAAGGTCTCTCCTCAGCAACACCCGTGGCCTTGAGCCTTGCACGGATCAAACAGCTCATCGATACCGTGTCTCGTCCCTGTGGCCACAGATGGTACTCACAGGCCAGCAGATCACAAGATGGTGTCGGACCTCGAGTTGCCATTGTCGGTTCTGGTCCCGCGGGTTTCTACACCGCCAGGAAGCTGATGCGCGAGATACCAGACACGCACGTGGATATGTACGAGCAGCTTCCTGTGCCCTTCGGTCTTGTTCGATTCGGGGTGGCACCAGATCATCCAGAGGTCAAGAACTGCCAGAACGAATTCGATGAGGTCGCCATGTCTCCAAACTTCAAGTTCATTGGCAATGTACAGCTGGGCAAGACTCTCCCACTGCCAATCCTTGCAAAGCATTACGATGCTCTTGTCTTCGCGTACGGCGCTTCGAGAGACCGGAAGATAGGACTCGAGGGAGAAGATAAGCCCAACATATACTCAGCACGAGCTTTTGTTGGCTGGTATAATGGTCTGCCAGAATATCGCAATCTAAATCCTGATCTAAGTGTGGGAGACACTGCTACTATCATTGGACAAGGAAACGTTGCCCTAGACGTCGCTCGTATCTTGCTAAGCAGTTTGGACGATCTGAAAAGGACAGATTTGACGGAGTACGCGCTGGAAGCATTGAGCAAGAGCAAGGTTAAACACGTGAATGTTGTGGGCAGAAGAGGACCTCTACAAGCTGCTTTTACTATCAAGGAGGCTCGTGAGCTTATTCAACTGCAAGGCGTCAACTTTACACCAATACCTGATCATCTGTTTCCAACTGATCTGAAGGCACTTGAACGTCCGAAGCGCAGGCTGATGGAATTGCTTAAAAAGGGCAAACCCAACAATCCCGACGCAACTAGATCGTGGTCTCTGAAGTTCCTTCTTTCTCCGAAGAGCTTACTTTGGGACGAAAACAATTCCAGCGTGCTTTCTAGCGTAGCCTTTGAGCACAATGAGCTTGATAATGCGATCGACCCAAACTCAAAGGTGTCAGCTGCGGCAGACCACTCGACCTCGGTTTTACCGACAAAAATCCTCTTCCGATCCATAGGTTATCGTGCAGAAGCTATCGCTGGCATGGGTCTGATTGGTGCTGATTTTGATGAACGTGCTGGCACATTGCGGCACGACGGCTTCGGGCGGATTGTACCATTGGATGCAACGGTGCATAAGCCAGAGGTAGCAGCTGCAGCCACAGACATCCCAGAACAAGCTCAAGCTGCAGCAGTTGCCAAAGCACATCTGTACTGTGCTGGCTGGGTCAAGCGAGGGCCCACCGGCGTCATAGCAAGCACGATGCTTGATGCATTTCAGACCGCTGAAGCCATAATTCAAGATTGGCGGAACGCGGCGCAAGCAGCAAGAACTATTGTCCCGGAAACATCAGGTTGGGCTGCTGTGAAAGCAGATGCTGAGGCTCAGGGCTGCAATTTCGAGAACACCATCGACTGGGATGGTTGGCATCGCATCGATGCAGCGGAGAAAGAGCTTGGTAGTCATCATGGTAAACCGAGAGAGAAGCTGAGCAGTGTGTCAGAAATGATCAGTGCCGCTGGAGCTGCGTAGTGTGAGATCTGGTCGGCACGAATCCAGCATACGCGACAAGACATTCAACTCGTACCAAACTTTGCACTGATTTGTGTCTTGAGCCGTCCATTCGTCCAACACAATTTTATCTGCCACAGGCGGTCATTATTGAAAGGAGTAGTCTCAGAAGTTCTGATTTGACCGTAATGCCAAGACTTTTAGTGCTTGACCGTACAGCATTTCGTATATTACCATGAATGAAGAGCACCGAATTCAAAAGAGCACCATTAACGTAAGAAATCTTATATTTCCGAATTAAGATATTCAATAGATTGACCAACATAATGACTCGCTCCTTGAATGATGCGCGTATCGCCTTCATTGGTGGTGGTAACATGGCCAACGCCATAATCGGTGGCCTACTAACCAAATCCATTCCTCCGACTAATATCTTTGTTGCCGAACCGTGGGATGTCAATCGTGACAAGATCGCTAAGCTTGGCGTTCGCACCACAGAGTCCAATGCTGAAGCCGCTACCGAGGCTGACATTATCATTATAGCCGTCAAGCCCCAGGTCGCGAAGGATGTATGTGAAGAACTCGGCGCCAGTTCGGCCTGGGCACAACGTCAAGATCTGCCACTTATAATATCGATCGCGGCTGGAATCCCACTGCAGAGCTTGGAATCATGGTCAACGCTGAAGAGCGATGGACGGACACCACACGTCGTACGAGTCATGCCAAACACACCGGCCCTGGTGGGGGAGGGTGCTTCTGGAGCTTTCGCGAGTGAGCAGGTAACAGATGAGGAGAAAAAGCTGACAACCGCCCTTCTGAACAGTGTGAGTAAAGCCACCGAATGGGTCGACAAAGAGGAGTTACTCGATGTTGTGACAGGTCTTTCTGGCTCCGGTCCTGCTTATTTCTTCGCTTTGGTTGAACATCTCGTCAGCAGTGCCACGTCTTGGGGCCTGTCACCTTCGCAAGCAAAGCATCTTGCTGCTCAGACGTGTCTTGGAGCAGGTAAGATGCTTGTTGAATCTTCAGACAGTCCAGATCAACTCCGCAAGAACGTCACCAGTCCAAACGGGACGACCGAGGCTGCTCTAAAAAGCTTCGAAGCTTCCGGCTTCGCTGAAATCGTCGCAAAAGCTGTTAAGGCTGCTACTGACCGATCCAAGGAGCTGGGAAAGGCGACTTGATGTTGGTGGCATCACAGTTTGGGTCTATTTTGAAGAGATATATCCCGGTCGCTTCGATGCGTACCACGAAATTGGACTATGCAACTTCATCGCACTGCGCATGTCACCAAAGCTAAGATAGCTGCAGCGTAGAAAGTTGTGAACACAATCGGGATTTGGACAAGATGTCGAATCAATCTAGAACCGAAGCTCATGCCCAGGGTCGCTCGTGTGAGAAATAAGACGGAAGTCCGTCCACGATTACAAACATCAGCTCTTTCAGCAGCAGCATCGGGCAGAAGTGAAACTCTTCGGGTCGTTGATGAGTGCTCGACGGGATTGCCACAGGAACAGTGAACAGAGGAGGAAGTCACACGAATGCGTGTCTGGGTCACAAAACTAGGCTTGCAATATTGCTTCTGGCCTTTAGCGAGAAGTGGTGAGTATCTACTGTCCTGCTTGGAAACAAGATATTATTGGAGCACCAGTGTTCCCATCCGCGTCAGCTGGAATATTTGAGAAAGCTATTAGCGCGACGCCTTGAACACAGGCATATCAGACATCGTCAATTCTAGCTCGATCGTCTTTCCTCCCTGATACTGGCTTGTGCTGCGTTCTCTTTGCTCTTCCCCTTCGAAGATTACCAAAGACCATTTGACAGCAGAGGGAAGATATATCTTCCTCGTTTTCGCCCCGGCATACATGATAGGCGTAACGAGATAGTCAGAACCGAACATGTACTGGTCTTCCACGCGCCAACACTCAGCATCATCCGGAAATTCAAGGAACATGGGTCTGATCAATGGTGTGCCTTTCTCACTCGCCTCTCTCATCAAGTCTGTTACATATGGCTTGAGCTGCTCCCTCCAGCGCATATAGTTCACCAAGATTGGATAGTTATCTTCACCAAAACTCCATGGCTCATTATTAGCACCGCTACGACAATCACTTCCACCGCCTTCGCCGAGCTTTGGCTGTATCGGCTCGCGACTTCCATGCAATCTCATCACCGGACAAAAGCAGCCCCACTGGAACCATCGTACAAGCAACTCTCGAAAACCTGGGTCTGCAGTGACTCCACCATGAAAGCCCCCAATGTCAGTCGTCCACCACGGTATACCGCTCATGCCCATATTAAGGCCAGCAGCAAGCTGTGATCGAAAGCTCTCCCACGAAGAAGCAATATCACCACTCCAGACTAAAGTGCCGAATTTCTGCGATCCAGCCCAAGCACAGCGTACAAGGTTTACGATGTGATCCGGCTTCTGTCCCGCTCTGGTTTGTCCCTCCCAGAATGCTTGTGCATATTTGACAGGATACACATTTCCAATCGCCAAATCAGGACCAAGGTGGTATCGATAGTTCTCGAAGTCGTATTTAGAGTACTCTGGCTCAGCCTCATCAAGCCAGAAGGTGCGTACACCTAGATCCCAGTAATTCTTCTTCACGACGTCCCAGACAAACTGTCGTGCAGAAGGATTCGTGAAGTCAGCATGAACTGTATTTCCCATAAAGTCCATCGCCACTCTAACACCACGATCTACCCGAATAAGCATGCCACTCTCTACCATGCGAGGATAGTTTTCTGATCGTGTGTCCACTGTAGGCCAGATGCTTACGACCAACTTTACGCCCATATTAGCCAGCTCTTCGATCATTTGCGTCGGTTTAGGGAAGAAGTTCACGTCGAATTTCCAGTCTCCTTGCATTGGCCAGTGGAAAAAATCCACTACAAGCACCGAAAGAGGTAGCTTTCTTCGCTGGAACTCTCGAGCTACATTCAGAATCTCGTCCTGTGTTCTGTACCGAAGCTTGCACTGCCAGAAGCCGAGACCAAAATCCGGCATCATGGGAGCATGGCCAGTGACATCGGCGTATAGCCTGAGGATTTCTTTCGTAACATTAAAACTTGACGAGGCTGGTGGAGGGCAGACAAGCCATAGATCGAGGACTTCAGCTGCATGTGCTTCGAAGGTTGTGCCATTACGGGCGAATAAGACTCGACCAACCGAAGGACAATTCCATAGCACGCCGTAGCCCAGACTCGAGATAAAGAACGGCACGCTTGCCTGAGAATTGCGTTGAGCTAGTTCTAACTCACAGCCTTTTAGGTTGAGAATTGGTTGTTGATATTGACCGCCACCGTAAATGCGTTCGTCAGGATTGAGGCTTTCGAGACGATAGCTTAGCTTGTAGTAATTCGATGCTGTGATCGGTGAAAAATCTCGAGCTGGAATCTCTAGAGCTGAGGCTGACTCTGCCATAGGATCAATTCGCGTTCGGTTAAGTTCCCATGTCGAAGTGTTGCTGGTGAACACAACGCAAGAGGCTCGATCGAGTATTGTCCGGGAGCTGGAAGAGTCGGCTGGTCTTCGAGATTTGGGCATTCAATCCTAGGAAGTTCAGAAGACACCTGCTCACTCAGTGCCCATGGTGCGGACTCGGATGGTGGTCTCTGTGGGTTTGGCGAAGCACGAATACGAAGAGCGTGAGGACCATGAGGCTCAATCAGTAGTGAATGCGAGTCAGCAGAAAATGTCAGTGACCTGTCGGTAAAGATGAGCATAATCAGCCAGATTAACTACTCCTTGATCGTGAAAACAGTAACACGAGAACGTTAAACGCTCTCTTTGACTACTGGCTAGTGAGATATTGGTATCATGCATGCACTTCGGACATGACGCAGTGTGCTAAATGTCAGAAGGCAGGTCGGGCAAGATCTTCACTTACACTACTATCAAATCAAAGTCATATCAATGGCGTAAGCTTCGAAGGCACTCGGCAAGCATTTTGTGTGGTGGATCATAGCAAATCCATGCCTTTTAGTCATACAAGGATGTCACGGATGTTGGCACTGACGCATTGAGCCTAATGCGAGTCCGATGATGACCTTAGCCTGATCGTTCGTACAGGACACGCTTACTGATACAGAGCGCCGACCATCCATGCAGGATCCTCATAAAGCATATGCTTGGCAGACGACGGGTCCGGTGGGGGTTTCGAGCATGTGCGTGGCTAGAGAAGTTAGATCTTGATGCATTTTATATGAGACAAGTAGAGATCGACGGCGGCTAGTGCTACTCCTTTAATTCTGCCTGATGTATCTCGTGAGCGACCGGAGCAGCAGCAGAATACGCATCGACGTGCGTGTTAGAGAATTTTCTAGCAGACACCTTGTTTGCGAAGAGTATGTCGAGCTCCTCGTACGTCCTGCCTTTGCACTCTGGCAGGCGAAAGAATGCCCAGCAGAACATGATGGCTGATGTACCAGCCCAGAAGAAGCCAGTCTTGCCGTTCGCGTTCCATGCAGTTGGGTTCTGTTCATCGTTAGCAGTGATTGGTGCTGGTGAGATCCAGCTTACCATGAAATAGCTTTGGAGAATCTGGGATACGATATTGATGAGCTGATACGCATTTCGTGCCAGCACGACACTGAGTGGTCGAAGGCGAAGCGAACTGGTCTCTGACACGATCGCATAAGCGACCGGTCCGATCGTCAGTGAGTAGCTGAATGACCAGATGATGCAGAATGCAGCTTGGGCCCACAGCGAATTACCATGAGGTGCTGCAGCATTGCAAATGGCGATAATGAGCAGAAACGTCACAGAAAGACCCTGGCCGGTTAGGTAGATCGTCCGACGACCAACGTAAGTGATCACAAGCCAGGAGAGACATGTGCCGACAAAAGCAATAGCTGTGCCACCAAGATTTAGTTGATACGCATGGCTGGTATCCATGCCCGCTGTAGTAAAGAAATAGGTCGGACTGTATGCGAAAGAGGATCCAGACAAAATTTGCCCCATGAAGGTCAAGCAGACAATTTCAGTTCGCCGCAGATCAGTACCTTTGAAGCAGTCCCAGTAGCTGGTCCCTGCATGGAGTGTTGCTTCGATCTTCGTGGTATGAACCATCATGGCAAGCTGAGAGCTGATTTGTTCATCTGTCTTATTAGAAGTGAGTCTGCGAACCATCTTTCTTGCTTCTTCGAGCCTATCCTTCCGCACAAGCCACCACGGAGATTCTGGTGCAAACCAGCATATGATCATTATCGGTAATGGCCATGCCCATTGGACGGCGAAGGGAATTCTATACGCCCACTGATCGGTCCTTTCGAGACAGCCGTAGAGAACGCCTGCAGCAATGAATTGTCCGATAGCCCAGCAAAGATTGACGTAAGTGGTCAGATAACCTCGAAGATTAGTTGGACTACATACTTCGCTGGCGTAGGCCGGGCCTAGTGAAGCAAACACGCCCCAGGTCAATCCGCAGAGAACTTGACCAGCGACTAATGCCCCAGCAGACTTTGCAAAAAAGACCGCGAAGATGAAGACGTTCATGATGAACATGGACCCAATCATGACCCAGCGGTAGCCAATCCTCGATGCAAGATAGCCATTGATCAAAGCACCAAATATCGTGCCGACAGTTGATGCCATGTTGAGACCGGTTTGCCATGGTGCTGATACCTGATAGCCGATATCACCGCCATAGTCTTTGCCAAAGTGCTTTTGAAATTCAGGAAAGCCGAAAAAATTACCCTGCATGATATGTCAGATGCAGGCCAGCCACACACGTGTTTTGATACCAACCATCAATATCGTGTCGTAGCCTTCCATGACAATACTCAGGGAGATGGCCATTGACCACGCAGCAGCCTTCTTGTTTGCCTTTAGTGCTTGCCAGAAAGTCTCACTATGTTCGTCTTCGGATGCCTGTTTTGCGTGGAATAGAGCATCCGCACCAAGCTTCTCTTCCACCTCATGAGCAGCGGCCTTCTCGACCCTAACTTCCGTTTCAGTCGCCATGGCTGCAGTATGGAGAGATCCAGCACGGAACGCTGAGCAAGCTAGAAGCTAGAGCGGCTGGTGCCGGTTTAAATACCTGCAAGCTCATGCTCATTGTGTATCATTATATGAAGCTGATCCTCAATAAGCGTGGGACATGATCGTCCTCCGGAGTAGTGGGAACAGCAAGTCTGGGGAAAAGTGGCTAGCCGAATGCCACCTCAAAAGTAACATGGTTGATCTTTGACATGGTGGTAGATGTGGTCTGATTGGTGTCTTGCTCGGCTGGAGCTGAACCGAAGCACGAGTAAAGTGACCAAGCGTCGGATACTAGGCTGTTAGCGTAGCTTTCCGCGCATGCAATGAGACGGCTTTGAACACGGTCTTTGACAGTTCAAGCATTCTTAGACGTGTTGAGAGAGGTCTGGAATTTCTGTCATTTTTCTATACCGCCCCTGCTGGCGACGATAAACCACTTAAAGTGCTGTCAGTCTCTATTATCAATCATAACTTTGTGACGATAGCGATATTCATCGTCAGAAGGATCCTGTCGGAAGCGAACCGAGGCGTGGTGTTTAGTGGATCATAGGTATAACGAATAGCTCGGTTCAACTTCTTCCATAGAATCCGGCACTCCGCACAGACTCTGTCAACTCCGTTAATGTTCTTGTGGCAAGGAAGGTGGTAGAGAGGAGGAAGTGTTTGTTAGAGATGGAAGACCAACTGAAGTCAAGCTCCTACGCTCGAGAGCTTGCATGGCATGGCTTGTCCTCAGTTGTGCCTATTTTACAGACGTGTGATTGCCATCAATCGACATCTCCGGAGTGTTCAGCAGGCACGAACAAGATGTCCTATAGCATCAGTAATGTTACTGTGCTTCAGTATACAATATGTGCTGCAGACAGCCATCTTTCGTCCTCGAGCATTCGACGCATGGGCAGGATGATGGTGCAGAGAACGCTCATTCCAACAGAACCTGCTGTCCAGGCGCGCTCATGAGCTCTTCCAAACTTTTTATCCTGACCTCCATCACTTTGAGCACCGTGTATTTGTGCTTACTCGTGACTGTTCTTGTTCTCCTTATACGTCGCTTTTTCTTTTCGACCACCATCATTGGCGACGAGTCTAGCCCCATAACGCGCATGCGACACTCAAACAGTCTCTCGTCTATGTAATTTGGTTCACCTGTCCTTCGCTTGTTCACGTATGCCTCTCCTCTAACATGCATCGGTGCAGTATGCTGAGACGAAGAAAGGCCAGCCTTGAGAGTGAAGTCTCGGGATCCAACGATTGTCGCGCGGTTGAAACGCAAAACGTCACCAGGGTTTACACCGTGCATGTGGAACGGAAGGCGCAATGTGTCGCCTTCTGTCAACAAATAAGGAAACGAATGTATATGTGTTGTAATGTAATGTGGCTTCTGCGCAACGAGATGTGGTAGTAGCGTCTGCAGCGATTTCGACAAGACCAATGGACCTTTCTCGGATGCAGTAGCGCCGTGCGTCTCCTGGACCTCAATTGCTGTTCTAAGATTCTCTGGTACTCGGGTGACAGCTGACTGGAGCACTTCCTGAGATGCGTGCGACTGAAAGGTCGCAGCAGCGTTGCTGTCTATCATAGGGCTCGTAGTTTCGACGTCAGCGCGACGAGGTACAGATGTGTGCAAGCTCGACCGAAGTTGTATCGGCGATGTACATTTTATATGTGGTTTGGAGTGTATTGTGGGAAGGATGAACGATTGCCTCTTCGAATCTGCTTGATGCTGCCGGATGGGAAATTTAGTATTGGTCGAAAATACTCTTCTCGCTGAGCGTGGTGTTCGTGATGGCATTGAATCAAACATGCATCGCACGAAGCGACCACACACTCGACACATCGTCGTTCTATAGCCCGCTGGTCTTTCTGAACTTAATTCAAAATCCAATCCAGCTTAGAACGATCTGTATAAGCACGACTGATGGGCTGGTGTTCATGGGACCATGATATCTCGAGGCAGTTCGCGTCACAGTCACGTGATAATTTGTTCTTGCCTGAACTTTTGCCCGGACTTTTGCCCGCCATACATTTTTCGTTCGAGGTATCTTCCTCCAGCGACCATCTAGTGTACACGGTTCTTTCCTGAAGCATTCAATTTGCCAACATGCCTCAGAACGAGTATATCGAGCGCTGGACGAAGCAACATGGCAAAAGACTCGATCATGACGAGCGAGTCCGGAAGAGAGAGGCTCGTGAAGGGCATCAAATGTCGCAGAAAGCACAAGAGTTGCGTGGCTTAAGAGCGAAGTTGCACCAAAAGAAGCGACATGCCGAGAAGATACAAATGAAAAAGCAGATCAAGGCTCAAGAAGAGCGAGACGTCAAATCTGCTGCCCCTTCAGAGCCTTCTTCTACGCCACTGCCGAATTACTTGCTGGACCGGTCGCAGGCGAACAATGCAAAAGCTCTTTCTAGTGCAATCAAGAACAAGCGTGCCGAGAAAGCCGCCAAGTTTTCCGTGCCGCTACCTAAGGTCAAGGGTATCAGCGAGGAGGAGATGTTCAAGGTAGTAAAGACTGGCAAAAAGACTGCAAAGAAGAGTTGGAAGCGTATGATCACAAAACCGACCTTCGTAGGGCCAGATTTCACCAGAAGACCTGTGAAGTACGAGAGATTCATACGCCCCATGGGATTACGATATAAGAAAGCGAACGTAACACATCCAGAACTTGGTGTTACTGTTCAACTGCCCATATTAGGCGTGAAGAAAAATCCACAGAATCCACTTTACACTCAGTTGGGTGTGTTGACAAAAGGCACAATCATAGAAGTCAATGTTTCGGAAATGGGACTAGTAACGACAGGTGGAAAGGTTGTCTGGGGTAAATGGGCTCAGGTTACCAATAATCCGGAAAACGACGGTTGTCTCAACGCTGTGCTGCTGGTGTAATTTGAGCTAGTTTTCTGGATCAGTCTAGATTGTCTTGGTCATTAGCAAGGTGTTATGGTGTATATGTGGCGCGTTTGCATGCCGGGAAGTGCTTTGTACTAGGTAACCATAATCGTTACAATCCCGCGTAAGAAAGCCCTGGTTTCAAAGAACGAGTCTTCCATAAGTTTCGAGATGGGTTGGAGCGATTAGAAGATACTTGCGTTCTCAAGCAGTATGAAGCACGGGATGGAAACAAGGCGCCAAGTATTCAAAGGTGCAATCAAGCTTCATGCTTACCTGGCCATCATCAAAGTCCTCCATACTCTGCTTGGAGGATTCCAGACATAACAAGCTCCCTTCAACGACTCACCATTCAGGCAGTGCATTTACAATGCATTCGGTACCAGATGAGCCTCCTCGTATGGCGGCCGACAATGGTGATGCTCATTCAATAGATTCTGACATCGCCAACGCAACGAGCTCTATCTCTGTCACATCCCTCAAGTCACAAATCACCTATCGAGCTATCTTCTACGTTCTTGGCCCTCACAACCTTCGAGAACCGACGGAACGGCAGAGATTCAAACAGTGCCCACCCGTCGTCGTCACCTTGAACGTGCACAACGAAAGCAATGACCGGATTGAATTTCGTGACCGAATAGAGCTTCTCTTAAGAAATAAGGACGCTTTCGTTTGTGCTCGACCTGGGTTGTCAGCAAAAGATATTTGTCTTCGTGCGATTCAATTGACCACGAAACTAGAATCATTCAAAAGCAGGCAACCAGCTTATGCAGAAGAGCAGCGCATATCAAGAATCTGGCCGTGAGGCTTGCCTAAACTTGACAAGATGGTGGCGATGTACATAGACTGGTTCAATACCTTCATTCTCCCAGTGCTTCCAGAAGGCGTTCTCGATATTGGCCAGTTCTTGGGAAACGTCCTCGAGTATGAAGTAGAACTGGTTGCGTTTTGGCAATATGAGTCGATTGGAGCTGGAGCTGACAACGCCAGAGAGAGGAAGTTGTCGGATAACCCATCGGAAGACGAAGACGAGGGGCGAAACGGAAAGGGACTTCGAGAAGACCTATTTAGAGGTGGAGGTGAAAAGTGTCTCCCTTATAAGGAGGCAACAGCACCATGGTATCTGCGAGAGCTGCGAATTGATCTTTCGACGTCGAAGGACGAAAGGATTTCGATCATTGTGGATGCTTCATGGGGCATGAATCAACGCATGAGGTATCGAAAACTTGGATTTTTCACAGGGAGAAAGAAATGCATATAAGATAGCTAATACAGGGACAATTTAAAGTTCTCGACAGCATAACAGAACATTTTTGGCAATGAAAGCTTCGTTGGTTCTAAGAGCATCTTCATGACACCGTGAAGATAGAGGATCTCTTTTCGCAAGCCTTTCGACAGCTACGTTTCAGCAACATGAGCAGTCGAAGTTATTCTGAACAGAAGAAATGTTAGTTAAGCACGACGCTTGGCATAGAAATGTCATCGGTCCGAGCATCCCCAACCCCAGATTGTATGGCTTTCCAACACGATTCATGTTCGGAGTCTCCACGATCGATCTCCACGATTCCGGGACATTCCACGTTTACGGGTGTTCTGGCCAGCTTAATGCTTTCCTACTGCCTACATTACTGGTAACCTTCTTTACATGGGAGCCGGTCCATGGAGCTGCCGGGCCTTGTTTGCCGGGCCATGCCTCGGGAACGGATTTATACAAAGCTGATCCAGTATTCTAGGCTCGCATGCGCGTACAAGCTATTTTAATTGACAACTCTTGCACTCTTCCTCCTGTCCGTAGTCACTTCCACGCAGAACATATACTATAGCTTGACATGGCTGATCTTCTCGTGCCAAGAAGGGACCGGAAAGGCGAGATGGATGATGAGCAGAGACGTCTCCGCCGACCAATACACGACGAGAAGCATATTCGCATAATTTGTGTCGGCGCAGGTGCTTCAGGTCTTCTCTTCGCATACAAACTGCAGCGAAGCTTCAAGAATTTCGAGCTGCAGATCTACGAGAAGAACGAAGAAGTTGCTGGCACATGGTGGGAAAACAAGTATCCAGGATGTGCATGTGACGTACCAGCACACAACTATACATGGTCTTTCGAGCCAAAGCTTGATTGGTCCGCCGTATACGCTGGCAGTGGTGAAATCTTCAACTATTTCGATACGTTCTCGAAGAAGTACAATCTGAGACGGTACTGCCAAACCAGACATCAGGTTATTGGCGCCTCTTGGAACCATCAGAAGGGCGGATATGATGTCAAAATAGCTGATCTTGTCAGTGGTCGAGAATTTACAGATTGGTGTGACATCCTTGTGAACGCTGGTGGTATTCTGAATGCATGGAGGTGGCCGGCCATTCCTGGCTTGGACAAGTACAAGGGCAAGCTTTTACACACAGCAAACTGGGACTCGTCTGTCGACCTGGCTGGAAAACACGTCGGACTCATAGGCAACGGTTCTTCTGGTATCCAAGTCTTGCCAACAATACAGCCGCACGTGAAGAAAGTGACCACTTTTATTCGGGAGCCTACCTATGTTTCTCCGGTACAAGGACTTGAGCAGCATGTATTTTCACCACAAGAACTACACGACTTTGCTACAAAACCACAAAAATTACTAGAATACCGCAAAAGTATTGAAACTGGCCTCAACGGACAATTTGCTTTATTCCTGAAGGACACTGCCACGCAAAACGATACCCGTGCGTACATGCTGGATCAAATGAGAACCAAGCTCAACAACAAGTTCCTCGAAGAGAAACTCATTCCAGAATGGCCACTTGGGTGCCGAAGACTGACTCCTGGCGTCAACTACCTCGAGTCACTTACCAAGGAGAACGTCTCCGTCGTGTACGGCGAAATCAAAGAAGTCACGGAGCGAGGATGTGTTTGCGATGATGGCAACGAATATCCTGTCGATGTTCTGATTTGTGCAACTGGCTTCGACACGTCTTTCAAGCCAAGGTTTCCGGTAGTCGGACCTTCGGGCACTTCGTTGCAGGACAAATGGGCAAAGGAGGCAAAGTCCTACCTTGGACTTGCGGCCGCAGATATTCCCAACTACCTAATCTTCCTTGGGCCTAATTGTCCAATCGGCAATGGACCAGTATTGTGCGCTATCGAAGCACAAGCAGACTGGATGTTACAGGTCATTGATAGATATCAGTGCAACAACATACTTAGTTTTTCACCAAAGCAGGAAGCAATTGATGATTTTATTGAGCACAAAAATAACTTCATGAAGGACACTGTGTGGAACGAGCCCTGCAGAAGTTGGTACAAATCGAACCAGTCAGATGCTCCTGTGACTGCTTTGTGGCCAGGCTCAACCCTGCACTACATGGAGGCTCTACAAGAACTAAGGTGGGATGACTTTGAGGTCAAATATCGCGGTAACAGATTTGCGTGGCTTGGCAATGGATACAGTCAGACTGAAGTTGATGAGTCGTGCGATTGGGCATACTACATCAGAGATCGCGACGATGGCCCGCCCATGAGCAGAGGCAGAAGGCGTGAACTATTGACCGGACACGGAACAGTCGACAGGGGTGCTGTTTCTGGTGTCAACTTCTCGGGCAGGCAAGAGAGCGAGGTCAAGCACCAACCTGCGCAAGCTAACTTGTAGTCATATTGCGGTTCGATTGTCGATGTATGGCGTTATGGTGTGCTTGAGGTTTAACGCCTTGGAAAAATTATCGTGTAGATTCATGTAAATACATAGCTGCAGCCAACACGAATAATTTGATCCGAACTGAACCTTGGAAGCGGGCTCGATGATGGATGACAGTTCGACGCTCCTGATGAAACCCCAGTGATGGAAGTTTAGGCACGCTTGCCATACCTGAAAGACGGTCGGGGCCTGACAAGCGCCCAGAAATTACAGCTCACTCCGGGGTCCCCGGTATCCGAATCATCCAATGATTGGCGATACTATGATCATGTGACCATATGCTGTAGTTCGTCATCAAAACAAGCTGAATGATTGTAACAACATTATATACACGAGAGGAAGAGGGACATAAACAAACCCAGGGTCTACGATACGCCGTGTATGGCTTGTCTAGAAGACAACACCCATTCGTCCCTTGACACGTCCAGCCATCATATCCTCGACCATAGAGTTCACGCTCTCCAGACCTTCCCGCACCTCGACCTCTGGTAGAATACCGTGCTTTGCCGTGAAGTTCACAGCTTCGTGCATGCGGCTGGGGACACCAGTACTATCACTGGCAATCTTGTATGAACCAACTGCTAGTGCAAAAGTGCTAACCTCGATTGGCTTTCCACAGATACCAATGAACATCCAAACACCACCAGGACGTAGCAGTGCAGGAGCAGAATTGTACGCTGCAGCTACATTGCTGAAGACTGCCGCAGCATGGACACCCAGATTCTTTGGTGTTAGTGCTTTGATGTCTGAAACATAATTTGAATTGCTCATCGAGTTGAAAACATGCGCAGCTCCTTGTCGCTTGCACAAGTCGAGAGGACCATCGTTGATGTCGATTGCTATCGGGACGAGATCCAGCGCCCGAGCATATTGACATGCTAATTGGCCAAGACCACCAGCCCCAATGATGGCAATGGTCTGTCCAGGTTTCAAGTTACATGACTTCACAGCATGATGAGCTTCACTTTTGTCAGCATCCAGGTGTTGAGAACTTGCACTCTGTGGACTGACCAGTGATGCCCGCACAAAATATGGCAGAGCTTCTCTTCGGATCCAAAGTGTTCGGCAACTTGCATACATTTTGCCAGCTATTTGATCGTCAGCTCGTAAATCTGGAACGGTTTGACACAGAGTCTCGGCCCGGGGGCCGGAGCACTGGTACATGTTTTCGAGAAGACTTACTCCACAGCAGCATACTCGGCAAAGAAACCAAACTGTCCAAACCCGGCAATGGCAGCTTTACCCGTTTCACAATGTGTATTGTGGATTTGGCAGCCTTCGCACTCGAAACAACAGTCGTTAATGTACAAGAAGCCGATAGGATCACCTTCCTTGAAATTGATCTTGTCGTTCGGAACCGCTGATCCAATCTTTTGTGCGAAACCAGATCCTTCGTGACCTAATGTGAATGGATCCGAGTTCATGCCACTTTCGATGGCTATGATGTCGCTGTGACAGAGTGAGGCTGAGGCCATTTTGACAAGAACTTGGTGTGGCTTTATATCGGGGACTGGAATGCTATTGACCACAACCTTTTTCTGCTGTGGGTCCCATTGGGCTGCTTTCATCGTTGCTATTGAACCCATCTTGAAAGAACTGCACTCACTCTGACAATATCGAATTCGTCCGTGCTGCGTCTGAGCAGGTTTCAGATGATACTCGCCCTTCAACGAAGCTGTTCAAGCGGACATTTAGCAGAGAAGGATATCAGCTCACTGGTTACTGACTGCCGGTCGAGTCACAATTTGAGCTTAATAATGGTGAGGTTGCTTGTGCTCAGTAATATCTCCATTCGTTCTCCTACATCGTGTTCCGGGACTCTAGTATGAGGCGTCGGCAACACTCTGTAGATCCGTCACACGTGCCACCAACCATCCTCGAGTCATGATTGATCAGGGGTATGTGCGGGGTGGACAAAGCCAGGTCTACAAATGGTCCACCTCAACCCACTCCTGGGGAAGCTCGGGCGGGTAGTTCTGCAGGGCCATAACGCCTTACCAGCCCACAGCGTGATCAGGAAACCGTTTTGATCTCGCCTAACAACGATCGACAAAATACTCCGAGGTACAAAGTCTTTAGCCTGGAGATATCAAAGACTATCATTTGACCTGGTTAGCGTTGTTGCTCGAAGCACTCGGGAGCAAGGCATGAGTATGGAATCTATGACTAAGTAGAGTGATATGTAGCGTAAAGTGTCGACATTGTGATCGAAACCCGGAGACGATCTTGCTAACGCGCCAAATGCTACACCCTGCCGCGATCTAGGAACTTGGTGGGCAGGTCAACGTGCTTGCATCGGAGGTATTCCTGCGAATGAATCAGCATTAAGAGTCAGACATGTTCGGTTGGTATGAGGAGGTGTCAATGAAATCTCATAGCACCAAAAAACACTTACACAAACGTTCTTGCCTAACCCATCGTATCGGGAGTGGCTACTCCAACCTCCACCTCGCAGATGGTCATGCAGCAAAAAATGCACAGCTCTAATTCCAGGTATCTCGAATCGATCGACTTCTTTGCCGTTGTACTCTGGTCCGAGCAATTCTTTCAATTTTTGCACTGACAACAAAGACTTCAGCCAGTCGTATTCGTCCTGCTGTCTGACGAAAAATCCCACATTTGCGTCAGAAGCTTTGTCGCCAGAACGCCCAAGAACAATCCATCCGAGAGGTCCTTTTGTGGTAGGTCCGAATGAAGACAAGTCCACCGGCTCTTTCGTATCGTACGTCCACTGCCGCGTTTCATACGTCTTGCCATAATCTTGTAAACCGTGTGCGGGTGGAATATCGACGCTTTCTTGCAGCCAGAGAAGATTCACGGCGTGTTCTATTGCTGATTGTGGTAGGAGCGACGGCCAGTAGTCATAATACTCCTTAGGACTCGTTTGCCTCAAATCGTTCTCGATGCTAGCACCTGGAGCACTTTGCAAGAAGTTCTCCATACACCATCTCTGGAAACCGACCATAGAAGTTCCACCAATCAGGTTTTTGTCCTTGGTTTGAACAAGTATCCTGAAATCTGCTGTCGCGTAATCCTGATTCTCGGGATTCTCCTGACACCATCCATTGAGGGAGAATTCGAGGCGCGAGAACTTGCTAGCATTTTTGCCTATGCTGTGTCTAATTTGTCGTTCTGTCCAATCTGCCTTTTCTCTCAAATCTAGCCCACATAGGTAATAATGAAATTCTGCTTGGTAGCCACCATGTGCAGTGATTCCTACTTTCGTTGTCGTCGGGGGTGGACTGCCGCGAACGCCGCCGACAAACACTTCATCTTTACCGATTTGTTCCATCACGATGCCTTCGAGCAACGCCACAACATCAGAGCCATAGTATCGCGGACCTTGAATTTCATAAAGTAGCTGTGAAGATGCTGTACCAACAGACATCTCCCCACCAGTGTTTGGTTCTTTGGACAATGTAAATGTGCCGTCCTTGTTGATCGATGCGATCGGGAAGCCGTGGTTTTCACAACCCTCGAACAGAGTCTTGAAACCACTGTAGTACCCACCACATACATAAGAGCTGCATTCGATGAGATGTCCAGCGACAAGTGAGCCAGCAATCTGATCAAAGTCTTTGTGTCTATTCCACGAATGCCACCACATACAGGCGCCGATGACTGGTGCCGCATCAGACACTCTGCCACAGATGACGATGTCGGCTCCACGATCAAAAGCTGCAGCAATACCTGCCCCTCCGAGATAGGCTTGAGCTGCAATTGGTTCCATATTCCAATCTGCAAGGTTACCTCCCCTACAGAGGTTTTCAAACTTCTCGCCTTGTTTCGAGAGCCGCTCTACCACGTCCAAGACCTCATCACCTTGTATCCAAGCAACTTTCAGATCTAGCTTTTGTTTGTCGATAAGACCGGCAACTGCTTCAGCAAGCATTTTCGTATCTGAGGCTCCAGCATTGACAGCGACTTTGACATGGCGTTCTTGCAAGTATGGCAAAGCTGGCTCAAATGTGCTCAAAAAGCTAGGGTCAAAGAGTCCGATTCTTTCTGCATCAGATTTGCCCTCCTTGATCAGAGCCGTCTTGGCAGCCCCATGCCACTGCATAGTCATCTCACTCATCCAGTCTCCGATGATAACGTCCACATCATTGTCACGGGCGAAGGACAGAATGCTTCTCTGTCTGTCAGTGAAGCCACCACTGGCACCACCGATCCGGATGGGCCTCTTCGGAGGATAAGACATGTCGAGGCTGCCCATAACGTGAGTGTTATTTACGCCTTTGACAGAAGGAGAGCTATGCCGGGTCTTGAGTCGCTTAGTTTTGGGTGTCATATTATATTGCGATACCTCATGAGCAAAATTCAGCCATGGTATATGCTGGTAATAGTAGCCCGGAACAAGATCGAATATCAGCCAAAGATGGCTTGTAGGAGCCAGCATTCGAAAGGAGGCATTTTGGATCGCTGGCAAGCACGTGTGCCAATGAACGCTCCGTAGCTTCGGTAGAAAGGGAACACATGAGAACTATACTATACAATTTCGCATGATCTTCTGCGATCAGCAAGCGTATGAACAATGATGACATGGCGAAGACCCTCTCGCTTGGGACGCTTGACTCGTGCGAGCTCGCCTCGTGCCTGTGTGGGATCTATCTTAGACGACGGACCTATCAAACAGCTACGATATGACACCTCAGGCATGAACATTATCCGAGCTCACGCGAAGCACCGAGGCCTTCGTTGAGCAGATTGAATCATTCCATATTTGGGTACCCAAGCTAAATGGGTGCTAGTAGTATTTGACAGGCATTCTAGGTGCGAACTTGAACACAACCTACAACAGCCTATCGCTTAGGTCATCACAACAGTGTTAAATGAAAACAGCTCACGGTGCTCTACGAAGGCTTTGGCACTTTCGAGGATTTCACTGCGAAATAGAACACTCGAATAGTCGTTGACATCTGGTGCATGATTCTGTTCCGAGTCGTGTTTAAAAATTCAGAGCTTGGTTGTCATATCCTGCTTTGTCCAGTCGAGCTTTAGAATCAAATTATGAAAGAAATCAGCTTGGTGACTTGCGAGTAAGTTCGAGGGAAAAGTCCATGAGTAACAAGAATAACTACAGATCATGGCCAGGGGTAGCTATGTATTTCTGTGATATCGTGCTAGCCAACAACTGACCCTGTATGAAGATCGTATCTAACTCGAACATCGGCCTGCTCAAGGCCGTCTCTCATTAATCTTGCATCGTCGCGTACAACGTCAGTACCACTTTCAGTGAGATAAGCCCTTAGTAGATCTTTCGGGCATGGATGTAAGAGAACTGAAAATGATTTATCTGCTGATGCACCGTAAGGGTGCAGAAACACTTCCATAGCACTCTTGTATTAATCGTGTGCTCCGTATGCTCCGCATAAGCTATATATTCTGGCTTAAGATCAACGGAAACAGCACTTAGATAGACTGTGAGAGGGACATGGGCATCTACTCTTTGCACTGCGTCGCCTTCTCCCCATCTACAAGCTTCAGTGCTGTAACAAATGCCAGATTACCTCCAGCAGAACCGCCGATGTTTAAAGCCTTTTGCCGAGAGAAGTGGTTGAGCGGCCACGTAGTGATTGTCACACAATCTGCAAGAGGGGCAGGGTATCTGTGTTGTGGCAATAAGCGATACTCGACTGTGGTTAACCTCGGTTTGCAAGATTGGAGTCGTCAGCAATAGCATGCTCCTGGACGACCAAGCTCATTACCAGCCGCCACCATGGATGTAGACCGCAATACCTTCGTTCACCACCTCTGGAGGCTCATACGACCTTACCCAGGAGTTCTCAAGCTGATGTTGTTCCGTCTTCACACGATCATCGGGCCCTGGAAATTCGTATTTGGAAAATAGCCTCCCGGGCAGAGCATCTCGAAAATTCGGGCCAATGTGAAATGACATATGGGATGGTATAAACTCGATAGTAACGAAGTCATGGTAAGGCCCAATCCTTGCAGAAGTTCATCGTCAGCAGACCCTTTCAGTGCAGGGAACTCTCCCAGCTTATCGACAAGCTTGTGGGAATTGTCAGATCGTCTTCTTTTGCAACTGTCGTGAACACTGTTTGCCATGGTTCTGCAAATGCATCACGCTCAAATTTTGTGTCAGTCATATAGCAATCGTGGAATGCAAATGGAAGCTAGATGGAATTAGCAGCCACGGACGGTATGGAAAATTGAAGTCATCGATTGAAACCAGAATCCGCACGCACAGTATATGGCATTTCAGGCCGAGCAGTCCCATGTTCAACATTGAAGTTGCCAGGTTTGTCAACGGTTGCAGGATCGAAATACAAAACGCGCAAAGCTGGAGAAGATCTTCCAAGATGTAAGCTTCGAGCCAGGCCCGCCGGAAGCTAGCCTAGTGTAGCAAGATATAGGGAGGTTTTCGGCTTTCGGTTAGGCACGTCGAAGCCGAGGCCTGTTCCAAAATCACCTAAATGTAATCGACACCCTGGGGGATGCGAGAGTCAGCCTTCGAGCAAAACAATCTGGCCAGGTTTGCGAACAATGGCTTTGAATACTGCCATTAGCACAGGGAAACCACTAATCGATACTAGCAAGCCACCATTCAATAGATATCCAGCATGGGTTCTGGAAAAGCTCTCGCCTCTGGCTGTTGACAGGATTCAAGCTGTTCATGACTGGGTAGAGACAGAATGCGTGCCGGCAGAAGGTTTGATGAAAGCTCAGCTGGCTAAGGACAGATGGCGAACACCACAGTTAATGAAAGATTTGAGGCGAAAGGCCAAGTCAAGAGGCCTTTTCAATCTGTTCTTGCCAAACTCGTTCAAAGAGTCGCCAGGTCTGACTAACTTGGAGTACAGTTGTTGTGCCGAGATCATGGGTAGGGTATATTGGGCTGCTCAGACGATGAATTGTCATGCTCCAGAAACTGGAAACATCGAGCTTCTTGCAAAGTACTGCAACGAGAGTCAGAAGAAGCAGTGGCTTGAGCCGCTCATGAATGGAGACTTCAGCTCGGCCTATTCTATGACAGAACCGGATGTTGCTAGCTCGGATGCAACGCAAATATCGTTGGATATCAAGAAATCCGCAGATGGCAAGCACTATGTTATCAATGGTCGGAAACTGTACGGTAATGCAAAGTATAACCCGGAAGTGAAGCTATACATTCTGATGGGCTGCACTGATCCAAAGAACCCGAATGCGCATAGGCGCCATAGCACTTTGTTAGTACCAGCAGATACACCAGGCCTTACCATGAGACACCATCTAACCATCATGGGGTATGACCATGCTCCAGAAGGACATGGAGAATACGTGTACAAGGACGCAAAGATTCCAGTCGGGAACGTCATCCTTGGCGAAGGACGAGCGTTCGAGATTGCGCAAGGCAGATTGGGTCCAGGCAGAATACATCACTGTATGCGTCTGATCGGACAATGCGAAAGAGCATACGAGTATGCTTTGATCCGATGCACAGATCCTCGCAAGAAGCCCAGAGGCAAACTCATTGGGCAATTCGACAGCACGATTGAGAGGATCGCCCAAATGCGCCTCGAAATCGATGCAATGCGTCTCGTAGTACTCAACGCAGCGGCGACCATGGACATCCATGGAAATAAGGCTGGCAAATACGTTATTGCACAGTCTAAGATTCTCGTGCCTGAAACCGCAGCACGTGTCATCGACGAATGCATGCAGATATACGGTGGACAGTAAGTGATGACCTTGGGAATGCTCAGGACCCCTGATCTGGGCACAATTGGGAAGTGAGAGCTGACACACTAGCAGAGGTCTTACTCAGCATACTCCATTGCCAGAAATGTGGACTTATGCTAGATTCGTGCGCTTAGCAGACGGTCCAGATGCAGCGTAAGCAAAATCCTTGCACCTTTCATCGATCATTAGCTAATATCACCAAACAGCCATCGACACCAAGTTGGTCGTGGAGAGATGAGGACTGCAGACGCCGTGAGATCAAGACACGACAAATACAGAGCGATAGCTCGCAAGCTTGCACAAGAGATGGGCGTCGAAGACGATGAGGTCGCCTGGGAATATCTAGATACCAGTGTCAAACAAGCTGGCGCTAAGCTGTAATCAAAAAACGTGTTGCACGCGGCAACAAAGGGCAAGCCTTGTCGGGAATATTGAGTCTGTAGACTGTGGTTGCTATCGTTAAGCCACCAAAGGATTGTGTTGTAATGGCCCGCTGGAAAAAGAGTAGTCCCTATAAGAGCCAGTGAAGTCGTGAGGCCTCTGGCTGGATTTTGTTCATCCGTCGCACGCTGACGACCTCATTACTGCTAAGTATAGAAGCTCGAGTACTGGAACGTCTCATTAAAACCAACGACCTCTTTTAGCTACCACTTGGTTCCAAGTAAGAACACATGGAGGATAAGCTCCCAATCCATGCATACCCAAATAATCGTGCACTTGGAACTCACCACTAGAACATACTTTCTATGATTGCCGCCGTCTATAAAGACTTCCTTAGATCCTTGAATACCAGCCTGTGATAAAAGTTCTCGTCTTGAGAGAGCAGAAATGCCAAATGATTTCTATGCTAATCTGCGTGAATACTACAGCTGTACGCTTGAAACTATATGCATACACTCATGAACAAGAGCACGCTGCCACACTTTGACTATCTCAAAACCAACTTAACTATTACGTCGATGCTATCTAGTGTGCGATCACAGCCTTAGTCTACCGACCACTCATGATCACTGCCTCGTACGTATCTTGACAGTCCATCCACATCCTGCGAAGCTGTAGCTTTGACATCTCCATTTCCTAGAAACGCGTATCTATTCTTGTACCTATATTCGTAGTCGTAGTCCTCCCACCTTGGATCTTTGATCGTCTTCAAGAAATGAATTGTCGAGCCTGGCCACAGATAGATCCGATTCTTGATTTTGCCGTCCTTGAACCATGACCTGCACTCTTCTCGCCAAACTGTATTCTTGTGAAATTCGTCAAAATGAGCGTAGATGTCATTCAGGGCATCCTGCTTGACGGCCATAGCATTGATCTGCTCGTGTTGCATCTTGCGCATACACTTGACACTGTACTCAATTGTGGTCTCTATGCTAGGGAGAAGCGTTCCGTTGGACCATGTTGCACCTGGTCCAACGATGGTATAGTAATTTGGAAACCTGCAGATATATTAGTGTGCGATGCTGAAATGGACAAGAGAGATTTACCTTGGTGCAGATACCCCGAAATAGAGATTGACTCCATCACCCCAATCTTCCTGTACCGATTTGCCTTCCCCGTTGATGACTTTAAACGCAGGCTTGAATGCCACCTGGAAACCTGTAGCGCAGACTAGGATGTCAAACTTGTGCTCAACCCCATCTTCTGTCAAAATACCATCTTTGGTAACCTTTTTAATGCCACTGAAGATATTCTCCACATTGGGCTGAACAAGAGCTTCCAAGTAGCCATCGCCGGGTGAGATACGCCTGCATCCAGGTGCCCATTTGGGTATTATGCGCGACTTAAGTTCGTCGTGACCGGGACCCATCCTACGATGCATCTCTTTCGTAATCACCTCTCTGAACGTGTTTGATAGATCTGAGCCCTGCCTATACATGCCAAAGAGCCCATTGATCTCAGCCTCGATACGCTTCCTGAAGTCTAAATGATATTCAGGATCTTCCTTGAATTTCTTCTTGTCAGCTTCAGTGAATGTATACTGTCGATGACCAGGGTCGACGTCCTGTCCCTTGGTCAGGTCATTGGCCAAAGCACCGGCACCAAAAGGAGGACTGATCCACGTAGAGCTTCTCATGTAACATTGCAGAGTTTTGCAGATCTTCTGTAGTTGCGGGACAATTTGTACACTGGTAGAGCCATTGCCAATGACGGCGGCGGTTTTGCCATTGAAGTCGACATCGTGATTCCATGAAGCCGAGTGCATGACAGGTCCGTGGAAATCATGTAAACCTTCGATTTCTGGCCATTTCCAGTTGTTGAGGATCCCAGTACCATTGACGACGCAATGCGCCCAATCATGCCACTCCTCGTTAGTCTTTGTGTTTTTGAGCGTGATGTTCCAGATAGCCGCTGTCGAGTTCCATCTGCATTCAACGACTCTGGTGTTGAGCTTCATGTACTTCCTAGATCCATATCTGTCGGCAAAGTCCTCGAAGTACTTCTGTATTTCTGCACCATACGCGAAATAATGTGACCAGTTTGGGTTGGGATCGAATGTGAAGGTATATAGGTGAGATGGAATATCGCATGCAACGCCGGGATATGTGTTTTCCAGCCATGTTCCTCCAAACTGAGAGTTCTTATCAAACAGTGTAAGCTCCCATGATCCAGGTACGAGCATCTTCTCCATCTTGTATGCCAGGCACAATCCCGAAGCACCTGCGCCGACGCATGCTACTCGGAGCTTGCGCGGTCTCGAATGGTACTGTTGTAATATCTGATATTCTCCTTCGGGTGTAGCTTCGGGGTACTCGAATGATTCTGCTATTCCATTCACACCAGCCACCACAGAGGGCATCTGTGATGGCTCAGGAGGACCGGCATCGCCCATGGTTCAGGTCAGGACTGTCTAGCTCGTACTCTTGTCTCGTTCTTGAATGTCAAGCAGGAAACATGGCACGAGAAGAAATGTTACTTGAGAGCTTGAGATTCGATTGCTGGAAAAGGAACTGCATCGATAGAGCATGCTCCAAATGGTTTCCAGGACATGCGAGGCTGCAAAATATTGCCGTCCGAAAGGCTAAGCGGGTCATTCTCTTTGGCGCCGGAATCATGCAGTCTTCCATGTTCGAGGCTCTCCGAGGTGCTCAGAATACGGCATGAGTTCGTGGGGTAGTTTGGTCGAGCATGGTCGGGTATGATCGGTGTGACCTTTGGGAAGCACTTTTCCCCAAGCTTCTAGAATACGGCACCCCTTTACACGGGAATGCACATGAAACGTTGCGCATTTGTCGAAAGGCAGCAGTCGTCGAGCCTCAGCCCAGGAGAAGAAAAGATAGTCGAGATTTCGTACTTTTCCACCACGCGACTCGAGATTTGGTGAATAGAAAAGCTGTAATGTCTGGTGCAGAGAAGCTCGAGCTGTTCGACAACTAGCAAACACGTGATCTTCCGGGCACCAGCCACAGCCTACGAGTACCAAGCCCAGCAACCGTGAGCAATTGAAACATTGAGCCTGTAACTGTCTCCAACTACTTCCAGATCTCAACATCGAGTAAATAATCCATTGTTTCCATCGTGAAGCTGTCCGACATGTCATCCCGAAGCCTACCTTAATAATTTAGCCTTGCATGATCAGACTAGTCGCTGGTTATTATATTCACTATGATGAATCGCTTTTGCAGGCTTGATGTTTCCAACGCCGTTCATTAGCGGCAGCATCTATCGGGCCACGATTGGCGTTTTTTACCAGTCATGTTCCACTTCCATGTTGTTACATGTCTAAATCTTTGTCCAGGATCATGAATCTGTAGAGTCAGATGCTCAGGCAGGGTATAGTACCATCGGCCACGGCATATGCAAGAACTCCTGTCCCTCGAAAGGCCGATTGAGGACAAGGCTGTGGTGTTGGAATTGCCAGTGAGCTCCGGCTCCTTTTGGTCAGACCCGGGGTCTTCCAATTCTGGGCCTGCTTGGGCACTCTCGGTGGCTGGAACCACTAAATAATGACCCCTACCTGAGTACCACAACCTCGGCAGCACTTGAATTCGGGATGTTCACTTTCAAATTCATCTGAAGCAGGACAAAGCTCACCTCAAATCAACGAGTCGCACGATATCAAACTCACATCGGATCACATACATTGACTGTACTGCTGCTTAGATATGTCGGAGTTTGGCGCTAACGTTGATCAATTCTTCAGGCTGGATGGGAAAGTAGCACTGATTACAGGTGGCTCTAGAGGTCTCGGTTTGCATGCAGCTACTGCGTTTCTGCTCGCTGGTGCAGAACTAGTCATCATCTCAGCACGGAAAGCCGAAGGCGCGCAAGGTATCAACCAAGCAGTAGAGAAGCTTAACAAGATCCAAGGTATCAAAGGTCGAGCCGTGGGTATCGCAGCAAACGTTGCTCAGCTCGAAGATACTGAGAGATTGGTGGCAGAGGTCAAGAAGCTAACCTCGAAGCTTCACATACTGGTCGCCAACGCGGGTGCTACATGGGGTGGTCCATTTGAACCTACGCCGGACTGGTCGAGCCAAAAAGTCCTGGATCTCAATGTTCGAGGAGTTTTTAATCTTGCGAGACTGTAAGGAAACAGACATCGGTTGAGAATTACGAGCTAACGATGTCTAGCTTTACTCCGTTGCTAGAGGCGGCAGGGACACCAAACGATCCAGCGCGAATAATAGTCGTGAGCTCGATAGCAGGCACACATGTACCACATGTTGGCGACCATGGCACAATCATGTATTCAGTATCCAAGGCAGCAGCTCATCATCTCACGCGAAATCTGGCAGTGGAGCTTGGCCCTCGAAACATCACGACAAACACTGTCGCTCCTGGGTTCTTTCCTTCGAAGCTCGCAAATGGATTGATAGACATTCTTGGAGGCGAGGAAGAACTCAAAAGAGCAAATCCACGCCGTCGACTTGGCGTACCCGATGATATTGCTGCCGTGATGTTGTTTTTGGTAGGACCAGCTGCCAACTACATGTAAGTCCAACGTGTTCACAAAATCTCACGGTGCTGACTCGAGGTAGCAACGGCGTCGATATTCCTGTCGATGGCGGCAATCGCCTCGTACAAGGCACACTGTCCAAGCTATAGCACGCACTAACGACAGTAAATAGCAAATCATACCAGCGTTGTCACCTACTGAGTGGCAAGACAGACCTGTGTATCGTGCATTTACCGTATGAACTTCTGACTCCACCCCCTTCTAGTCGGTAGATTGCCGTCCACCTTCTCCTGACTGCAACTCCATTTATTAGCATCCCACTACCTGCACATGAATGGACCATCGGGGCTATTCGGCAATATTTGTGCAAAGCACAAATGGATCTTACCATGACTCGTGCAGATCTCCTGCCCCGCAAAACCCAGGTACTCGAACCCTTACGATACGAATACATTGAGTGCTGTGTAGTGATGGAGAGGTAATCCTCCAGACTACAGAATCGGTCAAGCGTAGACGACACGGCTAATCCTGTGATCTGGATGTCGTTCTCACATCGGATTTGTATAAACTGTGGCATTACCAATCGTGGTGCCAAATGAATTTTGGGGGATGAATCGTCCAACTTGATGCCGCGCTTCCAACACGTCAAAGTCCAGCTGATCGCTAGCTCCCCTCAACTATTTGAGACAGCCTTCTTGGGATAGCTATTGAGCATGGATTCATCGCCAATATCAGCTCCTCGAACTATGGGACAATCTCTGCTTTTCCTGCTCACCGCCGCCTCGATCATTCTGACATTCTATGTGCTTGGATTAGTCGTATACAGATTGTACTTCCACCCTCTCGCTAAATTTCCAGGACCAAGGTTGAACGCGATCTCAGCTCTGCCATCGATTCGCAGTCTGCTGCGAGGTCGGCTTCCTTTGGACAACAAAAAGTTACATGACTACTACAAATCGCCCGTGATTCGAGTTTCACCAAATGAACTTGCATTCAATTCAGCCCAGGCATGGGAGGATATCTACGGCTTCAAGAAGCTGCCGCGGAAGAACTTCCACAAAGATCCGATTCATGTCGGCTCCGTTGATCCTCTACCAGGAGCCAGCACGTTGACGATGTCTGATGATGACAATCATGCAAGACAGAGACGCGCATTATCGCATTCGTTTTCAACAATCGCGCTGGTTGAACAGGAGGACATTATTAATGGATATGTCACTAAGCTGATGGAAAACCTGGATCGTATGAGTGGGACAGGAGAGAGCTTTAATATGGTCAATTGGCTCAACTTTACCACGTTCGATATAATTGGTGATCTGGCTTTTGGCGATCCATTTGGTTGTCTAGAAAAGCGAGACTTTGACGCCTGGGTAGCCTTGATTTACGAGACGGTAAAGGTCGGCGCCTTTGAGCAAGCCACCCGAAGGTTTGCACCAGTCGGCACCTGGACACAAAAAATGCTGCTGAACCTGATACCCGACCATATCAGACAACGAAGGAGAAACCACCTGACCTTATCGAAGGAGAAAGTACTGCGTCGTCTGCATGAAAACAAAGCCACCGAGCACCGGGACTTCATTTACTACATTCTGCGCCAGAAAGAGAAGAAAGGGCATGATCTTCATGAGAATGAGATCATCCTCAATGGTGCTCTTTTTATCGTCGCGGGTTCCGAAACAACTGCAAATCTATTGTCGGGTCTTGTTGCTCGCCTGCTGTGGAATAGGGACAAATATGATAAGCTGTGCACCGAGATCAGAGACAGATTCAAAGAAGAAAGAGATATCACGTATGAGGCCACAAGCAAATTGCCATACCTGAATGCTTGCATAGAGGAGGGGTTACGAATACATCCTCCTGTACCGACTGGTCTGTTGAGGACAGTTCCCAAAGGTGGCGATTTCATCGATGGCTCTTTCGTGCCTGAAGGAACTTCTGTTGCAGTCTCGTCTTGGGCAGCAGCTCATAATCCAGCGAACTTCGCACAATGCGACAGCTTCATCCCAGAAAGATGGCTAGAACCAGGGCTGCCAGGCTATGATGCGAACTACGAGACAGACCTCAAGAAAGGTATGCAGCCGTTCTCCTTAGGACCAAGAGGATGTATTGGCAAGAATCTCAGTTACCTCGAGATGAGGCTGATCCTGACACGCATTCTGTGGAATTTCGATGTCGAATCTGTGGATGGCGCCTGGCAATGGGATCCAACTGATGAGATGAAGAACATGAAAGCCTTCATGACATGGTAAGCGAGATAATGCTGCCGAGAAACTTTGACTAACGAATCCTAGGCAAAAGCCCGATCTGAACTGCAGAGTGAAGAGGGTTGTGAGATAGCACCCATGATGCATGGTTCAGATGTGGATATGATCAAGGCAGAGGAAGGTATTCCTGTATGCCAGCCAGTTGCAGTGCGATAGACTGAAATTCATTCGTCTGTGACCGCGCACGCTGTATGCCGTCGGCGCCCCTCATCTGTGCATGACCGTAAGCATATCGCTTGCTGTCGTTGTTGTGCTCTGCAACTGGGTTGTCTTCGACCTCTGAATTGTTGTTGATAGCTTCACTGCTGTGTTCATCTGCATTCTTTCTTTTCTTCCTGGGTCCACTTTTCCTAGGTTGTGAGTCTTTGCTTCCCTTCGGTCTTCCCGTCGTGCGACCTTCGACAATATGAGCATCAAGTATCCTTGGATCCTTCAAAAAATCGTACCCTCTTTTTCTGGCCGTCTCCATAATTCTCGACTGCGCTCGTGGAGCGATTCCTGTGCAGAACTCGACATATTGAGGATTGTACTTGTGGGTTCTTAATGTGATTACCTGTACCTTCTGCGCAAAGCTATACCGAATGGCTTGTTTGACGACAGGATCCTGATCTGCTGCTTTATTGCGAATTACACATGGCCTTGTCTGTCCCGGACCAATACTCGAGATTCTTACATTTTGAGACACTAGATTTCTTGCTTTGCCTGGAGACAACTCAACCGGCATCGAGCTACTGCCACTGGCCAGGGTCTCCATTTCTTGCGTGTATAGTCTTCTACACAGACATGATTCCTACAAGCTCAAAGATTTGATCAAATTTTGAAACTTCGACTCGATCTCCACGCGGTCTACTCGACGCATTAACCGTTGCCACGATGCCCCGCCCTGGACATTTTGTTACACAGCTGGGTGTGATGCTGACACCTCAACTTGGGAAGCGACAGAAACTTCTGCGATGAACACTGTATAGCTTTCCATTGTAGCGCAGCCGCAGGCCCTCGTCCAGAGAAAGCATTATTTTCCTGGGCTTGAACATCGGGTGCTGTCGAAGAGCGTGCACCATCGACTCTGGCAAACATCTTCCGGGGCTCGACCCTGCACCTTAGGCTTAGCAATTGCTACCTCTTCTAGAGCTTCGTGGGTTTCGCAGCTCGATGTCCAGGGATCAGGTCTAGGTGAGCTTTAAGCTCGAAATAGCTCAGTTCGACTGGTGGAGCAGGCTGTCTCATAGGCCTCACGAGTCGAAGAACCTGAGCTCTTCCGTGAGTTGAACATATACCTGGGCTGCTAACCCCAAGGATGGCTCAAATACTCCTCTCCAAAAGCTACAATACTTCAGAGACATTCGCTCTAGAGTTCTCAATCCGGAAATATGGGCAGTCTTGAAAACACCATGACGGAAAAACATGCACTTGTCTATGGTGCATCAGGCATCACCGGGTGGGCTATCGTCAATCAGATTCTTGACGGCTTCCCGGCTGACAATACTTTCACCAAAGTCACCGCATTGACTAACAGACCTCTTCCACCCGAGACGGCGCAATGGCCAAGCTCATCAAAGCTACAGGTCGTATCGGGCCTTAACTTGCTCGAAGGCGATCAAGCTACATTGGAGAAGACCATGAAAGATCGAGTCCCAGATATAGAAAATGTTTCACATGTGTACTTCTTTGCATATATTATGGATCCCAATCCCGAAAAGGAGATATCGATTAACATCGATCTGCTCAGACGTGCAGTTGAAGCTGTCGAACATCTCGGCAACAACCTTGAATGGGTAGTCCTTCCAACAGGCACAAAGGTATGCTGACAAATCATGCTGGTCGCTACCCCTGGACTGACATTTCCAGGCTTATGGTGTTCATCTTCTTGACCAGTTCCCGTGGAAAGACAAGCTGCCATTAAAAGAAAGTCATCCACGAATACCTGAACCCTATGCTTCGCAAATGTTCTACTACAACCAGCTTGATCTACTGAAGCGGATGTCAAATGGTAAGCAATGGTCTTTCGTTGATATTATCCCGGATGTCATCATTGGGTTCGTGCCAAACAACAACATCTACTGCTTGCCACAAGCGCTGGGGTTATATCTCTCTTTATATCGACACATAAATGGCGAAGGAGCCAAAGTCGTATTTCCAGGCAATATGAAATCATGGTCTAACTTGTGCAATGATTCGTCACAAGATATCATCGCCCGTTTCTGTTTGGCTGCAACCACGGTGAACGCAGACCAGAAGTCACAGGTAGCTGGTCAGTCATACAACGTTGCTGACTCGGCAACGCCATCTACATGGTCGGAGAAATGGCCAACCATCTGCTCATACTTTGGTCTGGTAGGAATTGAGCCATCTGAGTCAAATGGTGGCAAAGGTCCAGATCCAACGGGATTCGTGTCAGAGAATCGTCAAAAGTGGTTGGAACTAGAGAGAACGCATGGCCTGCAGACTGGTCGAGTCGGCAATGAGAGAAGCTATGGAGGGTTCCCGGCTTTCATCATGGACATGTTCCAACAAGACAGGCAGCTGGATCTGACGAAAATGCATAGCCTGTGGAAGGAAGAAGTCAGCACAAAAGACGCATGGTCAAAGGCTTTCGATCGATTCCGAGCTGCAAAGATCATCCCTTAGGACGTGAAGAAGAGCTTCAGATCTGTTTGAATTTCTACTGGATCGAGAAGCCACCATCTGCCACCATTGCTGATCCCGCCATGAAGCTTGACAATGGACTTGCAAGTAACACGACGTGATCACCCATTTCCTCCATACTAGCCATTCTTCCAACTGGAGTTCGTTGAACTTCTCGCGTCATCACTGGACCATCCACGCTTGCTTCTACCAATGGGGTTCTGACATAGCCTGGGCACAAAGCGTTAATTTTTATCCTATGTGGTGCATAAGCAATGGCATCGGCCTTTGTCAGTCCAACCACACCATGCTTCGCTGCAGTATATGACACGACCGGCGTGTTCAGTGACGTTCCTATAATACCGTACATTGAGGCAATGTTGATGATCGTTCCTCGAAAATGGCGAGGCGAATCTGGTTCAAGAGGTTCCTGTTTCAGCATTTGACGGATCTCAGCTTTGCTTGTGAGCCATACACCGTTCAGATCTATGTCGATAGTCTTCTTCCATTCGTCGTAAGGATGATCGGCACTTGGAACTGTCGGACCACCGATTCCAGCGTTGTTGACAGCGACATCAAGTCTGCCAAACCTCTCTACAATCTTTGACACGACATCAGAGACTTCACGCTCTTTCGTCACATCCAATCTCAAGGGTAGAACGTCAACTTTATTGCTGAAATGTGATCGAAGTTCAGATGCTGCTTCCTCCACGGCCTTCTGATTGATATCCGTGATTGCTAATTTTGTAATACCATGTCTGGCTAGAGCGTATGCAGTCGCTCTCCCAATGCCAGACGCGGCTCCGGTGATGAATGCTGTTCCTCTCAACAGAGAGGATGTGGTAGCCATATTTGTGCACAGAGTGCTTAAGTCAGTAGCTGTACGAATGTCGTAAATGACCTGTAACCTTTACAGAGCCGTGCATCTATGCTCTGAACTCACACTCTGTCTAAGGACCCGAGCTGCATACTTCAATGATGGGTACTTTCACACCACGGCTTGGTGAGCGAATCTGTATAATAAAGGGGTTAGTCGTTGCCCGCCACTTCGGGTCTTCTGGTTGTCCTTTTCCAAGTTTTCCGGTTACAAACATTTGACACAGGCACGCCTAGTCACCCCCAGCCTGAACCAGGCTAGATTTCGTCCACCAAAGAGCGTGGCCATGGATTCGGGAGAGACAGTGGCCGACCCCAACATTAATCGTCATAGAGTCACGGCAGCCGCTGTCCCCTACTGGCCGCCTAAACTAAACATGCTAGCACAGTTTCTATAGCTCTTATGCGTGCTAATACAGCCTACGACACGATGCACACAGAAAGCGGTCATATGCGAATCGATAACAAGAAAGCTTGAATCCCACCTTGGGTTTCCAAAGCGAGCATGGTGATCAGATGACGTTAGACTGATTCATGAAGATGTATTAGAGGTGCAGATAAATATTCAATGTCCATCTATTGATATGTCATGTTCACCATGATGGTCTTTGGTTCTGTGAAATGGACCAGCGCAGCTCTACCGCATTCCCTTCCAAGTCCACTCTGCTTACTTCCACCAAAAGGAGCATTCAAAAAGGTCAAGCTGACACAGTTCACACCGACCATGCCTGACTCAAATTCACTGGCCACTCTCAGTGCCTTGTTGATGTCTTGTGTGAATACCCCTGCCATCAAACCGTATTCAGTAGCGTTGGCCTTCTTGAGCACTTCTTCTTCGGTCTTGAAGCTATTCAAGATCGAGACAGGACCAAAGATCTCCTGTTGATAAAGCTCAGCGTCGCTGTTGACATTCTGGAACACGGTCGGTTCGATGTAGAAGCCTTGTTCACCCACTCGCTTGCCTCCGGTCAAGATGGTCCCCTGTTGGCCGGACACACCCCTTTCTATGAAGCCAGACACGCGCTTGAATTGTGCTTCGTCGACAAGTGGTCCCATAACTGTGTTTGGTTCATCAGGATCGCCTATGGTCTTAGCGCGTTCTTCCAAAGCTTGCTTGTATCTTTCGGCGAACTTGTCGAATATGCCTTCTTGAACATAGACACGAGATGCCGCGAAACATACTTGTCCAGTATTAGCCGCAATGGCGTTGACACACCATGTCACTGCATTCTCGAGATTACAATCATCGAACACGACCGCAGGAGACTTGCCACCAAGCTCGAGAGTGACACGTTTGAGGTTGGATTCCGCAGCCATCTTCTGGATTTTCTTACCAGTTGGAATAGAGCCCGTGAAGCTGACCTTTCGGATTCTCATGTGTGAGGCGAGCAACGCACCGGTTGAACCATCACCTGATAAAACCTGGCTATTGACATATCAGTCTGGAAACTCAGAATGCGACAACAAGAGCTCTCAGCTTGACAACCATATCAAAAGCATCTGGACTTACAAAACACCTGGCGGAAAGCCAGCTTCCTTGATCAGTGGACCTAGAGCCAATGCAGCGAAGGGTGTCTTCTCTGAAGGCTTTAAGATGAAACAATTGCCTGTAGCAAGTGCAGGTGCTGCTTTCAAACCCACAGTGCCCTATTACTATATTAGACGCGATCCACGGAAAGTAGATGTGGCTAACCATAGGTCCATTCCACGGTACGATACCACAAGTGACACCGAGAGGCTCATTTCGAGTGATCTGCATGAATCCTGCCAGCCCAACGTCAGTTTTCCACTGTCTGTTGGATTGAAGCTGATTCAATTTTGTACTGCTATAACATAGAGAGGAGAGAGCTCACCATTTTCCTGTGGAAATGCCTCGCCTGCAAACTTGTCGATCCAGCCGGCGTTGTACTTGAATGCCTTCACACAGGTTAATTTGGTTTCTGCGCAGTAAATGTGGAACATCATGCTCACCTCTCCTGCCATGCCGACTTCGAACGCTCCGAAAGCTTTGTACGGGGCGCCAAGGGTCAGCCTCGTCAACTCCGAGAGGGCTTCTCCATGCTTCTCGATCAAAGCCGCAAACTTCAAAAGTATATCTCGTCTTTCAATAGCAGAAACCCGTTTCCAGGCAGGGAAAGCGGCCTCAGCCGCTTGTACAGCGATATCAACATCGTGCTCGTTTGAAAGTGGGACTTGATCAGACACAAGCTTGTTGTCTTTGGGATTATACACTGAGAGCTTCTTGTCATTCTTCGAATCTACGTACTCATTGTTGATGAAGATCTTGTTGGGTAGACTTTTAGCAGAAAATTCGAAGGTCGCCATGATTGCACGTTCGAACTGAACAGGATTGCAATGAGGTTATCACGAAATCGGTTCGATATTTGATGGGCTGTTACACTTCCACCACTTGAGCCGCTATAGCATACACGTAGCTTCCAGCATATTGGGGACGAACAGCCACTATACTACTAGTATCCTTCCTCGGCATAGCTTGTGGATTCTCTAGGGTCTCGACCAACGCAAAACAACCTTGTGACAAGTGTGGAATTATGCATTTGGCACTTTCCGAGTCATGTACATCGTGGCAATATCGGAGAACGTTACCCGGGACCCATGTCAACTGGTTAGAACACAACATCCCTGACAGACCTGCAACATTTTCTGCAGGTATTGGCACGATCCGCTGTATCCCCTGCTTCAGTCATACGATGTCACTTTATTGGTCGTCCAACTTCTAGGTTGTGTATGTCGGCACGGAGACACCTTGCGGGGTGGTCTAATGAGACCCCATGGGCAGTGAGAGCGTGGAGTTCTACCATGATACTGAATAATCTGCGTTTGGAATACATCTGCCTCTGTTCTCCTAAAGTCTGCAGGATCGATTGTTGACGACAGTCGCTTTGATAGGTGAGTGGAAGCTGTCAACACGGTACAAGACACTCTGGGAAGCAATATCCTCAGCCAATCACAGATTTCTTGGCGACCAACGTGCTATGTCCGACAAGTCCGAACTTCCACAAGCGAACATGCTCAATGTCAAGAACAAGCCTGAGAAGCCTCGACATAGAGCTTCTGTTGCTTGCGCCGCGTGCAGAGAGCGGCGTACAAGATGTGTCGTGCCAGTGGGCGAAGACTCTTGCACGCAATGTCGTGATGCCTCTCAGGCGTGTGTGATCAAGCACGATGATGAAAGACGAAAGTGAGTGTCCTTGCAGTACGTTACGAATCAACAAGCTGACAATTTCTAGACCCAATAGTAAGGCATATGTCAATGGCCTTCGGGACAAAATTCAACATCTCGAAGCTCTACTCGAAGAAAAGGAGCGTAGACTTGCAGCACGGGAGCAAGATGCATCAAGTACGCAACATGACGTGAATCAGCATGACAATATTTTCGAAGCAAGTACTACAGATACGTTTGATTTTGGCATACCGCAGCTGCCACCGTCTCCAGGATTACCTAGCTTCTCGCAAGAAGATTTTGCAATTGATGCTTCTAGCCCGGCTAATAGCACACATTCAAATTCAAGCAGCACAAGATCGATAATGGTGAATCGTTTACTATCCACGAAAGGACACTTGAGCTTTGATCAGCTTTCTGGTCGCTTGCGCTATTATGGACCAACAACCAACTGTCATGTTTATTCTGAGCTGGTCGCAGAGAATGAAGAGCATAACCGTCAAGCACTCGAGCAACGGAGAAGAACACAAAGAGTATTGTCGACCTTGCCACAAGAAACACAGGACTATCTGATGCAAATGTTCTGGCAATATTATAATTCTGTTATACATGTGATTCATCAGGCTGCGTTCGAGGAGGGAATGCAAAACGGTCAAGGACAGTTTTATTCACCGTTCCTTCATATCTGTATTCTGAGCATGGGCTATAGGCATGCGGACAAGACGCGCTCGGACATGATGAAGATCGCCCTGCCAGGTAAAGAGAGCACTTTGCATCGCGAAGCAAAGTACATGCTTGACTATGAGCTGGAACGACCGGGTGGTGTAACTTCAGTGCAAGCGCTGCTCCTGCTTGGCGATCTAGAGTGTGGTGTCGGCCGAGACAACCTTGGATGGCTGATATCGGGCATGGCGAATCGCTTATGTTTCGACATTGGCCTTCATCTTGATAACAGTGCGTCAGGACTCAGTCAGCTCGAGGTCGAGATTGATCGCATGACATTGTGGGCATGTGTGATCTATGATCGTTATTGGGCTTTATTTCTTGGTAGACCGACTGCACTGAAGCCTGGCGACCTCGAAGTTTACCGCTTAGCCGCCCAATTTGAACGTCTTGGAACATTAGAGCCCGCTGGACCAAGTAGAAGTCGAGAAAAGGAGACATACGAAGCCCTTCTCGACCTGATGGAGCTTGCAGGTAAGATCACCGACATTATGGATAAAGCCTCCAAGCCTAATGCTCAGCTCGACCAACACGTATACATCACAATGGCCGCTCTGAACCGAGAGCTCGAGACGTGGTACTCCCGACTGCCTCCTTCCCTGCAATGGACGGCGGAAAACATAGAAGGCGCGCCTTTCTCCTACTTTCTACTCCATCAACAGTATCATGCAGCAATGATACTCTTGCATCGCCAATTTGCCCAGTACGATGAAGTGGGACCAAGCTCCGGCGAACAGGGAATTGATGCCATCGACTTTTCGCAGGCAAGTTACTTCGCAACACTTTCGCGCATGACCTGTACGCGATCTGCAGGCAGAATCGCACAAATATTCTGGCAGCATAGACAAACCTACGACACGAAGAAGATCTTTGTGACCGGCTTGCAACACGCGGGAACGGCAGCAATAGCTCTAATTGCATCGGTCGCTTCGCCGAAAGATCGTGTATCGTATGATACTAACATGAAGTATCTAGAGTGTCTAGCAGCAGCTATCAATGATATGGCCGAAACATACCAGCCTGCGGAACGAATGTCGTCAGTATTAAAGGCGGTTCTCGATGAGCTCAAAGCAGCTCGACCTGTCCGACAATATGCAAGCACAGTTCCGGCTCGTCGAGACAGCTCGTCTCGTCGCGATAGTGATTTCGAGTGGAATCCGCCAAAGAGACATCAGACGTCGAGGCCTGGCATGCAAAGGACAATTTCGCAGCTATCACAACCACCTGCGTTCCTGCAAACACAATCTAGACGGCATACCACGACTGGCATGCCTCCTCCTTCTTTGCCCGTCCTTTCGTCTCAGAAGATAACTACAACCATTGACCCAAGCACCGATGGCTTCACTGTGGCGAGTGCAGGCCCTGACACCGAGGCTCTGGGTGACGATTGGAATAGATTTGACGATGCAAGCTCTTTCATGATGGACGACTCAACGATCTTGCCGCACTTCGCACGAGCCACATCTCCATCACCCTACGGTCAAACCTGGATGGGTGCGGAAACACCCAAATTCTCCCCTATGCCTACAAGTGTAAGCGCACTTTACGTAAACACGCAGCAAGAAGTTGGCAGTAATCCCAACCTGGATTTCATGACAATGTTGAACAATGGTATTGACCATGAAAGCAATATCAGCAGCAGGCTGGAAATTCAGGAGATTCAGAATAACGCAGATGCCGAGAAAGGCACGAACACCACGGAAAATTCGGGAGCCGCATTGAACTCTCTACTGACACCCACCTCTCAGACGAGCACAAATCATTCGCCAAGCGCTAATAAGAATGGACGAGGACCCCGAAATGACTCAAGAAGTCGGTCCCGTCAGCGGACCGCTAACACGACAAATGACAAAGGCATTGCTCATACTACTATGGCAGGACTCGATGACATCTGGAGGGAGATGATGCGCTCGAACCAAAGTGGTTCGACAGAAGATTCTAGTAGTAAAAGATAGAGCAGCAACTCATACATACAATGAGGAACGTATCTCGTAGAAGCCGTGGGAAATTCCTCTCGCCATATAAGAGCTTCCTGATAGAAATATCGTTCTCGTGGCCATGAATTCATGAGCTTTCAAATACTTCGATGTTGTGTAGGTATATTGGCAAGCAAACGCACCGATGTCGACCCCAAATTATTGATTGCATAAGCTTGCTTACACCTCTGAAAAGCACGCAGAACGCCAGGACTAGCCACCTAAAGCTTACCTTTCTTGTACACTTTTTGACCTTCAGGCAAGCGTTTTCGATCAGTGGCCTCTGCCCATTCCAAGCCCACGATCTCGAGCAATCCTGAACATGACTTGCAGACTATCTCTCATGAATGGAACGACATCCCAGTATTGCAAATTCCTGATGGCTCTTTCCAATAGTTTTCGTTCCTCCAAACTCTTTGCATCCTGAAGATCGACACCAGGAAAGTTGAGTATCAAGATCATAGTAAATGCAAAGTACTGCCTGACAACCAAATGAGAGACAAGAGATTTCGATGTCAGAATTTCTTCGGCGTAGTTCAGGTATGTTCTGCATGCAGTCAGACATGTCTCAGCTGCGTGGCGGTGTGCTGGATCGTGATGGGAAGTGTGATCAATGGTATCGATGCCTGTCGAAGAGGGTGTGACAGCATTGTGATGCCCCGACAAAGTTTCCTGCGGTGCATGAGACGTCGCTCCTGTCGAAAGTGGTGGAGGCATGTTGCTGACCTCCAATGATGGTCGACGAATAGGTTTGCCTAAGTCTGTGGAAGGACGGTGCTGTCTTTCTGTGAAGGCAGGTCGAGCCAGTGGGATGACGAATGGCCATGAGGCAACTGCGGTAAGCGCGAAATAGCAACAACGGAGATATGCTCTTCGTGTGTCGAAAAGCATATGGCCATCCATCTGAAAGCGTATCGGCTGAGGTAGGCGTTTGCACCATTCATCGATTTGTGTGCGAAGCTCATGTGCGACTGAAGGATTATATGTGACTGCTCCGTCTGCAGATTTGTAGCCTACTGTATCCAGGACTTCGACCATGACCTTTCTGAGCGAAGAGAGTGCGAGTAGAAAGTACATGCCTTCCTCTTCGTAGTCCGAGATCGGCAGTGGAACTTGCGACTCGTACAGCCTGATACCACTCGTTGGCACCTCAAGACAAGCTTCTAGTTCCGTCTCCAGAACATAGCAGGTCCAATATATCCGGCGAAAAGCCTGTTGATATTCCTTCAATTGCTCTTTGTCCAGGTCTTTAGTGTTGTTGATATTGACCCTTAGGAGGAGAATGCACTCCTGCGACGCCTGCGTAATGTTCTTCCAAGCTTCGAGAGGCCTGAAGGCAAACAGTAGATATATTGTGACGAGGACTCTGCATTGCAAAGCTGTCAAGTCCTTGCTGGAGATTGGCAGTCTTTCTAGTATACTTATCGCTGCTGCAAAGTACGGATATCCAGGCAATTCATGCGCGGAAAGAGAGTAGAGCGACGTGTCTGAGGAGATCGCGCCGTTTGCAAACATGAGAAAGACCACACACAGTGATGAGTTTCTGTGCTGATAGTCCGTTGACCTAGCATATCTAACGTGCTCGGTGGCCGTTTCCGGACTAAACAGTGGTAACCATTTCAGCACGTGGTCAGCAAAGCTACGGTGCAAATTCCACAAATGCGGTTCAGCTAAGTTCAACTCTGGTATTGGCAAAGACAGATGGCTTTTCATGTCTGCAATGGTTTCGATCTGCTGCTCGAAGAAAGATTCCGTACAATTCCAGGACCAGTCAATTTGCTCCGGTAAAGGATTCTTGAAGGTGAGCAGTGTTGGCATTTTGCATGCAAATGCTCGCTTACCTGGTTTTCCAGATGTTGAGACTGACGCCGCTGGTGAGGGTGTGATGGGCTCATTTCGAAAGGCTAATGGTGTACTGACAAATGGTGACTCGAACGATACAGATGGTCGTTGATTCGACTCCTGGGCTCCAACTTTGCAAGCTATAGTCTGTAGTGTTAATTCGATGTTGTCTAATCGCTTGAGCGCTACCATGAGCTCCTCTGACTTGGGCTCAGGCCTTGTCGCATCTGCAGGCTTCTTGTAGATACAAGGTATCTCGAGCTCTGCACAGAAAGAGCACGATGGCTTCGCTGCATCACAGCGAGTCTTTCGCAGTCGGCAGACTTCACACTAGTACAAAGTCACTGAGTGCAAAGATAGAATAGCTGGCTCCCACGAACTGCTATAGACACTCTCTTTCGAGGATACGATCTTGCTTGCGAGGCTGTGTCTGATTTGTCTTCGTTACTCATAGATCTTTTGTTCGACATGACGAAGTCGTTGGCGTCAGGGATGTGACGCTTGTCAGACCCATTTGGATCCTCAGCTGGTACGACAGACCGCTAGTGAGAGACCTTTCATGCACAGATTAGCGACTGCTTCATAATAGGCTCAAAGGTTTGAATAGGCGCGATAGCCAATCAGCATAGTAGATTGCAACGTACTGCTTTGCTATCTCCAGAATAGCCTTTGCTGTGCAGCAGGTGTGCTCTTCTGCTCCCGAGAAAAGTCCGTACTGGACGCAGTGAATTGAGCTTGCGCGATCAGTAGAATTTGAGAGTGTAAAATTATTTCGGCCCGCGTATCCCCTCAGCCTCTTTATATTTAATACTGGGGTTGCCAAGATTGCGGGGAAGAAAGCGAGGATGTCTTTGTTGATCCTACAGCCTTGATCAGAAAAAGTGGGTTTGACAATAAGAGGCGGTCGAAAACTCGTAGCCATAGTATTTGTGATTGGAGTTGACCATAGACGGTTTTCCGCCAATCCGTCAGTGTTGCACGACGCAGACTGTTTCAAATATGTGGCTGAGGAGTAGTGCCAAGAAGCGAGTCTTCGTAAACGCGAATCATCACTGCTTTGTCCTTGATTTCGTTCCGTAGTGCGACAAGTTCTCGTATATTGTGCAAGTGGCTCTGCATTCGGCTAAGACTAAGATTTATTGCTCAAATAGCGAAGACGTTCAGAGCACAATTCAGGTTAGCTGGGACGGGTGAGTAGACTTCCTCCGCCTCTAAAGCCCCACTTGGTTGCTGCTAGGAAGAAGTTCCAGATACCTAAAAGTCGATGACCGCCTTATACCTGCTCCTGATCAGCGGCAACATCTTTCGCTACGGTTCTGGATCAAGCGGCACCAACATGCTTGCAGGCATGTTCCGGTAGAGCTGTCACAACCGACATATCAGGTACGAGACGAGTTCTGTTCGATAGCAATATTGGGGCAAAGTTTATAGACTTTGTAGGCTACTATCAATACATTACACCTAGCGAGCCGCTCAGCATACAGTTGAAGGCCGACATAGAGCCAGTATGCCTGCCGTTTATGTCTGTGCAAATTTCGAGATCAGCAGCATATCAAGCTTCCTAGGTCTGCGTCTCTGTCTCGACACTAGGCTCTCGGCCACCCAGACCCCCAGTAAATTTCTTCTTGATCTTGTTGATGCCGATCTTGGTCTGATCTTTCGCAAACTGTGCATTTCTTGCCGGTTTCCATTGCATCAATCCTCTTTGCTTACGCTTCTCTATTCTCTTATCGGCGTGCTTGTCGAATTTAGCATCCTTTTCTCGTGGTGGCAGGACGGAAGATGTGGTTGACATGGTCGTATAGCCACCGCTCGTATCAGCTGTGTCCATCGAGGCCCTTGGGTCTGCTGTACCGTTTGCATTCACTTGAGCAGGATCGTGAGCACCAGGTCCTGCGCGTCTCTTAAAGCCACCGTCAGGTGCGTTACCAGCATCAGTAATGCCAAGATCAGAATCTGAAGAATAGGATTCGTCGTCGCTAGCATCATCAGAAGAAGGATTAACAGGATCATGCGGAGGCGCATCAACTCCAGGTTCGGCAATTTTGTTGTGTTTGGAATCTGTGTAGGCTCGTGGATCGTCACCAAAAGCACCACTCCAGTCTGTCCCATCCTTAGCCATCCACTTCTCTTTCTCCTTAGGATCAGCTTGCTTGAGCACATCCCGACCTTCTCTCAACGACTTCTCGTGTAGAGTTTGGATGGAAGCTGGTACTTCACTTTCTACCACCCTTTCTCTAACGCCCTCAGTTTGACAACACTCCCAAGTCTCGAAGGTCTCTCGGGAATTGCTATCCACTATGAAATCCCTGTGGGATTCGTCCGTGCCAGCCTTGAATCGTGCTCTGAACTGTAGACGACCGACCTCCTTAAGGTCTTCAAGTCCAGGTGTTTCTTTTGCGGAGATATTGCGTTCTGTGATATAATTTTGCACCAATCTGTCACCATTCTTTGTGGTCCATATCGGAATGTCGATAGGTGTTTCCTCGTTGTCTACAAGATGCTGAAGCCATATCGTTGCGTATGCTTGTGCCGCGCGTTTGTTCGGAACATGGAATTCAAACACGACGGGAGACCTGTATCGATGCTGCACTGGCAGGCGCACCTGATGTTTATTAGCGGCACTAATATCCCAGATCGTGCCATCACCTTCTTCAGTCTTCTTGCATTGCGTGCGAGGGACTTTACCAGTACTACCACCAGTTCGTAGCTTGAGCTTGGTCTGACTGCTAGTCCAACCTGTGGCAAGAATCTTCTCGGAAAGGAATTCGAAGGTGCCAACATCCCAGCCTAACATGTTTGGTGGCAGTCTTGTCTCGACACTTCGGAAGAGCAACGATACTCGCATACGACCAAATCCGATGCCGCCATCTAATGGGTACCACCTTGTAACTTGGGAGCTTGTGTTGAGAATTTCTGATAGACGAAGCGGCACGACACCGAGTATAGGATCGTGCTCTCTGTTACGCGAATCGCGTACAGTAACCGTAACAATAGCTGAACGCCAATCTCGAATAAAGCGTTCTGTTCCAGCATTGAAGATAGGCTTGCTTGAAACAGCTTTCGATCTTGTGCGATAAACCAGTTCATCGTTGTAGAGTATAGTGCAGTAAGAAGATGGCAAGGTTTTAGACTCCTCCTCTGTAGCCTCACCATATGGCTTGGCTGGTTCAAACTCGCGACCTTTACGATTGCCTTCACTTCCTTTGATGTTCTCGAGTTCGAGGTTGACAATTTGGTGGACAATCACGCTGCAGACACCAGATGGCCACAGTGGATCTGGTGGTGTGTGGGCGACGGCATCTGCCTCATCAGTGTCTATCACACCTTTGTCGTCTTGCAGTTTATCGTCGTTCTGAAGCTGCTTTGGAAGATTCTTGTCCTTACCATCAGTCCTCAAAGCAGGTCTGAATTTGGGCTTCCCAAAATAGCCGACTTCCCAGTGGAGTTGACCTGGCATGTCGCTACCGTCTTGCATGCCACTCAATTTCGAGATTTGTGGGTACATTTTGCCAGGGTGCTGGATCATCTTTTGCATGGATAGCTCAACTTTGCCGACAATATCGTCCGCTGTGTTCCGGTCAGAATCCCAAAGTTCAACACTGAGTTGTTCATCAGCTTTGATGAGCTCTGGCGTCACGAGAAGTGCTGCAGTCTCTTCCCATATCGGGTTGAGGTCGTCAGTGATGACACGAGTGCAATACATTGGCTTGCCATATTTGGAGAAAGACAAATTGATGTAGGGGTCGCTGCCACCTCCTTTACTGCCCGATCGATCTTGCTTACTCAAGCCAACAGCTCGATGTATACGTACCCACATAACACCAAGAGCTTGAGTGTCTTTGGTGATATCGTCGCCCTGCAGCATAGACTTCAAATCCAGGGTCATAGATTTTGGCGCAACGTACAGGCTTGATGCAGCTGCAACGGCGTAGTTAACGAAGTTTGAAATCAGTGGTAAATTCAGGATGTTAACACCATGTTTGACCATTGGAATACAGCCGGCCCGGACGTGGGGCACACCCATCAATGTGAATGTAAGCGACTTGGCGAAGGGGGGCTCGGGACTGAGCTGTAGCCGCAACCTGACTGTACCGACGAGTTCCTGCAACTCGACAAAGATAGGGAGAGGCACGCCCACGAGGCCCTTAACTCCGAGGTAGAAGACGAGATTCATGTGCATGTTCCGAGCATGGTTCGACACATCTCTGTCTTTTCCAGCAGGTTTTGCGTGGTACGCAAAAGAAGCCTCGAGATTATAGTATTCGCCACCCTCTTCATCCGCGGCTGCTTCTTGCGGATCTTTGATCTTCTTGTTCTGCTCGTGAATCTCCTTCTTGATGTCTCCCATCCTCGAGTCAGGAAGTGCCCGCAAGCTCAAGATCCGGATTGGGTTGCTACCTTGGTCAATCTCTGCAACGCGAACATTGTTGATCACACCGGGTACAGATGCTTGCATCACGTCTTCCAGCGTATCTGCCACGGCGGAAAACATGTCTGGATTGATCAAGCTCCATACTACACCAAGGAACGTATTCATCCACTCGACTGATTCTGGCAGCAGATTGGCAGTGGCAGTTCGGCCTCGCTCTTGCTCACTAGACCACTCCATCTCCCGTCCACTACGGACAACTTCTCTCATCCACAAATAGACACCGGAAGCAATGCAGAAACTCAAGGGAATGAGACCCTTCAAAGAGCCTCCGAACATCTTGCCTACAATAACGATCGCAAGTAGAATGCCAATGGCCAATGCTGTAGCTCGTTTCTCGAGGGACTCGAACATTGGCTCGTAACTCACCGATGGAGTAGGATGGAAAAGGATATTCGTCTTTTCGCCGTGGATTGGAACATCAGAAGTTGCGCCTTCTGCGACCGGATCTGGTGGGGCAAGTATGTCTTGCTTCTGGCGGTATTCTTCGCCTTGCATCGAAGGATCGATGGAGACAGTCGTATCTTTTCCCAGATTCTGGTTAGGCACTGAGAGCTGCGAGTGTCAGCTGATGCCTCTTGAAGGTGAGTATAGATCTACGGTACCTTAGGATTGACTGCATTGTCCATGTACTCCTTGCCCACATCTGAGATCATGACTTGATGGCCAGTGACAGGATCAGACACTTCCTTCGCGTCTTTTATTCGTTCTTGGTTTTTGTGTGGCATTACATCTTGATTCTTGACCTCGACATGCCCCTTACCACCAGCTTCTACTTGCTTATCACGGTTCTTCTTGTCCTTGTCGAGATTGTCAATAAACTGCCCGATAGTAGGGATTTTGTTTGTGCCACTCCATGGCTTGCCCGTCCTCTGCTCCTGGGCAGACATTGTTAGAGACCTTGCCCGCAGAGGCTGAATCAGGCTTGCAAGCACTCTATTTGTGAAAGATGGAAGAAAAGCCCAAGCCCGACCCGGACACCTTTCACCTTCTCAAGCTGCCAGAGCTTGTCGTCAATGGCGTGTCTGAATGACCAGGAGTATTGACGAGAAACAAGCGAGCGAAAGCTCGGTTGAGGAGAAACAAGGATGTGTGAGACGGGACAATCGAGAAATCGACAAGCATGCCGCAAATAATGTCACGTTTCACAATGAATGTGTTAGCATCTAGGCTTGCGGCTGTTCAACTCAAATCATGGACAGTGCGCAAGCTTGACGTCAGAGTTTGACTCGCTTAAGCTGCTGTGGCGTTCTTAGGAGTGATGATAGGCGTCATTCGCTATCAAACATGGCAGTGGAGAATAAACAAAATCAACTTTGTGTGCAATACTCAAGGAGAATAATAATTGGTATGCAGTTGTCAAGCAGCCTTGCTCAACGTGTTATTACTTGAATCTGTTCACTGCGGTGGGAATAAGGACTGCGTCCAGTAAATCTGTCAGGAGCAACAACAAAGACAGAGAAGGCACAGGTCAACCGTCTTTGCACCGATAGGATTCACCACTTTCCACGTAGGTACGCGTCCGGTGGATTCTCCAGAACGAAGGATGCAGCCAGAACTACAAGGAGGCTGCACGACGCGGATGTGTCCTGCCACGGTCTCTCACGCCACAAACAATATTTGATAGATGATGAGGCATAGAGGATAGGAAACGGAATAATTGTCGTTTACGATCGCCTATGTGGTAACATCGATGAGTTCGTAGCTCAAGTGGCATCTATGCTCTTCAACTGTTACCTGCAACGTGTCTATCATAAAAGCAAGCCGCTATGCAATCTTTGCAAATGCCACAAGATCAACTTGACCCTTGTGGCAGATTCGTAAAGCCCTTTGAAGACGCCGTGCTATGCAACGTTTGGTAGCAAGGGCTGTAACATCAGAGCTTTAACACCATGTGAAAACAGGTCGTCTGCTGCTGACTGTTTCTAATCTTTCGACAATGACCTTTCTCGTCCTACTTTCCATGTCGTTGGCTGCGGCATAACCTAGATCTCCTGCAGCATCATCTTCGTAATCATACTCGTCGTACCGTTTGTGTCTACCAGTTGTGGTTCTTGTGGAATTGCTGCGATTCCGTCGTGTCGAAGGTGGTGATGAAGGGTGTTGGTGAGAGGTGCTTCTTGAAAATTTGTGTCGCGGAAAGTCGAGACTGAAGCGGGCTTGCTTCGTCTCTGGTCTTGATTTGCCTGACGGACCCGGGCCGGCAGGTAGGGTGATGCTGTTGCTGAGAGTTTGAGACGCCTCGGTGCGTTGGCTTTCCAGATTGGCAAAGTCAAAAGCATTAGAGTTCGTAACTGGTGAGATCGCACCACTTTCGTTATGTTCCTCACTCGAGAATCGACCTGCTATATCCCCATCGCTATTGTCTTTCCTTAATTCGAATCTATTAGGATTAGGCAGTTCCGTGGTAGGGGAGCCGAGCAAATCGAACGACGGCACTGCAGGGTGTTGGGCCCTCGAAGGCGCAGAAGTGGAATGGTTAATGCCAATGTCCATCTCTTCGTCTGCATCATGGTAGTCAGCCTTCGACACGCCGGACCTAGCATGAACGCGTGCCGAGCTTCGCCCAAACTCTGAGGACATACGCATAGGTACCGCTACTGGTATGTCGACGAGATCGTCCCACACGCAGACACGTGTGCGCCGAGTCAACTCCAATGGCCCATGGTCGAGTTGCTTCAATGTCTCGACAACATTCCAAGCTTGACCTTTCATCACTGCTATTTGACGAGCAAACATGGAATCTTTGAAATCGTCATCTTGAGCAAAAACATGTCGTAGAGCCAGTTGAGTTTCGCTCCACCAAGCAGTAGAAGTCAAAAGAGGCAAAAAGTGGTCGCGTGTCCTCTGCGAGAAAGGTTGACCAATAAGTGAGACTGGAAGGAACAGCCAGCCAAAAGGAAAACTTCGCCAGGCATCAGGATGCTTCCAAGGCCAGGACAAGGAATTGTCAATGGCACCCAGTCTGACTGTCGGCCCTGCATTCATGGGCGTCGATGACCTGCTTTCCATTGCTTCATATCTTCTGTAAGGCCTGGATGTATTAGATTCTGGTCGTGGGCTGACTGAAACTGGCCGAGGTGCAGGCATCAGTGTATCTCCATTTTCGTCCTTAGGCTGTGACTTTGGTGGCTCTGCCACAATCGAGACGTCCTGCGTCTGCCAATCGATCTTGATCATCCAGTTATCAAGCCCTCTGTCTGTGTTACGCATGATATAATCCAAAATGACGAGTTTCTCAAGCTCTTCCCGAAACGCTTGTTTGAGGGTGGTAGTCCAGGCGAAGCGAGGCGTGTTCTCCTGCGGTATTGGCGAGGAAATCCGAGGTGAACCGTCTTCGTCATCAGACATTGTACCGCCTGGCATACAGTTCGATAGTGGTCGACGCTTCTTCTTGTCCACTATATCAGGTCTGAAATCTGCCGTGTTTTGATCCGGCCATGGATGCTCTTTGAGGAACATGGTCGCGTCTTTGTATCCTTTCAGAAAGACCTGGAAACTGCCTGGTTTCGCAGGCAGAGGTTTGGTCCTCCTCCAAAAGCCGCCCTTCTCCCAAAAGTCATAGTAGAAGGACTTCGAGGAAAGCCAGACGACTTCGGTATGCGGTACGATGTTTGTGCGCAGTTGCATATCCAGCACATAGGCCGCTGCTTCTGAGACATATGACAAGTTTGGGATCAAGCACGCCCGACCAAAGAAGCATGGAAACAAATTCCTGTGGATCCATTTTGTCCATTTAGGGTTTCTCGAGGCGTACGGTTCTTCGTCCTTGGGCTTGAAAACACCCACCACCTTGCCTTCGGAATTGCGCGCAAAATAGCTTCCTGAACTACCCTGGGAAATCATCTTCGGATGCATGCCAAGCTCTATCGCAACCCTGACGCTCTCCACAATCTCATTGAAGTGCTGGTTATTGCATCGGTCGACACCTTCGTCAGCTGGAGGCAAGGCCGCAAGCTGTTTGTGATTGTATGGTTGTATACCATTGGGAGCTTGGAAGACAGAGTGGTGTATTTCGAGCTGTTCCTCTCTATCTGACTTGCCCTTCACCGAACTGATCTTGAACTTCGAAGCTATCTCATCAGCCCATTTCTCTAGTCGAGCATTAATGGCTTTGATGTCAATGCCAGACGAATTCCGTCGCATGCGCTTTCTTGGACGTGATCGACCTCGAGAAGTGACTGAGCGCATGCCGTCTCGAGGCCCAGGAGGTATAATTGATTCATATCTTGTCGATAGTGGTGTGGTAACATCGTATTCGTCTTCGGAGGCTTCAGCAGACAGTCTCCCTTCTTCTTCATCAGCCTGTGCCAATTTGGCATACCCCGATGTTGCTGGTCTGTGTTGAGGCATTCCTCCTTTGTACCATCCTTACAGATGGCTCTTAGGGTCTTGATAGGGTGTGAAGTCGATCGTGCTCCTACAATAGAGCAATGTTTGTCTAATGTTCGATGTCACGTAAATCTGAAACTGAGCAGAAGTCGTGGTAGGTGTCACATCTGATTGGCACCGCGAACAGGCACGTAGGGAAGAACAAAATGGAGGCACGGGCGCAGGCAGCCCGGAGCAATAAGCATAGATGACACGAAGTCGTTCGAGGTTAGGCGAAGGTTTAGCGAACGTCTAGCGCGGTATTCTGAATTGCTTATTCCTGTTCGAACGTGTCTGCAACTCATCCACCTGCACTCTTCTCTACGATACAAGGGAGACTGGTGGTTTTCCTGACCACAATATATAGCATATGAATTCAATCGTGTTCGTCAACCAGGTTATAAGTGGTTTTTAGCAAGTTGTGGTCACGTGGACACTAGCCCTCTATAAATATACATTACGACCTACTAGCCGCCTCTTGACGACAGGCAGCGGTGGAATGATTGTTGCATCTATAGTGGATTGTTCGCTCGAGTAGCCATAGTTACAACTTGTGGTCTCACCTGGTATCTCCTTAGTAGAAAATTCCGTTGTACTATTCCCGGTCAGATTGATATTCGTTCCACAAGACCGACAGCGGAAAAGGGGCGGCTACTGGTTTTAAAAAGGCAAGCTCTCCACTGCAATTTCGCAATCCCCAGACCGTTTGAATCCAACCACTTGCTCAGGAGGTGTCAAGCATATTCGAAATCTCGCACGGTAGAAAGTTTGCAATCGAATACTCATGTTGATGACCTGCATAACCTTGTCCTGCGCAATTTGCTCAACCTTGAACGCCCTGTACCGCCAGGGACCAGGCTATTACGTTCCTTAAAGGCACGACATCTAAGCGCGCCTCAAGTGCCTTATAGCAGGTTGATAACAGATTGTGGTAGCCGCTTGATGGAGATGATGGCATCCAGCCCATGGTGGCTGCCTCGTTAGTAGTGCTGGTGCCCCTATCGGTTTAGATTGTGCCATGCTTGCCTCATATGGAGCCGTGGTTGGATGTTCCTATCGTTATCGTGGTCAATCGTGTCTTTGCATGTTGGGATGTCTTTTTGAGGATTCAGAGCTGCACCTACCGACGACTTATACCTCGAAATCAGCACGACTTGCATGACTATATACCCAGCTGAAGGAACCCATCAGGTAGAGGTAAAATATGGCGTCAGCATTAGCACAACCGATATTTCGAACATCCAGCATAGAACAGGGGTTGCATATCAATAGCATCACGGACGAGCCCACCGTATATCATGGACAAGCGTCAGATCCTCGATTACCATCACCTCTACCTCCTGCACCAATGTTTATGAAAGACATATCACGTTCGTCGTCGGGCTCAACACACACTTCTGCCGGCATGATGTACCAACCTAACTTTCACACAAGAAGCGCCAGTCTGAGTCAAGGAAGAGTTGAGGAATACAATCGACAACAACAACACAATCGGGCGATGTTGCCGGGTTTGAGCACGTTAGCGTCGCTGGCCTCGACGAAAGAGCCGCAGATGAGGTGAGTGCGCTGATGTTGACATGATCAACATACCTGAGCTGGAGAACCTTTTGTACCGCTGTGCAGCTGGCTCTTCCTCTTTGATGTGTCGAGGGATGTTGTGGCATATACTGACTTTGTTTCAGATCGTTTCCAGCAACGTCTGCGGTCGCCATGTCGTTCAATCACATGTCGGCTGTCCCTACACCAGGCATTTGCGGCAACAATAACCTTCCGGTAAGTCTATCTTCCTGTGACTTCGTTAGCATCTACCCGTCCCATACATGCTGTCTCGTATGCAATACCAAGATTCCAACTCTGTTTCGACAAGAGCTTTACAGATAGCTTGTTTTGCGCCGACAGTTTCGGTGCCCTTACAGCTGTTTTCTCTCCCAGTGAAGGTTGACTTGTCACATCTATTCCCAGGACAGCTTTAGCGGTCTACTGAAAGCTGAGCAGAAGCCGGTCGGCAAAGTTTCCCGAAACTTTGGCGGGTGATCATCCTTTGAAAATCGAGATCTTTCTCCTCTCGAATTTCTTATCGTTATCGCGCGTATCGATTTCAGAAATGGCGACACTAGGTGTAGATGCTAACTCTCCCTACCAACAGCCTGTCTGCCAGAATTGTGAAACATCCACGACACCATTATGGCGGCGCGACGAATCCGGCGCAGTGCTTTGCAATGCGTGCGGCCTATTCCTCAAACTACATGGCCGTCCTAGACCTATAAGCCTGAAGACGGACGTGATAAAAAGTCGCAATCGAGTCAAGTCTGCCAACCAGGGTCCCAAGAAGCAGGTAAGAACAGCAAAGGAAGATACCGAGTGCTTGTGTTGATATTGGCCTAGATGAGCTTGCCTGCGTCACAGTCCACAGATGTAAATGGCTTGCATAATGGTGCGCATAGACGAGTGTCGCAAATCGGTGCTCAGACCTATTCCCAAAGATCACAGTCGCCAATATCGAGAACAGGTACACCTTCGATGCACCACGACCCCAACATCGCTCCTCAGCACATGTTCGACGGCGTAGCACTGCATGATCATGCATTTCAGACTCCCGCCTTACCACACCTCGGTAGCCATCCTTCCACCAACTCGATGTCGGGAATGCACGATCGAAGCATTGAAAGCGGTCCCTTGACTTACGAAGAGCTTGTGGCCTCCAACAATGTTCTGAGAACGCGAGTATCAGAGCTCGAAGTCATCAATATGATGTATACCGATAACGAGAACAATCTGCGCCGAGAACGAGACGAAGCCCTACAAGCGAAAGAAGAGCTCAAGCGAAGAATAGCAGAGCTTGAATATCAGGCCAGCTCATCCGAACCAGACCGACCTAGTAAACGAGCACGAATCGACGAGAATCCTGCACGCGCACCGCTAGCTGAGGCAGACGCTGTGGCAGACGCCGAGCAATAGTATTGCTTTGGTGCAAGAGCATGACAGGCACTTTGATGGGCCGGAGCAGTGATGTCTGCAGCATTATTTATGATTGTTTTGTGATACCCGCATTGGTTGTGATGATTCCCCTATGTTGGATATATGCAGAAAAAAAGCATAGTTTAATTGATGATCAAGCTCATGTGGAAAGAGCTTTGTTAGCTCAAGAGCTCAGTATGAAGACTATATTCAGATAATGGGACATGGTTTCAGCGGTCATCCATAGTCATTCCCCAAACGACTTTCACGATAATCTCAGTAAGAGCACTACTGTCGACCATCGAAAGGCTTTAATTCTGGTGCCCTTGGGTCGATAGGCGAAACCGTAGGCCTGGGTTTGGAGAGCGAGTAGCAGTGAAGTTGACCTGTAGCAGATCTTGGAAGCTTGAGAACATGCAGTGATGCGTGATATGAGCCTATTTGACGTATCCCTACTTTAAGTTGAGGACAGAAATGGAAATAAAAAACAAGCCGAAATTTATTCGTCGTAGAACTTTACGTCACTGGTCATAAAAATATCAGAACGACTTTACACAGATTAGATATGCTTCACGCGCACAAAAAGACAGCTGTTTGACCAATAGTAATGGCGTCATAAGAAGGATTGGCAACCAGACATGGGGAGATCGTCGGAGGGAACACTGAATTAAAGTTCTAGCCACAAATCCGATTCGAGGAGAGTGGGTCGTTCTTTGCCGGACGTTGGCGCGAGCTTCAAGTTGTGGCATTATTCATCCCTGCTGGACAAAAAGCGGTAGGGAGCTTGTGGCTTCCACACCTTACGAAGCACTAGCCAATTTTCTTGAGGTCATGCCCACTTCGTCGCGTCGATACATTTTCGGGCCTGAGATCGTGTTATCAGTCACAATGAGACTGTGCTTGATTGTGTAGCAGAGCGTCATGCTGCTTCGAGGTCGAGACACACAGAGTCCCGGTTGACATGGCATCTGGTCAGATCCGACGACCACATCTGGCTGGAGGCATGCTGTTGATCATGGATTTCCTGGAGGTTGGATAGCCACACATAACAAGCTGTGTGGTGGTGTTGCTTGCCCTGGCAGCATCCACCTTGTGCACTCCACTCCAGGTTGCGCTTTCCCTCGTGCCCTCTGTGATCATTTGCAACTGCGCTGTTACTTCCCTTGGACCTGCTCAGCAATACCTTTGAGCTTGAGCCACTTCTGCGACATGTCGTGTCTGTTGGCGGGATAGCATCATAGTCGTGTTGATAGGACTGGCAGTGTAGCAACTGTACAATCCTCATCCTTGTATCGGCTGTGATGCTTTCGAGCTTGTCGCGCCGCCTGCAGATCTTTACAAACACCACCGTTGTAATGCCAGTGAGGCTATAAGACGAGTTAGACCGGTCCTCAAAACGACTGTGCCAGCGTCATGGCACTGCAGGGGCACTCGCCGCCACAGTTTGCGCCAGCAGGAAGCCCACCTCGCCTAATGAATGGTAAGCAAGCACATGGCTTTGATTGAGGTCCTCGACGACTTTGGTCAACATCGAATCCACCAGTCGTCATGCAATATCGAATGCATCTTTGAGCATCAACACTTAGTCGATGAAACGTTGGCTAACAGGATTGTAGGTCAACTCGAACCTCATTTTCATCCACCACCAATGTTTGGACCTCCTCGACCGATGCTTCCTCCTTCTCCTCAGCAATTCCCAAGATACCAACCACAACCACTGCACCATCCACATCCACCACTCGCTACACCTCTATACGACATGAAGCCCGTCACTCACCACGTACCTCCGCCGCCTGTGTCAAATCCCCACAAGCGACCAGGAAGTAGCATGTCCATCTCCTCGATGCTTGGTAGTGAACCCGAGCGACCGAACCATGAACCACACCCAGTGCACAATCACAGTGCTGCAAGACCAGGTTCAGTCATGGGAACAGGCATGGCTGTCAGCGCCTTGATGTCCTCACCTCAACAGCCACCGAGGCATGCCTATAATGACTATCCATACAAGCGAGAACAGACGCCAGAAAAACTGAACGCAATGTTTCAGGGAAATCGTCAGCGAAGTTCGAGCTCGGGCAGCTCCATGCTGCTTAATAGACAGTTCCATGATCACTATGATCGATACTCGAAACCTCCTGCTCCGACATTCCATGCAGCACCTCCCTTCATGATTAATGGCCCATCAAGAGAAGAACAAGAAGAGAGAGCTCGAAGAACGAGTCTCAGCGGCATACTCCAGCGCCCATCCAGCCAGCCACATGCTTCTGCTCTGCTCCATCAATCACAACGAAGTATAGACCATCTCACCCCTCAGCACCCGAATTGGTACGCTGAACCTCCTCCTCCATCACACGATGCCACCCAGCGCAATGGAATATCGAACACATACGACACAAAACCGCCAGGGTTTCGAGAGCATCCTCGACCTTTACCACATACACAACCCTCACCCACCATGCAGCCTCCTCAGCCCATCTCTCCAGAAATCAGAAGAATAAGCAACGGTTCGTACAATCGTGGTTTCGCAACCCTGTTGAATGGCCCCACAAGTCAGCCAGCTGAGCATCTAGCTCACCATGGCATGGTGCGACAAGATTCTACACAATCTCAGACTGACTCGTCAATGTATGGCGAGCGACGGTTTCGTCATTTCTCTCCACATCCAGGTTCCAATGCTCATCTAACCAGACCAGGCGACGATCTGCTCAGGAAAGGTAGCGATGAGATCTCACACAAAGCCATCCTCGGATTGGGCTTGGAGAACAGGAGAGGACGATATTCACCAGTACCTCAAGCTGTACAGGGGGCTCAAGCACCAACACCGGTACCAGATGGAGGCAATCCCCGAGACCAAGGCAAGGTCTTCTCAGGCATTGGTGGCGGTATAAGTACTGTCGCACCGACATCCGCTTCTGCCAGTCCATTCAAGAGGGACGATTCCGTCGTGAAGACTCTAGATGCAACCAAGATGTCGCGAGCAACTTCAACCACAGGCAAACGTACGAGAAAGATGCAGGAGGAGGAACAGCTTGTGGACGACACCAAGACTAGCACGACCACAAAGCGTCGGAGGTACAAGACCGATTTGCTCAAGGAAGCTGCTGCAACGCCTTATCAGCGAAAAGGTACTCCAACTGCAGGACTCAGCACTTCCAAAAGTGCGGCTTCAGCGACGACAGCTGCACCTATGTCTGGACTACGTACTGAAGCAGTATCGAACTTCAAGTCCAAAAAGACTATCAAGGTGGCCACTATCGTCTCGCAGGTCCTGCGCAGACCGCGACGGCACCTTGGTTCTTTTCAGTACGCCCCTCGGCTCTTGGTGTCAGATGAAGCTCGACCGGCAGAGTCAGAAACAGCAATTAGGGTCGTACCAAATATGCTGCCCGCATTCTCGGAAGCCGAAGACTTGAACTGTATATATACTATCAACGTATCCAAGACATGGCTTCCGGATCGAGAACGGAGATTGATCTGTGCCTCTCGCAACCTTTGGGGATCTGGAATATATACTGACGATACCGACCCCGTAGCTGCTGCGATGCATATGGGATGGATAAAGCCTGCTTTTCATAACGTTGACGAAGCACTCCTACAGAAGATCATCCACGACCAGAACCCGAAGGTTGAGATAAGCAAGGATTTGAAACCGCCATCAAAGCCAATCGATATCAAGAAAAGTCGGGACTTGAAGATAACCTGCGTCGTCATGCCTCTATTAGAACGCTACGAAGATTCAGCTAGGTTTGGCATTCGAAGTCGATCCTGGCCAGAGACACCCCTAGGCCCACCTCATGATGGCGTCAGCTTTTCCATTCTCAAAGTTGAAGCTGTAGATACTGGTCGTGAAGAGCGCCGAATGGGACGGACTGGGGTTAGCAAGAGAGCTCGCCTGAAGGAGCAATTGCTTGCGAGAGAACGTGCCAAGGAAGCAGAGAAAGAACGCATAGCACGCGCTGCGAAGACGTTAAAAGACAAGAACTATAAGCAGAAACGAGAAGAGATCGAGCGGAAGAAAGCACGAGCTGGAAAAGTTCCGAGTCCCCTGTCCAACGAGATACGCCTGAACGACGAAGTCGTGACTGCACCCGTGCAAGCTGAGGATGAGTGGCGGAGGCAGTTAGCTACTGCTGCGGCGTAAGAAGGAGTACTGTAACGAATTTAAACGAACATATGGTACCACGATTGCATATGGAAGGAAAACTATCAAAGCAATTTTGCGAAAGTTGATTTGGGCACAAAAGATGTTTAACGCATGTGATCAGAAACATGCTGGGACTTTAGATATGCACGCTCGCAGCTCATGTAGTTCAAACACAATTACACATACATTCAATAGCATCAGTTTTGGGGGATTTAAAATAACCGAACCCGAGTTTGATAGCTCAAGCATGCGACATCCTTAGAAGATTGACACAGCGCCCATGTCTCTAACACGTATGGACTAGCTTGCGCTTCGACTGCTACTAGTACAGGCTGTGCCGGCCGTTTTCGTAGTTCACTTAGCATAGGTATCAGATGAGGAAAGGTTAGCCACTCAAAATTTGCTAACCTTCTTGAATAGATACTCGTGCACGTGGTCAATATTGTCTACACCGACGCGAGAGTCGTTTAGAGCTGCCAGGCAAAAGTGCAATGTCAATCTAATAACGGCTGCGAAAGGTTTAACTCAGCTCTGGGCTCAAAAGATTGATTCCGTGTCAAATAACTAGAAACTAAATAACCCGCTACGCTTCTTTCCAAAGGGGTATATCACAAGCACTGACAAGAACAATCCGACACTTATTCCGATAGCCACTTGCACCATTCCGTACCCAACGTTGAAGATTGTGCCTCCGTAAACATTAGTCCCACTGGTCACCGTAGTATTCTGCGCATCATAGAATCCCTGTGTGCCATTGTTCACGATACTGATGCCCGTGACATTATGCGTGATCTGGTTCGCAGACGTCAAGCCAGCAACTAAGCTACCACTTGCAGCAAGACCTGATGGCACCATTACGAATATCGCTGGAAGCATTGCTGCGGCAGCCACACCGTGACGGAAGCGACTGTAGCCGTTTGCCAGGACGCCGATGGCCAGCGCACCAAGCGCGTTTGCAACTTGAATGTTTTGGGAGAAGCGGATGGCGGACCAGTAATTGACTTGGTAGCCGCAGAGGGAGATGAACACCATCCAGGCCCATTGTGTGGGCTTCGCTTGATTGATGACCGCGAGACATATAGTGAATAGTGGGACCCAGATGAATTTGATGTATAGTATTCTCGGGTCGTAGAAGCCGGTAGTAGTCCAGTAATCGGGCGACGAACATGTGATATTATTTGTGGCGTTAGGGTAGAGCAGGCCCATCACAGTCGTACCGAGTAAGATGCCAAAGCCGAGGAATAGCGTATAGATAATGGCGTAGACCATGCGAATGCTACCCGCAATGATGTTGCGGGACTGCAATTCGAGGGAAGCTGACAGGATAATCCAGCCCGGTAATATAAGGGCTATTGAAGATTGAGCTAAGGCGGAGAAGCAGAAGACCGGCTTGCCGTGAAGCATGATTGAGCCGAAACCTCGTGCTGCGAATGACGTTAAGCAAGTGCCAAACACTTCGAAAATGTGAGAAAATTGTGCTGAGCGAGATGCAACGAAGAGCTGAAAGAACCCAAGCAGACATCCGAGGATGAAAGCTATAGGGAAGTCTATCGGACGAGACCCAAATGCGAATGGTCCGACGCTAACAGCAGCTGTACCATAGGCTAAGATCAATTGCCACGTTGTGAAGCGCTTTGGCTTTGCTCGTATTGCTGCTAGGTCGTCAATGGCATCATATACCATGTACTGAGTATGCATGACAAGTTTGTATACTTGCTGCACGTCCAGCAGCTTGCCCAGATCGACTGCCGTGGGCTCTTTGATTAGCTTGAGTTCGGTCGTATGAGTTTCCGGATCGTCAAAGGATATAATCATACAGCTGGGCAGATACTGGAAGGAGGCGTGAATCCGCAGTTTTCGAGCAGCCATCACTAAAGACTCTTCCAACCTATGCGTCGGCGCCCCATAAGCCATGAGAGCCTTTGTCATCTCGATAATGTAGTCCTGACACAACAGCCGGTCCTCCAGAGTCAAGAGCATTCGAGCTTCTTGCGCCAGTCGTGCCTGCTTCCGCATATTGCTCGTACTGCTCATGCTTCGAACATGATTCACTGTATGATGCACTGGATGCTTAAGGATTTCCATTGCAGATAGGCGACCACTCGAGGTGTTTCTTTGTAGGGATGGTCTTTGAACGGAAGACTTTGGAGCGGCAGGCGCCATTGCAGAAGGCAAGGTAGCTGCTAACATCTTGCCAAGCGAACCTGTAGATTGCGATTTCTTCGGTGGTGCCGACTGCCACTCTGGATTGTGCTGCCACTGTCCCTCTGGAGATTTGTACCATTTGGGTCGTTTGTGACGAGGTGTTGCATAACCACTAGATCCGGCGCCAGAGGAGTCAAGAGGTGTTTGGCTGCCGCTCAAAGACTGAGGACTTTTACCAGGACTTCTCGGTAAACCTTTCCTAGGAGCTCGAAAGAAATCTGGATTCTTCCTCCTAGGATCTGTGGCGTCCTGGGCAAATGGAGCTAGTTTGGTGAATAATTCACTGGTTTCCGATTCTGTTGGACCATTTTGATATGTGTGACGCGGTTGCTGTTGTAGCCTCAGTAGTTGACCGAGGACACTTTGCTTGTATTTGTGGGGTTTAGGGACATAGTCGAATTCATGGGAATACTGGTCTGGCAATGGCGTTGCAGTTCCAGATCGACCCGGCTGTGGTGTCAAAAGCCCACCAGTTGCTTCGAGATCATCCCGGGTGGTAAATGATCGCAGTAAACGACGTGCTTCTGCAACGTGTTGTGTATTCCGTCTCTGTACTGCTTTCGAGGTCCGCGCGGCCTCTATATCTTCGTCACTATCTGTAGTATCATCTCCCAGCTGGAATTGTGCTCTCGACTTGCTCAGGTCCGTCAGAGGTATATCGTTCAGTTTGATGTCATTGATCGGTTCTTGGGGTGGAGACTGATAAGTTGACGTTCCAACAATAGTACTGTCAGCCGACGTTCTCCTGGATGTCGGTGCAGAGTTGTGCTTCCTTACTCTGTCAGCGTGTCTATGGGCCTTATCGCGTGCAGTCATAGCTGCCACATCCTTTCTTTTGCTATACTCTGAGATCGTCCCGGCGATGGGCAAAGCAAGTTCACCATCTTCAGCATTTTCCGGGGTGGAGCGAGAGGACGATTCGACTTGCCCATCCTCCTCCGGCGGTGATACAGAGAATTTGACATTGTGACGTGCTCTTGTCGAGTGCTTCGAACGGCTGAAGCTGTGAGATCGACTGCTGTCATGTGATCGCTGATGTTCCGGTGATAAAGATGCCATCACAAGCCCGTGACTGTCTACTGAAATGCTTAAAATCCGAATGTCTTTTAGTGAGAACAAATTGGCCAAGAAAAACCAACAGATAGTCTTGCAGATATAGTGTTAACTCTGCATGAGTATATGTAGAGCTGCTTGTGTCAACTAGAGCATAGAATGCGATCTCGTGGGGACAGGGGCGCGACTTGAAGTCGCGAGCCCTGTAAGGAAACTGCTGGGTTAGGAGAAGTCAAAGACTAATGTTAGCAAGTACAAGGGACGATGAACTTCGAGGCAGGAGTCGGGTCAGAAGGCTGCCTCGACCCTCGTCAATGTTCAATTAGAAACAACACGAAAGAGCACGATCAACCCAAATGCGATGCTTATCCTGCAAGCTGAGCTAGTGGTACAGCACATGTTCAGTGCAGATCGAACATTCGTTACTCTTTGCCTCCGTTACCAAGCATGACTGGAGATTTTCCTGTCTTGATTGAGTAAGGAGTGGTGGGATGTAGACAAAGAGGCTCGCGTCTCGAGCATCATGTGCTTTGTATCAAGTCTTCGGACACTGTAAAGTCTCCAATCGTGTCCCAAAAGAGAATAAAGCTGGATCATGGTGGAGGACGAATTAGATAAAGAGCACCGACGTTAGAAGGCTTGTGCTCGAGAACAGAACACGTTTTCGGCGAAACACTGATAAGAGGTAGGAGACATCTGCTTGTTGGTTTAGAGAGCGGAACTCACTGGAGAAATTGATACGCCATGGCTGTCTGTTGAGCGACAGATTTCTGTCAACGAGGCAGCGGACCGAAAAGCTTGTCCTTTGAGGTTTTCTCGGTGGAGGCGAACAATACCTTTGTTGTATACCCATGATGGCGTCGCTGACCAGAGCCTAAGCTCGCTTCTACCTAGACGACATGCTAATGGCGAAAGATATGTCGCAATGCTCATGCTTACCAAAAAGATTGGTGGTGCTGGTAGTCACAAAATAACGGTTACGAAGCGTTCTGAGGTTACTGCGAGCCGAGAAACCCGGGTTCGAGGGAAGCGGCGATCCGGTGAAAGTCCACCGAAAGCCCCGAAGTCAATCTTGACACGTTGAGACATACGTAGTATGCTTCCACACATCTTTGTCACAATATCGCCAGATACACGTCATTCGTCCTTATTGCTACTCTTCAGGTTGCATGAAGTAGCGTGTACTCGATACATCAATTATCATTCCAGCTGCTGCACGTCTATCGGGTCCCAGGTCCATCTTTGATGCGCTTATCTGGAACTCGCGCCAGCGCTACCATGCCGTGAACCGTCTATCGTCATACATGTCTCGAGGTTGAGCTTGTCCGTAATTCTTTGTGGCGGGAAATAGAGCAGTCGGCAAGCTCGCGCAGACAAGCGTGACCAGCCCCTAGATGCCGAATTTGCTCGAAATCAATGGCATCCTGTCATGGATATTCATTGCATTGACCGCATTTATAAGTGGCGGTGCATGCCTATTGACGTGGCGGAGTGGAAAGCAAGCAAGAGTCGACAAGCAGGTCATCGAACGACTACAGACCAAAATTAAGAGCATGGAAGGGCAGCTTCGAGACCTCGTCACGAAAGTCAATACACAAGATGCTTGCATTAGTACTCTTGAAAAGGCAGCTGGCAGGAGACAGGGCCAATCGAGTGCCATCGAAGCCACAGAATGAAGCCCATCACTTTCTTATTGCGGATGCCGGAATTTGAAACACGACCAAGACCTGAAAGATGGAGAATACAGCTTGTTGTTGTCTATACTTATTGTTAATACCTGAAATCTCTGGAACGTGGATTTGGATCATATCAACTGTCGTGAGCACCAGTCTCATTGACTGCAGGACTGGCGGGTCGCAATGTCAGATTGACTGACTGGTACAATTCTGTCGCTTGTTCCGATGCCTGCTGGATACTATCACTTGGTGCCTTTATCTTCTGTTGCTATGCCGGGTCATCGTTGAATTGATCAACATCCTTTGTCATTGTCTCCGACAATGCGTTGAGGCCTCAAAGCTTATAGGTCTGCACCCAGGCTTCGAAGTGGAAGCTGTGATAAGAGCTGAAGAAGATCTGCATGGTAAGTCGGAGGCCGAGGCCAAAGCAAAGCTAATGTGGGCAGCAGTAGCTACTTACATCTCCTCCTTGCTGGCACTATGAGAATCGAATTGGTGTACGCTGGTTTTGTGCAATGACTACAATGATTCAACGTGGTTGTTCCGTATATTCGAGATGGTCACGCCTTTATTATCTTTGGCTGTACCGTCAAGGTTGAGAAATACCCATGGAGCCGCTTGTGGAGGGAACATGTCAAAAGATCGTGGCTTCCGGATGCCTGGTCCTGGAGCAACTACGATGCACATATTCTTAGGGTAACGGTTCTTCAGACTCAGCAAACTGTGTCTGGCAAGTAGATATCTTCAGCTGCAATATACGAGCTGGTGTCTTAATTTTGCTTCCGCACGACTGTGTCTAAGTCTTATAGCTTTGTGACCACATTCAGCACAAGCAGGACTCAAGTCATAAAGTGCTATCCGTACTTATCTCAGGCCTGCCCGAGCTGAAGCTCGTACATGGCGGTAACAATCAGTGCGGCCACTCACGTCTGCCCGGGCCCGTTTGACTAGCACCCCTGGTTTCCATGCAAGAATTGAAGTGGCTATGCCCCACACTTGACAAGTATTCACTAACACACTTGGCTCGCGCAACCAGGGAACAATTGACGGATGGTTCGCCAATAGTTTTGATGACGGCTTCCTCGCACGAATTGCACAACCTTTCCACACTCGTACCGAATACATCAACTGAAGCACTAGGAATGCTCAGCCAACTAAAGCTGACCAGTGGTGCTTCTAGAATCGAAGAATGCTAGTAACAGTGGTAGGAAGCCCGACAATTATAATCTCCTCTGAAGCATTGACAACCTCATATTTCCAGGTTCAGACCCCAGCTGAAGATTTTTAGCTCTTCCTATTGTCCTGTGTCTATTATGCTAAGTACCACAATTGACCCAGAGACTTTAAAACAAAATAGCAATAACGCGCATGAATGCAATACTAGAGAAGAGCACTGACAACCGTTTGCATAGAGACTCACGCTATTGACCTAGACATCGCACTTTGCAGCTGACTGCAATGGTTCGGAGATGGAACCATTCGAATTTGCTGCAAGCAACGAGCTCCGTGCATGAAGCAAAGCCCTAAGCGACTGTCCCAGGAACTATTGAGATTTCCGAGTTTCTCGTTTCTCGTTTCTCGTTTCTCGTTTTAGCCTTGCAAGTCGCAGCAGGGTTCTGCTATAAATGATCGACTTTCAACGACAAGCATTGGAAACGCTATATGCGGCAATGCAGAGACGACACCTCTGTTCGAGAAATAGGTAAATCAGTGCATAGAGAAGCAGTCAGGTGCGGCAATGGGATTCGCCCTCCTTCCCGACGGTGTCGCCAATTGTGAAACAGTTTTGGGCCTCACGACGGAGTTTCCTTGGTGGTTCGACAGACCGAAGTAGCAAAAGTCATACGTGATTGATTCCTACTCATTCTGTCACAACCTCGTCGAAGATAATGTCAGTCTGCACTTTCTCAATTTCAGCCTTGTACGTAGTGAAGCAGTCCGGCTGTATTAAATCCACAACCTGTCCACCAGCATCCAAACTGTAGATGCCACCTGGAAACTGACAAGCCCACAAAACGTTCTGTCCTAGCTTCTTCTCCAGCCACCAGACATAATCAGCTCCAGCTTCTTTAGCCTTCACACCATGCGTGCTGTGGAAAAGTTGTAGTCCTTCTAGTGTGAGAGATGACACTATATCTGGATCATGGTGAAAGAAAGTCATTTCATTGTTCTCACGCAGGACCTTACGTCGATGATTCCTGTATGTGGCTTCCCACTCCGATTTCTTCAGTATATAAGGTATTGTCAACGACGCGTTGTCCAAGATGTGGCATGGTCTTCTACTGTGCAGATTGTCGGAAGTCCAAGTTGCTTTACCTTCTAGGATGTTGCAGATAGCTTCCTTGCCCCCGATCCTGTCCTGACTAGAGCAGTCGTGCTCTCGACTGGTCACAGTGTCATGACATGCTTCATGAATACAAGTTCGTAGAATGAAAGAAAATTGGTTGGAAGCATCTAGTGCTTCGTTTATGAAACCTGTTGGCCAGATTGGATAGCAGGTAGTCGAGAGACTATTCACGTACGACGACGAATCGATTTCCTTGATACTGTGAACATTTAGTAAGAACCACTGATGATGAGAGTGTTGGGGCCAGAAGTGATACGGTTCGAGCACGGTGAATTGCTTCAGCATGGGGTAATGTTCACGGATCGCGCATTTCTCCTTCAAAGCTGTCACAAACGTAGCTATAGCCCTTCTGCATTGGTTACCCATTCTTGCTTGGACCTGATCCCACGACATATGTATCTGATCTTCGGCTCCGCAGGGTTTGAGGCCTGCTCTGAGGTCAGATTTGCAAGCATCGATCACTGCATAGCTCAATGTCGGAGATGCGGCTCGCAAAAGCTGGGGACACAAACGAGGCCAACTCAATCTTAGGGAATACAAGCCTGCAAGGCGGTCCGAGATAAGTGCACATAGGCAGGGCGCTGAGGGATCTCGTCGAAAGTATACAGTAGGACAGTTGATCTCGAGGTGCTGAAGTGATGCCGGGAGCTCTTCGACCAAGCTCACAACGATCTCATCAGTCATTTGGTCTAAGGACCAAGGGTCAGCTGTGGTGTTGCTATGGTTGAACGAGAACGATTGAAGTCCAGAGAGCTTCGGCAAAATCCTCGATAGGTCGTGTAATGTCCGGTGAGATTGCGCAGTATGCTGGAAGGAAAATCTTTCGGCTTCAATCGAGCCATGTACAGTCAAATTCCGTAGCCGGCTGTCCACGAGGCTTCGCCGGAATTGTGGAACAGGTAAGTTAACCTCGATGCACTTGCAGAAGGTAGAGATTTCAGCATAGTTCAGCACAACGTTGAGCCACAATAGCTTAGTGCCTACGAGATACCAGCGCCTCGAGACTCTGACGGACCGTGCCAAATACTTTATATCAATGCTCTGTACGGCGGTGAGGATGAGATCCAGGACTTCATCCGGCACGCTGCTAACTGGAGAGCGTCTCTGATTATCTTTGACCATGACTTCTGACATTGTGCAAATTGTGATATTGCTCAGACTCAGTACCAAAACTCAGCTCACTGATACTGGTATTTGCTCGCGAGATGTGAGATCATATCACAGGCAGTCAAACCAACGAAGTGTTTTTGCAAACGCAAGAAGGAGCAATCAAGACAACAGACACGATTACGGCGTTGCATGCGTCATCATGGGCTCAAAAACTCCCCTATTCCAGCACCAAATGAAGCAGCCTGGTAGGAGGGATTTGTTAGAGGCTTTTTGCGCGGGCCGGTTCGCTTTCGCAAGCAGTAGCCGGTTTGGTGACCGTCGTAAACGGCCAATCTAGGGTGGTTAGTTTCAGTCAATCGCCTATATCAGGTGCATCTCTGGGCTCAACCATCGTTTTACTGACAGCAGGCGGAGGCCACTTTCACATCAATTGCCTGATTTGATCATACGACCTAAACCGAAAGGTCGCAAGACGACAGATCGAAGGGCCTTTTTATGTCTCAGACAGCCTGAAATGAACGAGCAAGAGCTCTCCAATCACGAGCACCCCGACTTGTGGTTTGGGCGGGTCGGAGAAGTGATGAATGATATTTCGTTGCACATATCTATATACCCCCACGCCAAAAACATGTTCCTTGAGCCAAAGCAGCAACAAATTATCTCAAGTTGTCAATGATAGCTTGTGCATACTCATGTGTCTTGGCTTTGCCGCCCAGGTCACCCGTTCGTGCCTTTCCATCCGCTAATGTCTTGAAGATGGCAGTCTCAATTCTGTCGGCTTCGGTGTTCAGGCCCATGTGCCTCAACATCATGATGGAGCTCAACAGCAGTGCCGTAGGGTTCGCAAGACTCTTGCCCGCAATGTCTGGAGCAGAACCATGAACCGCCTCGAATATAGAGCATTCGTCACCAATGTTACCAGAAGGTGTCAGACCAAGCCCACCAATCAGGCCAGCACACATATCAGACAGGATGTCGCCATAGAGATTAGGCATGACCATGACTTTATCAGCATAGGGTGCTGGATCTGTTGTGACCTTCAAGCAAGCATTATCTAGTAGCTCGGCATCGAAATCAACGTTAGGGAAATCCTTGGAGACATCTCGTGCTGTGCTCAAGAAAAGGCCGTCGGACATCTTCATGATAGTTGCTTTGTGTACCACTCGAATCTTTGGCTTGCCAATATCCTGTGCATACTGAAACGCGTATCTCAGCACTTTTTCGGATGCCTCGCGTGTGATCAGCTTGATCGACTGTACTACCCCATCTACGACCATATGCTCGATACCGGAATACTCTCCTTCAGTATTTTCTCGAATGAGAACCGTGTCCACATTATCATAAGCTGTCTTGTATCCTGCAATGCTCTTGCATGGCCGTACATTGGCGAACAGGTCGAATGTCTTTCGCAGGGTCAAGTTGAGCGACCTGTGACCTTTACCAACTGGTGTAGCTAATGGACCTTTCAGCGCCACAAAGTTCTTCTTTATGGACGCAACTGCATCGTCAGGAATGGCAGTGTTTCCATCTTTGATGATTGGTCCAACATCGCATGGCTCCCATTTGATCGGGACATTGGCTGCGGCGTAGATGTCTTTGACCGACTGAGAGATTTCAGGTCCGATACCGTCACCCTCTATCAAAGAGACAGTATATTTACCATCGGAGCCCTTCTTTCCTTGGAAGTGTGCAATTTTCTGTTCGGCAGGTGTGGCATAGCCTCTAACCTGATATCCGGTCAGCACTGCGCGTTGAGTTACATGATATTGAGCCACTCACACTTTGTGATGCAGTTGCCCATCTCGGCTGCTGGCAGACGGTTCGAAAGCAGTGTCGTGTCGCAAAAGTCAAGGCTCGAGGCGTTACCATCGTGATGGTCTCAATAGGTAAATTTGGCCTGCCAAGCTGCAATAGAATGCTTAGGCGTCTGTGCAAGGATGGAAACGAGCGTGTCAGCTCCAATTGCAACTTTTGACTGCAGATTGACCATGGACATATAGCTATTCGATAGCTCTAGCCAAAGCCTCGCAAAAGATACGAGCCCGCGCTAAGTTACATCAAAGGCTAGGCCATTACAGGCTAGCGCTCAAAATAGCGCGAAACTTCAAGGTTGCAAGCGAGCTTAAGGTAGTATCATGCCAATAGCCGTCAATTAACAGTCTCAAAGCGAAAGGGAGGCTAGATCTACAGCAGATCGAAGATTCCTATCGATGAACGCTGTAGGTTGGCTGAAAACTGACTATCGCAATGGCTGAGCTGAAGTCGAGGTCCTAAGGAGAGCAGAACAAGCATGTATTCCACTCAAGGAGCATCGGACCACAATGTTTTGAGCTACTACAATCTTCAAGATCCAAATCCTCTTGAATGGCCCAAGGACTTGGACGATACCGATGACGAGGTAGATGACACCAAGACAACTATCAGGAGATCAAAGTCACGATATTCTGCTCTCGAAAGGGCGGCAAGCGATAGACGTACGCTCCTTCCTGGGTCTCAAAAAACACGCGACGGCAAAGCCAATCTGGTTCAAAAAGACGAGCCAGATCCTTTGGGAGGCTCAAGATCTGTGATCGCAGCCTTGCGACAACGACAGCTGCCGGTCGAGCAGGATGTGCGGCTCCGGAACAGGTTTCTATTGTCATCGACCACTTTTGATGCGTCGTACTTCTTGTCGCAGGTTCATCCAAATGCATCCGTAAACGATCTCATAGCTGGCTTGCAGTTCTTAGAGCAATCCATTGACCAGAAGTCTGCCTCGCTTAAAGTGTTGGTAGAGACGAATTTCGAACGTTTTGTCCGTGCGAAGGCAACCATTGATAACGTTTACACCGAAATGCGCAATCAAGGCTTGGACAAGAATGCGCCAGCTCCTCCGTCCAGTCCTCGTGGGTATAGACAGTCTCGACAAGTCAGTCGACAAAGTGGTGCACACCAAAGAATCACTAGTAGCGGTAGTGTAGCTCCACCAACCCAACCAAGCAAAAATGCGCTACGAAGAGAGACTGAATATGGTGTGGCCGGAATCAAAGCTCCCCTTCTTGAAGTTTCACAGAGAGCAGAAGATGTCTGGGGTCCTGCTCTGGGCGGTCGAGAACGTGAAATAAGCTTGAAGGCAATAGCCGAAGCTGTCGCAAAAGACCGTCCGCTCTACGAGCTTGGAGGCAGCATGCGACAGGCGGCACAACAGAAAAATTACGACCGTATTGTCGATCTATATTCGCAAGCTCGTGTCTATGCAGCTCAAGCAACAAGTCTTGGAGAACAGGCAGCACAATCAGGGCAGACTCTAAACGACGATCAAATTCACAAACTGTTGGTCACAGGGAGAATGTGGCAAGACATTCAGGAGCAGGCGAAGGCGATCAAGCGCGAAATATGGCGTCGTTTGAGCAACTTACAAGACACGCACAGGCGGCAAGACTCGAGCTACACCGAGGAGCACATGGACTTGATTGGTGTGCTGCTGGAACTTGGTGTGGAAGATAGTCCGATATGGGTGTGGTTGTTGAGCAGATACGACAACCTGAAGAACAAGATTTCAGCAGTGACTGAGAGATCGAAAGTTGAGATCGAGGTACTACGCCGACGACTCGAGTCGCAAGAAGCACCCACGACCGCAACTGCTGCTGCATACCTTCGAGCGATCTCACACGACGACTCAACTGATATTGACAAGCAAGAAGTTCTTGACTTATGGAAGACCGTCTCATCATATGTGACCAAATTGCTTTCGCTGACTGATGGTCTGTTAGGAGAGGTCGTTGACTTTTGGGACGCTGCTCGTTCTTTCATCGACGGCACGAAGCAAAAAGCGCTACCTGTGGGATACGCAGGCGAAAGTCGTAAGCACCACAGACTATCTGATGCCGGCGTTCAAGACCTTTCGGATGGCGTGATTGAGCTTGTAAGTCTCCTTCGGGATGCACTGTATGCTCTCTTCGCCGAGAAACCAACAGAGGATCTCTCTTCTATCTTTTCGCCCATGACAAATGGAACCCCGCGAACGCCCGCCACAGCAATCTTTTCGCCTTCAGAAGGACGTCTCGGAAGCATCGATGAGAGCAACATGCCACCACCTTCACCCAAGAAAGGTCAGCCATGGGAAGACTTTGCATTTTGGCCACCTCATTCGAACGCCGTTAGTGCTGTACAGGCAATCACCAGGATGCTGGTGAGCCTAGGGACTGGGTGCGGCGAAATGCTTGCTATTGAGCCTGTGAATCGCCAAAGTATATTAAGCGACAAGATCAAACTGCTTGTAAACTCGGCTCGTGAAAGGTGTCTTCAAGCCATATGTATGGCTTGGTTCGCAGATTCTGAGCACTGCAGAAATCTGGAAGACTGGGTCAGATCAATTGAAAAACGCAACCAGACGAGATTGCCAGTATATTTTCTTGCATATGAACGTACAGTGCTCAATGGCCTACAACAAGTCATGTACTTCTCTGAGGGCATCGCAAAGCCAGTCGCTAGATCGCTCATCACACCACCGTCGAGCAGGAACGTTCAAATGTCCAGACAACGATTTACGGAGAGCATATCTTCAGTGCTTAAAGGCATGCTGCAAAACGCCGAGCAGGTAATCGAGACTGACGGCGATGAATGGGTGGCTGCATCAGAACCATTCCAGAACGCAACAGGTGATGTAACAACACAAGCTTCCTATAACGTTGACGCCAGCAATCGCAATATCCGGATGCTCCTGACAATATCCAATTTGAAAGCACTACGAGCAGAGCACATTCCACAATTGATCCAGCTATTCGAAACTTCTTTCACCGTCAAGCTTTCTGAAGAAGCGGACCAGATCAACAAGCAAGCAGCGGACATTGACAGACAGCTCTTTCACACTTACACGAAGCCAACTGTGACGTACATTACGAAGCTCATCAAGGAAGGCATCAACGCTCCGGTCTGGGAACCGAGGACTACCAGACCGGATCAGGTCAGTCCATATGTGTATGCATCACTCATGGTACTCGTGAATACGCATACCGAGATCACCACCACTGTTATGCTAGGAAACGCCACAAGCTCGAGCTTGTTGCCAGAAATTCTGTCATTCATGCTTGAGAGTATTTCGCAAGCACTTCTAGATGGCTTCAAAGAGCGCAAATCTAATAGGTACTCTCTGGCTGCTCTAATACAAGCCACACTGGATACTGAATTCATTGCGCAAACCATGTCTCAGTATGCCAGTAAGCGTACGGGAGAAATTCAAAACGAGATCTACGTCGAGCTTGACAAGCGAACGACGAACGACGCCAGAGCTGATTTGCAAAAAGAGCTTGGTGTAATGAGAGGAGTGCTCAAGAAGCTTCGAGAACAAAGCAGAAATAGCTTCGGCTGTTTCAAGCGCGCAAGATCGGACAAACCAAAGCCAGAACGACAACAGTCCGAGAGGTAGAGACAGAAACTCGACCTATCTTCCCCGCCTACCACGCCTCCCTCTCCCTCTTCTTACACCTCTAGCTCTAGTCGTCATTCCTTTCTTACTATCATGTTCCATTTCTTCCTGCTCGCTATCCTCTTCATCATCGTTGTCGCCTTCGTCTTCATCATCAACGTCATGCATCTCCGTGTCTTCCTCGTCCCTGATACTAGGAGTTGCAGCCTTACTTGTCCTTCTGCTATTCTTCCCAGTGCTACCAGCAGGGCTGCCATCCTGCTTCATCTCTGCTAGGCGTCTAGTAGCAGTTCGTCGACCGGAAGACCTCACTCCACGCACAGAACCGACTGGACTACTTCGTGGATCTTCGCTGTCCGCAACAGTGCTTTCACGCATACGTGTGCTACTTCTATCTTCCTCGGACCAATCCTCATCTCCAGCCGGTGCAAGCCTACGATCCCACATCTGCTGCTCGAAGTCATTGCCTTTCAGCTCGAATTCGCGCCAGTACTCTGCCGCTGCCCCATCTTCGCTATCGTTAGGTAGATCAGCGAAGATGGCGTCCTCACGCTCGTCAAGTGCTTTTAAGTCGTATAATGATTCTAGCTTCCGCCATATACCGTCTGAAGTAGAGCAGTGCTTATGCTTACCACTATGTTGTGGAATCGTGCCGCTGTTCTGTAAAGTTTCTATAATGTTGAGCATTCGGAAGTGCTTGTGCAGACCTACTGGTTTGCAATCTGTAATAGCTTGTAGCAAGCATAACTCTTGTGGAACAGTCCAGTGACCCGGGTCTAGCTCAGTTTCAGACATCTTTTGCTCCTCTATAGTTATTGCGGCCATCGTCCTTGAGCCCAGTATCAGGCTCGGTGAAAAGTTGAAGTTCTAGCGTGCATGTTCTTATAAGTAGCATTGACTATGATAAATAATATCTGTCAAAGCACTGTCGTTGGGCACGGGAATATCTCGTCCCTCAACACTTGGCATACACAAATTTCTTGTGGCACCGCGTCGTAGTACTGCACACACTGTTGTCCTTCACTCCCTGGGGGTCTTATGAAGAATTTGTATCTTTGAGGTGCTTGATATTTAGAGCTCATTGGACTATCTCTAGGGCAATACCTACCTAAAGCGCGTGGCTCAGCCGCTTATCTATTGTGGCTGATCAACTGGTTACCATCGTTGCCGGTTTCGCACCATCGCCTAGAAAAGCCGTACCGGTGCTGCTTCTGAAAGTTGTTGGCTCTAAAACTCTATAGCCAGCAGGTACCGAAGCCCATCGACCTTGAAAGCTTGCGTCATCCTAGGCGTCCATGGGTCTCAGTAGGCAAGAGCTCGGCAACTCTCAAATATTTCCTTTCTCAATCACATGTCAGGTCTTTTTGCTCAGCTCAAACCTGCTCACTTCACAGCTGTGCATTGGTTCCAGGTATCCCCCGTTGAGTATTGAGTCATGCCCGACTTGTATATTATGTTCTGTGTTTGTTGTTCCTCTTCTCTTTTGTTCGATCAAGCAGCGCAGTCGACCCCTTTGATGGGTCATCGACTGCTTTTAGTCCCACTGCCCTAGCCTGGCCTCACCTAAACCATGGCTTCCTTCTTTGATAGCCAGTTTTCTTCGTCTTCTCATCGAGATCTGCGTGCCGAAGAGCGTGCCGTGAATCGGGAACGAAAGCAGAAACAAAAATACTACGCCTACAGAGGGGTGAAACCTTCTTGGGTTGGGCAGCATTACTACGATCTAATAGTCGTGCGAGAAGAGAACGTCGACTTCAAAAGAAACAGGAAGACCAAGAAGTTCTGTTCTTCTGTTGTGGTTGAGCACGAGTTGCCCATAAGACTTGACGATGTTCTTTCGAGACAGCTTCCTTTTTACCAGTCGTATGCTGCGGCATATATCACGCACGCTATTAATGAAAATACGGAAAAACACAAATATCTAACACCACTTAACACAAATACCGAGACACTTGTCGAATCTGCAGATTTGACTGCCCTCTTCCGTCAATGCGCAGTGTCTGGAGCGGATCTGAAAGGATTACGGGTCAAGCTCAAAGTTCGTATCTGGACTAAGCGTGACAACTTCTGCCAGAAAGAGTTCTTTGTAGGTGGACCTGATGTGAGGCACCATCGAGGTAAGCGACGGGTACGAGAGCGACATTGCAAGAAACGGACCGAGCATGATCAACAACGTGACAATCGGAGTCATGCGATACAACGCCGAGCAGTCGAGGAGGCGAATTTTACTGTCCCTGATAAATGGGGTTGCGTCTGGGGTGACCCAGAGGCCCAGGATAGTATGTCTAACACAATCTTTTGGGACTACGGCAACGCAGGTCACAACATATGGGAATATGGCGAAGAAGAGCCTGGAACAGACGATCTTATTCGAGCGCGACTAGCAGGCGAAACAGATCAGAGTCCCGCGTATCACATGAGATGGACTGCACTTCAGAGACAGGCTGCCGCACCCACTATCACTGAAGGAGGAGAAAGTTCATTTGACGACGAGCTCTGGGACGACTTTGCACTGTCTCTCAATTCCTCAGAAATCATCTTTGTGCAGAGAGATGAGACGGAGGGCCTGGTAGACGTCGACGCCTTGTCAGACCTGGCCGATGCGTTCGATGATTGGGACTTGGTTAGCGACTCTTCCTCACCGGTTTAGGTGAGAGCATCAGACTAGTCGTTCATTCGTCTGAACTCGAAGGATCAGCGAATAGATTCTAGAGCTATTATTTCGACAGTCGTACCTACCTTTCGCTCAAGAGCAATTACGTCACCAGAGGTCCCACTTCTACACGTTCCTTTTCCCGTAGGCTATGTATTCTTTCCTGCTCCTTTTCCGCCTTCCTTTTCTTGACCATTAGTTTGTCGAATCTCCCTCTTACGCCATACTTTATCTTTGTGATCATATCACCTGCTTGACCTTTATTGAGATCTTCGCTCGTCAGCGGCTCGTCTGCTGTCACATATCGAAGCTTATTGATAAATGACAATTGTCCTTCGCTTGCAGGCGATCGGCGCCAAGAAGATGAAGTCGCAATGAACAGACGCTCAAATTTTGTTGCTGCAAACGTATCTGCTGCGTTCAAGGCTGAAGTGAGGGTCCCGGCTGTGGCGATCGTGCGAGGTCTGCTGTATGGCGCTTTTGTCTTTTCTGTAGGCTGCAAAGGATACTTGTAAATTACATGAAAAAGGGGAGTATCGTTGCCGATTATCACAACGTCACTCTTGCTGCTTGTCTTTTTGGCCTTTACAAGCTCTGCAGGGGTGAGGCGCCGTCGTTCGAGTGACAGCACACCACTCTTTGGCGCCAAAATATATCTATCTGCATCGACCTGTACCCACGCATTTGGCGATATGGCACGGATGTGACGCTCACCAGAAGTATCTTCGAGGAGGTCATGAACCGAGTCGTAATGTGTATAGGTCAAATTGCGATTTGAAAATGCCTTCGCGTCTTGCGACGCAAACAGCGTGTCCTGCGTGGGCTCGACTTCCTCAAGATTGGCCTCTCGCTCCTTCATCTTCTCGAGGTCGTTGCTCGAGGCATTCTTGACGACCTCGCCAGGGTCGAGGCCAAAGAGTGTTGGCACCGTCACAATTCCCGTCTCGAGTGATGCAACCATATCAATAACGTGACAGTCAGCTTTGTCTGAGTGTAAGCGCATGCCCCGACCGATCATCTGTACTAGAAGATTTCGCGACTTCGTAGGACGACAGAGCAGAACGCAGTCGACATTAGGCATATCAGTGCCTTCGGTGAAAACACCACAATTCAGCAAAACTGGAAATGCTCCTTGTTTGAAATCCTCCAATCTTTCGCCTCTGATCTTCTTCTTCGTCTCGCCAGTGATAAAACGTGCATCCACCCCATACTTTCGGAATGTGTCGGTCAGCGCGGCGACATGACTCAGATCAACGCAGAATACCAGTGTAGATTTTCGATTTGCTGCTTCGTCCATCCACGACTTCACTGTGATTTCGTTGATTTCGTCATTATTTACGGCTGCGCTCAATTGAGAAGTAGCAAAATCTCCGTCCTTGCTTGACTTCACACGCGACAAGTTTGCACCTGATCTGACGGTCGTGAATTTAACATCGCAGAGCCACTTCTCGCCGATCATGTCCACATAGTCCTTGTGGTACACTATATGGTCGATCGCAGCTCCGAGTCGTAGACCATCGAAACGCGAAAACGTAGCGCTCACCCCAACCAATGCAGGCGTATTCCTCGTTGCTGCAGGAGTTGATTCTAAGCCAAAATGTTCCAGTACTTCTAGATAACCAGGCGCCACAATATGATGCGCCTCATCGACAAGAATCAATTTGAATGTGTCTGGGTCATACTTCTCCAGTCGGCCAACCTGTAAACTGCGCACTGAAGCGATTGTAATGTCTGCACTGCCTGTTGCATGTTGATCTCCCATCTCAATCTCAATGCTCTTCTCCGGATACTGTCTTTGACAATGTCTCGCTGCCTGCTCTACTAACTCCCGACGATGCGCAAGGATGAGTGTTTTGGTAGCTTTCGGATTGCGTGGCTCAACACGGTCGATCAGCTGCGTAAATATCACTGTCTTCCCACTGCCTGTGGCCAGCGATACACCAAGTCTGCGATGACCATTGCTGAGATATGATAGTACGGACTGGATGCATTCCTCTTGATATTGTCGTAGTCGTATCTTCTCTTCACCTACAATTAGTGGTGCGGCAGCAACCACATCGGCGAGGCTTCGCCGCCAGATGCAAGGCTTGACAATCGCACGCCACGAACATGACGCACGAGCCAGCCATGGTACTGACCTCAGCATGCTTCATGATGAGTCTGTGCAAGCAAGAGAAAGGATGATTGCAGTGGTGTCGATGAAGAATGAGGCAACAACAATCCCGGCTCCACCACGCTCGGATAGTGAAGCACTGGTAGTGTCATCATTGGCACTTTCGCGTACAACAAACAACTCTTCTCGTGTCGTGTGGGTGTCACTCTCCACTGGATGAACATAGAATGTCGCTCCTTCCTAAACGAAAGCGACGAGATCGAGTGAGCGGTGCTCTTTGGCGGTCAAAAAGGCATGGATGAGAATGTCGACAATGGGATTCGTGACGATCACGAAGGCTTCACTGTCACATCGATCGCGCCGTGGCAGACAGACCAGTCTGCAGATCACGTAGCACAAAGTACGACCAATGCGATTGCCCTACAGGAAAAGAACCGCTGGGCGAAACTGGCAAAGCTTTATAACGATCGCTATCTAGAACTTTTCAAAGAGCCTCAGGATGAAGTGAAACATAGGCACCACCTGCAAGAAAGCCAATACGGTAGTGTGACCTGGTCGAAGGACGACAAGGAGAAGTTCTTCCAAGCTCTTACCAAAAATGGTCGTCATGATCTGCAGGCAATCTCTAACATGGTCAAAACCAAATCTACCATTGAAATCCAAGAATACCTTCACCTGCTTAAAGAAGCTGAGCATGAACGACATATGTTCTACAAGTCTGTCAAACAGGCTTCTCATGCCGAGATTGAAGCAGCTGTCGAAATCGGACCTGAGCTCGAAGCTAAGCTTGAAGAAGCCAGTGATGCTCTAGCTGCTTTCCAGGACAATTACGATCAAGCTGCTGCTCGGACTAGAAGTCAGAGATTTTGGCTGATTAGCAGCGACATTGCTGCCCAGATAGATAAAGAAAATGATGCTAGAAGTCAAGATGACAACGATGGCGAGATGACCGCTGATGATGGTCTATCGTGCCTTGATTATTTCAAGTTTGGAAACATGCTGGAGCTCAGTAAAACATTGTTCATGAACATGTCAGTGTCCAGACTACATCCTCACTGGAAAGATCTGGTGGAAGGCGATGAACAACCTTCAGTCACAATCGAAGCCGCCAACGACTTGTTCAAGCTTTGCAAAAGCCTTACCCAAAGGATTCTGCAGACAGCTATATTCTTAGCGGAGTCGAGGATTAGAACCACAAGTTCCCTCGACTATACACCATCGCGAACGCTTAAGGAAGCTGACGTGGCTGCCTCCCTAGACGTCCTTCGAATGCCTGCAAATGCTTTTGACTACTGGCCAGCATATCTCAAGAGAAGTGGAGCTACGATTGTCGTGGGTGGTCACAAGAAAGGTGAAAGGTCGGCCAGAGTAACGATGGCAGAAGCGCAGCAGGTCCTGGCGATTGAACGAAGCGAAGGAAGGAGAATGTCCCTCTCTAGAGCTGTCAGTATAAGTTCAAATGCTGACACAGGCTCCAAGAACGATGTGTCTCCACCTGCAAGTCGACATACGGATAGTAGTGTAGGCTCTGCGCAGATGAGCTCGCAAGATCGCGCTGCAGATTCCAGCTATTCCGAATCAGATGACAACAAGCTCGTTTCGTGTAATTCAGATGCTTCGGAAGCAGGGAGCGAAAGTGACATCAAGATGCAAGATCAGCCGAATGCACATATGAGCAGGAAGAGACGACGAAGACTTCTAGAAGAAGCAGAAGACGAGTTTATGGAGGAGCTCGATCAAATAGCTAGCATGAAAGAAGACCACGAGCTTCGCAAACGACTCGGCTGGCCTGTTGTGAACACCGATATCAACGTTAAGCTTGGTCGCAGGCCTGCGAAATTGAGGAAGATGCACGAAGATCTCAGGGACTGGACTGATATAGACTACCGGCAAATCTGGGACTCGGGCTCCCATAACGCGTATAACGGTGTAGAGGACCCAGAAACAATTAGCTAAAAAGGTTGAGGAAAAAACAAAACCATGAAAGAATAAGGCTATGCCGGCGAATTGGTTTCAACATGGACCAGGTTATTGTGCTAGATGGTTCTTTATGCTATAGGTTTCGCCATGGCCTTGATGATTTGGCCTTGCTTCATCAGCACTCTAGGCTTGATGGCATCCTGGAAATGATTCCTAGTACTCCATTCCGGACCCATGGGAAGTCTCAAGCTTCTTTCATACTGACTTCTGCTTTCGAAGGGATGTGGCAACTCTTGAGCCAGATACTTGCCATTCTTCTTGATGCGCTTCTCATTAATGACCACGCGATCAAGCTTAGCATCCTTTCGAGCCTCCGGTGCAACACCTTTGATTGTCGTAATGAATCGACGTTTCGCTTTGTTCTGGACTTTCTTGCTGATACCTGCCCCAGTCCAACTGCCCCACCCTGGAAGTGTATTATCGATGATCTGGTCGCCTTCGTCTTCAACAGTTTGCTTCTTCTCCTTTTTGAAGTGGTCAAGAAGATCAGTTTCGTCATCGCCAGCGAAGACATCAATGGCCAGCTGAGTCTTGGCGTCAAATCCATTTGTTTCACCACCTGATTCGGAAGGACTGGTGTATCCGTCTAAGGCTAATTCCTGTGGGTTTTTGTCTGATCTAGCGGTTATAGCTGAGAACGATTGCTTTGGCATAGTCTTCGTGGTTGACAATTTGAGCGTGTTCTGGTCAGTGATATTTCGTGGGGTGAATACTGATCTGGATTCCTGTGAAGCTGGTTCGATTTGATTTATTGGGGTTTCTGACCCGTGTCTGGCTCCTTCTATGCCACGAACCTCGTCCTCGTCGTCCGTCAATCGTTCTTCAAAGTCCAGACGATTAGCCCGCGCAGGCGCAGGAATGCTCTTCTTCACATCCTGCTTACCAAATCTGAGATGCGAAGGTCGTTCTTCTTCTACGTCCGAATTACTTTCTGATAGTTCGTCGTCGCCTTCGATGGCTCGCTTCAGCTGTCTAACCTCTTCATCATTTTGAACTCGTCTTTCGGCTTCGGCCTTCTTCATAAACGCCATCTCAGCTAGTCTTGAGCTTCCAGTTGTCCCTGCTAGTGCCTGAAGTTTGTCTAAACGTTCATTCCATCGACTATCATCGTCGAAATCGGAGTCGTATTCAGACTCGGTTTCATTTTCAACGCCAGACGCATCTGAGTCTCGAACTTCTTTTCCTTCAATTCTTCTTCGGAGCTCTTCATCCCGGCGAGCCATCTCATTGACTCCAAGCTTTGCAGCATCATTCCAGGTAGTCTGACCAGTAGCTTTCGCAGCTTTAGCCCATCGACTCTCTTTGTGCCTGGCACCCATTCGTTCTTGAGCACGTAGTCGATCATTACGCTCACGCTCCTCTTCAGAGTCCACGACACCAGCAGCAGCCAGTCTTTCTTGTTGCGCAATATGCATCTTGTCCTTTCCTTTGCGATGCACGCGCCGATAGGCTTTACTCTTGATTTTCTTGATGCGCTTGGCACGAATTTCTTCACGAAACATAAGCTCCCTTTGCATGCGGAGGTCTCTCCTTCGAGCTTGAACCTCTTCCAATGGGATCTGTTTCGCCTTTAGTTCTTCGTATCTTTGCTCGTCATCCTCGCCGCCATGACCGTTGCGGAGATTATAGCCACTTTCTTGCATAATTTCCTGGATTTTTGCCTCGAGCTCAGATTGTGGCTGGTCTGCCAGAACAGGTCTTAAGGACTTAACTCCTGAAGCTGAAGCTTTTGTAGTGTCAGTCAACGGGAAAGAGACGTGTTCGGCACGCCTGTTGTTCTTAACAGTGTCGACCCATCTCTCTAGCGTCTGCTTGGTTTGATCATAGGCGGCCACTCGGTCCAGACGATCCTGCTGCCGCTTAGCTAGCGGAGCAACAAGCTTGCCTGGTATGCCGCCTTTACGATTAGTGCCATCTTCTCGCTCAGCTTCCTGCAATATTTTCAAAGACTGTCTGTGTGTCGGATCAGTCACATATTGCATGAGGTCTGCAGCAGAGATTTGGGCCGAAGGCAGGGCAAATTGCGATGGTCTGTCAGGTAAATTCCTGCTAGGTCTCGGCTTCGACGCGACATCAACTTGCTCGGCTGGCGTCAGACCGTCTACGAAAGAGCGCAAACGCGCAGTTGTTTCCTCGTCATGCTCGTCTTCCGAAAGCTCAAAACCGTTAAAATCTTCGTACTCATCTTCGGCACTTTCATCGCTGCCTCGTTCTGATTCAGACGCCGCAGAGTGTTCACTGCTCGCAAATGGTTTTCGCGTGTCTTTCTGAGACATTTTGCCGCCTCTTTTGCTGGCGCTTTCCTGCTCTTTACGTTGCTCCTCATCATCCATGTCCCAGGCTGCAGCTAGATCGATGGCATCCTCACCAAGTTCGTCTCCGTCTGACATATAATCTCCAGAAAGATGTCCTTCAGCCTCGCTGTTCTCGTCAAGATCATCTTCGCCCAGATCTAGCGGATGCTCTTTGACCTGCTTCGGTCTCTGCTTGGGCACTTTGCTCTCGGACTTGCTACTACCTCTAAAGGTGAAGTTTGCAAAGCGCTCTTCGTCGCTTTCACCAAAAGCTTCGTCACTATCGATGTCACTGTCGTCGTCGTCCTCCGCCACACCAACGTGCCACTGATTCCCTTCCAGGTCACTACCACCATCCTCCTCATCATGATCGTTTACACTGTGATCGACCTTACGTCTCTTTGCAGACCGTTCATCGGCATCAGCTCGTGTGTTAGGCTCATCGTCGTCATCTTCAGCCTGCCCCAGTCTGTGCTGGCGAATTTTAACTTGTTGCGGGAATTCTCGTTCGGCTGTCTCGAGTGCGTTGAGTCCACGATCCCTGGCTGGTTTGCTTTTGCGTAACTTTGCAGAGGTTTGTGCAAGCAGGGAACGTCCATGCGCTTGCCGAGGCATGGTGATTTGTTGCAGCAAAAGCAGGTGTGAGACTACTTGTAGCCCACTTGATGATTTGAAAAAGAGCATCAAACATTTTCTGGCGGAGCAAGTAGACCAATGGTGCATCTAGGCCTATTTCGCGACTACCAAAAGACACCTGTAGGTATAGACAGTGGATGGCTAGGAGCTGCTGTAGATGGCCTGCAGTACAGGCGCTGAGGCCCCTACACCACGACCAAACGTACCTAGTCCATAATACATGTGAATGTGCTTGATTAACGACTCTGACGCAGTTTTTAAATCGATATAGTTTTTAATTGTCCGGTGAATATACGTAATTATCGATAATAAACGGTTACAGCTTCCGGTTTTCTTAAGTATTCTAATTCTTTTAATTAGGTATAAACTATATTTAATATTAAAATTTTAGGTACTAAATAAATACTAAATATTATAAAAATTAAAAAGAATTATAAATATTCTATATATTTAGTAATAATAACTATTATAGTAGTCTTTTAAAGATAAAATTAGTATATAAGATTTTATTATCTTTAATTATCTCTATAAATTAATTATAAACTTACTTTTAAATTTTAATATAGTATAGAATATATAAATACTAACTAATATTTATAGTTATAATTTTATTACTAACTCTATTACTTTAGATATAAGAGTTTTTAATACGATAAATAGTGGCCGGCTAATCAGAGATAATATACCCACTTACCGGATAATTAAAAACTATATCGATTTAAAAACTGCGTTAGAGTCGTTATCCTGTAGGATGAAATCGGTTTCAGGTTGTTGAACTGCCCGTGCTAACACAAGCTCGTATTGAAGCTGATCCCTGAACAAAGTCCATCTGCATCGAACGAGACTGTCGCATTACAGATATCGGCACATTCAGGAATTACATATAATCACGAGAATAGTCCAGTCATCGCATCGATCCCGACGAAGAATACAACATGCGACCGTCTCCAGTACTATGTAGGAGAATAAAGTCCCGCCATGCCTTCACCACGAAGGAAGTCGGGAAGGGCTTCTATAGAGGGTCAGGCACGGGTTCTATGGGCGCTCACACCAGATACGGTGGCTACTTGATTGACTGGCGCAAAACTCGACATTTTGTCGTCCCAGATCTTCAGGCATGCGAAGTAAGTTCCGTCAACAACTACTCCGTCAATCAAATGTACTGACGTTCGTGTAGCTAACTCCCTTCGTACGTGACGACAAGACATACCTGACCAAGCAGCGAGTAGATACAGACGGTAAGCCGTACAAACAGAAGTACGATGGCTTACAGTATTTGGCGTGGATGAAAGCGCGAGATTCTGAGAATTGGAAGTGGCACATGCAACTGGAGCAAGATGCGCGACAGTAAGCTGTGGGTATGCCAGCAGAAGAAGAAGAAGAAAAAGGAGAAGCAGTGTTGGACCTGTTGCGTACAGCAGCCTCAACAGCAAACACTCAGATGCTGGAAACACTAAAGCCACGAACAGCCCGATCGCTTGACTCACCAGAATCCACACAGCCAATATCCTCTGATAGCGCTCTAGGTTCATACATTCAGCCTCGTCCGAAGACAGGGCTAAGCCGAAAAAGAAAGTCACGATTAGCCATCTGGTGGTTGTGCAGATGCGCTGCAGAGGCTGCTGATGTCCACAAAGTCTTATGGTGGTGCCTTTGCACAACGTGCATGAGAACAATCTATCAGACTACTACGAATGAAGATTGTTCCAAACGAATCGAGATTGATGGTGAGAGTTTACTTTACCTAAAGATTCCAGGGGCCAAGGGCAGGAATTGATGATTAGATTAGGGGCCGGGGGTCAGTCACAGCATGATCAAATGTGCTAGAATGGTGTGAGAGCTGCAAGGAGCTGGAGACGATACAGCAATGGGATTCGGAGCAAAAGATACCCACTGTGATTAGTTATGTATTCAATAACTGTATAATACCTAATTCTTCACCACCTTCATAGCGTGATTGATGCCTGACCTTACATCAGAAGTGCCTGAAGCCTTTACTCGAACAAACAGCGTGATTCACTACTAGTACTAGGAAAGTAGGTAGACGCTTCTACTTTATCCACTTCGTTCTTACATTGCAGGCGTTCGGGTTGTTTGGAGACGTAAATATTATTGAAAAAACATTGATCGTTATTTGTTTGTACTCGCGTAACTGTGTACAGAAGTGTTAGCCTTGTTAGCAGATTCCGAGATCACCGTTGAAGGGTGTTCTGACGATGCTGCCTCAATCTTGATCTGAGTCGGTGGTACAGTGTTTGTGATGTCCGCAATCAGCGCCTCGACCTCCTACAAGAAACAGGATGGCATTTTGAGTGTCTCCAAAGACAGAATATCATTGATATGGACCCCTGCACAGCCAGCAGGCGCATCGCCTGCACTATCGGTAGATGTCGCTAAGATCGAGAACCTACAACAAACACCGGTCGACAAGCCAAAGGTGATGCTTAAGATCTTTGTCCGAGAACCAGGTCAAGCAGAGGCATCTACGCATACTTTCCAGTTCACTTCAAAGACCGACCCTCGAAATGAGGCGAATACCTTACGTGATACGCTCAGCTCTGCTATGAACAAAGCAGGTCAAGCTGCTGCTATATCGGCTCAACCTAACGGCGGCGGGCAGTCGGCTGCCATGACCATCGCTGCTGTTATATCCAGTTACAAAGGTGCTCCATGGGAGGACGATGAACGACTCATAGCTGATGTGCGATTGCAATCTACCCTACTGAAAGAAAACGCAGAACTTCAAAAGACGTTCCTAGAGGCGCGAAACATGAAGCCGGAATCATTATCGCTGACTCAATTTACTAAGCAGTTTTGGGCTTCCAGAGTTCATTTACTTCGTGCTCATGCTCTTTCACAATCACAGCACAAAGGCCTTTTCAATGTTTTCTCGGAAGTCGAACGTTCTCGTGAACGTGGCTCTGGCCAATTGAGTTTGCCCGCTGAGCATATCAGAGCCATCTTTGAGCAATATCCCGTCATGAGAACGGTGTATGATGAAGTCGTGCCCTCGAAGATCAGAAGTGATGCAGAATTCTGGTCGAGGTTCTTCCAGGGTCAATTGTACAAAACACTTCGTGGTCTCAAAGTCGATCGTAGGGTTGAAGCCAAGGACACGATCCTCGACGTCTACTTAGACCACCCACTAATGACAGGTGCAAGACCGACAGCGGCAGAGCTACATATTCCCAAGTTCATCGACCTCGAAGGCAACGAAGAGAATCATAGCCGACGTGCAGGCAATCGACCTGACATTGAGAACCAGCAAACCATGCTTGAAAAGGGACCAATCATTAGACGACTCAATGCGATCAGTGAGAAGCTCATGGCTGCGGTAAAGCCATCAGATGCAGATGTGTCAGCTCCTATCGGTATGGCCGAATCTGAGTACGAGCAACTACGATTACGAGATCTTGCGTTACAAGAGCAGCAACAGCCGACACGACTGAATATATCGAAACAATCACAACTTTACGCTGATTCAAGCACTGGCGGCGAAGATCCAGATGCAGCACGCATACGAGCACTTGACCCAGTCAAGGCTGTTCAGGAAGCATGTCGTGACCTGGACGAGCACTTCTCGGTTCACAGCAAGGTATCAGCTATGGATCTGGACTTCGAAGATGTAGAAGATGAGGAAGACATGGATGACCTCTCGGACAGACCTCAAATTGCTGGTTCATTACTTGCGTCCCAGCATATCCATAGTCTTGTCAACGCACACCGCGCTCAGTACTCGGAAGCTGAAAGGACTGGCGACGCTATGAAGTCGTTCGGTGGTCTGTCAGAACCTATCTACGATCGACTCATCTTGACACACGCGACCAGTCTGGAATTTTTGCACCAATTCTGGTCAGCGTTCCATTCAGGTGATGCGACCCGGGTCGGGGAAGTAGCTTCGCTTGTTGAATCACTGAGCAGAGCAGATGATCGAATTAAAGCGATCGCCGACGATGCAGAAGTTGAACGGGAAAGGATTATAAAAGAGCAAGAAGCACATAGTGCTGCACTGTTCAAAAAGACTGGCAGACGAACAAGGGTTAATAAGGCATTGGTCAAGGGTGGTCGAGAGACTGTGAATCAGCTGCTTGGACCCATTATTCGAGGTCTCCAGGTCGCTGTCGAAACTTATAAAAGAGCGTATGAGGAGCAGATGGCAGAATCGCAACACCTCGACGTTGAGTGAGAGGTTGAGATCTAGATCGCTTCCCACTCTGCGCTCGATTTCGTGGAATTTCTCCGAGCAAAAATTTCGCGACAGGATGTTATTGGCAGCCATCCGAGGTTTGGAGGTGTTCGACTGATATACCGTTACGTCGGTGTCCATTACGGGAACGACTTGGAACGACGGGCAATTCGATAAGACTCGGTGCTTGATCGGTACATGCTAGTACCATCATTACAATTGGCCTCCCAGAACCAGCTGCACGCTATCCTATCATAGATCTAGAGACATGTCAATCAAAGACTCCTGAGGAGAATGTTAGACTTGTCTAGAAGGGTCCTTTACCATAACCATCCAGGACTTTCATGCAGTGAGCACGCCCAGAGGCGATTGCATACTCCGAGCCGCAGTCTGTAGGCGAATTATGGTCGTCGTCTCTGCAGTAACGGACGGTCTGCCTAGCTCCTGCGCCAGAGGGCGAAACACTGGAAAGTTAACCTGGCAGCGCATCTACTGGTATGTCAGGTGAAATGCAGAGGAAGGGCGGCTATTGAACATCAGGTAGATGATCTTGATATGGGCGTCGTTATGCTCACGCACGAAAAGTTCAAAGGACGATTTTTAGCAAGTGTTGATCGAAGAGAGCGCTCGCAGGACAGCATGCTTTGTTGTTCTTCGAGGAATGATGACATCGATTCCGCTGCATAGAGGCCTACACTATCTCTTTGTCCAGGTTGCCATTCCTGATCTAACGATATTCGCTAACAATGCCCATGTCTCATGAGGATAAGACTGTCCGTAATGCCAGACTCTAAACGCATCACCATTACCTGCTCTTGATGACTAAAGCGGGTACTGTAAACATCAACGCGACCAAGCTCAGTGTGATGGAGCATGAAACAACGACGAGCCAACGGTAGTATCTTATCCTGGCCCTCAAAGACTTTGTAGTCCTTTTCTTCAAACCATCTTCCATTGCCTTGCTTGTTACGACATGCGCCCATGAGCACACAAATGCAAGGAGTCCCCACAACCATAACTCCTTGACCCATTCCGTCCAGTACGTTGATAGCGAGAAACTGCCTTTGAGTGCCCATGCAATCAAGGTACCCAGGCTAGTAAGAACAACCAGGAAGCCTGCCAGACATCCTAGTGTAGACCAGAGTTGTAGCATTCTGATGCTCTTCTTCGCTACCTCGTCTTCTTCTTCACCCTTTTTCTTTTTCAAGTCTTTCGTTGTGCCCGCTCCCAAGTTGACCTCTTGCGGTTGGATCTGGTTAAGTTCGATATCAGCTTCAGCTGTTGAGACTGTATGATGTTCACGGGATGAGACGGCACGTAATGCTTGCAGGAATTCTGCTTCTTGGACCATTGGATGGTTCGCCAAGTCTGGAATCGATGCCCTTTGTGCAGCAGAAAGATTGGTGTTGCTAGCCACATACGGAGGGAGATCTTCCGAGGATGTAGGTCTTTGCTCAGGACTCGAGCTGGTTCTTGAAGTCTTGTGCATGTCGCCGACGGTCGAGTAGTCGATCACAGCAGAACAGTACAGCAAGTGCAATCTTTGCTCAGCTCTTCGATAAATCTCACGGCAAGCCTTGAGTATGTCCTGGTAGCCCGAGTTGCTGAACAGGCAGACAATACGTCGAAAATTCAATTGCTGAAACAATAATGTAGAAGAAATATTGTGGTCAACCAATTTGTTCGGTGTAGCACTGTTGTATAACGAGGAATTCAAGAATGCAATGCCTAGGCACAGGCTTTGCACGAAAGCATGTCTGGAAGGTACAACCAGGCATGGTGAGTGCTTGACCAAAGAAGGGACGCTGTAATAGTCTTGGCAGTCACGTCTGCACCTGTCCGTTGCATTGCACACCAAATCTCCGAGAGATAGATCTGAGCTGATTAGCAATCGAACGCAGGTTCAAATGGTGCAAGATTGCAATGCAGCTGAAGTATACATGCAATGAGTCATGCATAGCTTTGTGACTCTTTGTCCAAAACTTCTTTCTCCAGCTTTATATCTGTTAATTCTAATATTCGTTCCCCAAATAAGTCCTCGATGTGGCTCACCGGAAGAGCGCCAGCCTCATAAGCTGGAGGTAGCATGATCAACACATGCCATCGAGTTTTAATTGTATCTGTTTTTTTGCATCTTCCGCTGTCCGTCACAAACGTTGTCAAATCTTTCTGACCCGTAAAAACCTTCTTCGAGATCTAAGCCATGGGTTCGGATCGCTCCTCATCTCGAGATCATGCATTATAGATATTGCTAGAGTAAGTGCGTACTCGTTGCTCTTTCAGACACCTTTACCTGTCAGGCTTGTATCACTCTCATTTGCGAAACTCTCGCATGGCTGCTCGTTAGCTTCATTACTGCACATCGAGCAGCATGACGATTCAGTCCTCGTTACACGGCGACTTGACAACTCTGATGTTTGATGACATTATCGCCGACATGGTTGGGAAAGAACACACCTCGGCGCATCTTGCCCCACATCACAGACTGCAGGTGGAGATTGTCCCAGATTTCAAAAATGTTATGCCCACCCAAGCACGATCCCGTATCGTGATTGGTACTGACGGCAGTCCTACATCTAGCTCGCGGCACGTGGAGCTAGTCTCGGATAAATGCCCTGCAACTTGAAGCTGGAAACAAATCAATTGCAGCTATTGTTCCGCGCTTCATCAGCATATCTCGGCAGATGCATGACCTATGAGGAGCGCTCGTACATCTTTTCGGTTCAACTCCGTAGCCTGGTAAAGTTAACAGACCAGAATAAATGAACAATGCCGCCACCATTGCAAGCTTTACGTCCGTGTGCGTTGAATCTTGAATTGTCGTCGCGTTCCGTTCTATTGCTTTGAGATCGAGATTTCTTACCTCCAGCTACAACATGGTCCCACGACCAGGCTATGATCCAGCGAATTATGCTCATCCACTAATATCAGAACGATCTATAGATCAACCACGAAAACTCAGGGTGGTCTACGTTGGCGCAGGTGTTTCCGGCATAACAGCAGCAATTTTCTTTCCCAAATACGTACCTGAGCTCGAGCTTGCAATCTATGAGAAGAATGCAGATATAGGAGGTACCTGGTTCGAGAATCGCTATCCAGGTTGTGCTTGTGATATTCCAGCTCATTCGTATCAGTTAAGCTTCGAATCAAAGACTGATTGGAGTCAATTTTATGCTACTCAACCAGAAATTCTGGACTATTGGCAACGAGTGGCGGATAAATATGATGTTCGCAGATTTATGAAATTCAGGCATAGATGTACTGGTGCTACATGGAATGAGGCAACCTCGAAATGGCACGTCACATTTGCGAAGATTGATGATCAGGGAAATGTACTTGAAACAATTGAAGACGTGGCAGATGTTTTCATGACAGGATCTGGAGCCTTGAACCAGTGGAAGTGGCCGGCGATCAAAGGATTGTCAGAGTTCAAAGGCATGTTAGCGCACAGCGCAAACTGGCCCGAGAACTTCGACGTGACAAACAAGACGATCGCTGTCATTGGAGCTGGCAGTTCAGGCATTCAGATTGTACCTAATTTACAGCCGAAGGCAAAGCACATGGATCACTACGTGCGGGGCAGGACGTGGATTGCGGCGTCCTTCGGTCACGAGCTCGTTGAAGCTCGAAACAATGGGCAAGATGGGAATTTCACTTACACTGAGGAAGAGAAGGAGCAATGGCGAAGAGACCCTGCAAGCTACGTCAAGTACCGGAAAACGCTGGAGTGTGGCATGCAAGGTGGTTACTCAGTCACGCATAGAGATACTAAAGAGCACGAAGAAGCCCGAGGCATATTTGAGAAGGGCATGCGGAATCGTCTACAGTCGAAGCCAGAAGTTGCGGAACACCTGCTTCCGGACTTCCCTCCACTATGTAAACGACTGACGCCGGGCCCGGGCTACCTCGAAGCACTTTGCGCCGAGAATGTCTCAGTGATTCCGGAACCGATCTCGCACGTCGACGAAGCAGGAATCGTGACCAGTGACGGCAAGCATCGACCTGTAGATGCAATTGTGTGTGCAACAGGCTTCGATACCTCATTTCAAGGTCGCTTCCCTGTCATTGGTCGCGACAGACTCAACTTGCAAGACCGCTACCAAGCCCGGGCAGAGACTTACCTTAGTGTCTGCACAGATGGCTTCCCGAACTACTTTCAATCACTGGGACCGAACGCAGGTGTAGGCAATGGCAACCTCCTCATGATCATCGAATCAATACAGCACTATGTGGGGCAGATATTGCAAAAGATGTCTACACAAAATGTAAAGACCATCGAGCCAAAAACAAAGGTCGTCAAAAACTTTACGGACTACTGTGACGCGTTCTTCAAGCGAACTGTCTTCTCAGCTGAATGCGGATCGTGGTATAAGTCAAGTCCACCGTGGGTGACAGATCCTGAAGAGCGCAAGAAAGGTAGAGTATCTGCTCTGTGGCCAGGTAGCAGTATACATGCTATCAAAGCATTACAAACGCCAAGATTCGAAGACTTCGAGATGACTACTGTTGACGAGAATGAGTTTGGCTGGTTCGGCGACGGGTGGGCCGTGGCCGAAAGGACGCATGATCTTGAGGGTTTGAGCTGGTATGTGAACGACACCAAGTTCTTGCATAACGACCTAGAGTCAGAACTGAAGGAAGGGCAGAAGGCTGAAGCTCTGAACGGGGAGCAAAAGCTTTCTCCTGAGAACTTGAAAAGGACAAGGGCGATCATGGAGTCATGCACATAGATACAAACGGCATGAAGATGCCGATTATTCCAGCGAATCAAACATTTCCTGTCAAGTAATCTGACTGCTCAAGCCGCTGATGATACAAACGATATATAGTCATGTTAAAAAGTTCCTCACCACCCCTCATCGCTTGCCATCTAGCAATCGTTTCGTGATTGCCTCAAAACCAACGCCAAGACCCAACACAGGCGATTGCCACAATGATATTCCGCCCAAGATCAACTGGTTCATACCTCAGCACTAACCACATCTCCATCCATACTGAGCACGCCAGCGTCTTGTTGACCTCGAGCGAACCCGAAGCCAGCACTCATCATGCCCTCATTCATTTGCTGCTGTAAAGCTCTCATGCCTTCCTGTCCGCTGCCTTGACCTTGCTGCATCTGCACACTAAGCTGCTTGAGCTGGGCTTCCACATCTCGTACTCGTTTCCTGAATCTTAGCTGATCCAAAAACAACTGTTGTCGTCCTTTTTCGAGGTCTCGTCGCTCGGCGTGCACAATTTCCTCCATTTCTGCAAATTGTGCAAGTTTAAGTTCATACTTCTTGAGAGTCAGATTCATAGCCGCCGAGACCAGTCTGGTTGCTTCTCGTTCTTCGTGGGTTGCCAAAGCCGAAGAGCGTGCAGCCGAGACCGCAAGAGCGGTTGTTGATAGATCTGTGATAACATGAGATTGAGGCTGTTTGTTGGTCGTGTCAAGGTCCATGCTGTCTTCTGCTTTGACGGTGCCTGCTTGGTCTTTTCGTGATTCGGATGAGTCTTGACCCTCTGTCGACGAGTCCTCTGTAGCTTTTGCTCCACCTCGCATTGTCTTGTCTAGCTCTTTCCGTAATTCTTTCGTCATCTGCTCGACTGATCGCTGACTTGCTGCGCTCACGACGCCTGGATCTGCCATCTGTGCAAGGAAGCTCACCACACTCATGACCGGGTTCTCAAGCTGACTCATTGGTTCTCTGCCACCAAGAGCTCTATACTCTACACTACCTGCATCACCTTCAATGTATTGATCTTGTATATCAAGCTGCAAGAACTTCATAACACACTCCTCGCGTGTCCTTGTGCCTACATGGCTAGCTACCTCATCCCAGTTTGTGTCAAAATTTTCGAGACCTTCGAGGAGCAATAGTGTCTCGGAATCTGACCAGGGCGCGTTTTTGTCTGGTATTCTGTTGTGCGTCGGCTCTTCCATACGCGTGAAGTCTGAGGAGCGATGCGTACTTGGCATACGCGACTGGTAGTAACAATTCGGACATAAATCGTATTTCACATCGTTTGCCGAAGGATTGGTGGTTGCATTTGGCGCGTCACTCTTGGTATAGTGGAAGCGCGCTCTTGTGCAATCAATACCGCAAGAATAGCAATTTATGGTCTTTTTCTCAGCTTTGACAGTGTCTTGTATCGTCTTCGAAGCGTCATCAGCCGATCCGTTGACTTCTCCGTTAGCCTTACTGGAGTCCTCTGAAGACTTGATTTCTTTGCCCTTTTCATCATAGATGTTTCTGCGGAGATCAATGCTCAACTCTGCTTTCGTCGCGGGCGTCGCTGATCTTGCCCGATCGGTAGCAGGATGGGGCTTTCCTGGAGTTGTTGCTGTGTTTGGACCTGGTTGGAAGGGCTGTAACCCTCGGGGTGTGTCCACGATGGTTCGAAAATGACCCGTGAACGGGGGACCAATATTCGAGGGACGTGTTTGTGGATCGACCTGACGAATCATTAGTATTAACAAGCAGGAGGTCTTCACACGACTTACCTGGTAATTAATTAGACCCCACTGCTCAAGAAAAGCGTGTACTCTCATTATAGCGCACACATCGCCGGCGAGATTTCTGCGGCACGCCGTGACCGTCAAATACTCTACAGGGTTCAGTCGATACGTATTAACCATGAAGTCTCTATAATCCTTGTAGACTGCCGGCGTCTTGCTTCTGTTTCTGTTGTTGAAAAACTCGGGTATCGACTTGACCTCGATCGGATGTATCTGATGCATATCGAACCATGTGCTATAGCTCGGCAGTATAATTTGATGTGACTGATTAATTAGATGCGATCGCGCAGCCGCCTCCAAAGCAGCTTTCGATTGTGGTGCTCCGTCAGAACCATTCATTGCGGCAGGTGTTTGTGTTTCTCCTTCTCTTTGTGCTTTCTCCAGACTTTCTTCCTCTGCCTTGGTCTCTTCATCGAGTCCGCCCATCTCGGCGTCCTCTGGCTCTGCATCTTCATCCTGTGCCGCTGGAGAGTTCGTTGAGCCTATATTTGTGCCAGTAACGGCCGGGACGGTTGTGAGGTCGCCATGGTCCTGGGATTCGGAGCCAACATTCTCACTCGTCGGTATGGCTTCCGTACTGTCAATAATCTCGTCTGCCTGCGTCGTTCTCTCGGTTGGCGCATTCACGGAATCATCGCCCAAGTTCGCAGCCGTGGTCGAATCTTCTCTTTTGATTGAGGTCTGGTTGTCTTCCATATTGCTGACGGACTCTATTAGCGACTGGAAAGCATCGATGGTCAGACCGAGTGGAGAGTCTCGCAAAGCGCTATGGTCTTCTATCTCGATCGCGAGTAGCCCAAAACGTTTCGAGCGCGCCGTCTCCCTGACGTGAATTATTGGCCAACTCGCGCTAAATCACGTGGCTCCAACGCAAACATAGCAAACTCCACGCATGGAGCATTGGCATGTTGAACTCACCATGTGAGTGACCTTTTGATATTCAACTGTGTGCAATCTTCTACTAGGGTTGATGATCAAATGCTTAGTTTGATAGCAGTAAAGTCATGACACGCTCAGCATATTATCGACAGAAGACCGGGCAAGTACAGGATCACATAGGCTCGGAACTGTACTGGCTGACGTCCGTGACACCACTCTACTTTGCTGATTGATACTGGTCAGTACGTAGACATGTCACCGTCACACAGTCGATTGAGGTGCAATGGACTGTTGACAGCCACTCGTCTAAACTGTAGTTAAACGCGGATATGTCTGTGCTCGAGAATCAAGCGACTTGGCAGAAGCTTTCAGTCTATCACCAGATTACCTATAGATCAATTGCAACTCGTCGTCCCTGCTATGCTTTCATTCCACTACAACTCTGATAGCGACGTACGGCTGAATGATGACTGTTTCTTTCTCCCATGTATTTTGCGTTCCTACTCCCGGCACACTCGAAGATCAGACATTCCCTTCAGTATAGTTGTATTATCCAGTGGCCGGCGGCTATATCGACTTCATGATCGAGGATTATGAAGACTTTGATCGCTGCAGTTAATGCGGCTCTGTTGGGCATACCGACTGAATTATGATGAAAGATCTTGAGCTATGTGCTTGACGAGGGAAGTAAGCCTCATCGGTCTTGGACAGGATGAGGAAGGCAAACACTATAGCGAGATTCAAAAATGTTCCACATTCTTTGCTCTTGGTCAAGAAACTATTGCATGCTGATGCAAGTGTGGACTACAAGGGTACATTACGAATCTCCCGTGACCGCAGAAAGAGCTCCGACAACGTAATATTTTCCAGACAGCCAGCAACGTTGTGTCATTCAGTCAATAGTTTCAGAGTGCTGATGCCATTATGCAAGCTTCCACTATCACGAGCTTGCTGCCAAAGCTAGCTTTGGTGTCAGTAACTCGGACAAGCTGTCAAACGTACGCAAGGACTTCGGCATAAAATTGGGTAATCGAGAAGAGCTGGGAAATTTTGCGGCAAAGCAGTAGGAAGAATCATAGAGCAGGTTCTGGTCGTACGACACCGAGCGCAATGTGCTAGGGTCACAACGTCGAGGACATGATGGAAACTCATGATGAGAAAGCTAGAACCAGCAAATATGTAGCAAAAAGGTCACAAGCTTTCGCCAGGAGAGTAGACCAGCCTCATCTGGAAGCATTCAAATGAAAGCCTTGCCTAGCAAAGACTGCTTCCTCTGCTCAACCATATCCTTGATATACCCCACAAT